>OW119924.1:27674104-28316068 GCA_933210815.1 Meta bourneti
CACGAGTAAAATTGCAAAAGAGACAAATAAATATGCTAAACAGTGCATCCAATCGAGTGCTACAAAAAATTTCTCAAAGAGTAAGTTTTGGGAAGAAACAACTTTGGAAGAGATGTATGTATTTTTTGCCCTGAATATATTTCAAGGAATCGCAAAAAAACCTGGAACTGATCATTATTGGAACAGACATTCAACTTAATTATTGGAACAAAAGACATTCAACTTACACACCTTTTTCTCTAAAATAATGACTCATCGTCGATTCCTTCTTTTGCAACGCTACTTGCATTTTTCTGATAATGCAGCATTTGACCCACAAAATCACGAATGCCCTAAATTAGTAAAAGTTTGGCCAGTTTTGAAACATCTCAATAAGAAATTTAGTGAAACAATGACTCCAGAGCGAGATGTAACAGTAGATGAAAGTCTTATGCTATTCAAAGGACGACTAGGATGGAAACAATTTATTCCGCCGAAAAGAGCTAAATTTGGAATAAAATGTTTCATGTTGTGCGAATCAGTTTCTGGTTATGTGTGGTCAATAATAATATACACAGGTAAAGACAATTTTGAAACCTGAGTATTCTAATCTCTGCATTTCTTCACAAGTTGTCCTGACAATGATGGAGCCCTTGCTTCATAAAGGATACTGTCTTACGATAAACAATTATTATTCTTCGCCGGAATTAGCAGGCAAACTAGTTTCCTGTCGAACAGACACATACGGAACACTGAACCTAAGGAGAAAAGAAGTCCCAAGGGAAATTCAGAAAAAAAATTGAAAAAAAGGAGAAATTATAGCTTTTCAGAGAGGAAAAGTTACAATTATGAAATGGATGGTAAAAAAAATATTTCATTTCTTTCCACAATTCATAATAGTGAAATGGAGCAAATCCAAGTCCACAATGAAACGAAAGAAAAACCAAAAATCGTTATGGACTATAATAATACAATGGGAGGAGTAGACAGAATGGATCAAAATCTGAAAAATTTTGAAATTATCAAAAAAAGGGGGAAAAATATTACAGAAAGATTTTTTCCACATTTTCGACATAGCTATATGGAACTCATATGTCGTATATTGCAAGAAAGGAGGGAATAACACACAACTATAATTTAGACTTGATCTCATTGACCGCCTTATTAAAAAATATCATTCTGGAATAAATTTCAGACGCGGACGACCAGGCTCTGAGCCTAATCCTCTGAGACTGATAGAGAGACATTTCTTAGAAATCATTGCTCCCACAGATAAGAAACTGAGACCTGCAAGACAATGTGCAGTTTGCTGTTTGAAAAAAAAATGAAAATAGAAAGAGAATTCGAAAAGAAACACGATATTTTTGGCTTGATTGAGACGTAGGACTTTGCATTACACCATGCTTCAAACTGTACCACACAAAAAAAGACTTCTGAACAGATTGGAAATGTGTAAACTTCAAAACTTATAGTGTACGAGAGAAATTTGTGTAAGATCTGTAAAATATTCTTCACCGCATACAGAGTGTGCTTTCAAAAAGCAAACATTTAGGGGGTTTTGTGTTCCACAATTATAAATTAAAAAATGGTGTAAAATCATTAAAAGTGAAAATTAAAAAAAAATTCTTCCATTTTCTTATTCTATTAAGTATAGTGTTTAATTATATGCAGTAAAAAATATGCCTTTTTTGTTAAAACTTCTGGTTAAAAATTGACCAGTTAAGTGGTTAATTATAACGGTTTCGGCCATAGCTCGCGCAGCTGCCTCATGACCCCCCCCCCCCCAATGCCTGAAGTGCGACAATGCACACCAAACGAAAGACTGCTCTGAACCAAGGCAAGAAACCCCCATATTTATAACTGTAAAGAAACCGGTCACATTGCATCCTGGAAGGAATGTCAAAAATTCCCCCAAGACCAGCTTAACCAACAAGAAACCATCCCCTCAACCATTTCAAGCAAGAAGAACCCAACCAGAAAATACCTATGCCAATATTTTAACAGGAAAATTCACTGAAAAACCCCAACTTCAGCAGAAAAAGACAGTCAACCAATTTAGAAATCCCAACCCCGCCTACAAACCACAGGACATCTCCCCATCTAGCTGCCCATTGGAAGGCATATCTGAGATCATCGAACTATTTAAGCTTATTTCGGATGTTTCGTTCAGTTGGAGGAGTCTCTGCAGTCATGAAGAGGTTACGAAGTGCCCAAACCCCACTGGACAAGATAGCCACCATCATCGATATATTCACTTGCATTGTTTAATAGACTTCAAGTCTCACTATCAAGAAAATCCACATCAAGAAATTCATCTATCGACTGGAGATTAAGGCCCCTACGGGCCATGTGCTCCATTAACCCAACTACACGAGTAGCTGGATGGATAAAAAGGCCCTCAGAATAGTATATCTTGTAACTTTATTTTATAATTTGTTGCAGCAGATACAAGTGAAACCATGTGTGCAAGCTATTACCAAGTGAAAATTTTAATGCTAAGTCCTGAAGCAACATGCAACCCAAATATTTCCGCGGTTAATAATTAGAAGTCAGTTAATTAGTTCCTCGGTAAATAATTAGAATTTGGCTTATTTCTTTTTTTAAATATCAACAGTAGAATTATAGGATTATCAAAAATCTTAGTTCCATACGCTTTATTGATATACTATGTATAGAAATAATGAATCATGTTAAAATATCGCATCGAAAAAAGTGTTGGCTTCTGGTTGAGGAGATTCTAGCGCTGACTTACTAATGGAGGAATACCGTTGGCCCCGCTCGTTGAGCGCACGTTAGCGATTGAAATTTCGATATCTTACGTTGAAGGCTCTTAAAAATCAATCTTTGAGAAACTGCATTATCTATATAGGGTACTACATTAACAACATTCTAATGAGCATACACAAAAAGTTTGAAAAATTTTAAAGATGGCTTTTTTATTAAATCTTTACCAAACTTCAGGAAGTTCCGTGACAAACTACACTGCTGGCCACCCAAATTGCAACACCAAGAAAGACAAGAGATATCACAACAAAATTTATTTTGTAGATAACATGTTGACCAAGTATCAAATGATTAAATTTATAGACTTCTGTGAAGTGTGGTTCCTGCCAAAATCAGTAGCCAGAGTAGCCGCCATTGTTGGAGATCACCGCAGCCACACGCCTCGGCATTGATTCAAAGAGACTTTGGATGTGTTCTTGGGGTACAGCAGACCAAGCAGCTTCCACACGTTGCCAAAGTTGATCTGGTGTGGCAGCTGGGGATGTATTCTGGGTCAATCGTTGAGCAACCATGGACCACATGTTTTCTATCGGCGAAAGATCCGGAGAGCGAGCTGGCCAGGGAAGCAATTCAATCTGGCGATTGACGAAGAACCCTTGGACAATGCGTGCCACGTGTGGTCGCGCATTATCCTGTTGAAATATGGCTGTGGGCAAGCCCTGAAGGTAAGGAAGGACAACTGGCTCCAACACCTCGGAGATGTAGCGCTGGCTGTTTAAAGTACCGGCAATGCGTACTAGAGGAGTGCGAGAGTGATATCCAATACCGCCCCATACCATAATACCCGGTGCAGGACCAGTGTGGCGGTGCATAACGCAGCTGTTCAGCATCCTCTCTCCACGGTGTCTCCAGACTAGAATCCGACCATCGTGGTGTTGCAGACAGAAGCGTGACTCGTCAGTAAAGACAATTTCATTCCATTCTGCCGTCCACATCCTTCTTTCATCATTGGCGGCGGAAACGTCTGTGGTTCTGCGTCAAGGGTAGACGAAGCAATGGACGTCTTGCGGACAGACCACTCTGCTGTAAACGGCGTCGAATGGTACGCTCAGACACTGGATGATGCGGTACAGACTGAATGTGCTGTGCTATGGTTCGTGATGTGGCTAAGCGATCCGTCACTGCCATGCGCACAATATGCCTGTCATCACGTGAAGTGGTGCACTGAGGTGGATGCGATCGAACACGTCGGTCCGTCGTACCCTCCTGCATCCAACGATCATATATCCGCATTACAGTTGTTTGGTTTCGTCCAACACGACTACCGATTTCCCTGAAAGATAATCCACAATCTCGGTAGGCCACTATCCTTCCTCTGTCGAACTCGGATACTTGATCAAAAGATGATCGCTGTTTTCTACGAGGCATAATTGATCGTTTTTTTTAAAAAACCACAAGAAAAACACAATTGCAGTACTTGAAATCGTCGAAATCTCCAAGCCTTAAATAGCGCTTTGAAGTGGCGCCACAGGCGCGCGTGATGTGCGTCTGCGCTGAAATTCTAATCATTTGCATATCTCACCTCCGCTAATGCATGTTGTAAATTTCATATTATTTGCATGCTTCCTTCAGGGTGTTGCATTTACGGTGGCCAGCAGTGTATTAAAAAATAATCAAATTTTAAAAGATATTTTTACTTATTAGTGCGAACAGTACATTTAAATATTACTAGCAAAAAACAAAAGAAGTTTATCCCTAATAGTTTAAGCGTAGCGACATTTTAGGTGCTACGCGACATTCTTGAAAAGTGAAATTGAACATTTTTGACCGCCTTTTAAAGGGTCTTATTTCCATGAAAAGAAACTATTTGCAAAAAATAAACATGGCATAGTTTACGCCATGGCATATACGCCACTGGTCACCATATATTAAATTTTTTAAAAAATTGAAGATGGTGAGGCGAATATTTTATTTTGTATTGCCTGAATTTGAATGGATTCACCCTTACATAAAAAAATGCAATTTTCACTTCTGACCATTAATGTGTCAACTAATATAAAGTTTTAATTTTGTTAATGAACATTTTTGATTGAATATAGTTGTAATATAACAACATAGTAAACGGGAAGCTTATATTTTTAGTCTAGAATTGCAATGCATCATTCAAAATGTCCCTTTTATCTAAAAATTGAAATATGTAAAATGGGGAATAAAAAAATAACAAAATGATTTAAAATGACAGAAAAACTTGAAAAATACCATATTACATAAAATCTTGAAAAATGCAAAAAGCTCTACGACGATACCAAAACAAATAAAATTTTTATAAAACATACTTGAAAATATTTGATCAATGTTTTAATCCTATTCATGGCAATCCGTTACTTCATATACATTATGAAAATGTTAATGGAGATAATAACATCAGTTATTCCTAAAGGGTCTTCTAAAAGTGAATCAAAATAAAATCAGATTAGGTTAAACCAAACCACGATAAAAACAATTTTTATTTGATATTGTTTATGAAGTTAAAAAATTGATTCTCGAATTAAGGTGAAAAAAAATTCAAACACCGATATTGATGGTAAAAAGTTACATAGTGAGTTAGTTTCATTGAACAAATTATGTGAATCGACTTTAAAATCTTTACAGTTAAGAAAACTTTACTATTGAGTTTAGCGACTTTTTGCTTCCAATTTAAAAAGAATCAAGCAATTTTTTCTAAAAATAATAAATAACAGTCGGCTTGGTAGCCGAGTGGTTATTTATAAAATAAAAGAAGGATTTATTCTATAAAATTTTGATTCAGTCAGGCCTCAAGTAACTAGGCTATAGGTTCCCCACCTCTGATTTAAACTGTCCAAGGCTTTCTCCAAATGAGTTTCGCACCCCCAATCACGCCAGTCCACCCTGACAACACGGACTTAGGATGTAACTCATTTCGTATAGAACCAGGGATGCACAGACCACGTGCCTCATGCGGCCCTCAATTGATTTGCTTGCGACCCGAATCACCATGTGTTATTTTAACTTTAACAAGTCACACGATAGGTAATTTAGATTAACATTTCTTTGATAGAAAATGAATTAAAATACACCAGCCTGTTTGTGTCAACATACGTGTATATCTGTATACAAACTTTTTCAGTCATACATATTAACAAAGCGAAAAATAGGAAACCCCTTGACTAATGAAAATTTAGAATTCATATTGTGTTTGGCTACTACAAAAATATTAAAGCAATTGATAAATCAATGCAATGTCACGCATCATATTAAGTTCTTTATTATCTTTCTTTTTGTAACAATATAAATTATAAATATCAATAAAATAATAACAATAAAATAAATAATAAATATCAATAAAATAAATTATAAATGGTGGATAACTTTCATGGTTTTTAATGGCGACCCTCCCATAAGTCAGTGAATCTATGTGGCCCTTGGTCTGAACACGTCTGACCATCCCTGGAAAAGATGTCCAGGGACATTCCTGAGTGGTGTGCTAAGCGTGCACTTGCATATCGTTAGAAAAAATAGAAGTTGCATTTCTAATTGATATTGAGAAAACATGTATGAGAATAATCATTCTGATAATTTTTCTACATTTATATGACCGTTCTTATCAATTTTTCACGAATTCTAGAGAAAAACGTCATAAAACGAACTTATGGACAAAATCCTATAAGAACCATGTTTTCTGGAAATAAAAAAGGTGCGAGATTAAAAGAGTAAAAGCTCCATTATTATTTTCTAATAGTTTTGCATGGATTTTATTACATGTGTGGCAATTAAGTTAACTTTAAAAAATCTATATAAATTCTAATTAATAATGTGGCATGTTTTAAAAAGTACACAGGAATTGTAACTTATGTTACATATTTCACATTGAGAACATCGGGACGAAAATATAGTTTTCAAATTTAGTTTTTAAATGGAATGTTAGTTGTAAATAAATAATTTTAGCTCTATTTATTTTATCTTTTAAAACATTTTGAAAATGGAAAATAATAACGGACGAAGTTGTCGATATGCATTATAAGAAGCAAAATTGCCGATAATATCCTTATGTGGTAAACTATCACATTTATGTGACAGGTTTAGTGTGAAATCGGGATATAGGGAATTTTTAAAAATATCCAATCCGATTAAAAATTCTGTGACTAAAAATAAACCATCTGACTAATGCAATAAAATACTCTACTTAAAGTGACATTCCCTTTCAAATCGAGGAAAAAACTTCCTCGTGTGTTTGCCGTAACGTCCTCAAGGCCGTAATGTTTGTCCTCGTCAAATTCAGTCAAAATGCATTTCGTAAAAAGATTCAAGTTACGACTGGAAAAATTATTATTTTATATGAAGAAAATCACATTGTTCAGGAACTAACTTTTGTGTAAACTTTTCCTTAGATTTCAAATCTGTTAGAATTTTTACTCTACCTTTAACGATTGTTACGATAGACACTTGGATTAAGGTAATAAAAAAAATTGAACGCCAAGTCACATGCGATCTAGAGTAATGATTGCAAAACTGGTTTCGGGGAAACCGACCCAAATTTGACAAACCATAAGAGAAACTCACCACAAGGGGTCTTACAGAAATCTCGAACTCTCAGGTGTTCGGTGTAGGAGCTATTGACTGAAATGTCCGCGCGCTGATTGGTTCTTCGTCCTTATGACTCAGCATTTGTTATGTCTATGCACAGATGAGTCATACGGACGGACAATCTCGACCAGTTTACTGAATCTCGAATGAGAAAATTTGGCGTGAATTTCTGTGCTCGTACTGCCATTGCCATTTCGTTTCTCCAACCGCAATAGGGTTCATGCTGTAGTGTTGTCGCCATATTGCTGCTTTTGCTCACTCGGATTGCATTCTAAACGTCTGCGAAAATCAAAATAATTTACATTATTCTTTTTCTCACTTTATTTCTTGGATTGTGTCATTTGTGTTTCCATATTCGTTGCATTTTAGTAGTAATTTATTTCTTGGATATTGCTTGATTAAGTGTCATTTGTGTTTTCAAATTCATTGTATTTTCGTAGCTAGTAGTTTATTAATTAAGCGTCATTTTTTTTCAAAAGTTGATTAAATTCAGTGCTTTTATTTTAATTTCTCTAACATATTAGTTTGGGAACAGATGCAGTATAGGACATCTTTTGGCAGGTTTTTTTCGGATTTTTGCTGTTTCTGGCAACCCCCTAACTGTTAATCGATAAAGGGGTTTTGAATTCTATTTTGCCTATTATATGTTTATAAAAGCGTGCAATGAACAGCAAATTGACTGTTTCTCAAAATTTTTGGAAATAATAAGGGAAGTAAACTGGGCGGAATTCAAAATTACGGTTTAATGATTTATTTTTAAATTTCTGCCGATATTTGATTTCTTTCGCATTTTGTGTAGCTGTTTTGAATTTTGTAATTTCAATGTTTTATTATTTACTAAAGATTTATATTTAGTCAAGATTTATATATTATCCAGATTTACATATTTAATCCAGATTTGTTTTTTTATCAAAATATCTTATTTAATCAAGATGTGTTTATTTTTTATATGTTACGTCTTAAGTTTTTTTATTTTTAATTATATGTTTAATCAAGGTGATTGTGCAATGTTTTTTCCGCGTTGAACCAAGGCGAAAGACGCGTTTCTTCTTTGGCGACCATTTTTGGTCTGCGCTGAAAGATGTCCTACTTAGGGTTACCATAAACCGCGCCAAAAGATGTCCTATACTTAGGGTTACCATAAATTCTCGGCCCGAATCCCGGACACTTTTTTTTTGGGGGGGGGGTGGAAGTAAAAACAAGTTTGATGAACAATACATTTTTATTCAAATAGTTTTATGTGAATTAAATACATCAACTTCTCAAAACCTTTGCTGTTCTTTATTTACTTAACCTAAACAAACTAAATCTCAACTTACTCTAATCATGTTTGATTTACATTGCAGAATATTTATTGTATTCATTGTTTTTCCAACACTTAAACGTCCTTATACTTTATTTGAACTTGTACTGGGTCCTGCGTCTTCTGTTTTCCGTCTTGTACTTGAATATGTTTATACTTTTCAGATGAGATTACTTTTCCGAGAAACCCCTGTCACGCGACTTTGTCATGGAAGCCGCCTCAAGATAGCATTTACTTTGATGTTTAATAACTCCCTCACAACTGAAATGGACAGTCTTCCTAGTTCAGCCGACCATAATTGAAAAAACCCTTTCTGCTGGTGCTGACGTACCTGGCAGGCACATCCCAAATTCCACTAATTTGAAAAGGTTATTTAAGTCAATGGTACACTTTGACACTGACTCAATCACTTCCTTCCACTTTTCTTGAGTATTGAGCTTTTCTTCCTCAGGTCGGGCTTCCCACTCGGGTTTTAATCTACTCATTATGTTGCAGAATAATGTACGCTCATCAAATAGTTCGTCCATATTGATTGAATCAGGCACCACACTGTTTACAGCCATTGCACGCTCTTCAAGTTCTGACCAGGTCACTTCACTTTTCATGGTCAACCATGAAAATGTGTCTGATTTGTCGAAACTAGACTCTCATAGCTTCAAATATTTTATTCCAACCTCATGAAATTCTAATACACTCTCAAATACTTGTCCTCTTCGACCGCTCCTTCAAACTTAAGTTTGATTAGTAGTTGTCTAACTCCAAACGGTACAAATCTGTGTGTCTTCCTCTCCTCCAGATTTGTTATCAATTCTAGGTAGGCTTGCGACGCCTCTGAAGCACTGTCATCCTGTTCTACTTTTAAAATCGTTTTTGGAACATCTAGAGTGTTCCATGAACAAACATCAGGAAGAGTTCATTGACTGGATTGCTGAAAAATCTGTCAACAGTTTTGGGCTGCACTCATTTGATTGAAAATAGAGTTTCAGTGGACTGAACTGAGAGAATCCTTTCTAGAGCAGGCATCAAACTGAAAACTGTACTAACTGAGATAAAAGTCTTTTGAATTCGACACTGCCGAATTCACAGAACTCTTTCATATTGGTTATCCTCACAGTGTATTGATAAAAAAAACTTGTATGGTTTCACAACAATGGCCTCAACATGCACAGGGAGAACATCGCATGCTGTTTGTACAGCATTATGCACAATGTGAGACAATTCCAAGAATAGACCGCTCTAATTTTAGCTTCAATTTTCGAAAAACATTGCCTTCACGCCTCTTAAACCCGCCAAAATTGGTATTGGTTTGTCAGCACAGAGGCACACTACTTTTGACTGAAGCGAATATTTCTGGATGCACTTTAAAACGTGTTCAAGCAAAATGTCACTTGTTTCATCTGGCACTTCGTCAAAATAGAGCAGTTTTGTATTAACTCCATCACTTAAAGTAAAACACCTAACAGCAATAGGAGTCAATTTCACGTCTTTTTTGTTGGAACAATCAATGGTGATTGTTACCTAATTAACGTCCTTCAGACCATTCAATATTTCCTGAAATATGTACGGAGAGATTACATTGACAATTATGGCCTCTGCTTTTGTACGAGCTGCTGAAAATTTTGGCTCAATTTTTTTAATAGTTTTGAAGTGCAATCACTTGTTTTAAAACTCAATTCGTGTTTAATAGTATGATAGGCACAAATGTTGCCTCTTTTGCAGCACATTGTAACTCACTGTCTCCTTCAACTTTGTTTTTAAAATAATTAGTAATGTTTGAAGATGAAGCTGCACTTACCGTTTTTTTGTCTACCACTTCTTAAATTTTCTTCAATGTCAAGTCGTCCTTTGTATTCCAATGAAAACTGATTTACATATCAGGCACAGTACATTTCCAGTGCTGTATTGAAATTTGTAGTCATTTTGAAGTTTTTCAGTAAACACACTTTTTTCGGACCCATTTCAAACTCTTAACATGTAACTCTCAATTCACCAAACTCAAAACAAAGTTATAAAACAATAGTGAACAACTGGAATCTTTCAACGGACAAAGGAAACAATAGAGTGGTAAATAGTTCACGCATTGCAAACTGGCTGAAACTGGTTCGTGAAAGCCTGGCACCGTCAGCGTTGCCAACCGCTAGGTGAGACACAACGAAATTTCTCCGCCCTCATTGAACCCACCAGAAATCCCGGACATTTTTCAAACCCGGACCAGAAATCCCGGACTGTCCGGGTAATCCCGGACATATGGTAAGCCTATCTATACTGCATCTGTTCCCTCTTTCTCTCAAACCACATTCTGGGCCTGCTGTTTCTAGTAAAACCCCTGTGAAACCTGTTCCTTCTAACAATCCTTGGTAACTCTTCATCTTTTCACTTGCTCTTTCTTTCAAATCTGTTTTATTGCTTGCTGTGACTAATAAATCCTCTGTGAAACCTATCTTTCCTAACAATTCTTGTTACTCTTCTCCTGTTCTATCTCTTTCTGTGCCTGCTATTTCCAGTAAAACCTCTGTGAAACCTCGCCTTTCTGATACTTGTTGCTTTTCATCCATTCTTTCTATTCTGATGTTGTCTCTGGTAGAATCTCTGCAAAACATGTTTTTTTAACAATTCTTGTAACTCTTCTGCCTCCCTTGCTCCTTCTCTTAAACCTCTTTCTGTGCCTGCTGTTTCTAGTAAAACCCCTGTGAATCTTGTCCTCTCTAACAATTCTTGTAACTCTTCATCTGCTTCATTTACTCTTTCTATTAAACCTGTTTTGCCTGCTGTGACTAATAAATCCTCGGTGAAACGTATCTTTCCTAACAATTCTTGTTACTCCTCACCTGCACTTTCTCTTAAACCTCTAGTCTCTGATAGAACCTCTATAAAACCTGTACTTTCGAATAATTCTGTTATGGTATCCATTTTCACTAATTCTTGTGTTTTTAACCTTTTACCTTCTCAGTCTGTTTCTACTGTACACTCTACATTAATTTGCACGTGTCTGAATAATTTTGTTGCACATAGTAGCACTGGAGGGGGTAAGGGATGTCGGGATCAACTGAACAATAAAGTATATCCGAGAAAATGTGAATCTTGTGAAGGATTGTATAAGTCGAAAGAATCTTTCCGTAAACACCTTAAAACGTTAATTCTCTTCTAAGGTTAAGAATTTCATATCCTCGTGAATGTACGATTTGCTTAAAGTTCTACCTTCTAAAGAATCATTTTTTAATAATAAAGAAGGATGTAAACCCATTCAATGCTCACAAGATTCCAATTTAACTGGAAACAAATGTGAGAAATGCTTAAAAACATTTTCTAACAAGTTTAGCCAAACGACATTTAGGAGCATGTCCTTGGATGCAAGATAAAACTAAATGTTTGGAAATGTAAGGTTTGTGGAAAAATTTTCAAGAATATGCAGGAATTAAATATTCATGAACAGTCTTGTTATTTAAGAAATGAGCGAGATACGTTATTATATTTTTCCAGAGTGCAGTAGGCCATTTAGTCACATCAGACCTTTAATAGACATAATTGAAGTACAGAATTCAAATAATCTAAAAGTTCTATCATTTGATTCTGTCAATAGCTTTCAAAATTGGTTAGAGTTGGAAGGCACTTTTACTTTTACATCTTTTAAGAAAACAACAGGAAGTATATAAACTAGTTCAAAATTTTCCATTATTGTCAGTTTAATGTTCCATTATTTAAGCTTGAGATCTCCAGAAAAACTTTCCGCAGAAATTTAAAAGGTATAGTACCTCAATTAAACTGTCCAGTTAGGATTTGTGCCTGTGAGCAAAAAGACTTAATTACTGTTTCTTATAGTCCTAATCACAATCATTCTCTTAAATTTGAAAATTTTAAATATCAACCTTTGAAACAAAGTATTAGATCTAATTAAATCCCATTTGCTACTTCTAATACCGGTGCGTAAAATTCAATTTTTTAAGGGATGGTTTTGGAAATCGTGACTGCAGAGAATGTTTTCCAGTGAAAGAAGTGTTCCTTTCTCGTAAATCAATCGAGGCCTATTTACATGCGTTGTGCACTGCAGCCTAAAAATGATGCGATTTCTGTTGCTGCTCTTATTGAGAAGCTTATGATTGAGGATTATGAACCTGTTTTAATTTTTAAAACTCAAGGTTCCTATACCCTGTATGGTCGGTTCTCCTGATTTAGATTTTCTACCCAATAGTGATTCCTCTTGCTTTAGGTTTTCAAACTAAAGAACGAAGAGACATGATGTTTAAGTCTTGCTCTAGAGCATTATGTATTGATTCGACACACAAAATGAATCAATACAACTTTTACTTAATTAATTTGATAGTCTGATGAATTTGGCCATGGTTATCCTGTTGCTCATTTTATCACCAATGTAAGGAAGAACATAATTAATGCATGTTGCCTCTTTTACATGAAATTGTAATTTTATAGGAAGGATTTTTGCTCTGGTCTAGTTTACTTTGGTATTGTAATGATGGGTTAAAACCACAGCAGAAATCCAATCTGCATAGAAATGTCTTAACAAAGTTTCGTTGAGTACTTTTATGATTCAGTATGTTTCATATTTAAGTGAAAGTTTATAATTTTTTCTATGTAAAATCTTTTGATACTAGTAACCTTTGAGATGTCTGAAATTGAATTTAACTTGAAATGTGGTATTAATACTATGAATTTGTTTTGTCTTCAGGTTATACAAAGGAGAAGACTTATGAATTGTATGTTAAAGAAGTAAAATATAACTAAATAATGTTTACTTTTGATGACCAATTCACCCTGGCATCAATGATAAACATCTTTTAATTCAGTTGAATCTACATTAGTCATGAATAATTCTTTGAAACACATTTTGTGGGCATGGTCTACATATTCCTCTTGATCTGAAAGTTAAAAATTGTTAACTCAATAACTACTTTCTATAGAAATTAATTTTTGTGCATAATATCTAGTTTCTTACCCCAATTATCTTAAATAAATTTTTGTGTTTGTAACTTTCCTTGAACTTTATGTTTTTGCTATATAGCTCTTTCAATGGAAAATAAAACCTGATGTTTAAAAACTACTGACTTTTTCTTCACTAATTAAATTAACATCCGAAACAACATCATTATCATCATAATAACATCACCATAAAACTTAATGCATTTGGTTGGGTAACTAATTTATATTTAAACCTGCAATCATCCATATAGCATGTGTACTTTAAAAAATAAATAAGCTGACAGTTATTTATGCCAGAAAAGGTACTGTAATTCTATTGTCAAATTATAAAATACACAAAGCAGTGAAAACACATCAAAGTGAACATTCATACATTGTATTTCCCATCTGGAGAAAAACTGATTTACAATTAATGTCATTTCGTTATCAAAGTTAATTGTATTGTATCAACAATCTCCTGTAATTAAAATAAATCATTTTCCAGAGGGCATGAGCAAATGAACCCTGTAGGTATGTTTGTGCATGAATGAAACTCCAACAGTGAAATGAATTTAATTTTAAAAAATGATTTTAGTCAATTTTGTTTTCTATTCATTAATAAGTACTTTAAAATCCATCTTTAAGAGATCATGGGATTCTGTGTTTTGCTCTTAAATGAATAAAGCAACACTCAATGTGTTCATGTGTAATGTGGTAAAAATTATTTAGAAGTCATGCATGCATATCTTAAGAAAAGTAGACTAGATATATGGTACAGGAAAATTTTATTAAACAGAAATATACATACATAATCCCTAATAAAAACCCAATTTTTTCCTTTCAATTGTAGTTAAAACTTTACATTGTAACGAATCAAACTACTAGTGCATTGAAAGTGAACTCAACTATTGACAGCCTAATTACCCCATAAACACTCAACCCCTTCTTGGCACGTCGCCAAGTACGTCATCGAACTAATAACATTTTTTTCCTCCTTGTAAAAAGAGTAGTTCTGCCCCTTCCTTCCAGGCGCGCGATTGCGCTGTGGTCCTGTTTTACTTTGTTTTCTCGTAATTTGTACCTAAAATGTAAATAAATTGTGTTAATTTTACCCCGAGATGCTTACTCGACTAAACTCCGCTCACCCACCTATTATAGCATTTATTTTTAAAATAATGCCTTAATTATCAAGCTTAAAATATTCCAGCTTCATGAATATACACTTCAAAAACAGATTATCTTATTTCCCACTGATCATCTTTCATTTCATTGGAAATTGGGAATAAAATTGTTAAATATTAAAAAGTTATGTTCTTTAAATTATTCTGCTTGTTATATTTGAAAATGAAGTTATAAATTTTGAAGAAATCAGCATATTTAAGGTGTAGAAATTCAGTTTTAAAAAATTATCACAAAGATAAATCTTATTAAAAATTCAAACACTATGATTAGGTCATGTGTCTGGAAAAAAATTAGATGATACAAGAGACGAAAATAAAGGTGGAAATTAAGGAAAGAAATAAAAGCAGTTTTTGGAATCAACTAGTTTTCTCTAATCAAGATTGATTGAAAACTGTTTTTCCAAGTTTGTAGGGCTCAATCTTGAAAATGAAGTGTTCCAAGTTAAAAAGGAAGCTTTAGAGCTTTAGAAAACCTTTCGAGGACATATACAATAGATCCTCTAATTAAGGAAACTCAACATCAAAAAGTAGACCTCAAATGAATTCATAGTTATAACATTTCTAAAATTTTAGGTGATCGGAGTGTTTATTTCTTCAATTGTAGGCTCTTTTCAAACCAGGGCATGAAAAAAATCATGATTTTTTTAAATTCAAAAACATCGTATTTTTATTAAGAATCAGGATGTAATTTGATGTTGATTTCGGTTTCGTCTTTTACTTATTCGACATAATTATTCTTAAAATAGAGCAAATGTATTTTAAATATGTTTAATAAACCTTTTATAATTGTTAAACAATCACAATTTTTTACAAAATATTTAAATTAGTCATGTTTTAATTAATTGTAACAATTTCAAGTATTAAATTCACTTCATTTTAATTTTTAAAATCGTATCAATAAACCTAATCATAAGTTGTATATCTTTTCAAAGTTAATGATTAGATTGGCAAGCTTCTTTATCCGGTTTTCAGATTAGGGAACAAGTTTGGGTATTTGGGTATTTCAATTAACGTCACACTGGAGCAACACAATGGGCTATTGGTGACGGTCCGGGATCAATCCCAAAGGGAAAGATCCGAGGACAACACCACGTAATTTTGAACCACGGTCAGATGACGAGGCAACACCTGAGCTGGCACCCCACTCTCCAAACTTCCACACCACGCCAACGTGAGGACATTTGAGGCCACGACAGATTTAACGTGCACCAGCCCCCTTTGTACACGACGGTGTTTGGCTGGATTCGAACTCGCAACCCTTCGGTTGCTAGTTCGTTACTCTTCCAACCGGGCCACCGCGGCCCTGGAACAAGTTTGGAAACTCGGGCACGCATTTTGCTCGACATTTAATCGCATTTCTCCATTTCGATAACTCACTGCTGGTTGGTAGGTAATTGAATTAATATCGCACTGAAGCAACGCAACTGGATATTGACGACGTACAGGGTGTCATTTTTAGCAATCTAGGTAGATAAAAGTATTGCATAAAAAATGCACTGGTTTGGGGTGATTTTAAGAGACTGAGCGATAAAATACTGGTTTGGTACATATTTAACAATTTTTAAGTTACTATTTGAATGCAGAAATATGCTAAATTTAAAGAATTTTTTTAACTTTGCTCCATTTATAACACTTCGATCAATTATTAACCGTATTTTTGAAATTTTATATTAATATACACGTGAATGATCATATACAATCAAAACAGTTCCATTCAAAAATGAAGTAGATGTATGTAATAGAAAAACTAAGAGGGAAAAATCTATTTTAAAAATATTACAAAATTATATACTTGGAATCCCAACTGCCTAAATACTCTGAGGTATTAAAATCAAGGGAAGATTCTTCAAATTCAAACTTTTTGGAAACATTTGGCTGTGTTTAGTTTTAGACCTTGCTCATAAACTTGCAATTAATCTCAGGTGATGAGCAATCTATTCGTACAAGTTGACCTTTTTATAATGAATATTTCTCTTGTTAATTATGTTTATTTCTTGCGTCGCGCTTCGTCTAAGAGCTGGTCGATTGGAAGAGTACAAAACGTAAAATATCCTTCTCGTGGGCCAGTATTTAATGTATAGTTTACGGTCACTGGGGTAAAAGGATACTTTCTGAGGTATCCTTGTACTTGCTTGTGACCTTGTACTTGCTTCGTGCTCAGAAAACTTATGAGTTTATTTGGAAACCGGAATTTAAACGTTATAATATGACTTGGTTGGTAGGTAGTTAATTAACGTCGAATTGGAGCAACACAACGGGCTATTGGCACAGTCCGGAATCAATTCCGGAGGGAAAGATCAAGGACAACGCCTCGTCATTTTGAACCACGGTCATATGACGAAGCAACACCTGACCTGGCACCCCACTCTCCAAACTTCCACACCACGCCAACGTGTGGACATTTGAGGCCACGACACTTTTAACGTGCACAAGCCTCCCAGTACACGACGGTCTTTGGTTGGACCGAGTTTCGGACTTGCAACCACCGGTTGCCAATCCTTTACTCTCCCAACTGGGCTACCGCGGCCCCATATAATATGACTTGGAAGAGTTTGATTACTTCTACATTAATCCCAGTTATCTCAGCAGACCTCTCAGCATTTCTAAGCATTCACGAGTGATATTTCTATCGTTAGGTAATTCCAGAATTTTCGCATTAATACTATTCAAAACAGTAACTATTCAAGTAACAAATGCTCATCCATTTCTTGAGAAATATGTGTTATACTAGCATCGCTTGCTTTGAATATATCACCCAAATGTCAAAAATAGGCTGTCGAAAAATTTCACTAGTTATTCTGAAATTTAATCTATCAGTTGCGCAAAACTTTTTTGTTCGCGAACGTCAAATGAGTCAGGCTATATACACATGTAATGTTTTAGTGATATATTGTGACATAATATGTTAAGAATTTAGTTAAAATTTTTAATTAACAGTTGCGTTAGATTCTAATTAGCTAAAAATTAAAAAGGATCTTGCAAATTAATGAAATAATATTATAGAAAATAAAAGCACTTAAGCATACCTCGATGAACAGAAGATAATGATTGAAAACATGAAACAGCGTTAAAAAAAATATAGGACCTATGCTTTTCAGTTAAACTCTAAGTACTAATACACATTCATCAGAATGATTTTACAACCAATGCAGAAAGTTTGACATTGAATCCCTGTACTTCCTGTTAGAAAAAATTGTTTAGAAAAATCACGTGGTCTTACTAAGGGGACATACTGATCGTAAGATATGATGTATTTTTGACAATCTGCGAACAGTAAAAAAATTAATTTCGTCCGAAAATGCGAAAATGACAGACTGCGACGGTCCGGGATCCATTCCGAAGGGAACTATCGAGGACTTCACCTCGTCATTTTGAGCCACGGACAGATGACGAGGTCAACACCTGAACTGAATACTCTGCAAATTTTCACACCATTAAAACGAGAGGACGTTTCAAGACAAAACAGATTCAATGTGCACTAGCCCCCACGTACACAACGGTCTTGGGTTAAAATCGAATTTTGAACTTGCAGCACTCCGGTTGCTAATCCGCTACTCTTCTCACTGCTAGAAACCTTGCAATGGACAGGTAGAATATTGTAGAGGAATCAATAGTTAAGACCTCCAATTTTTCATGACTGGTGCCGCAGCCGTTTTATCCATCACATATTAGCGAGATTGAAACAACATTAGTTTCATAACTAAATTCATGTTTTTACAAAATACTTTCAACATCCTAAGGATTTATGAATTTCTTTCTTGATATTTTCGCGGAACACCAAATATCTCTCTTTGCACATGTTATCCTACAGCAGCAAACTTCTATGATTTTACTGATGAAGGCGCGACACCCTTCCATAGCTGCGACACAGTTTGAAAACATGAGGTTTTTAGATACGCGCTCACAATCCTTGTTAAAAAAACTTTTAATTTGTTCGATACTGAAACTGACATTAAAATACCCGACGATTCTGTCGAGCGGCACACTACGGTAACACCTTCAGTAATGAGTGGAGAGCCACCACTTATGACTAAGCCCCGTTTTTTAGGTGCTAACATTTTTGCCTTTTTAAAATTTGTCTATTTAAATTTTTAAGACTGTTTTAGATTATTATAGGTTTTAACAAAAATATAACTTTAGATTATTAGATAAGTTGAGAATTTTTTTACAATGATACTTTGGAAAATTATCTACCACTGCATTAGTTAACTTAATAATACATTGTGGGAAATTCATATGAATCAATTTGTGCTATGCTAGATGGCGCTGCTATTCTAGAGTTTTGTAACCTCGCCTGGACATTCAGATTCGAAACCGATTCGAAGCGAAATACGGTGAGCAAGGCTTAGCTCCCCCTCTGTACTCGGTGCATGTATTCCATAGCGCGTGTAAATATTTCTGCAAATAAAAGCAAGTTATGCGAACCTTTATGTGTACTAAAGGTGATTTATTGACAAGAACAAAGATCCAAAAACACTGAACCATCGAACACATCCCAAGATATGTTGGTGCGTCGGCCGGGAAGCTGTTAATATCACCTTTTGGATACACAGATAGATACCCATTAGAGGTAAAAATTTTGATCGAATCATCATCGGTAAGTGAAAAGATTCGAACCCAGAAGTTGTTCAAGATTCCCTATATGTTCTTTTAGAACATAAAACTATTAACTAGTTTGGATGAAATCGTTGAAAACCACACTGAAACTAAGGATTTACAATCAGAAATAGAATGTTCGGTTGAATATAATCAGTCAATTGTGCTCTGTAGATCGCGTGCAAATAGGTATTTGAGTAAATTAAATAAAAATTCGATTTCAAATCAGTCTAATACAGATCTAGTACAGAAACAATAGGCGATACAAAATTGAAAACTAACACGAAATTACCCCTTATATCCCTAAATAATTTTTACAGGTGACATGCAAATTTCATGAGTTTTGGCCTCGATATAAGGTCGCAATTCACGAAAACAAAACACTTCAGGATATAGAAAAAATTGAACTATCTTGAAACTTTGCTTAGCGATTCAGCGACCACCACCATAAGTGGTCTGCCCTTAACTGCTGAAAATTATAAAAAGGCGGTCGATATTTTAACAGAAAGGTATGGGAAAAAAGATGTTTTAATATCCGCACATACTAACCGTCTTCTAAATTTAGAACCTGTACTTAGGTCAAACGATGTAACTGCATTAAGAAAATTATACGATGAAATATCTGTACAAATACGAAGTCTCGAATCCCTGGAAATTAAGTCTGATTCGTACAATTGTTTATTGTTGCCTATATTGTACAAATGTATTCCAAATGATCTTGTCTTGCAATTCCATATGGAGCAAAGTGATAAAAAAGAAACGAATGTAACCGAGTTAACCTACCTTAAAAAAGAAACAGAAGCGCGCGAAAAATCTCGAAATGTAACTTCGAAAACACAAAGCCTTTTGAAAATAAAACTAAACAAAACTTTCCGACGAAATATTCTAATCAGATAAAAAATACGACCCCATCTGCATTTACTTTAAATACTGTAACAGTAAATCATTGTGCATTTTGTAGCGAAAAACATGAATCTGAAAATTGTAACTTAAATTTAGAGCAGCGGAAAGATTCTTTACGTAAAGCAAGCGAAATGTTTCAAATGCTATTAACCATTCCATCGTGCAAACCAGTGCCGTTCGACCCATATTCAATACGCAAATTGCCTGTCAGAGGCACCAAAAATCGGTATGAGAGAAATATATGCAGACAAAACCTTCCACAACCAAGCAAAAACAAGTGGTAGTCTCGTCTTTGATTCAACAACCGCATAATAAAAATAAGCGCGAAAGCAGCGACTCGTATGTTTACTTTCAAACGATACGTTGTAAGCTTGTCGGCAGAAACGAAATTGTTACGTTCGCTTGCTTGATTCCGCCGCTCTGCGGAGCTTCATAAACAAAAATATATCACGTAGATTGGAATTAGAGGTGACAGGTCGCGAGGCACTCAGAATCCACACTTTTGCAGGCAGTAAAAACACACCAGTGAGCTCTCAAAATCGAGTGCGTGTTTTATTGAAAGATACGAATTCGGATTATGTTTAGTCTAGAGCAGTGTTTCTCAACCTGTGTGCCACGAGAGATTGTCAAATGTGCCGCGAGGGTTTTTGACAAATAATTAAAATTGCATGGGTTTTGTAACTTTGAAATAGTATTTGTAATTACCTCAACGATTTCTAAAAAAATCTTTTTAAATTTAGTTTTCCCGCGTTTTTATTTGATATTATTTTTTCCCAATTGCAATTGACGTTGATTCAAATTGGCTTTTTCTTAAATCAAAAGATTTGTGAAATAAGTAAGTCTAAATTTCTTTAATGTGATTGCATGCTGTGAACTAATTAAAAAATGTTTTATTCATTTAGCCATAATGGATAAATGTTTAATAAAATCTGGTGCTTCACAAACGGAAGATAAACAAAGAAACAAACGGAAGTATAAAGATAACTACATCGAATGCGGATTCATCGCAATTGAAACGGAAGACCCTCAAATACCATTCTGTGTAGTCTGCAAAAAGAAACTTGCAAATGAAGTTCTCGTTGCTAGTAAACTGAAAAGACATTTGGAAACTTCACACCCAGAGGTCAAAAACAAACCAAGAGAATATTTTGAAAACCTGGCAGCGCAGCAAAATAAAACAGCAAAAAAATTGTTAAACTATATGAAGATGCCAGAAGAGGGATTGATTGCCAGCTACAAGGTTGCACAATTAATATCACAACGCAAAAAAAGCACACACCGATGCCGAGTCCATCATTGCACCAGCATTAGCTATCATTGTCGAAACAATGCTGAGAAGGGAAGCGACAGAGAAGGTCAAGAAAGTACCATTATCCAATGACACAATATCACGCAGAATCGAAGATTTATCTTCAGATTTAAAAAAAAAATGTCGAGCATTTCGAATCGCACGACAGTGAATTCTGGTCACTTCAGATTGACGAATCGACAGAAATCAGTGGAAAAGCACAGCTCCTTGCTTTCATTCGATTTGTTAAAGATGAAAAATTCTTGAATGAGTATCTTTTCTGCAAAGATTTGAAGAGCACGACGACAGGAAAAGACATTTGAGCTTATAAAAGAAAATATTTCAAGCTTTGATTTGCTGTGGAAAAACTGCGTTGGTGTTTTGCCCAGACGGATGTCTATCAATGTTAGGAAGCAAAAAAGGATTTATCACACTTTGCGCCAAGAAAATCCAAATATTATAAGCGTCCACTGCATGATTCACAGAGAGTCTCTGGTTTCAAAATCTTTAACTCCAGATATGTTGATTGTTATAAACCAAGTCATCCAAGTGGTCAATTTCATCAAGAGACGACCTCTTAAATCTCGAATTTGCTTTCAGCTGTGCGACGCATGGATTCCGACCACAAAACTCTTTTATATCACACCGAAGGTTTTGAAACGACTCATATACCTGAAAGTAGAGATGATTTAGTTCTTGGAGGTCGAAAAAACATCTTTTGAATTTTCTCTTCATGACGAGATTTGGTGTCTTAAAGTTCAATTTCTCTCGGACTTGTTTGAAAAGTTGAACTCTAAATTTAAGTCTTCAAGGTCCATCCAAGAATATCGTCACATCAACATCAAAACTGAAGTCATTTGAAGAAAAATTGACACTGGAAATCTGAAATGTCAAAAGGAAATTTTGACTGCTTTCCGGGTGTCAATGAATCTCAGTCGAAAAAAAATTGCAGACGAAATTATAAGCACCATTGACGAGCTTCAAACCTCACGCTACTTTCCCTCGCTTTCAGTTGACGAATATGAATGGTTAATTAAACCCATTTGTAATTTGCAAGACACCAAATTTGACAACAGAAAAAGAACAGCTCATTGATTTGAGAAACGATAAGTTTTACCGTTCAACATTCTTCGAGAAAAATTTGGATGAGTTTTGGCTTTCTGTCAAAAATGTGTACCCTGCAATCAGCTTGAAAGCTATTAAAATTCTTTTGTCTTTTACATCTTCATGGTTCTGTGAATTTGGATTTTCAACATTGACAGAAATCAAGTCCAAAAAGCGAGAAAGACTTTTAAAAGTTGACGATGAAATACGAACTTGTCTGGCGACTTTGGAATCTCGTTTTGATTTAATTTGTTCAAGAAAACTGGCTCAGCCCTATCATTGAATAAATTTTGTAAATATATAATTTGTTTTTTTTTTTGTATCATACAACTTTTACATTTTTTATATTCAGGTGTGCCGCAAATAATTCCAGATATTTTTAGTGCGCCTTTAACCAAAAAAGGTTGAGAAACACTGGTCTTGAGGCTATAGAATCAGAAAGTATTTGTTCGGATATCATAGGAGTGCCTAATTTTGAATTGCGCGATGAATTTGTCAGATGTTTCTGATGAATTAAATGAGGAAAAGGAAATAAAATATTATTAGTGGATGGTGATTATTATAGGTCAATCATGACAGGAAAAATTAAACGTCTTTCACTAACTGTTGTTTTGAACGAAACAAAATATGGATGGGCACTTCACGGAAGATTTTCTAATGAAATTAATTCGAGTAATTTAGTGGGAGCAATGTAAGTTTCTATTTGGAAGGAAAATAACGATGATGATAAAGCATCGATTGAACTTAAAAGGTTTTGGGAACTTGAATCATTAGGAATTAGAGATGAACCTATAGATATAAAAACATGCGATAAACAAACATTAGAAGAATTTAAAAGCAATATTATATATATATAAATTCGAGAATGATAGATATGAAGTCAAGTTACCTATGAGATTAGGTTCAGTTGATCTTCCAAATAATTATAATCTCGCAAAAAGGAGATTTCGAAATAATCCCACTTTATTTAAATAGTACAAAGCCGTCATTGAAGAATATCTGTTATCGGGAATAGTAGAAATTGTTGAACCCCAGGATGTAAACTCAGCTAATGGCAATTTAACCTACTATTTACCCCATCACCCGATAATTCGAAAAGATAAACAAACTACGAAACTGCGCATTGTTTTTGATGCTTCGGTGCATTCTCCTTCTCAGTATCTCTAAATGATGTACTTCCAGGTCCAAATTTAAATTCAGATTTATTTGATTTAATTTTGCAATTCAGGAGTAATAACATAGCAGTAGTGGCAGATATAGAAAAGACATTTCTACAAATAAACCTTGCAGAAAGTGATAGAGATTTTTGTGGGTTGATCAACTTCCACAAAATGCGGATTCTCCGTTGGGATTTGTAATAATGAAAATGGCGCGTTTATTATTTGGTGTGAGGTCTAGTCCGTTTCTGTTAGGTGCCGTAATTAAACACCATGTAAAAGGGTTTGAAAGTCAATATCCCGAAACTTGCTCTATAATCAATAAGTCAATGTATGTAGATGATTTTTTGATAGGCGCATCTACAGTAGAAGAGCATCAAAGCTATCAAAAGAGTCCTTAGACATTTTTCTAAAAGCTGCGCAATGGCCCTACGCAAATGGCAAAGTACTAATTCTCCACTTTTAAAGGAATATTTACGAACGTCAAAATTTGATGTATGTCTCGACACATCACTTAGTGCAACCCCATTTAAAATTTTAGGATTAATATGGGATACCGAGAAAGATAATCACAATCTTTCGGAATTTGTTAATTGTCAGGAAAAAAACTAAAAGAACTGTAATTCGTGCGGCTGGGAGAATTTTTGATCCAGTTCGATTCCTATCCCTTTACAGTCAAAAAACTTATTTTCCAGTCATTGTGGGAACAGGGCATCGATTGGGACCAAAAATTGCCAGAAAATCTAGGGAACAAATGGTGGTGCTGCTGGTGTGCACAACTTCCACACCTCAGTAAGATAGAATTACCCAGGCACTATTTCCGAGATTTGCAGAGCACTTATGACAGCGTAGAATCCACTGTTTTATTGATTCAAGCGAGGGCCTTTGGTGCTCGAATTTTTCTTAGATTTGATAAAGATAACTGTTGCCGCACGTGCGCCACTGAAGAGGCGAAAATGTTCACGTATGCGCAATACCCGAGCCGACTGAGCCCAACTGCAGTTGACTACTAGACGCTGTAAAGTTAGCAACAATAACCAGAAGTGGGCAATTAATATTTATCTCGACACCCACAATTGCTTCAACTCATTAATGTTCAGCTGTCTTTGTATGTTGTACAGAATATGTGTGTCGTCCTTTTAAATAAAAAGCAGAAAAGACAGCTGTGGTCCGTCGAACTTTTATTTATGCGTTTTTGAAAAGGTGAACGCATCACTTGGTCCTTCGAGCCGGAGACAGAACTCAGCAAAATGGATACCATAGAAAAACTCGTAAAAGCGAAAACTTCCTTAAAAGGAAGTATTACTAGAATTGAAAACTTTGTTGATAAAGTGTCAACAGACAGGAAATAAAACGGAACTTGATGTGAAATTGACGAAAATAGATCAGCTGCAGCAAAAAGTTGATGAACTGAAACAATACTCCTGCATAGAAAAAGCCCCAGCACCTGAATTAATAGAATTTCAGGATGATATAGAACAGTGTGAACTACGCCTTGAAGATTTAGAGGTAAAGGTTAAGCTCTTTATTAATTCTAATAAGAAATGCGAGTCTGACTGAAGTTGACGAAAAACAAACTGAAACTTTGCTAATTAAAACTAAAATTCCACCTATTGTGCTTCCCACATTTACGAGAAAATATGAACATTCTAGTGCATTCAAAAATCAATTGGATGATTTGATAACGTCGAACGATCAACTTAGTCAGTCACAGAAATTATATTATTTAAATTCTTGTCTTGTAGAAGAAGTTAAAGAATTTGCATCTACTCTCGATTCATTTTCTTCCTTATACGAAGCTCTTGAATCGCGATATGACAATCAACGGTTAATTGTTGATGTTCATATTCAATATATTTTGAACTTTAAGAAAATAGAACGTGAGAATGCACAAGAAATTCGTGCAATGATTGATTGTATCCAAAAGAATTTACGCGCTTTAAAGATGCTAAAATATGAATAAAATGATTTATTTAACATTTTTCTGGCTAAATATTATGCTTAAAAAATTAGATAAAGAATCCAGAAAGAACTTTGAATTGTTACAAAAAACTAAAGAGGTCCCTTCCTTTGATCAATTCATGACCTTTTTAGAACAACGTGAAGCAGTCTTGTTAGCTGTAGACAGGAATTGTACTCCCGAAGGAAAAACGATGAGAAAATCCTTTAATTTCGCTTCCAAATCCAAAACTCTATTGGTTAATCAAAACAATGAAAATAAAAGCTGTATAATTTGTTCTGAAAAGAATCCTCATCCAGTTTTCAGATGTTCAAAATTTCTACAATATTCCCTCGGAAAAAGATTGGAACTTGTTAAGTTTCGTAAGCTTTGTGAACTGTGCTTACGAAAAAATCACAAAAAAAATGAGTGCCGTTCGAATTAGTATTTACGTAGCTGCGGTGGAAAGCATTCTAAATCAATTTGTAGACATGCTGACGCTAGTGTGAAAGAGCCGCCGGTCGAAAGTAAACACGTGTCCGCAGCGGATTCAAAAATCAAAACGAAAGCTCATTGCCGCAATAAATTCTTCCACTTTCCAAAACACTGTTTTAACAAGCATCTCTAATCAAAATAAAAAGAGTGTTTTATTATCTACGGGTATAATTTGGTTGCAAAATAAAGATGGAACATTAATAAAATGTAGATGTATTTTGATAGCACGTCAAATGTTAATATGTATATTGTCCAGAAAAACGAGTGATTTCCTTGGTATTAGGCCCCGTTCACATGAGGCGTTTTCCAACGCGCGTTTTACGTCTAAACAAAACGAGGGTAGCCAAAGTACATAGAATTCTACTGGAGTGTTCACATGCAGAAATCGCGAGAATCCAAGCGCTAGACAGCTTCGGCGCTTCAACAATCTCCGGTCGTTCTCGCGATTAGAAGGCGCTTCGAGAAGCATAGGTTTCTTCTGCAGCGTTCACATGACACGCGTTTTGACGGGCGTTAGGGCATTTTTATTCCTCTAGTCCAAGTTTCTATTTCAACGGATTTGAAATCTGCGGAAAATTTTACACCAGATCGATACCTGAAATGTGATTTTCTTTAAATAAATAATTTTGCAACTGTAATTTTACTATTTTCGCGATACGGATTTGACGAATATATTCATTATGAACACAAAAGGGAGTATTCATCTCGTTTTTATAGAAAAGATATAACTTGATTGGAGTATTGTGTCTTAATCCACTGCTTTATGTTTATGGCCATTAAAAATAGGATGAGAAAATTTAATCGCATTCGATTTATTGAAGAAATTTTCCCTGCTTTCACACAAAACTTGTAAAAAGATGACAGTTTATAACTAAAGGGTATAGTGGGTAATTTTATTTCTGAGAATAACGAATACTGACAACTGCCCGTTCTAGTTTTCATGTGCAGTAAACGTCTTTAAAATAAAGCTTAAATTAAATATTCAATTTAAATTTTTTTATTTGTCCTCAACGGGTGAAATGCGTAATATAAGTTTCAATTTTCATTCATTTTTCACATCCTCGTGTTACAGTGAACTCGATATCACTTTTGAAAATGAACTTAAGTTACTGTGAGCTTATTTTTCATAGAATTTATATTTTAATCTTGCAGTTAGTGTTATTACTACTTTAATCGAAATTTATATATATATATAATATATAAAATATATATATAATATATATATATATATATATATATATACGTGTAGACGCAAATTCTATTAGCAATCTCCTGGTTTTCGATATGTATACTGCTTTTTGTTTTTCTTTGAGATATTTTAAGTTTTAACATAATTTTCTCGTTTCATCGTGGGGTTTAATCAAATTTTAGTTGAAATATTTCCCAATCATTCTATTCCTGGTTCCATTTGTGCTACAAAACCCCTGAAAGAGGGTAGGTTGGAGGGTTAGTTTTCGTTTCGGATAGTCGGAACTCAAGGAAAATTGTGTTTAAAAATTAAAAACTAATTATTGTTATATATGTGTTATTTGTGCTGATATATTAAAATGTTTAGAGATAAGTTTTAAAAAGTATAGGGATTTATTTGAAGGAAAACTAAATAAAAATTAGCTTTAGATCGTATGAAAGACGATAAAACCTGCAAAAATAGCATAAAAAAAAGAAAGGTTATCACCAATGCCGGATTTTGTTTGTTTGCGTGTCAACTTTTTGATAGTACTTCGTAGACAATGCCATATAAACAGAGATTCCGTTTCCAATTTCCTGGTTCTAGAAATGTAGTTTTTTTGGGGATATATTTTTACTTTACACTCAATTTTAAAATTTTAAGGAAATTTTTTGGTCATTTTCCAGTTAGTTTCGTTTTTAATCAAAGTTTTACAGAAATATTCCAATTTTTCATACGCAGTTTCGCTTTAACGATAAAACACATTACAAATGACTCATCTGATAGCATCTTGAGCCCAAAAAACCGTGATCACCCCTTAACACAAAACAAATCCTTCTTAGTATTTTTTTATTGGTGGGTGCATGTTTGGTGAGTGAAGGTTCTAGAGTTTTTCCTCTAGTCTTGAAGTAAAAAACGAATACTTTAGGATTTTAGAGTTAATGAAAATGTTTAATAATGCCACAATTTGAACTACATAAAGCACTGTTTCTCTTATATCCGCTGGCTCTTACCGGTTCCTAGGTCCAAAATATCCCGTCATTCGAAAAATTTTGAAAAACGTACGAAAAGCTAACGTTCAAAAATTTACAACCTAGGTTGATGGCATTGGCATCGTATACTATACGTTACGAAAGATTTACCTGTTTAGGTTGTCACTTCTGGTCAGCAAGTCGATTATATTGCATTTATTTATGTATAAAGATTGAAGCTCAAAAACACTTTATTCACAGGCAATTATGGAACGGATGTTTTACAAATCGAAATATCAAATTTTTGCGTCATTTTGAATATTTTTTAGATTATTTTAGGCATTTTATTGGTCAATTTTATACATTTCTAAGTTAACCAAATCTAGGCTCTTGTGAATAGAGAAATCAATTTTAGGTTGGAAAAGAAAGATTTTCATCCTATTTTAATGGCTGTAAAATTAAAAGCTCTTGATAAGGGGCAACAAAATATCTTATTAGAGTGACATTTCCTTTAAAAACAAGGCAATACTTTCGCTTACGCTTAGTATAAAAATAATATCTGAAAAAATATTAGTTGCGACTATTGACAAAAAATAATTTTTTCAAAGAAAAGCATGATTTTGGTATCGCTTTAGAGTAAAATTTTACGCTGATTTGAAATCCGTTGAAATTTTGATTCTATCATTAGCCATTCAAAAGATAGAAACTTGGATTAGGGGAATAAAAAACACAATTTAATGCATAACGGCTTTTCAAGGTCAGTTTCCGTTATGCATTAAAATGTTTTTTTATTCCCTTAATCCAACTTTCTATCTTTTGAATGGTTAAAGATAGAGCCAAAATTTCAACGGATTTCAAATCAGCGTAAAATTTTACGTTAGATCGATACCAAAATCATGCTTTTCTTTGAAAAAAATTATTTTTTTGTCGATAGTCGCAACTAATCTTTTTTCAGATATTCCTGTTATACTAAGCGTAAGCGGAAGTATTGCCTTATTTTTTTAAAGGGAATGTCACTTTAATACGATATTTTGTTGCCCCTTATCAACTGTTTTAATTTTACAGCCTTTAAAAGTAGGATGAAAATCTTTCTTTCCCAACCTAAAATTGATTTCTCTCTCTGTATTCACAAGAGCCTGTATTTGGTTAACTTAGAAATGTATAATGCGCAATAAAATGCCTAAAATAATCTAAAAAATATTCAAAACGACGTAAAAATTTGATATTCTTTCGATTTGTAAAACATCCGTTCCCTAATTGCCTGTGAATAAAGTGTTTTTGAACTTCAACCTTTATACATAAATAAATGCAATATAATCGACTTGCTGACCAGAAATGATAACCTAAACAGGTAAATCTTTCGTAACGTGTAGTATACGATTCCAATGCCATCAACCTCGGTTGTAAATTTTTGAACGTTAGCTTTTCGTACGTTTTTCAAAATTTTTCGAATGACGGGATATTTTGGACCTAGAAACCTGTAAGAGCCAGTGGATCACGGAGAAGCAGTGCTTTATGTAGTTCAAATTGTGGCATTATTAAACATTTTCATTAACTCTAAAATCTTAAAGTATTCGTTTTTTACTGTCAAGACTAGAGGAAGAAACCCTTGTGACGAATTAATCCGAACTTTTGTTGGACATTAAAAAATAACATTTATTTTAACACAGACAAAACAATGGGTTTACAATGGACGCGCGAAACAAAAATGCTTATTTTCATATTAAAATTTACGAATTGCTACGAAGACGTCTCAACTAGACGGAGTCCGTGAGCTAACTGTTTCTCATTCTCCTCACATGCGCAAGCGCAGTATTGAAGGACTTTTTAACAGGAAACTTCCGGGTCTGCAGCCGGCCATTCTAGACTCTTAGGCGCTAAGATGTCACAGTCTATTTCCTCCCTCCTCAAGATTCTTTTTCTGCAGAGACAGACACCTGCAAAAAAGATACAAAACAGCAGCAACAGAATTTTCGCGAAGGCAACAACTCATGCCCAAAGCAATATGCAAGTAGACCATACACCCTAAAGATCCTGGCTGTGTACCGCCTACTCTAAATTAAAAAAAACATATCATAATTTTAACAAAGTATAATCAAAATTTTTACTCAGTGATAATCATCAAAGAAGAAATTCAATTTCAAAATATTTACAGATTTTCCATTCAAATTTAAAACTTTTTGCAATGTAAATGTATCAATGTACACTAGGAATAAAGTATTTTTATATATGCAAGATATCACAAATACAAACACAAAAAAATAGCACTTTATTTTTGTACGTGAGGTGTACGACTTAAATTATCAGTGTTATATGCTGTTTTCCCTTTCTATGGACTACCTCGTAATCCTGGATCACAGTAAATTCAACTTTGTCTCGTAACTTTTATGCTTTCTTCAAACGACTTTTAGATTTGTCTAAGCATTCAGTTATTTCACCAACCAAACTTTCAGTTTCAACGTCCTCAAATATCACTGTCCCTAAGGGCAATTTAGTTACACTTACAGCAACTTCCTTGTTGTTTCGAGTCTGTATTCCAAATTCAACATCATCGCCAAGATTAAGATTTTTGAACACTTTGCATTCACTAGAGTGAAAAAACATATCCTTTACATCACCCCTTTTAATAAAACCAAATGTTCCTTTAAGAGCACAGATAACACCACGGTATCTCACAGGTAAGGGCTGTTCCGAACGCATTTTACAAGGTCTAAGGTTTCTTGTATTTTTGTCAATAGGAATACTAAAAGTGATCTTTTTAGGAGGATGAAACTCTACACTACCATCAACATTTTCAGCAGAATAGGGCCGTTCGCCATTATTTTCATAAGCAACTTTACCTTCAGTATTTTCCTTTTTTTCAGTGGTTTCAAATCCAGAAACTGTCTCTTTACACATTATTTTACAAACAGAACTAGCAATTGGTTTTCCAGTACGACGATTATGAGTAATTTTAAATTCAACTGCATCACCACGTTTTAAATTATCAATATTTCCAGAAAATTGACTGTAGTGAAAAAAATATATTGCTTGTCTTTCGCAACATTGTATAAAACCATATGAACGTAACAAATTTTCAACGATTCCAGTCTCTTTAGGAGTAACACTGCTAGAACTAAAACGGTTACTGTTACAAGGGCAGTCGTTTTTCGATGTTTCATTTAAATATGGAGAACTTTGGCACTTGGGCGTTGCAGAGTCTTTTACTTCAATATCAGAGCCTTTGTCTTTTTTCATATCTTCTATAAGTACAACGGTCTTGTTACTTAGTAAGTAGCGTTCTTTATCTAGGAAGTTATCCTTGACAGCAGCTTTGGTTATAACATGACCCAACTCACACACTAAATTTACTTCCGCTAAAGGCAAGCAAATAGGGTTATCCGCTAAAGGAGATGCTACCCATACATGTTCACCCGTATACATGTGTGGCTTAACAAACTTCCTAGGAATTAGATCTATGCTGGATCCTGTGTCTCGTAAGATAGAAATCTGAGATCCATTTACAGTTCCGACACTAATGTAGGGAGACATCAAATCTATTATTCCCTTTCCCATAATTTCGTTAGCGGCTATGATTTCAGTTTTCTTCAACTTAGGACATTGAGGTCTAAGATGATCATAGGAATTGCATTCATAACATTGAAGTTGCTTTCTTTTTTCAAAATTTCTCTCTTTATAATCTTCTCTGTTTACTTCTGTTTTCCCAAAGGGTTTGTTTTCTCCCTCAAACTTACGAAAACCAACGTGTGTTTTCTTGATACCCTCTGTATTCTGGGAACCTTTAGTATTTCTGGGTGTAAGACTCTCCTTCAAGCTTTCAAATTGATCTATTTTTTTAGCTAATTCTAGCGGAGAATTTAAGTCTATCCACTCCTCCAGAAAATGTTCTTTTACTTCAGACGGCACTCGTCTTTTAATCTGCTCAGTGATATGCAAGTCTCTGAGTTCTTTAAAAGTTTTGATTTCCAAATCAGAAACCCATTCATCATAGTAGCTTGTAAGTTCATGAGCGTAACTTCTCCATGTTTTATCCGGGACTTTTTGATGACGGTAAAACATCTGCTTCAATTTCTCAGAACTCATTTTATACCTCTGAAGAATAATATCTTTCACATATTCGTAATTCTTTGCATCTTCAGGCGATTCTCTAGCCATCATGCTCGAAATTTCCGAAGGCAATACGCCTAGTAAATACGGCACCCAATCTTCTTTAGGCACACCTGCCATCTCAGCTCTTCTTTCAAAATTTATTAAATATAGACCCATTTCATCTTTCTTTTCCTCAAATTTCGGGGTAATTTTGATGAGCTCAATTTTATGATTTGGCATCCGTTCTCTATTAGATAGTCCTAGCTCACTTGCAGCTTGCATTTCTAGCTTTTTCTTCTCTAAAGCTATTTCTTCCATTCGAATATTACGTTCTTCCCTTTCTTTCTCTTTGGCAAATTCTTCTTTTGCTTCCTGTCTGGCAATTTCTTCTTTTGCTTCTTGTCTGGCAATTTCTTAATTTTCTTTTGCTTCTCGTCTGACAATTTCTTCTTTTGCTTCTTGTCTGGCAATTTCTTCTTTTGCTTCTTTCTCTCTCTTTATCCTATCTTCCATAATACGAGTTAAAGAAATTTTAACTTCCTCTTCTTCATAGTGTTCACTGTTTAGGATAATTTTCCTTATCTCAACCAGTTTACAATTATCCGATACTTTTTCACAAAGTTCATCTGCGAGTTCGAGGAGGTCTTCTTTTCTCCCACGAGAAAGAAAAGCCATGATCGATGAATAACTTATTAGTAAACAATCCAATTTTGTTATCATAAATATAGTTACCAATATTTTCTAATAAACTATATGATTCACAAAATATACTCAATGCCAAATATGCTTCAAATACTAGATAAGATTTAATATCAAACATACAATTCTCAAATATAATAACAGAATCTTAAACTATATCGTAGCATATACAATACACAAGATGCAATATATATAGTTGCAATTAAATATTTGTTTTCTTTTACTAATGTGTAATTACCATATGTAATTCAAATTATCTGATCCTTTTCAAATCATTAAATGCACAAAACACAAAATTTCAGTAAAATCAAAACGAAATTTAAATTTTCGTTCACTTTCGATTTGGCACTTTTTGGCCGTGACTTTATCAACTTGATAATATCTACTTAGTAGAACATGCAAATTCACTTTATCATCAACTTCTATTAACTTTCATAAAGACAAAATTTAAATAACCACAAAATAAAATTGGATATGTAGTCAAGTCATTTCTTTTTGTTTGTTTTTTTAACCAAAACTATTTAGGCTCTTTGCCTCACTAATTCCGGTAAGCCAGAACCTCAATAAATTTAATTTAATACAAGGGTGGGCCTACCTGCATTTCCTGCTTTCTTGCTTCCATCCAACTTCCAGGACACCAAAACTCTAGTCTGTGACGAATTAATCCGAACTTTTGTTGGACATTAAAAAATAACATTTATTTTAACACAGACAAAACAATGGGTTTACAATGGACGCGCGAAACAAAAATGCTTATTTTCATATTAAAATTTACGAATTGCTACGAAGACGTCTCAACTAGACGGAGTCCGTGAGCTAACTGTTTCTCATTCTCCTCACATGCGCAAGCGCAGTATTGAAGGACTTTTTAACAGGAAACTTCCGGGTCTGCAGCCGGCCATTCTAGACTCTTAGGCGCTAAGATGTCACACCCTATAATCTTCACTCTCCAGTGTCGATGATTCGCCCACCAAAAAAAGTAGGATTTGTTTTGTGTTAAGGGGTGATCACGGATTTTTTGGGCTCAAGAAGCTAGCAGATGAGTCATTTGTAATGCGTTTTATCGTAAAAGCGAAACTGCGTAAGAAAAATTGGAATATTTCTGTAAAACTTTGATAAAAAACGAAACTAATTAGAAAATGACCAAAGAATTTCCTTAAAATTTTAAAATTGACAGTGTAAAGTAAAAATATATCCCCAAAAAACGTTATTTCTAGAACCAGGAAATTGGAAACGGAATTTCTGTTTATATGGCATTGTCTACGAAGTACTATCAAAAGATGACACGCAAACAAAATCCGGCACTGGTGATAACCTTTCTTTTTTTATGCTATTTTTGCAGGTTTTATCGTGTTTCCTACGATCTATAGCTAATTTTTATTTAATTTTCCTTCAAATAAATCTCTATACTTCTTTAAAACCTATCTCTAAACATTTTAATGTATCAGCACAAATAACACATATAACAATAATTAGTTTTTTAATTTTTAAACACAATTTTCCCAGAGTTCCAACTATCCGAAACGAATATTAACCCTCCAACCTACCCTCTTTCAGGGGTTTTGTAGCACAAATGGAACCACGAATGGAATAATGACTGGGAAATATTTTAACTAAAATTTGATTAAACCCCGCGATGAAACGAAAAAATTTTGTTAAAACTAAAAAAATCTCAAAGAAAAACCAAAAAGCAGTATATATCGAAAATCAGGAGATTGCTAATAGAATTTGCGTCTACACGTATATATAATATAAAAATTTTGATTAAAGTAGTAATAACACTAACTGCAAGATTAAAATATAAATTCTATGAAAAATAAGCTCACAGTAAATTAAGTTGATTTTCAAAAGTGATATCGAGTTCAATGTAACACGAGGATGTGAAAAATGAATGAAAATTGAAACTTATCTTATGCATTTCACCCGTTGAGGAAAAATAAAAAAAATAACTAAAGTTTAGCTCTTTTAAGCTGAATATTTTATGTAATATTTATTTTAAAGACGTTTGCCGCACATGAAAACTAGAACGGACAGTTATCGGTATACGTTATTCTCAGAAATAAAATTACCCACTATCCTCTTTAGTTATAAACTATCAAATTTTTGCAAGTTTTGTGTGAAAGCAGGGTAAATTTCTTCAATAAATCGAATACGATTCAATTTTCTCCTCCTATTTTTAATGGCCATAAATATAAATCAGTGGATTAAGACAAAATACACCAATCAAGTTATATCTTTTCTATAAAAACGAGATTAATACTCCCTTTTGTGTTCGTAATGGATATATTCGTCAAATGAGTATCGCGAAAATATTAAAGTTACAGTTGAAAAATTATTTATATAAAGAAAATCACATTTCAGGTATCGATCTGGTGTAAAATTTTCCGCAGATTTCAAATCCGTTGAAATTTTCACTCTATCTTTAACGATCGCGAAGATAGAAACTTGGATTAGAGGAATTAAAAAGCCTAACGCCCGTCAAAACGCGTGTCATGTGAACGCTGCAGAAAAACCTATGCTTCTCAAAACGCCTTCAAATCGCGAGAACGACCGGAGATTGTTGAAGCGCCGAAGCAATCTAGCGCTTGGATTCTCGCGATTTCTGCATGTGAACACTCCAGTAGAATGCTATGTACTTTGGCTACCCGCGTTTTGTTTAGACGTAAAACGCGCGTTGGAAAACGCCTCATGTGAACGGGGCCTTAGATTAGAGAAAGTACAAACTTCGGTTTCTGTATTAAATTCAACATAAAATTTGAAAGGGAAATTGACGACTTTCATCTCGAATGAAAACGGAAGTTTTGTGGAACTTATTGAGCTCTTAGTTACTGACAAGATTACGGGGTTGACGCCTAGTGTTAATTTAGATATTTCAAAAATAAAAATTCCAGAATTTTTGAAATAGGCTGATCCTTGTTTTTTCGAAGCCAGAGATTCATGCGTTATTAAATGCAGATATTTTTTGTCGAATAATGAAAGATAATCTTTACAAAGTGAATGAAGAATTACTGTTTAAGGAAACTGAATTTGGTTGGGTCGCGGGTGGAAGACTCGACGAAATCAAAACTAATGATGTGGCATCGTGCTTTCTTCTTAAAGACGATAGTTGTATAGACGACACTTTGAAACAATTTTTTGAACTCGAATCTCTAGACATAAAAGATGATCCTTGCTTTCTTGAAGACGATCAGGCCATGGAAATCTGAACAGATACAATGAAGGCGATATACAGTGGGATTGCCATTTCATAAAGATTGGAAACAATTATCAGATAATCTTCCGGTAGCAAAACAGCGATTCCATAGTTTGTGGAGAAGGTTTCAAAAAAATTCGGAACTTTATATTCACAGTACACAGAAATTATTCAGGATTATTTAAATCAAGGAATAGTTGAGAAAGTCGAAAATTCTGAAATAAAGACAAACCAACATATTATTTGCCCCGCCAAGCCGTAAAAAGGAAGGTCGGGTTTCAACTACAACACGTATAGTATTTGACGCAGCATCGCACCAGACTAATGAGTTGTCCTTAAACGACTGCTTGTGGCAGGGTTCCAACTTATATCCAAACCTACTAGATGTGCTTATCAACTTTAGACTTAATCGAATTGCAATATCATCTGATATATGTCACAAGCCTTCCTTCAAATTTGCCTGGAAGACAACCATAACGATGCTGTACGTTTTTTGTGGACTGACAGTAATCCTCGTATTGACAAAAGGCCAAACCTGCAAATATATCGTTTCAACAGGGTACCCTTTGGGGTCAACGCTAGCCCGTTCCTGTTAGCGGCTACTGTTAAACATCACATTGATAAGTATAAGGGCCGCGGTGGCCCGGTTGGAAGAGTAACGGACTAGCAACCGAAGGGTTGCGAGTTCGAATCCAGCCAAACACCGTCGTGTACAAAGGGGGCTGGTGCACGTTAAATCTGTCGTGGCCTCAAATGTCCTCACGTTGGCGTGGTGTGGAAGTTTGGAGAGTGGGGTGCCAGCTCAGGTGTTGCCTCGTCATCTGACCGTGGTTCAAAATTACGTGGTGTTGTCCTCGGATCTTTCCCTTTGGGATTGATCCCGGACCGTCACCAATAGCCCGTTGTGTTGCTCCAGTGTGACGTTAATTGAAAATAACAATAACAATAACAATAACGATAAGTATAAAGATGAGTTTTGCTCAGCTGTACAACATCTAGATTCTTTCATGTACGTTGATGATTGGATCACAGGACAAGACACTCGTGAAGAGGCACTTTTTATTTCCAGCTGTGCCAAAAATATCATGAAAGAAGCAGGGATGGTGATGCGAAAATGGATCTCCAATGACGCTACGTTGATGAGTCAGTGGGCTGCAGAAGGTTTTGAGACATTCAGTGAAAATTCTGTCAGCTTGGGAACCAGCAAGACGAAAGTATTGGGTATGGCTTGGCAAACTCAAGAAGATTGTCTGACCGTGGACACAAAAAGTCTACTAGAACTCATTTCGGGCAATGAAAACACTAAAAGATTTCTTTTGCAAACCATTGGGAAAATCTATGACCCGTTGGGTTTGCTTACCCCCTTTACAATAAGAATGAAATGCCTCATTCAGGAACTCTGGTCGAGGAAAATCACATGGGATGAAATTTTACCTCCAGAGATTAAAGAAAAGTGGTTGAATTGGTGCAAGGAGCTGCCGCTCTTAAATGATCTCTGAGTCCCAAGATTGGTACTAGATTCTACCAAAGAAAATGATATCATAGAAATCCATACCTTTTGTGACGCTTCCAAACTTGCATATGGAGCTTCAGTTTATGTGAAAGTTAAAAAACAAAGTAAGGTACTTGTAAACCTCGTCACCTCTAAAGTCAGAGTAGCACCATTAAAGAGTTACGTTACCTCGGCTCGAGCTTCTGGGTGCTTTGGTAGCAGTTCGCTTGAGTTCAAAGGTTCAAGAAATCATCAGTCAGAAAAGGCACTGCACTGTGTTTCATTGGACAGACTCCAAAATTGTTTTATTTTGGATCAAAGGGTCTTCAAAAAGGTGGAAGCAATTCGTGGCGAACGAGTCGAGGTTGACTACAGATCCCGATACGTGGTATCACTGTGCCGGAAAGGACAATCCTTCAGACCTCTTGTCCAGGGCTCTTAATGCTGAATCGCTTCTACATAATGAAAAATGATGGAATGGACCTTTCTTCTTACAGTCTGATGAACTCGTGGAAACTGATGATGAGTGTCCAGTACCGAATGAAGAAGAGTACTTACAAGAACTAAAGACTAATGAAACTAATGACTTCACTTTATTGACTTTAAATTCTGAAAATACAATTTTTGATCATCTAGTTAACCGTAATAGCAAATTTTTAACTATAGTTCGAATTCTGAGTTTTCTTTTTAGGTTTGTGAATAATTGTAGGAACCCTAAGAATAAGAGACAAGGTCCCCTGGGGATCGGATGAGATCTCTGAAGCTGAGGTGTTTTTAGTCAAACAACTTCAAAGTGAGGAATTGTCTGCAGAAATATCAGCCCTCAAGTCCAGTGGTAGTATTCCAAATAAAAGCAAGATTTTAAATTTATCACCAATTTTAGACAGTAAAGGTATCTTAAAGGTAGGAGGCAGACTAGAGAAATCTCAGCTGTCATATTCAAGTAAACACCCTATATTACTCCCCTCAAAAGGTAAGTTAACTGAAATTATCGTAAAATACTATCATGAAAAGTATTTTCATCTTGGACCTCAACATTTACTTTTTCAGGTTGGGCAAAAATATTGGCCCATTCATGGAAGAAATTTGTGCAAAAAAAAAATCGTGCACAATTGTCATTTGCTTTAAAGCCAATCCCAATGAGTGCTCACAAAAAAATGGGCAATATGCCAATGCAGAGAATAACACCCGATAAAGTTTTTAATTCTACTGGAATTGATTTATGCGGGCCATTCTTAAACAAAAACAGATATCAGAGAAAAGGTCCCAAAATTAAAGTTTATGTTTGTATATTCATGTCTAGTGACAAAAGCCATTCACCTCGAAATAATCAGTGATTTAACTTCACAAGCGCAAAAAAACGCACTGAAAAGATTTATTTCGAGAAGGGGAAAATGCCATAAAATATTCTCGGATAATGGGACAAACATTGTAGGGGCTAATAGAGAACTTAGAGCCCTATTTAAATTTGTTCAAGAAAAAGAGGAATCTTTATTTGCATTTTTCGCGGAAGAAAACATAGAATGGTCTTTTATTCCCCCAAGAAGTCCGAATTGGGGAGGCAAACATAAAGGCATTTAAATATCGCTTCAAACGCGTTGCTTGGAATTCAAAATTTACTTATGAAGAGCTGCTAACTCTCGTGACCCAGATAGAAGCTGTTTTGAATTCTCGTCCGCTTATCCTCTCTCGGCCGATTTGATGACTTGGAGGTGCTGACGCCGGCACATTTCCTGATAGGAAGGCCGATGACGGCCATAGTCGAACCGTCTCTAACTAATATTGAGACAAATCGCCTTAATGCTTGGCAGAGAATTACAAAATCGGTACAAACAATCTGGAAAAGATGGAGCCTTTCATATTTGAATAGTCTACAACAAAGAAAGAAATGGGTAGTTGATAAAGAAAATCTAAAAATAGGGGACATTGTTTTGATAAGGGAAGAAAATCTCCCACCATATAAATGATTATTGGGACGAATAATAGCCATATATCCGGGACAGGATAAAAAAAGTTCGAGTTGTTGACGTGAAAACCAGAAAGGGAGTTTATAAAAGGTCCATCTCCAGATTGAGTGTGGGCCGCGGTGGCCCGGTTGGAAGAGTAACGGACTAGCAACCGAAGGGTTGCGAGTTCGAATCCAGCCAAACACCGTCGTGTACAAAGGGGGCTGGTGCACGTTAAATCTGTCGTGGCCTCAAATGTCCTCACGTTGGCGTGGTGTGGAAGTTTGGAGAGTGGGGTGCCAGCTCAGGTGTTGCCTCGTCATCTGACCGTGGTTCAAAATTACGTGGTGTTGTCCTCGGATCTTTCCCTTTGGGATTGATCCCGGACCGTCACCAATAGCCCGTTGTGTTGCTCTAGTGTGACGTTAATTGAAATACCCCCACCCCACCAGATTGAGTGTACTGCTTATTAAAAAATAAATGTATTGTTTCCAGATAATAATAATATTTGTTCTTTATGAAAATTTTCTAGTGCTTAAGTGTATACTGTTTATCTTACTATTGTGATTATAGTGATTAGTTATTGTTTATTAGTTTCCATTTGATTATAACCGAAATTTAAGCATTCATTTATGTTTGGACTTATATATACAAAAAAATAGAATTGTTAAGTTCTTGCATGAGAACATGGCAAGGCCGGGCGGGATGTTGCCGCACGTGCGCCACTGAAGAGAGGCGAAAATGTTCACGCATGCGCAATACCCGAGCCGACTGAGCCCAACTGCAGTTGACTACTAGACGCTGTAAAGTTAGCAGCAATAACCAGAAGTGGGTAATTAATATTTATCTCCACACCCACAATTGCTTCAGCTGTCTTTGTATATTGTACAGAATATGTGTGTCGTCCTTTTAAATAAAAAGCAGAAAAGACAGCTGCGGTCCGTCGAACTTTTATTTATGCGATTTTGAAAAGGTGAACGCATCAATAACAATGTGAACAAGTTTTGTTACTTCGAAAAGCAGACTAGCTCCAATAAAACATTTGGTTGGTTGGTTGGTTGGTTGGTTTTTTATGGCACAAGGGCCAGATCTGGCCATGCTGCGCCAAACAATAGCTAGTTCAATAAAACATTTGACATTACTAAGGTTAGAACTTATGGGTGCCTTGATTGGCGCTAGGCTTATCAACCGCGTACTGTCAATTCTTAAATTTAGTGTAAAAACAATATTTGTGGACAGATTCAAACATTGTTCTTCACTGGGTTAAGATCTCCTCTAGTACATGGAAACCCTTCGTGAGTAATAGGATTGTTGAAATCCAAACTCTGACTAACCCAAAAGACTGGAGATATTGTCCTGGTCGTGATAATCCTGCTGATCGACTTACAAGAGGACTCAATCTTACGGACTTCGAAAATGATAAATTATGGTTAGTCTGGGCCCTCCATGGCTGATTAAAGAAATTGAATTTTGGCCCAAAGCAGAAGACGAATTTAAACAGGAAGAAGCTAGAAAGGTAATTTCTCAGAATTTTTGTACATCAGATTCTCGAGAGCAATTTAGAGATAGAACGTTTTAGTTCATTACTGAAGATAATTAGAATAGTAGTATGGATAAAAAGGTTCGTTTTCAACTCAAGAATTTCGACTAAACGTGAAGTAACCTTATCACCTTAGAAGCCGAAGAGTTCATGATAAAAGAAGTGCAAATGAAATTTTATAAAGAAGAAATTGATTCCTTAAAAGGTAGTGAGCACGTTAAGAAAAAATAAAAAAATTTGCAGTTCATACCCATATTTAGATTATGTTAATTTATTACGAATAGGAAAGTAGGCTCAATCAAGATAATTTTAGCCCGAGTGTGATAAATCCAATTCTATTACCTAGAAATGAAAGGTTCACAGAATTGTTAGTTATGCAAGAACATCAAAAAATGATGCATATCGGAGTTACTTTGACCTTTACGAAAATAAGAAAACGATTTTGGATTCCCCAAAGACGACAATTTATCAGAAAAATCATCGGAAAATGTCTACTTTGTAAGAAGTATAATGCGAAACCATCCAACCAATTAACAGGTCAACTCCCAAAGGATAGAATAACAGAATCACCACCATTCAGCATTATCGGGTTAGATTTTGCAGGACCGATTATCATAAGAGACAAAAACGATACTTCAAAATCGTACATTGTATTATTTACATGCGCCACAACCAGAGCTATCCATTTAGAATTATCAACAAACATAACCACAAAATCCGGTTTTTTTGGTTGGGTTAATTTTTAAATATTAATTGTTTATTGTATGTAATGGTTTTTTTGAATTGTATATATTGTGTTGTATACTGCCCTTGCGACAACTTTTGAGCGCTAGCTAGTTTTTTCTCACGGGTTCGCCGTGAGAAGGAATGCGAGTCCCCGTTGAAGGGAAAGCGCTCATTAGTTCCGGCGTACTTGGCAGGTAGGAGCGGAGGGGCTGCGCCCCAACTAAGAAGTCTTTGTCTGACCCATTGGCGGTACCATTGTCCACTAGTGAGGTGAGGGGGGTTTGATTGTGGACCTCTTGGGCAAGTGGGCTTATCTTTTACGGTATTTACCTTTGATCAGGGTTGATTGATTTGACGGCGTGTCAGAAGTCGAAGTAGGTAAATAGTTGTACATGCCAACAATCACGGACTTTTTCTGCGGAGATCGGGAGGTGAAGAAGAAACGATGAAGAGCGGATTGACCTAGGGAGTTTCCCGACGATCTCATGGTTCCCGTAAATTAGAATCAACTGAATAACCACGCTCTCCCATGTGTGTGGCTTGCTGCAAGATTTGAGATAGTGCAGAAATCCGATGCCTAACACCCGGCGTGCCGAAACCCCGCACCATTTTTCCAAGATCTCTTTGTGGAGGGTGAGTCCATCTGTTCCTCGGGTTGTGTTATTGGTCCCCGTCTCCTCCTCCTGAACCTTTCGTCTGAAATTTTGACTTGAACCTTTTTCTCCTGAACTTTTGTATTGTGTCACATTATTGTTTGTAAAAAATTGATTTTTTTGTGTCCGGTCGGGGCCCCCTTTTTCTTTAATTGTTAATCTGCATTTTATTTATCCTTAAATTTTTACTTAATAAATTTTCTTATTTAAATTTAAGAGAACTGTGTTCAGGTACTTTATTGTTCCTATGGAGGCAATTCATTGTAAAGTAAATTGTTATCCACTATACAATCCGAGCATAATTTTTAACATAACATTTTGGCTTTTCGGCGATTTCTGTCAAGACGTGACACTTGTAAGGTAATATACTCAGATAATGCCAAAAGTTTCAAGGCTGTGGACAAAGAGCTTCAAAATTTTCATAAGATCATAAAAGACCACGAACTACAAGATTTCATCTCCAGCCAAGGTGTGAAATGGAAGTTCATCGTGGAATGTGCCCCATGGTGGGGAGGTTTCTACGAGCGAATGGTAAAATGTGTTAAAGACCCATTGAGGAAGATTTTAGGACGAGCTCTTCTTTCATTTGAGGAATTAACGACAATTTTAACGAAAATTGGAGCTGTTCTCAATATGCGACCTCTGACTTACACAACCAGTGATTTTGGAGAACCTGAGCCCCTCACACCTGCTCATTTCCTCCATTTTGGTAGACAGGACTTTAGTTATCCCCTCCATTTTGCTGAACTGGAAAACACTCTCCACCAAAGAGAATTTAATCCGAAGGAAGATTTACCAAACCAGAAACCAGATTATTAAAACAATTGTGGACTAAATGGAAGGAACAATATTTATTCAATTTGAACTCTGCCCATCATTATAAAACTGCAGAAAAACACCGAAATCTCCAGGTCGGAGATATTGTACTGGTAGACGGGACTTGCAAATCTAAACTGTTATGGGACGGGAATAATTCTAGACATTATACATGGTAGAGACAATCTTATTAGGGCATGTATGGTAAAAACTTCAACCAGTTCAGAAAATCAGTACAACTGTTGTATCCTTTTGAATTAGATTCTATTTGAATGATTAATTATGTAATTTTAAGGGTTTAAAATTGATTTTTAATGTTTTTTTGCATTGTTTAAATATTATTTCTCTGCATGAATTTAAGAGTTAGTGCATACAATTTTTAATTTCAAATTTGATTTTTTTTTGTCTTATAAATTGTTAATTTACATAAAGGATGTTTACTTTTTACAATTTAAGTATGATTTACGATAATTTGAGTTTATTTCTTTGGAATTTTAATTTTCCCATATTAATATGTGGATTTAAGTTGATTTAATTTTAAAAAATATTATGTTTAATACAATTTTCATTGAAACATTTGAATTTGAATATGTTTGTATTAGAATATTATTGTAGTTGAATTTATATATTGTTTATTTCAAGGGTGTTAAATATTGATTGTTACAATTATGTACTCTTAAAAGAGTCCAGGTGGGGAGTGTGTGGTAAATTCATACGAGTCAATTTGTGCTATGCTAGATGGCGCTGCTATTCTAGAGTTTTTGTAACCTCGCCTGGACATTCAGATTCGAAGCGAAATACGGTGAGCAAGGCTTAGCTCCCCTCTGTACTCAATGCATGTATTCCATAGCGCGTGTAAATATTTCTGCAAATAAAAACAAGTTATGCGAACCCGTGATGAATCCTTTATATGTACTAAAGGTGATTTATTGACAAGAACAAAGATCCAAAACCACTGAACGATCGAACGCATCCCCAGATACATTAATGTTTTAAATAGCAATAGTACTGATTAATATCTTTGGATTACGGTTCTTTGTCTTTTTACGCCCTGAATTCAATTAAACTTCTCAAAGTTAGATCTGAATCTTTAGAAAGTAATTAGTTTGCTACGAATGAGGTTTGGTAAATACTAGTACTGACGTATTCAATTGTGTAAAAATTTGAGTTTAACATCTATAATAGATGTAAGACAGATTTAGAATCTTCTGTAGTAGACTTTACAATTGTATTGTTTTCCCAACGCTGTTCCTCTGAATTGGTGAAAAGTTAATAGTTCCTCTTTTGCAATGTTTAACTTTGTGGGAACACAATTTAATTTTATATATTTGCATGCAATCAAATGCAAAAATAAATTCTCAGGTAAAGTTATATCTTTAGAAAGAACAATTTTAGTTCCGAAGAGCGTGTGTAACAGAAATACATGATGCCAAAAAGCAAAATTGTGTAGCAAAAAAATGACCTTATAGCAACCAACCCTTTAACCAGGACAGTTTCTAACTTACTGGTCACAAAGGAAGCCGCATCGGTCGTCAAAGGTTAAGGACAATGAAAAATATCAGATTTACAGTTACCTATATTTCTCCATAGGTAATTCAAGTAATGCAATCACGTGACATCCTCTCCGATCAAGAGATGTAACGAAACTTCAAATTATACCTTTATCTTCCTTGATTCATCATTCATTTGCTTGTAATTTTTATAACTTTTTCTTAATCTGGAAAATGTGATACATTTTATACAGAAACAAATTCAAATATTTAAATTTAATACACGTACCTCCAAACAACACCATCAATTCCATTTTCACAAATGTTGCAAACAAAATACTGTTTATTGGCATTTATTCTACGAATCTGTCTTTTTTTGTTTTGCAGTTGCATGCATGGTTGTTGGTATCCTTCATTGGCCAGTCAGATCCCCATATCTGTCTCCCATTGAGCATGTTTTGAATATGCTAGGACGCCAATCGCATCACCCCCGGAATATAATGCTTCGCAGATTTGCCACGTTAGCATTAGGGTTTTGTTTGACTACATGCATATCGGCATTTATTGTAGCCAGAGGGTTTTGTTTTAATAATTTATGAAATTTCTGCTGTAATTCTGTAATAATATAGAATAGTCTAGATTGGATATTGTGATAACTTTTTTATCTGTTCTTGAACACACACACACACACAACACACATCCTAAGTTTTATTCTTATGAAACACTGTCTTCGAGGTGTTTCGATTTTTCTTCGAACCTCGTAATTTACAAAATTAATAAAGGAAATCTGAAAAACCACGGAAATCGTAATTTTGACGTAATTCTATGACCATTCAGTGGTAAAGTAAATTATTTTCTTTTCTATTGTGTGAAAAACTATTTGATAAAATTTAAGGGATAAATACAAAGATGCAAATGCAAAAATGTTTAAAATGCAAAAACAAATTAACTTTTTACAGTTGCTTTGTAAAACTTTTATGCAGACCTAGGATCCACCAAAATAAACGCTCTGAAAATAAAATGAAATAACTGACCGGAAACCTTCAAAAATTAAGAGAAAAATACAGAATAATGCTATGAATGTCCGAATTGTACTAGTAAACAATTCAAAATATTAATCAAGTGATTAATGATAAGTTCTTATAGTGGAACGGAACGGACGTATCAATAACGGAATACCTGGCAGTAAGACTGCTAACCTCCCCATCATAATTAATAGAAAGTTTAATAATTATAAAGAAACTGTAAAAGGAGAAAATTAAAGGTAGTGGCGATGCAGTTGTATAAGAAAAATAATTGAGATAGAATTTAGTAATTGATACAATTAGTCCTATGTCCTTATAGTGTATACATAACGTGACCATTTATCTTTTGACTCAAAACGGGACATTGGTTTATTTAGGTCAATTAACAGGTAGTCAATGAAAAAAAAACATTTTTTAAAAAGTTATATTTAGAAAAAGTTAGCTATTATTACAAATTAAAAAATATATCCAAAATGTTTAGTTAGTATATTTATATTTATCAGAGGAACAAATTTGCTTTAATACATCTGGTGATGATTTTAAGTAAGAATAAAACTCTTGGCATGTTTTTTTATATTCACCTTAGTTATCAACATCGCCTTTAGAACTGGAATTTGTAACTGGGTTTTTTCAGATGTCCACAATTTGTTCATCATAGAAAATACTCTTTCTACTAGAGCATTTGTAGCAGGCAAACATAAAATATATTCAATTAAAATACAAAAGTTTTCATGCTGAAGATTGTTAGTGTGAAAGTGTTTGAATACTTCAACCCAACGAGTTTCTGTGGAAACATTTAGATTATTCCATTCGGTTACTTTTTGCGACGTGATGTAGTTAGAAATTAATGAAAATTCGTCAAAAACTTCTGTATCTTTATTACAGTCAATATATTCCTTTTCAATTAATACATCCAGAGATTTTTGAATGTCTTCCCATGCGGGTACTTTTTTTAAATCTGCCCAGTAAAATATCTCCATTTCTTTGGTAAGGAAGCAAGTCCACTGCTCTAGATACTCACGGCTTGTTTTGTAAAATTCTGTAGCCCGTCCTTTTCACAAACTCTTCATCGATATCAGTACCATTATCTTTCAATTTCACCATTAATTGACGGACTGTAAATGGAAGAAACTGATTGGTCTGTTTTTGAGTCAAATTGTCTTTTAGTTGATTGATTTCTTTTGCAGCTTCAGTTGCCGATACAGTCTGACCTTCAAGCTTCAATACAGCTTGATGAAAACGTGATGACTGAGCGTGTAAAAAATAAAGCCACAATTCTGATGTGGGATCTTCAAAAAAGTTTTTTAGTAATAAGGGACATTTTTCAATGCTCAAAAAGTAGTTTTTTAATGGCTGATACATTTTTAAAACCCTTTCCAAGGCAGGCATAAGAGCAAGCCATCTGGTTTTGCTATAGCCGAGCATTTGTTGATATTCCGTTTCAGTTTCAGCGCAAAACTCCTTTAGAGCTTCAACTCGAACGGTGTAAATATAAAAAAATGAATATATCTTCACAATAATGCTTTCGTAATCTAAGGATAGCCCGTCTGCAGCAGATTTTATTGCATTGTGAATTACATGGACTCCACATCCAATACCTATTAATGGCTTTTTAAGAGATGATTGTAATTTCGTTAACACATTATTAGTTCCTCGCCTAGCTGCGCCCCCAAAATTTACGTTGGCATTGTCCCCACAAAATGCCACGACTTTTGCTGTCAAATTATTGTCTGTTAACACTTGGTTTAAATAATTGACAATGATATCAGAAGTCTCACCTGGTTGGTCTTGGAGGTCTAAAATTTTTACTTGCACACCTACGTAAGGTTGAAAAAAGCGTACTACAATAGGGTATATTTTCTTGTTACCGTGGTTTGAAGCGTCGTTTAGAATCGTAATACAATTGGACTTATCAAGGTTATCTTTTAATTCTTTCATCGCTGTACGCGCCAAAACATTTACTACAATAGCTTCTGATTTCGTACGCGCGCATGTAAATTTGGGATCAAAACATGATTGAATTAATTTTGAAGCACAATCATTAGAGCGAAAACTGTGGTTTTCTTGTATCGTGTGATAAGCCCAGACGCCTTCTGCCACGGCAATATCCAAATCCTTTGATGTTGGCGCGTCCGATTTCTTGAAAAAGTTTAACATTGAAGAACTCGAAGCGGCAGCACGATCGGCATTTTTATGTTTTTCAGACTTCAAATGCTGTTCAATATCACCGGCACCGCTGTGGGAAACACTAAATTCTGTACGACACTTTTCGCATCTGACATCTGAGGGAGTATTTATTTGCTTGATAAACGGATATTTTGCTTGTAAGCTAACATTGAACGAACACTTGCGTTTCGGCATATTAACTTATGATTCCAAGACAAAAGAACTTCAAGTTATTTACTACACGAGCATCAAACAACAACAAAACAATAGCGAGAAGTGGGCGATAAATCTGTCAAACAATAGTCAACCAATAACGCGCGCGAGCGATGACGTATCGGCTATCGTCGCGTCGACCGATGACGCGGTCTCGCTCCCGCACACCGCTCGCGTCCGGCCGGCTCCTCAATTTTCGCGCGGTTTCCGAAAACGGGACAATTTTGCGTCCCAGAGTTCATTTTGGGGACACCGGGACAGGTAATCTAAAAAAGGGGCAGTCCCGTTCAAAACGGGACGTCTGGTCACGTTATGTATACATTACTATAAAGCTAATTTTTATAAATATAGCTTTTTTGTTTTCCAAGGAGTGTTGGCATAAAAATCTCCTTCGTGGTATAAAAAAAATCTCGCTTACTACTGAAATATTGTATCATGAAATCATGGGAATAAAGAGGCAAATGAATGTGTTAATTTTATTCAATCAATCAGTTGATCTAAGAGTGGGGGGTCCACGCACAAATTTGCACACACACAATAGCAATAAAATCGGAATGCTATTGAACAAACTCTTGTTTCTGCGATACAAAATAATAAAATTTTTGTTACAAGTGTACCAGAGTAGATATTTAAGAAAATTCAAATCTAATATAGAAATCTCTGGTGCAACAAACGTTGATCCATGATACCCATAATCGTATATCTGAAAACGCAAACTTTCAGTGGGGTCGGTTCAAATGTTTTTGTTTTTCTAATTAAAATAATTATAACTTATTTATTAAGCTAGACATAATTAAATCAAATTAGAGTTGTTTGGATTTTTTGGCGCCAGGTCCTAAATCAAATTAAGGGTCCTGAAAATCGGTCAAAATATTGTTTTTTCCCTTTTTGTCACAAATTGTACTTTATACACCAAAGAATATCTGCAAAGTTTAATTACCCAGTGAGAATTTCAAGATGTATATTTTTCGACTTCATGGTTTGTGAAAATCTGCGACGTCGGTCACTAATCCCTTTACAGGCTGTTTAATTCAAATATTTACCAATTAAAGTTTCTGGTATCAGTTGTTTTAGGCTCAGGGTTTCAGTGTGTGAAACATAAATTCATGTTATTTTTTCCATGTATTCTGGTCGTATATCAAAAGTTGACTAAAGATGATCCTTAAGAGTGCATTCAATGTAAAATACACATCGCGAAGGTTTCCAAAAGACAAATGTGCTTTTCCAAGTATTTCCGTTCTGCTTTTGGTAAATTTGAGCTTAATTTTGAAGTGTCCAAGCGATTTAGAACACCAAATCGCTGCATGGCTGAATAAAGGAATGTAAGCCAAAGACTGAGCATCGTTGGTTAGAAGAAAAGTGCCTTTAAAAAGTAAGATAAATCTTAATTTCAGAATGTTAAAAAGCTAATTAAACGTGCTATTAAAAAAATTGGCAAACAGAAAAGAAGAATTTTGATTTACAAAGCCGGTGGGCATTTTGAGAAATTTGCCTTTGTCATTTAACTTTTAATTTTGATCTTACCAATACTACTTATATTTTAGGCTGGAGTAATTTTAATATCAATTTTTAATATCATAATCGACATTATTTAAACATTTGAAGGATTGTTATCATTACACTGATACATACTTACTTGTTCTACAGACTTTTTGGTAATAATATTTATTTCTTTTTTATATGCTCCTGCCACCTTTAACTTTGACTATGATAAATGTGGGTTATACAGTGCAACTTGGATAATTCGAAGCTGAAGGGACCACTAAAAAAATTCGAATTATCCAAAACTTCGAATTAAAAAAGTTACATCTTTTAACTTTAATTTCAAGTCCAGTGAATGCTTGAAAAGATTATTCTATCAATAAGTAAATATTTATTCAGAAAGATCATGGTATGAAAGACTTAAACATTATATGTATGTAAACAAATTAAGCTACAGTACTGTGACATCTTAAGCGCCCAAGAGTCTAGGATGACGGGTTGTAGACCGGAAGTTTCCTGTTAAGAGTCCTTCACTACTGCGCTTGCGCATGTGAAGAGGATAAAAAAAGTTAGCTCACGGACTCCGTCTAGTTGAGACATCTTCGTAGCAATTCGGATAAAATTTAATATAAAATTAAGCATTTTGTTTCGCGCGTCCATTGTCAACCCATGTTTTGTCTGTGTAAAAATAAAAGTTATTTTTTAATGTCCAAAAAAAGTTTGGATTAATTCGTCACAGTACATATTACATGTAGCACACTTAACTTTACATGTACTGTACTTAAACTTCGAATTAAGGAAGTTGAACTTCGAATTATCCACGATTTTTTAACATTGATTTAATGAGAAGTTCAAGGGACTAAGAGAAATCTTCGAATTAACGACGATTTCGAATTAGAGACGTTCGTTTTATCTAAGTTGCTCTGTATTTTAAAGATCAGCATTCCATCTGCTACTCCATGTGTGTAATACAGAAAATGACGAGGCGCCGCTAAGTCTAGACAGACTGGCTTAGGACGATTTTCCGAGAGATTTGAGACAGTTGCAGAACGCTGACGCGAGAAGAGGCGTCGATGAAGTGAAATTGTTAACTATTTTTAATCTGTAAATATTCCCCCTTTATTTGTAAATAAACGTCTTTAATTGTTAATTATGTCCCTTTTGAAAAAGTAGAGATTCTGTAAGGAATTAATAATTCAAGAAAGACGCACTAACGCGTCAGCAGTACTTCAATTTCTACATAATGGGTATCGAACCCATGATAAAAGATCGTGATATGTGTTTAAAAAGTTGGGGAAACCGGCTATCTGTCGGTTTATAAATAACCTGATTAAACGTTTATCGCCGTCTTCTTTAACACCAGCACAATCCGATGCAAGGGATATCAACTTCGATGACAAAGACGATGATGTGGAAAAATGTTTTATACATGGGACAATTGCTGCAGAGGGCAATTGACATGGAGCTTGCTGGTTGCGCATCACTGGATAATTGTACAAGTAGGGATTTTGAAACGGAAATTGAAAAAGATGTTGCAGTATTGGAAGGAGGGGGAGCCAAAAGCCCAATTATGGAGCTGTGCTATAAATACTTGCTCACTATTCCACCGACAAGCGTGGAGTCGGAACAGGCATTCTCATTGTCAGGTCAATTCATAATCAAAATAAGATCGAGGTTGAATGTCTCCATAAATTCACTGTTTTCTGCGAGCACACTTTAATGCTGAAAAAAATGCTAAATGTACTGGCAGGTGATTTTATAGCTCTCAATGTTAGATAATAATCCTTTTATGTATGTATATAAGTTACATACTTAAGAAATAAATTTATTTAATGTTTGTTACACAAATATAGCGTTTTTTCGTATTTTTTACAAAACCGGTTTTCGAGTTTTGGAAAAAATGAAAACCGAAAAACCGGTTTTGCATTTTACTAAAACTGTGCAATCACTAATGTAAAGGGAGCTCCGGTCGATTTCAGTCCGCAGATCAGTGGTCGAAGTCTTATAACTTACCCGCATGTGTGTGATGGCTCTAGTATATTTCTATTTCCTTCAGAACATGCAACGAAATTACCTCACCGGATTCTGTAAAACCTTATTATTGTGTGTAATCATTGCGTATTTATCATTTCTTCATATTTTGTTCCGGATTAATATCCGATAAGGCTGTACATCTAAACAATAGAGGCTTAGCTAAAGGGGTGACCAGTCAGACAGGTGTATAGATTGTTTTGTCACTTTTCTACAGATTGTATTTTAAGAGATGATTCGGTTCGCATTCAAATGCATGGCAATGAGCTGCGATACATGTGGAATCCATCCCCATGCCGCTACCAGAGGTCGCATCCAGCGCGCGGAGTAGAACTGTTACTGTAACTTTATTTTCCTAACTCAGTTCGAGTTGAGCTGGACTTGTGACTGTGAACGCTTCCACGCGCAGGTGGAGCGTCGTTTATACAATTCGTGCATGTGCCGGCATCCATATAACCTTTCATGTATATAGTAGTTCGTAGAATAATTAAATGTTGTGTTAGTCCTAATCTCCATGTCATCCAGCTTCACTTCATCACACCCTAGACACCGTACCACATACATGAATGATCAAGAAGGGAAAGGATCAGGTAATCCAACATCTTGGATAAGTCTGAATAAAATTTAGACAAAGTAATTCAGACGATGTTCCAAATATTGAAAAGAAAATTATTAATGTTCCACCTGATTGGAAATGAGAACTATCTTATATGATGGGTTAGTTGTTTTGACGTTTTATGGAGCAAGGGCCATATTTAGCCAAAATGTGCCGAATACAAGACAACGTCAAGGGAAATATGTATGTCTTGAAAGGGATAAAAAAAGGGATTGAGGAGAACAGTGTAAGAGGATGAAAGCAGAAAAAGAGCGCTTGGGTATCCCGGGATCGCGACCCACATGTTTAATAAAGGCAGTAAACTCCATGGAAAGAATTATTAGACATATATGTGATGGGACATATTTTGAAAATACATTTTGCTCCAAGAAAAAAATCAAGCTCTCGTTTGTATCTTGTTCATTCAAATTTACGATGAAAAAAAATGATATAAGGAAAATTAAACCCTTTAAACGAATACATTTTATTAGTCAAAAGCTTCTACGGAACATCTTACAAAGAACACTGGTTTTGAGCCATTTTGATAGTAGCGTAGATCCCTCTATGGCAGTGGTTCCCAAACTATTTTGGTCGTGGAACCCCAAAATTTGTTGCCAATGATCGCGGAACCCTGAATATTTTTTCGACAACGACTTTTCAAAATTTAATATCTGATATTAAATGAAACAAGAATTATTTTGGTATTTCAGATTTTATTGAATTAAACAAAACTAAAAAAAAACCCATTCTGGTTGGAATGACAGTTACCGTTAATTATACAAGGGCACAATAGCATTGGCGCAAATACACCGGTATATTGCACAAAAAAATACATAAATTTTCGTGAAGTTCAAATTGCTACCGATGCTTATGTTTTCAGTCGCGTTATTTAAAAATTTTTAATTCAATTTGGTGGTCGATTGTAAACTTTCCTAGGAAAATGTGAATATATTAAACACCATTCTTATTTTTTTTAATGAAATAAAATTTGTCACGCGGAACCCCTAAATTTTTTCGCGGAACCCCAGGGTTCCAAGGAACACACTTAGGGAACCACTGCTCTATGGAATAACAAGTTCGTTCTTGAAATGTTTCCCCGTTTCATGTGCCTCCGAAAAATTTCCTGGGGCCGCGGTATCCCAGTTGGAAGTGCAACAGATTAGCAACCGGAGGGTTGCGAGTTTGAATCCAACCAAAGACCGTCGTGTACAAAGGGGGATGCTGCACGTTAAATCTGTCGTGGCCTCAAATATCCTCACATTGGCGTGATGTGGAAGTTTCGAGAGTGGTGTGCCAGCTCAGGTGTGATCTCGTCATCTGACCGTGGCTCAAAATTATTTGGTGTTGTCCTCGATTCTTTCCCTTCGGGTTAGAACCCGGACTATCGCCAATAGCCCGTTGCTTTGCTCAAGTGCGACGTTAATTAAAATACCTACTTATCTTGGTAGGTATTTTAATTAACGTCACACTGGAGCAACACAACGGGCTATTGATGACGGTCCGGGATCAGTTCCAAAGGGAAAGTACCGAGGACAACACCACGTAATTTTGAACCACGGTCAGATGACGAGGCAACACCTGAGCTGGCACCCCACTCTCCAAACTTCCACACTACGCCAACGTAAGGACATTTGAGGCCACAACGGATTTAACGTACACTAGCCCTCTTTGTACACGACGGTCTTTGGTTGGATTTGAAGAGTAACGGACTAGCAACCCTCCGGTTGCTAGTCTCCGCTACTCTTCCAAATCGTCCGAAACTTTCACTGGATGGGCCTATACTGAAACTTGAAATATTGATAGGGGCCTCCACTTTTTAGAACCTGCATAAAACTATAATAGTTATGAACAGTAATTTTGGTTGAATAGATTTGTTATCTTTCAATGTATGTAGGTAACTAATTCTATAGTTAGCTGCCGTTCCGTCCTCTAGCCTCCCAGTATCGGTCGCAGAGGTCTCGAACAAAAATGAACTTAACCAGAAAAGTTAGGTACTAATAATATTATTGACCAAGAACGATACGATTGAAGAAACAATGGAAGAAATATGCCCGATTCGTAAATTATTCAAAAAACATAGAAATGTATAAAAAGGAGTATTAGGAAGCAGCAAGAAGCGTGGTAGATTTATCTTAATCCAGGGAGCACCACGAGGAGGCCTACTACATTACACCATATTGTTGACTCTCCTGACTGTATTTTATGTAGTAGTAGACAACCTATGACGGCTCACCACTTCGACACATGTACTTCACTTAATAATTTTAATAATAGAGTACAGAAGTATTGGAAAGCCAGTTGGCGAATGAAGTAAAGTCAAGTGCCTAGCATTTGGTTTATTTATAAAAAGGAGTATCAAGAGGAAAAATCCTTTATTTTGAATATAAAGTTTTTCCAATGGCAGTCTGAAAAACACAATACAAAGGTTAGTAACAGGTATGCACGAACAAACACAAAATTTATGAGATAAAGGCGAGGCAAGGGAAAGAGCTGCCCACATCCGTCTTCTAGTATCAGCTGCAGAGGTCCTACTAGATAGCGCAGTATAAATTTACAGGTGGTGCATATCCATTCCTTGAGATTTAATGCAAAGGTGGCAGTATGGGCTCTGTAGAATACTATCTAGAAAGATTTCTCAAAAGTTTGTGTATTCTCCGAGACCTACCTTACACTCATATGAAGCAGTTTGTTTAATTTTACTTTTCCTATAACAGCTATACATTCAATCCTGGGCGGTTTTAAGCACAGGGTATGATAAAGAGAGCATTTTTATTTTTAACTAAATCTGTCTTACTTTTCCACAGCGCATTTTTAAATTATGAATCACCAATCGCTTATGAAAAACCATACCGCTTTTCGTTCTGAAGAGTTGTGGAATTTTATTGTTCCAAAACATTTATCTATGCTAAATCTGTCGTAGTTTCAAATGTCACTATGGGCCGCGGTGGCCCGGTTGGAAGAGTAACGAACTAGCAACCGAAGGGTTGCGAGTTCGAATCCAGCCAAACACCGTCGTGTACAAAGGGGGCTGGTGCACGTTAAATCTGTCGTGGCCTCAAATGTCCTCACGTTGGCGTGGTGTGGAAGTTTGGAGAGTGGGGTGCCAGCTCAGGTGTTGTCTCGTCATCTGACAGTGGTTCAAAAATACGTGGTGTTGTCCTCGGATCATTCCCTTTACGATTGATCCCGGACCGTCACCAGTTATAGGCGCCGCAGGTTCGATTCCTACCAAGTGCATTGCTCCCTGGGTGTATTTCTCTCTTCTGTGTCAGTAAAACTTTCATTGTGTGTCTCTTTATTGATATTGTCTCTCTATTGTCTTGTGTCTGGCGCAGCATGGCCAAATATGGCCCTTGCGCCATTAAATCGCAATAAACCAACCCGGACCGTCACCAATAGCCCGTTGTGTTGCTTCAGTGTGACGTTAATTAAAATATCTGCCTACATACCACGAGCTAGTTCAAATTAACCTCGTCATCTGACCGTGGTTCAAAATCACGAAGTATTGTCCTCCATCTTTCCCTTCGAGATTGATCCTAGACCATCACCGAGGCCGCGGTAGCCCAGTTGGCAGAGCAACGGATTAGCAATAGGAGGATTGCTTATCCGTTGCTTTCCAACTAGGCTACAGTTGCCCTGGATAGGTAGGTATTTTAATTAACGTCACACTGGAGTAATACGTCGGGCTATTGGCTATGGTTCGGGATCAATCTCGAAGTAACGGCCCCTGAAAGAGTAACTTATTGGCAACCGGTAGGTAGGTAGGTATTTAAATCAACGTCGTACTGGAGCAACACAACGGTGTATTGGCAACGGTCCAGGAGAAAATCCAAAGGGAAAAATCCGAGGACAACACCACGTAATTTTGAACTACGGTCAGATGACGAGGCCATATCTGAGCTGATTGATAACAGGAGGAATGCTAGTTCGAAACTCCGTTCAACCAAAGTCCGTCGTGCATGTTAAATCTGTCGTGGCCTCAAATGTTCTCACGTTGGAATAGTATGGAAGTTTGGTGGGTGGGGTGCAGCTCAGGTATTGACCTCGTCATCTAACCGATGTTCAAAATGAAAAGGTATTGTCCTTGGTATGAGATAGGTATTATTAATAACGTCTTACCGGAGCTACACAACGTATTGTCCTTGAATCTTTTCCTTCGGGATTGGAGTCCAGTAGTCTATTGTGTTGCTTCAGTGGGACGTTAATTCAACAACCAATCTCTGACCGTGGTTCAAAATTACGTGGTGTTGTCCTCGGATCTTTCCCTTTGGGATTGATCCCGGACTGTCACCAATAGCCCATTGTGTTGCTCCAGTGTGACGTTAATTGAAATACCCCCCTCAACAACCAATCTTGGTGTGGTGTGGAAGTTTGGAGAGTGGGGTGCCAGCTCAGGTGTTGCCTCGTCATCTGACCGTGGTTCAAAATTACGTGGTGTTGTCCTCGGACCTTTCCCTCTGGGATTCATCCCGGACCGTCACCAATAGCCCGTTGTGTTGCTCCAGTATGACGTTAATTGAAAATACCAATACCAATCAACAACCAATCACAAATTTTTCAGTTGCAAGAAGGGTAAACTTTTTTCGCAGTATCATTTATGAATAACAATAACCCGTTGTATTGCTTCAGTGGCATATTTATTTTTACCTACCTACCTTTTATGGTATTTAGGTAGGTATTTTAATTAACGTCGCACTAGAGCAACACAACAGGCTATTGCTGACGATCCGGGATCAATCCCAAAGATCCGACTACCTTTTATGGATAAAAGTTATAAATTTTGATAAGAGTTGCTAATTGCTATTTTGAAAGAACGCTGTTACTTTAACTGCTATCCGAATAGCTGCCCATCTCTAAATAATAGTATCGTGGCTTTCTTAAAGCTGGCAACATGAAACTGTTGTGTGATTTTGTCAAAAATGTTAATTTTTGTTGAGGATAAATTTGTCTTTGTGCACTTGTTTCATTGAAACTAGATTGTATCGTATTCTCCTTTTCGCATACCATAAAATTATTGCTCTTGAATTTATTTATCTCCTTAAAAGTACTCAATATTAGGTTGGCAATACTACAACAGGGTACTAAACATGTCGGACGCCGAAGAGGATTTCATGTGTGATGATGAAGAGGATTATGATTTGGTAAATAAAAGTTTGCTCGATATAAATTTCTTGAAATAATTTTTGAATTCTGGTTTCGTTTCTCTATAACACAGAGTTTCGTTGAATCGATCACTTTTTATGTTTCATAACCCATAATAGTTATATCGTGGTAAGAAACTTATTTCGTACTATTTTATTTCTGTTTTATGTGTATTTGCGTTGTCATACGCTTCACATAAGCCGATTCTTGAATCAAATGAGGAATTTCTGTGAAACACTATCCGAAATCACATCTTATGAACGTTCGTAGTCCAGAATAACACCTTGCCATGTCAGTTTGAAGTTCGCCGGGATCATTTCTGTTCGTTTCGCATTTGTTTATATACAAGGAGTCATAAGATTTATTGTTCTTTATAAATCTTTTGGGCATCTTATTGTAAAATGACTCTTCAGTTGAATCTGCCAATTTCTAAGAAATTTCCTCTCATGTTAATCATTTCTTGTCAAAATATTTTTTATTGTGTAGATTAAATTTCTCGGTAAGAATGTTTTGGAAAATGTTCAACAAGAGGGGAATAATTGAGAATTTTCTTCTAATGGTATTACAAAACTGCCTTGCAAAATACTTTTTAATCTGAATGAATACATAAATGAAAAAATTCATGTTTAAAAATATTTTTTGAAGGCTAACATTAGAAACAGGAAAAGAAGTAAATGTCATTGTACTCTGATCTTTTCAACAGTTTTGCTCAAAGTGAATTATTTACTTGTTTGACAATATGTGTAGTTATTTTCAAGCTCACTCATAGCTCCTTTGTAATGTATCCTCACAATAAGTTTAATGTTTCCGTTGCACTACTTCAGAAACGAGGGTGTATTTGTTTATCACATCTCTAGACTACCTTGGAGGCAGCATTATCAGCAATATATGATAATGTATCATGATTTTCAATAAAAGTAAATAATTTCTACAAAACAGCATTTAAATATATGTATTGTGAATGATAAATAAATTTCAGATTCTTTTTGGCAATCCATAAATTGCAATTTCCTGAAAAATAAGATTTTTAATAAGAAATTCTTGAATATTCTCCAAATTTTAATGTTTAGAGGTTATTCTTGTCCTCAGAGAATATTTACTAATTTGTTTATTTCTTATACTTGTGCCCTTGAGGACACATCTTTAGGTGTGTACTGGCATCATGAATCGAAGTACTCTAGTGATTTTTTCTTTTACCATGGGGTTTATTGTCTTAAACAATGGGGTTGTGTTCACTGGATACCCAAGTGATCTACTTTCATCCTAATGTGTTTCACAACCCCTCTTTTTCTCCCTTTTACAACATTTTTACTTGAACTTTGTTTTGTGTTTCACACAGCTTGGCCAAATACGACCCTTGTACCATAAAACTGCCAAAAACTATAAAGACAATAATTATAAATTCTAGATAAAACTGAATATTGATCTTAAGGTTAATATAAAACTGAAATTATGTATTTGACAGCTTGAACTAAAGTCTAACTATATTATGTCTAAGAATTCATTGCAATTTATGATTGAAACATGGTTAGTTCATTTAAAATTAGCATTAGTAAACATTTGTGCATTTCATGTGGAGTAAGTTTGTTTCCTAAATTAGGAAATGAAAATTGTCCTTTACAAACAGTATTTAAAAACTGAAATTTTTTCACCTAATTTACTAAATTTGCAAAAATACACAGCCTATGTTGAAAATAAATAAATTATGCAACTATAAAATACGTTAAGGAAATTTTATTCATTACAATTGTTTTTAAGGAAATTAATGCTTATCACATAAATAAAATCCTTTGAATTGAGTAACTCTCAAATTACATTTTTGTGCAATAAATAATTGCATGTTTTTGTAAAGATTTTAATGTAGCCAAAACACTCAGCATTATAGCTTCTATATTGCTAATACCTTAAATAATTTAATCAAGCAATACAGCATTTTAATGATTCTAATACTGAGATTATTCGCATTCACAAGTTTTTCAGCATTGCATTTGCTTTATTTTTCAGATATATTTTTAACAAAGTTCCGAGACAAATTTATTCAATTTGAAGTAAAAATGTTTACATTTTTTCTGACTTTCATTTCTGTGCAATAAAAATTGTAAGTTTAATTCAATATATTCACTTTTTATTTACTTTCAGAGCATTTTGCCAAAATTTAAATCTTTGCCTGTTTTTACCATTGTCTTGGCAATTACCTTCTTTTTGCTAGCAAAAACTCCAATTTCTAAAATTATTCAATGTTCTCTTGTCTATTAGATTTTCTTTCAATTGAAATACTTAGTTCTATGTAAAATTTTACATTATTTAATTTTTTTCAGGAGTACTCTGAGGATAGCAATTCAGAACCAGATGTTGATTTAGAAAATCAATATTATAACTCAAAATCTTTGAAGGAAGATGATCCAAAGGCAGCTCTTAACAGCTTCCAAAAGGTACAGTTGTATTTTTTTTATCAAAAAGTCTAATCATTGAACCTTCTTCATATGAAAAAAATTAGACTGTCACATATCAACTAGCATTTAGCAATCAGTATTGGCTATCAAACACTCAAATTGAATGAATTTAGATTCCATGATCTGATCTCTGAATCTTACTCCCTCTCCCAGTTGATAGCCCTTCTGTAACTGATGCTTAAAGGAACTTCCAAAAACTTCAAGAGAACATGAAGAATATACTACACCTTCCAAATAAAAGAGTTGCCACCTACAAATAGGGTTGTCATGTTTGCAACCAATCACTTTGAACAGTTTTAAATGATGAGTAGAGGGAAAGTTGTTTTAACAAGGAAATTAAACACAATTGATTTATACCTCAAATAATTATAACAGGGAAGTAGGATGCAAAAATGAGGTCCTTCAAAAATTAAAATGTATTGTAGTCCCCTGTTCTGATTAAGTTGTGTATTTCAATTAATTAAGGAAAAGCATTTTTTTCTTGGAATTTATTTTGTTTCAAGATTCTCCCTTAAATTAAAATTTGAATCCTTCAAATGACAGTTAAAAAGTTTACTCCTATCAGTCATTTTAAATAGTTATTTTCATTTCTCACTTTGCATTAATGTTTACAGCAAATAATGCATCTTTGTTCGTTTTGAAAAGGGAACCAAAAATTCCGTAATTTTTGGAACTTATATACAATTGGGTACCTTGATGATTGGGCAAATAACTAAAATTTAAATAATAAGGCTTATTTTGTAGAAAATAGCTATGCAAAGTTTGTTGAGAGCATATCTTTGAGAAAAATTGTCAATATTTGTGACACTGATTGGAAAATCGAAAATCAACTTTATTTGGTGCAATTAAAAATAGCATTAGAAGTTTTAGGTTTGAAGTAACGGAAATTTTCATTTATAGTAAAGGGGAACTGTGTATACCTGACTCGCAGGACAACTCTTTTGTCTGTTATCTTGTAATGGAATACCTGGAAATGAATTTGACACTATACCTTACCATGAAAGATTTTAAACTAGTATGTGTTAATAAAAAGCAAAAATATCAGTAATGCAAATGTCAGTTAAAATTAGGTAAGTCATAAAGTGAAAAAATTTGAAAATGAATGAAATTTAAATGCAGTCAGTGTTAAAAGTGAATGTACACCATCTAATTAAAAAAATTAGAAATAAAATGTACATTAATTAAATATAGAAAGATAATTTAAGAAAATGGTTTTTTGACAGGAACATATTACTATATGGATATGAACAATGTATTAAAGAAAATTATGTTTTCAAGCAGAAAAATTATGAGGTAAAACTCATTGTACACTTAAAAGAAATATTTAACTGTTGCAAACTTAGTCAACTTATATTTTAGCATTTCATGTTTTGACCCATATAACCTTTATGACTGAGTCTGGTCATGGAATGAGCTAGTCATTTTGTTTCTGTTGCCCCAATGGATACCCACAGCTCTTTCAGTACATTTCAGAGTGATTCATTGCCTGTGACACTTTCGTTTCTCAATCTTTCCTTCATCATTCCCCATACATGCTTGATGGGATTCAAATCCAGGGACTGGGATGGTGGATACAGTTGTTTGGAAGTGTGGTAGAAAGCTAAAGCTTCACTATTTTAGCAGTATGCATTGGATTGTCCTGCTGAAATACTCAGCAGTTTTGTAGACCCAATTTCGTTACACTCTTACAAATATTCTCTTGCTGTATATATAAGTAGATATAATGATCAATTTTAAGAGTAAAAGCAAATTCACCTATACTGAGGCCATCATACACTCCCAAATCATTTGATATCGTCCACTACTTTATTGTTGATACTATATTCCTGAGTTGTAGTCTTGGTTGTAAATTTACAGTCCTCCAAATTTTGTTGTTTTGATGCATAAATATCTCAAATTTAGATTCACCAATAAAGTAGAAAGGGGCCATCATGGCTCAGTGTGTATGTCCACTGTGTTAGCAACCTTCAAGTTGTAGGCAGCGCAAGTTCAATTCTTGTCGGGTGCATTCCTCCCTGGGTGTATTTCTCTCCTGTGTCAGTAAAACCTTCATTGTGTGTGTATGTCTTACTAGATATTGTATGTCTTGTGTAGCATAGCCAAATATGGCCTTGTGCCATAAACCCCAAAACAATCATCAGTAAAGACATTTTCCTAATACTCTATAGGATAGTCTTTGAATCTTTTGCCAAACAGCAGACTTTTGATTTGTTTTACTGATTGCAGGCTTTTTTCTTGGGAATGCCTTGATATCTTGCAGAATTCGGTGTTCTTATAGTACTTGCACTAACTGAAGATTCTTTTATATTGGAATTGTCTTTCATAAGTATGACACAGCACTAGTGTTGGGCACTTTTTAACCTTTTGGGTAAGTGAAAGCATCCACATTTGACAATTTTCTTGGCTGCCTCGAATGCAAGTGCATTTGAACAGTACCAGTCAAAAGATGCTTGTGATAATACCTTGAAAAATTTAGTGACTTCTTACAATTCTTCCCATTTCCCTCAATGATGTGCCTTCACGTTTTAACCACATGAGTTTGTGTCATTCTTCACTAGTTTCTTTATGACACGTTTTCATAACTATTGTCGCGTAGGAATAATTGAAAATTCTTAGGAAGAGAGTTTGAATTTTTATTTTGAAAAAAGAAAAGCAACAAAGCATGACAGAAGTGGTTTTTCAGGTGAGTACGAGCTTCACGAACCAGAAGTGCCCCAGTGATCTTTCCCCATAGGGTTCACTGTCTCTGGTAAACATGGGGATCACAATCCCAGGATGCACAAGCGATCTTTCTACTCTCCATCCTTTCTTTCAACAATTACTTGACATTGTCTCGTGTTTGGCACAACTTGTCCAAATATGATCCTTGTGCCATAAAACCAAAACCAACCATGACAGAAGTGGAATGATAAATAATAATCATTATATAGAATAAAAACATCATTTAATGATTTATTCTTTGTTACAAGATGCTTTAAAATTCTATGATGTCATTACTAAAAATGCAAAATAAAATGAAGAAATATTAATGGGAAAATATTGTCTGCTATAAAAGCGTAATGGTCGTTTTTGAACCTGGAATTTTTATTTTCTTCCTGTTTGCAGTTTTGCTCTTGGCATACATTTTAATTTTGGTTTTAAAATATAACTGATGCATAACTCAAATATGATGCCTCATTTTGTATGTTTCCTCCAAAATGTATATTGCAGTCCCATTGAGCTCGTCAAGATTTTCTATTGATTTCTTTTGTACTTTGTAGGTATTGGATCTGGAAGGTGGTGAGAAAGGAGAATGGGGATTTAAAGCATTAAAGCAAATGATAAAAATCAATTTCAAAATGGTAAGTAGTTGAGTGGCAATATTTATATTATCAATCCCTCACTTTTCTAATCTAAATTAGTGCAAATGGTACATTGCACGATCTTTCATTGTAGACATTTTGACTTATTTCTATTCAGAATTGGAGTTTATAAAATGCTTTGTATTGAAATTATATTTTATTTTGTTGCTGCACTATTATTAAAAGTGAGGTATATCTGTTATGCATTTGGCTTATAAACAGAAAGTATTTTCTGCCCTCTTAAAAGTACAGAATCTTAAAACTGAAAAATAACTAAGTTTTTAGTTATTTTTCGAAGTTAGTTATCCCAGCGGACGTACAATTAACTTCGTACATTCTCAGAAGTTGACCTGAAAGTTGACTCAGGAGTCTGTTTTACTCTCTTTAAAAACACCATTGAAAATTTAAGTACTAACATCAAACATACAACTTTTATACAAAAGCCTGATTCAGATATGTGGTGTGAAATTTAAAATCTCCAAATTGTGAAAAATGATTATCTGTTTAAAAACTTAACAACTTGAATCGCTTTGAGTTTTTATTATATACTCTTATAAAAATTGTAAATTTTGTGAATTGCTGGTTTATAGAATCAAATTTGAACTGGTGAATTTATTGAACAGCCGGCACTTAGTTTTTTTACAGATAATCGTCAATATCAGATTGACGGTTTCAACTTTTTTGTATTAGATCTTACTGTTTTATTAAAAGTTTGGTATATTATTTTAGTTTTAAGATACATTCTATTTTTTCTAAATAATGTGTTATCAGTCATATTTCACCCATTAAACGTTTTTATGTCAAAGTATTTTAACTATTTCTCCTTTTCAAACTGCTTATAGTAATTTTTTTTTCAGGGGAAATACAATGAGATGATGAATCGATATAAACAACTATTAACCTACATTAAAAGTGCTGTAACAAGAAACTACTCTGAAAAATCTATCAATTCTATATTAGATTATATATCAACTTCGAAACAGGTACTGTACTTGATTTATGATTTATTTTGTATAACGTTATTTTACTAATACACAGTGAACAAAAACAAACTTTTAAAGAAAGATTACAAATGTACCTAATCATAAATGAACTAAATTAGTTTATATGCTAATTCTTGGTCTATTATATTATGTAAGTATTAGTGTATGCAGAATACTGAAAATATCTTATTCAGTTACACAAAATTATCTCTTGTTGTGACTTTAAAATTTATTTTCTTTCTTTCTAATTATATATACAGACAGAATTTGCTTTTAAAACCACTTAGATTATTTGTTCAAATTCCTTTTTACAAAATGTTTACTTTATTTTGCATTGTATTGGCCTGAATATAATCTTATTTTGTCTCAAATTTAAATGTTGGAAAGAAATATTTACACATGATTTTTAGTCATGCAATGGAAAATTTTGCAGACTAAAGGGCAGTATATTTTATAAGTAAATTGAGAAAGGGCATATCATTAGTGAGAATTGTTTACATTTTCTGATCAACTTCCCAAAATGACTGATGGTCTTTTTGTCAAAATTAAAATCTCGTGACATTGTTTGAAAGTATGTTCTGAAACCTTTGGGAAGTATGTAAACATATTTTAAAGTTGATGTATTGCTGTACCTAAACAGTTATTTAAATTTTTGTTCATGCTTGTCTTATGCATTCAGAAGCCATTCAGCCTATTCAGAAGTTACAGAATTTGCTTATACTATATGATTAAAGAGCATTGGAAATATTTTGTTTTCAATCACTATGTGATTAAAGAACATTGGAAATATATTGTTTTCACATTTATCTTTATGAAATTTGAGAATCATTACACTTTGAAATTAAGATTTTAGAATAAAGTATAAAACATCTTTCATGATTTCAGAGAGTACAGAAATTTTGTAAGAGTATTTTTATGCATAATGAAATTCTACATTAGAGAAGCAAGAACTTTAAGGAATTTCTATTTTATCATCTTACAGTGCTCTTTGCAACTTAGTGTGAAATTTTAATTACATAATGATTTATTACAAATGACTCATTTAGTAAAATTAATATCAGCAGTTGTTTATCTTTAGATTGAAACAAATATGTATTTTTATTTTAATCAAGTGCATTATGTTGTATGGTATTTATTACAATAAAATTTTAAGGACACTAAAAATATTATCATATACTTGATGCAGGCATAAGGGAAGCTGAGAGAGATGAGATTTAATGCTTCTTTTTTGGGGTCAAAAAAATCCTCAGTTTAAGTAAAATTTGATTATTGGGTTGTAATAGTGTATGTTTATTTTTATTTGAAACTAAAACAATAAAAACTAATAACCTCCTATTTGTGGCTTATATTCCTAGTTATTGTGACAATGTGAAATTTGCATTGCTAAAAATAATTCTATTTGGAATAAATAACTCAGATCTTATTGCGATATTGATCAAAAAGAGCTTTATTGACCATCGATAATAAAATACAATCTGATTATGAAACTAGGTTTATTATCACCACTTGATGAAAAAGAGTAATGTTGCAAATAAAGCTGGAATTTACAAACTTTGAAGTGCTGATATCTAATTTTCAGAGACTGACAGTTCAGCAATTAAAATTTCTTTAGCCAATAAAAAGTATCACAGGGTTAGCATATGTAGAAGTCACATTCAACTACATTACCTTATATGTACGTCTAAGGTCTAAAATTTTGCTTATGTTACATGCCTTCAACAGTTTGATACTAATTGCATACTGGTAAGCAAGGCAATTATTAGCAAAGAAATATATTATAATCACAAACACTAAAAATATCCTACTTTTATATATTGGGAACTGCAATTTAATTCTATGCACTTTTTCAAATTGGCATATGGATCATTTCATGTGAAATGAGGAAAAATCAGAAAAACCTGTGGCCATAGGCTGATGGATTTTCTTAAAATTTGCTACAGGGTAAGTTTATGCATAAATAACGATATCCAAAATATTTTGGCTCAAAATGAAATATTTTGGAAATTGGAGGCATTTTAAGGACTTGCAACTTTGAAGGGCAGTTGTGAAATCGCTAGATGTTGCATGTTTGAAGATCTTTCTCAAAAACTACTTAACGTAGACAATGATATTTCATATTTTTGTAATCTATGAAGAATTTTCTTTTTATCTATTTGGAAACAACAATTTTAAACATCATATTTAAACTAAAAATTAGAAGCGAAAAATGGAAAATAGTCAATTTTGATAGAATTAAAAAGGTTTCTATAGGCTAAAGGAAATTAAATTCATTGTTGGAATTCATACTAGATACAGTGCTAGGTATGATAAAACTACTACTGAAGTTTGAAAGTCGACTTTTATTTCCTTTATGTTCCAAACAGCAAAGGAAAATTGTAAAATGACAGTTTTCCACTTAAAATAGGCACGCAAAATGAAATGAAGGACAGCTTGACGAAAACTATATTTTGGAAAAATATAGTTTAATATGTCTATTACCTGTAAAAAAAATTCAGGATTGTATTTTGAGTCCCAAAGCAACAATAACAATATTAGTAAAACGCAAAAACGCGTTCTTGCCCTTCCAATCAATTGGCAACTGAAAGTTTCGTCGCCACACGACTATTCGGTAGGTCTACGACTGGTTACATATTCCATCAGTATCGCCCTAACTGGCAATGTTTATTATTGCCAATCATAGCATTTCCTTTCCATTCTATGCATGTTACTCATTTCAAATGGCAACAATGAAACCCCAAATCAACAATGAAATACCAAATTATTTTTAACTTTTGAAGGAAATTTTAAAAGCAGGACATCAAAATTAAAAAAAGCTTAAACATTTAAAACCTTTACTTGATTGTCTTCAAATTCACTTTCAATCTGATAAAGGTCTCTTGTTCAATTTCGAAGTTGCTTAAATTGAAAATTTCCTAGTGCTGCTGAATTCTTGAAATCTTTACTTATTTCACTAGTGGTTGTGATAAATATGGAAAAAGGATTCTTGAGTTATGTACATTTGGGAGAATCGAGTTTAACAACTATGTTTAAATTTTTTTTTACTCAAAATTTGTGTTCACCTGACTAATAATGCTTAATATTTACAAAATGCATTTAATATTCACAAGTAGTATTTAATACTTACGTTTCCAAAGGAAAAAGCGAATCGAAAAGACTTCTAACAAAATTAACTTTCCACCTAATTATTTCACTGATGGAAACACGCCTTGGATTAAGCAAAAAAGACTTTAAAAAGCAATTTCATGTGAAATTTTGCATGTGCACAATAATAGTTATATTTCATTCTTATATCGCATTTTTTATATTATCGGAAGTTATAATTCATTATCATCTGCAATATAAAAGTAAAATTAACGTCTAATTAAAAAATTTCCCGAGGCAAAAATAATCAAATTACAATTATGAAAATTTGAGGACATATAATAGACATCTTGCTCTTTTATGTTGAAGAGTTTTGACGATCTTGGAGCTTTCCCTCACAGTGAAATATGCATTTTTAAAAATTGAAAAATCTTATTTTTCCATAATTTTTACTTTCAAATGTTTTTTTCTTTATAAAGGAGTTGAAATACAATCACCAAATTACGCCACACTATTTGTTAGGAAAGGATCTTCATTAAGAATAATTTTTAATATTGTCTTTCCATTTCTAGAGATACCAGAGCAATTTGAAATTTGTAGCAAATCGGCAAAATTTCTATTTTCGTCTATCCCTCAGATTCAGCAATGACGGCTATTAAATTATATTCTGACGTTTCCTAAGAGACTTTTTTCTGAAGAATGCAATGCTATAAAAATTTTAAATTTGTGTCAATAACTTATTGAAATATAGGGTCGCAAACAGGCCACTTTTAGTGCTAGAAAATCTAAATTTGTGTGACCTTGAACTTTAAATGTCAATAATTAACAAAATATAGATTTCTGAAACCTAATATTTTGCAGTTGGTCATTACTATATGTGACCTATTTAAAAACTGATTAAAATCGGTGATATATCAGCCGATTTGCTCATTTTGCGTGGAATGATCCATATACATATATGGTTACATTATATACAAAGTTACACTACTTCTACTGATGAATTCAGTTGAGTGATCAATAATATTCTAAGTTCCTCTACAAAAATTAAAACTGCTCTTATTGGGTCTTTGCAAAAGTACTGTTCATGAATGTACAATTAGGAGTAATGTAATATTCAATGTCTCAAATATTATGAAATGGAATCCAATTACTATGAAATGGGTCTAAACTATTGGAAGTGTCTTTTAAGAATATCAACTCAACTGGAAAAACATCTTGATGAAAGGTGCCTGAAATTAATATGTTATAGTGTCATGCTGCATTACTCTATGTTGACTTCCTTAATAACTTAGTTCAGTTAGTGAGGAACCTGGATTTTCAGTTGAGAGTATGTAGTCCTAATATCTGGCCAAATTATTTTCTGAGAGTATCTGAACTTATCTTTTTGCATCAAAATTTAGCATTTTGTTTGGTTTGGTGGCTGGAAAAATGTAAGATTGGAATGTGAGAATTCTCAATGAGGAAAATGTAAGAGGTGGTATGGAGTTTTATATATAATATGTTGACAAAAATATGTGTATTTTCTAGTATTAAAGGTATGTACGTGAAGATAAACACGAAGCTTTGCCACAATTTGATTTTAATTTTCTTAAATAATTAAGTTGTAATCTAAATCATTCTATACACATGAATGAAGTGAAGCCCAAACTTCTCAAAACATGAATGAAACATGTGAGTTTGTATGTCAAACAGAATGCTGATTAGTGATAAACAGCCTATCATATTTTATCCAACCCACATGCTTCAATAAAATGTTTTTTAAGTTGCTGATGCTTTTAATTTGCAAAGAAAAAACAAGTACAAATATGTTATTAAATATGCACAATTTGTGAAATGATAAATGAGTTAAAGTAGCAAATAATTTAAGTAGTCATTTTTAATTTCTGAGTTTGTTTGCAGTTGAAGTTGGATTAAATAAATGTAAAGGAACAGAGTCCTTGTAGTTTTTGTTTGATATAGTACATCATGTAACTTATCTAATGTACAACTTTATGCTATTGGAGTTTTACACAACTACAAATATGTTTCCAATTGGATAATAAATTTGTCTTTAGTGGTCAACAATTTTGTATTTTATGAAAAACTATTTGTTTCTGAAGTAGCCCATTGGGTGATAAAATAACTAGTCATTTAAAATCTTATCAATCTAAAAGAATTGTGTAGGATTTCCAATTTAGAATAATTTTTCATTTTTTCGAGTTTCAAGTTAACAAACACATGTAAATGGAATGGGTGCAGCATTTTGCATTTACTTTTGAGTAAAAATTAAACTGTATCATCACGTTTCTCACTATAAATGGCAGTATGGTGTTATGTGTTTTCAATCAGAATTGCAGTATTTGTTTGTATTTGTTAGCAAGTAAACTTCGTCATGGAAAAGCTGAAAAGCGTGAAAGGAGCCGCAAATGCTGCAGAGAGAATGAAGTTGTTTAGAGAAAGAAAAAAGTTAAAAGATAAGGATTTCCAAGAACTTGAAAGTAAAGGCATTGAAAAGGTAAGGAAAAGAATGACTTTTACATATGTCAATTACAGAAAAAGTTTATTAAGGAATTCAAATGCAGCAGCCGTGCTATACAAAACCTTTAAAGTAGAGAAGCAAAAGCAACAAGCAGTCAAAATTCATTCAAGATCAAAATTTGGAAAGTTGTATTGGCATCCCTTGCACCTGGGCCTTTGTTTGATTGCACTATTCATCATTAGAAGACAAGGCAATGGTTAACTTCTCAAAGATTCAGAAATTGCCTGATGTCTCTCCAGATCACCTTGTGTCCCAGGAAATAATGACATTAAAAATGAACAGTCAAAGATGGGGATAATTGAAGATTGGCTGTACTTGTATTCTTCTGACTTGAAAGTTAATTAAAAACAGAAAAAGAGCAACTTTCAATTCAGACTGGTGCTTCACCTAGAGTTTTAACTAAAAGGATTGTTGGTATCGTATTAGAAAGGGGTCTTGGGAATGGGGATTATGAAAATAATGATCCAAGTTTTGATTGTATCAAATAGTTATGTTCTGTGCCCTCCATGCAGCTTTTCATTCTGCAATACTGAGAAATCTGATGTGAAAGAAATGAATATTTCTTTTTATTAATTTGAAATGGAGTGTTGTACAAAATGCTTGATTGGAATTTTATGTGTAATAAAAATAATTGGGTGACGTTCAAGTTGCAGCCTTTGAAAGTAATATTTGTAAAACTTATTTTACAGGTTTACACTTCTATATGATCCTAGAAACCTAAATAATAAAGTATACAGTAACCCTTCAATATATCGCACTTCTTGGGGTACAAAAATAGAGCATGATGTACCGATAAGTGTGATATAGAGGAGGCCAAGAAAAACTTGCTTATTAGATATATAAAGGCATAAATCACATAAAAATTATACTTTTCTTAAAAATTTCATAAAACTACAAGTTAAACACAAGAGCAATGATAAAACCTTTTTAAAATTTTCTAAATCTTTCAATATCTTCAGAAACAAATTCATTCTCATGAACTCTATCAAGACAAATATTGTTTCCCATTCAGTTTAGGATAACTGCTTGAAACCTTTCAATTAATAGATTTTCTCAAAGCCAAAACAAATAAAACCTAAAATTTGAATTTACAAACCAAAACCTTGGGACAAATAGAAAAGTGTGATATAGCTGAATGAGCAATATAATGAGTGGTTACTGCACTTAGACACAGTATTTACTTGCACAGGGTAGAGTTGTTAACCGAGAATATTCTCATTAGCAGTAATATTCTCATTAGCAGTAATATTCTCAGAAAATGAGAGAATGTTCTAACATTAAAATTTGGAGATTGAGAATTTTCTATTTAAAACCTCATTTTTGAGAAAATTGCAATTCATTGATTACAGAAATTAAACTGAAGCTTGTTCTATGTATTATTCACAATATATGTAAATAGCTTAACATTAAACTTAGGTTCGTGATATACTAAAAAAGAACTCTGACTGAACTTGGAAAGTAACTACATATTATCAAAGAAGTAAATAATTCAGTTTGAGAAAAATTGTTGAGAAGAGCAAAGTACAAAAATAATTGAAATATTTACTTTATTACTAATGTTAGCCTCAGAAAAACTACATTTTTAAACTTATGATTTTTTCATTCTTATGAATTAAAAAATACATTGCATGTCATTAAAAAAATTGTGTCTTAAGAAGAAAATTTTCGATTTTTCTCAGAATATTCTCCAAAAAATCATTCCTGAGAAATTTGCATATCTAGTGCTGGGTATATCTTTAAAGCTATAGTTTAGAATTTTAGAACAGGTTCTTTTGAGATAATCTCCACTAAAAAGGATGATAGTGAATAATAGTGTCACACTTTTACAATTTTAATATGTATAATTGTGAGACTAGAAAAAACTTGTATGTATCAATTAATGCAAAAAGATATCTTAAGAGTTGATTTAAAAGACTAAGTTGTGTTAAGTGAACACACAAATATCAAATGTTATCCTTGGAATACATAAGCATTTACTGATATTTTGGTGAAATTATAATTATACTGTACTGTGACTGGCTTAATATCTTAATATCATATCCTGAACAATCCTGTATTTGAATGAATTGTGTTCTGCAGCTGTATAGTACAGAAAGTGGTAAAATTAGTGACAAAAATGTGGTTTTCTAATGCAATGATGCTGGTAGCAACAATTTGTGGAATTCAAAGGATTGTGTGTCATGATTTCATTCTAAATCGAAGTATGACTGCATTGCATGAACAAAAATATCTGTAAGTGGAAAATATTCTTATTTACTCTGCAGTTTTAAAATCCAATTTTTGTATTCTAACTTTAAATGACCTTGAATCTCATTCCTGATCTTGTTATATTCCGGCCAATACAGTTATGTGCTATACCTTGTTTATAATAGTGATTTAATGTCATATACAGTTATATCAAAACAACTTCATCAATTTGTAAAGAAATCAAATTTTATAAGTAACATATTTCCAATAAAAATACTTTACTTTGATTTGGATTTTAAAATTAGTGAAATTTACTTGCATTCTTTGTTTGAATGCTGAAAGAAGTACATACTTATTAAAATATTAAGTACATTTATTTGTATGTATGATTTTATTGTTTATTAGAAACTAATTTACACATTTCATTATACCTATTTATTTCAGATTACATTGCTTAAGTCAAACTGACATAATTTAAAAAGGGCAAATATTTATTGTGCTATATTTTTATGAAAGTGATTATTGAACTTTTAAATAAATGAACATTGTTTTCTTACAGATGGAGCTTTTACAAGAATTTTATGAAACTACTTTAGAAGCTTTAAAAGATGCGAAAAACGATAGGCTTTGGTTCAAGACTAATACAAAGCTTGGAAAGTTATACTTTGATCGTGCCGAATATAATAAACTGGCCAGAATCTTAAAACAACTTCATCAGTCATGTCAGGTACTGTCATTCTTGTTTCAATTTATTTGGATAAAATGACATTTATTTAACTGTTTTTTAGGTGGTTCACTTAGCAATATTTACTTGTAGTGCATCTATACGTTCCCTTAGTAACCTACTTCGAGGGGCAAGAAAGAACAGCCTGAAGAATTGAGAAATATGGCAAAATGTGATATAGATCTGTATACATCCTCAAGAATTTTCACTTTTTTAATAACAAATGAGCAAAATTAACGTTTTATTCGTTTTGGTCTGTCTTACAAATTTCTAATTATAGTTTTTAATCAAATTGTAATAAAAATTAAAGACAAATGACATGAAAAAACTTTGAAATTATACTGTTTCGGGTCATAAAAATCTGCTGTCACAACAGTTCATATGAATGCTGGTCTGAAATTTTTAGATTAAAACCAGCTTTTTGCCCCTTAAAAAATTGATACCCATTAATTATTTACAAAGTGTTAAAAAAGATAGCACATTGTTCATAAATATGTTAAAAAATCTTAGGCACTTGTTCTGTTTATGGAAATATTACATTGTTACTACCACACCAAAGGCATGAATCTGCATTTCTGGCGATTTTCACCTAACTGCATTTTTCGAGTCGCCATTTCATAACGAAGCCTTGAATCTTGATTCTTAGTGGAAATACTGATTCTCATGAGAAAACAATAACCTTTAGGTTGTGACTTGATTTTTCCTGAAGCATCAAAACTTTGAACGCATTTCTGTAGAAACGTCAATTTTTTAGATTCATGCCTCTGGTGTTGTGGTAATGACATAAGCTGACTAGCTTAAACGACAGCATTTTTACTTATTAAAATTCATATATTTAGCTTCCTTGTATATCTTAACATCATTTAAAACATTCCTTTCATTTGTAGACTGATGATGGATCTGATGATTTAAAGAAAGGAACTCAACTCTTAGAAATTTATGCTTTAGAAATTCAAATGTATACTGCACAGAAAAATAACAAAAAATTAAAGGTAATATTTTATTTTCTTTTATATTGCATGTAAGTTTTGATTTTTTAAAATAATGATATTCACTTTTGTTTATGGTGAACTCCCATTTATCCACAACTTTGCAGTAATAAAAACAATAAACAGACTGTCAATAAAATATGTCTAAAAACCACATTTTTTATTTCCGACTTGATTTATAATTTACCATTGTGGGACTACTGATATAATCGATGTTATGGATTTCTTGTCAGATTTTTGTACCTGTGTGTGCAGGGTATGCCGATTTAAATCAACTTGATTTAAATCAAATGATTTTTATTTAAAAAATTATTGATTTTAATCAACATTTTAAATTTCATTTTCTTTATGTTATGTTTGATAATATTGAAAATGAAATAACTGAACAAGATGCATGTTTATTCAAATAAGTTAAGAACTTGACTGAGTTCACCCAAAAACTATTGAAAATCCTCCTCCATTGAAGACACTAAATAACAGTATTTGTTGATTGGGATCATAATTAAAAGACAAGTATGTATTTCCATCTTGGCCATTGACCAATAGGTATCACTCACAAGCCTTCTCATCAGGGTGTTTAGTTTTAAACATTCCATGTGACTATAAATTGCACATGACCAATTTTAAATCATTCTCCATGTGATGAGTGAAGATGCTCGAAATATATTCACTCAACCTATTAAAATTGTGGTAACTTGCTTTCTTTTTTAAGATGTTCTAGTTATTTTTATTTAGTATTGTAGTTTATACATTTCATGCATTGATTCTGAAACTGGATTTAATATATTACCTGTTTATTTTTCATCTGTCGACTTATTATAAATTACCTGATTTTCTTTTCTGTTTTACAGAAGTTATATGAACAATCTCTTCACATTAAATCTGCTATACCACATCCTCTAATTATGGGTGTCATAAGAGGTAGGTCAATTTTCTTTTATGATTAGTTAATTTTATTTAGTCTTGAATGTAGCTTACAAGTGACACCAAAAGTAAAAAAGGTTTTTAATAGTGCATGCGTTTTCTTAATTATTTCTTATTTTGGTATTTATTTCATGTAATTTAAAATATTAAATCATTGCTCTTTGGAAAACAAATATTTTCAATCTGTTCTTACCATGCAGTTTTCAAATTTTTCTTAAGATTCTTTTCTTTTTGCACATTTGTACTCATGGTTTTGATTACATTCTTGTTTGTAAAATTTCAGAATGTGGCGGTAAAATGCATCTACGTGAGGGTGAATATGAAAAAGCCCATACAGATTTTTTTGAAGCATTTAAGAATTATGATGAATCAGGAAGTCCGAGGTACATTGTTATTCATTTTCTTTAGTCCAAAGCTAAAATATACTTTTTCCTGGAAGATTCTAAGATTGTATTGTTTATGTAAATATTGTAGGTTAAGTCCTATCTTTGTCGAAACTGGAAGTTGTCACGCATTCTAGTAATAATTCTTTAGATTTTATGAAAATATTTCATTGAAAAGCCTTGATTTATCTTTAAACCCTGTTTGCAAGGTATGAAAAAACATAAAAATTGGATTTATTTTATTTAAATCGGATTTTTATGATTTTAATTAATCCCTTGCCCATATAAGTTTAAACTTGTTTGACATGAGACACAAATCATTGTAATTTCTAGATAGTTTTCATTAATATTAAACGTTAATATTTATGATGAATAATATTAATGTATTGGAATATATAGCAGGGTAAATTTTTGAAAGATTGAAAACACGATATAAGAATTAGAAAAATTATTCACATGATGGAGTAAATAGAACGCCTTCTCAAGCGATTTAGATTAGTTTAATTTTAACCTATAACCGGTGGCATGAAATTTTTTGGACCTAGCTAAATAAGGTTGTTGGGATCTCACTAACACCATATTATAAATTTTTGTATGAAATTAATCAAAAATCAGACAAATTTCAGAATTCTTTTGCATCATATATTTATCACATGAATAAAATGTATAGAATTTCTTAACATATTATTTTTATATAAAGTAATTAAAGACTTGTTGAGTAAAAGTCATCGATAGAAAATAAACTCTAAGGAACTTGCAACAAAATTCATGAAAAATTTCCTACTTCTCGTTAATATTTAGCTTGCAAAATGTACTTTTGGTAAGTAAATAGTATAAATTGAGAAACGAAAATTTTCATGAATTGAAATCAAATATGCCTATTCAGATTTTCTGAGCATTGATAAGTATTTCAAAGTTATATTCCAAGCACAAAAAAGGGTTTATACATAACTTAAAGGAAAATGAAGCTTTTATTTATGAACAGCATAGAATAAGTGTAATAGTATTCCCATAAACATGCCAACTGAGTGAAATTTTGAGCTTGCAATAAAAAAATAATCACAATCAATAAAATAGCTTTCTGTTTCAATCCATAATCTATTTCGTTGACATACTCAATTATTAGATGGGCAAATTAACTTTCAAATTTCAATTCCATAACTACAGAATAGTTATGCTTGCAGTGTAAAGAATTCAGAGGGATCAATGCATGAAATTTCCCAATTAAATTTAAATAAAAATTACCAGCATATTACACAAAACAAAATGAAAATATTAAAATTGCCAGTTATAAAGATTTATGTGCAAAAAATTTAAATGCTTTTGTGATACTGCAGAAAATGTTTTCGTTGTGACAACGTGTCTTTATTTCATAAACAGACTACTTAATTTATTTGACATAGTTCTTATTTGAATAAAATAACATGCATATTGTGTTCATAGTTATTTCATTTTCAATAAAAATAAACTTAATACAGAAAAGAAAATGAAATTTAATATTTTGATTTAAATTAGCATATCCTGCCTGTTTGCAATATTTATTTACAATTTTCACCAAATTTATTGAGTATATCTCTGATTTAGTACAATTGTATTCTTTGAATTGTCTGTTTTGAAATTAAGTGAACAAATTTTGTTTTCAGGCGGACGACATGTTTAAAGTATCTAGTTCTAGCAAATATGTTAATGAAATCAGGCATCAATCCTTTTGATTCTCAGGAAGCTAAACCATATAAAAATGATCCTGAAATTCTTGCTATGACAAATTTAGTGAGGTTAGTATTGCACTTTTGTATTTCTAAATAATTTAACTGAAGATAAAACTTCTTAAGTAGCACTGGTCCCTTATGAGTATAAGAACGGCTTTTTCATAACTTTTTAAAAATTTGCTTACAGTGCCTATCAAAATAATGATATAAATGAATTTGAAAAAATCCTGAAGACAAATCGCAAAAATATAATGGATGATCCTTTTATTAGAGAACATATAGAAGGTGAGGTTCATTTTAGATTAATTCTTTAGTTCTAGCTCCAGTATTTATTCATGCAGATTCTAATGTTCTATTCATTATTTTCAGATCTGCTGCGAAATATAAGGACGCAAGTTTTAATTAAGCTAATAACGCCTTATACTAGAATACATATACCTTTCATTTCTAAGGTTGGTACTTTTTCCATAATAGAAATCTTATTTTGTATGGTTTATGTATGTGTAGTTAATTATAAAGTATGTAGTACCACTGGTAGGTGAAGTCTGTTTTTTGGATACCAAAACAATTTGTTTAAAAATACTTTTTCTATGTTTATGAAATATGGCTGGAGTGAGATCTAGTTAAGACTGAATAGAACCACTATCCTTACATTTCCAAGGATATCAATAAAAATGCTTGAGTGATAAAAACTTGTCTTTTAAATGTTACTATTTTTCTTTGTATCGCTGCCAATCATTGTGACAATGTCATGCTAGTTACAACATTTTTTCTGAGGATCAAAGGTCTATAATTAACAGATTATGTTACCTTTTTTGTGCTGCAAGATCAGTTCGTTCCGAGATAATCAACGATGTTTCATTTAGAATTTTTATAACAACTTTGTTTTACTGAATCTAGATCTTTGTTTGATCTTGTAATGTAACAGCTTTATTTCAAATTCAGAAACATGCTGATTATTACGCATATATGCCTGCCTTAAAACCTACATTCACCCCTGCCTGGCTTCTAACCAGTTTTGATCCTTTTGAATAATAGAATGATTCCTGATTATTTCTACCTATAAGTGTGGCTATTTAGTAATTAAATGTGTTGCAGAGTTAAAGCAATAGTACACTTGGAAATCTTGTGGTGCTCAGAGGGTTAATAGAGGTCTTATTATACAAGTTATGTTATTGGAATTGGCAACTGTTAAAATCTTATTTTCATGTTTTGAAAACAGCAAGACAATAAATGCAAAAATAGTATAATTTTTCTATTTTAAGATTAGATTGTTTCATTAAAAACAACAAATCTAGACATCTGTTTTTTCTTGTTAAATGACTAATGTCAAATTTATTAATATATTAGTGTCTGAATTTTAACTTTTTATTTTTAATGATTAATAATTATTTTTAGGAATTAAATATTGATGTAACTGAAGTAGAAAATTTATTGGTGTCTTGTATATTAGACAGGTAAGTATTTGCATTCTAAACCTTGTTTTTATTAGTGATTAATTCTTATTACTTAATATATTAAATTCTAAATTGTTTTGTATGATGTGCAACTCTTTTATGTGCTAAATTCTATCTTTCTGTTTAGAAGTGTAATGTGCTTTTATTATTGCACATGTTAGTAAAATAAATTTAGTATCTAGTATGCTATTGATCTGGCAAATGTATATGAAAAGCTAAGAATTAGTTATCGTATTCAATCATTCCTAAATATAAAAATATCAAGTGAGTCTGTAAGGACTACCTTGAATATCACATAGAAAGTGGATATTTGTACTATACAATCCTATTCTAAAAAAATTTATTTGGTTATAATGCTGTTAAGGATAGTGGGAGGTTAATTTTTAGCTTTATTTCCGTTCATCATTAAAAAAATATTCATCCTTAAAATAGAAATATGTTTTTGAAGAAATTGATACAGGTTTTTTAAAAAATGTTTCTTTTAAGAAAAAATGTTTGTTTTAATTCTGATAAATTTTAATTGATTTCATTCATTTGGTAAATTTAATTCCTAACTGCTTTGAAAACTAGTATGTAGTTTTATTATGTAATGCAGTTGAGCAGACTTCTAGTTCACAAATTTTTCTATTTATCAAATATTTTCATTGAACCTGCACCCCCATTTAAGGAAGTTATTTTCTATTTAAGAACGTTCTGCTGCCAACCACGATTTGCCTTCTAAGAATCCAGGAATCTAAGAAAACCCTCTTTTTGACTTTCTTCTATTGGGAGACAAATTACCTACTTTCAGACAATAAAGACAGAATTTTACAACCAGTGAATAATAAAGGAAAGGCTAATTTTTGTAACTGCGGGCATCAGAACCTGGTATATTGCCTACCTGTTTATGTACTTCCAATCACTGTTTTCTTTCAAAATCACAATTATAGTAGTGCATATCATTGGAAAGAAAACATACCCAATAGAAATCTGAAAATAGAAAAATTCTTTTGTATATCTTATAAATATTGACTCACGTTCTTGGAGACAGGCAGGATTTGCATTCCTTTGGGAAAATCTGATCATTCGTATTTTGAAAAAATAAATGTTATTTTTCTGGTCTGTTGACAGCAATCACAAGGTGTCCTAAATAAAACATTTATCAATACTACCAAAATTAGAAGTCTAATATGATTAGAAGTTTAGCTCAATTAAAATCATTAGAAGATAATTTTCTATCAATATTTTTTTATAAGGGTTTTCATAAAAAATTCTATTTATTAAGTTTTTCAGAAAATCTTGAGCCTTTGTTCTATATAGATGACTGAATATAGTATAGAACTTACTTTCAAGTTATATATATTAAAACGAACCCCTAAAATATTGTATATTTTTGCATACAATAAAGTTTTAGAGATTTAGATATTTTATTAAAGTATCTCAAAAGATTTTTCTATAACACTTAAAATGATTAGTTTCATAAAGAATTTAATTTGAATATTTTTTAATCTCCAGGCTTCATTGTTTGAACTATTCTTTAAAAATGATACCAGCACTCCTCATTTAACTGACCTACCTGTTTAACAACCTTGTATATTTTTATGCATATAATAGAGCTGCAATAATTAAATTTTTACAAAAAACTTCCTACTCCACTTAAAATGATTAGCTTTATAAAGAATTTTACTTGTTAATAGTATTTTTAAAACCTTAGGCTGCTTCATTATTTGGAGACTATTCTTTCCAAACAATACAAGCACTCATCTCTTAATGACCTCCCTGCTTAACTACCATCATACTTGACCAGCCCTCCAGTGCAGTCCCCTTGCTCTGTCCCTTAGGAATCCCTTTTTAGTGAATTTTGCCACACAGGCAAAGCCAGTGCCAACATTTGCCCTGAAAGCAATGTAACATAACCCGGTCTGGCCACTGGCAATTGCAACTGGAGTTGAACTTGACAAATTGAGTCCTGGAATGTTCTCTACATGTTCTGAAGGTGATCTGTACCCCTCCTGCTCTTGTCAGGGTTATACAGTAGTGCCAGAGTTCTGGATTGTCCCTTAAACAAACTAGTTATCGACACCATTTCCTTTGGACTCTTTCTTTATTCGGAATAATTTAAAATGATTAAGCTTCTCTCTTAATCATCCAGTCATAGGAACGGAATTCAGTCGTTAAGCGAGGAGTGCTGTAGTGCTATTTATGTTGATGTACAAGTTTTTGTGCCTTTAAAGTGATCCATATCTTTTATTTATCTCCTAACAGTACCATTCAGGGTCGAATAGATCAAGAAAACCAAGTTCTGAAACTGGACAAGAAAATAGTTGGTGCTGCTAGGTATACTGCTTTAGACAAATGGACTGGTCAGCTATCAACATTACATCAGACTATTGTCAACAAAATGGCATAGCAAGACCATTTTAGTACTCTTTGAAATCGCTTGGCCTTTAGCTGACCTAAAATCTAGCTGAAGACTCAAGCATGTACTCTGTGATTGACTGAAATAAACCCTCGTCCATTGGAGACACATTCATTTACCTGCAGTTGAGAAGCGGATCGCAATTCATAACTGACCATTCCGAATGTGCCTGCTTAAATTTATGAAGTGTGAGTGTGGGTGTGCAATCGTGGAGCGGCTTCACTTTCATCCTTTACTGACATTTCATACCAAAAACCACATTGCTCTAATACTCATTGTGCTGGAATTTATTTCCATCTATGTGGAAAAATACATTAATTTCTGGAGTCCTCAATATTATGAAGAGATTTGTTTCTTCAAGTTGAAACTGAATGTTATGTAACTGCTACCTAATATCTTCTGTATTTGATGGTTTTGAGTTACTAAAATATTGTCTTCATTCAAACTAACTTAAAATTTTTGTCGTCATAACCCATGTGAAACTGAAAGTTAAAATAGTTTTATTGCTTTACACTTTTTAAAAAAAATAAATATTTGTCATATTTCCTGTTATATTTCATGTTTTGTGTCTTGGAGGCTTTCATTGTAATAAGAAAGTAATTGCAAAATACTGTGTATTTTCCACATGGCACATTGCCTGAATATAATATTTCAGGGTCTGCTGCAAAATGTATTATGTATCATTTAAATTTCCATTATTTTCTTTTACCTTTTATTTAATATCCATTATTTATCTAACTCATCAGAAAAATATCCGTAGTATTCTTGCTGTAGTTTTAACCAACGTTTATTTCAATTATGAGTTTACTTCTGTTTTTTCTGTGTTAATATTTATGAACTATTAAATATGTCCTTAATGGCATTGTAAAACATTTTCACATGAAATTTTCCCTTTCTAAATCATGATTAATTATGCACTTGAAACAATAAAGAGCCTGAAATCTTTCCATTTTCACCTTTTATGAAGAGTTTTCAAGATAAGTTTAATTTTGTTAATGTTGAATCAACTAATGATTATAAAATTTCAGGGACAAGTTTATAATTGTGCTAGAAGAAAAAGTAGACAAAGTATCATTGATATTGGTTTTAGTGGGTCTAAGGGAAACTTATATTGGGTGGAAATTTTTAGAATTCCTCACATCCATAGCGATCAAAGAATATACTTGTTCTTTTGGTGGGTAAAGCCTTAAAAACCCACTTCATTTGCTTACTTTCATTGCATTACTTTAGAAATATCATTAAATTGGATGCACGAGATGAGAGTTCCTTGTCATGTTATTAAATTTTAGATTGTAGTAATTGATAATAAAATGAATTACATTAAAGTTATTTCATGAATTTATGAGAAAATAGTTGAGGACTTGCATCTTCACATATTTGTTCTACTGGGCTAGATCTATCATTTAGCTTGTAACACAACTGCAATTTATATGGAATTGAAAAATTTATTTTTGTTTCTAGAGTTTTGACTGATGTTGAATATAATGCTTAAAGCAAATTGGATAAGATAAAAAAATTTTGGAGGTAATGACCTTTTGTGGTTATTTTAGTTTCTTTCATGTTTTTTATATTAGATTCTATAATTCTAATTAGTATTAAATATCAAGTTACAATGCTACTTAAGGTCGTAATATTAATCATAATTTTTTAATGATAAATACAATCAGGAATAGTCATAACTTGATATAACTAGATAACTGAGATATTTTAATTAACTGCTCAATGTTTTAAAACTCAAGCAAAATTACAAATACTTTTATCCCAGAACACCAGGTAATCTCACTTAAAACTGAAAACAAAATGTGAGGGGCAGGATTTTCATACACTTCCTGTGTGGAAATAAAATGTTTATTTTAAAACAAATGAAAGGAAGTTTTATTTTCTGATATATGCTATAAAAATGTATTTTTTTTTCGTATTCAAATTTCCCAACTGGTCTTATTTGGAGAAATAAACCAACAAACCTTATGGAAAATTAGTTCCAAATGTTTTTCCCAGAGTGTATCACAAGGAAATTGATCCCCTTAATAGCGAGGCTTTGTCTAGAAAATTTTAGTTTTTAAACCAGAATGTTTAAAACTAGGGAGCTCTGGTCGCTGTTGCTCTGCTCACTAGAAGCCCTATCAACCATAACATAGTTTTGAATGGAAAGTTTCAAGAAAATTCCATGTGCATAAAGAATTAATCACATGTTTATGATTTCACAGTTGAAGACTTGTGCATCTAATCATTTACCTAAAATGGCATGGCCTGATCCCAGGATGTATCTTGGTTTCATAACCCATGGAGATAAAAACTGCAACAACTTATACTCCCTGATATGTAATTGGTAATTATTTGATCTCTGGTACTAAAACATCAGGAAAATCCTGTAATTTTGAAAGAACACTCACATACAAACTTTTTTATGTCAACATCTTCAATTGTGCTGCATGATTTGCCTTTTAATTTTTCTTCATTCTGTTTATTTTCTACAGCTTTCCTCTAACAATTCCTATACTTGTTGATTATGCTGTTCTGCTTATAATATATGACAACACTAATTTATTTTTAAAATTTGAAAACACTTAACTCATTTGTTTTGATTTAAATTCCATTAAGTTTGCTTACTTAATGTCAGCAGACTTTATTCTCCAGCAGAATCACATGGTGCTAGTCATTACTGAAAGGCCTTTTTGTGAATTTCATAAGCACATATATAGATTACTTTTGTCCTGGTTAACTTGTGTTTAATTTTTAGTACAGCATATTCAAATCAAAATATGGAACCAAATTGCTTTATTTTGTAAGCAGTTTGGTTCCATATTGCATGGCATAAGGCAGGTTGGTATTTTATTTCAAATTTGAACACTAAGTCATTAATCACTGAAACTTTCAAATGGAAACCTAACTTAAATGAAGTAGCATTGCTTTTTTTTATTGCTTGCTCTTCTATGTTCACCCTGAACCAGGATGTTTGAGTCCTTGAATAGTTATGTATTTAAATTTTACTTTAAATAGGTTTTTCCGCTTTTTATATTTATTATCTTGTGTTTCAAAAAACATGATATTTATTTTAACAAATTGCATAAAATTTTGTTTCTATAGACAGACTTCAAATTAGTTGATTCCTTCATTTTATCCTTAGTTAGCATATGAAGCTTGATTTATGCGTAAAATTTGGGAATTTTTACACTGCATTGTACTGTAGTATGAAATGTCCTCAAGTGCCAAGTTTGATACCTGATATTTCACTTTGACAGTTCTTTGGGGGTTTATTGTGAAGGTACATCATCGGCCTTTTAGACACGTTTTGGTTTGTGATTATCTGTCAAATTGGCTTTTGCAGATTAAATTTTGTAAGCCATGGATAAGTCAAAAATTCGCGTTATTTTCGAATATGAGTTCCATTGTGGAACTAATGCAGCAGACAACTCGAAGTGTTTGGCAAGGATGTGGCTAATGGACGCACAGTATGTCAATGGTTTGAGAAGTTTCATCCAGCGATTTTGATCATCAAAATGAACCATGTGGGCGACCTGAGAGTAAGGTAGATAATGATGAGCTGAAAGCTGCAGTGCAAGCAGATACATCTCAAACTATGCGTGAATTAGCAGCAAGGTTTGACGTTACTATTCCAACACTATTAAACCATTTGAAACAAATCGGTAAGGTTAAGAAGCTGGATAGATGGGTTCTGCATGAATTATACAAGCGTCAAGAGAAATCGTTTCGAAGCTTGCCTTTCTTTGCTGTCGCGACAAAGGCAAACCATTTTTACACCGTATTGTTACGTGTGATGAAAAATGGATTCTTTTCGACAATCGCAAGCATTCGGCATAATGGTTGGATAAAGATGAAGTGCCAAAACACTCCGAAACTGAATATTTACAAAAAAAAACAAATGGTGTCTGGTGGTCCAGCACTGGTGTTTTCCACTACAGCTTCATGAGACCTGGTCAATCGATTATGGCGGATGTCTACTGTAACCAATTAGACAAAATGATGAGGGAGCTTGGGATTAAGCAGCCGAGATTGGTGAATTGAGACAGGCCAATTCTCTTGCAGGAAAATGCTCAACCACATGTTGCACTAATAAAGTTGCCCAAACTACAGGAAATTCTGTCACCCACTGCATTCCCCACACCTTGCACCAACCGACTACCATTTCTTCCAGGCATTGGACCAATTCTTGCAAGGAAAATAATTAATTCCCAACAAGCTGCAGAAAATACCTTTCACGATTTTATCACCACTAGCTCTCCAGGCTTCTTTGCTGTTGGCATTAACAAGCTACCGTTAAGATAGCAAAACTGTATCAATAGTTTAGGCATACTTTGATTAAATATACTGCTTCTTGTTTGAGATATAATAAACCAAACTTTCAGTTCGAAATCGGACATTTCATACTTAATGACCTAATAGATAGAATTGAATAAGATTTTGATTAACATTCAACTTATGAAATAAAATATTTCATGCATTTTTAGTTAGTGTTTTCCTACATTGAAAATATTGCCATTTTCTCAATATCAAAAATATAAATTTAGTGTTTTAAATTATCGCAATCCTCAATATCTTAACTTGTATAAAAGTTAGAATTTTAAAAAAATCCTGAAGATGGTCAGCCTCTTGAAGTGTGCCATTTTTGTTCTGGCAGCACAACAGCCTATTAAAACAAATCAGCTTACACACGCTTAAATTGAGCTCTGCTAAGTCTTTGGGCATATAAAATTGGCAGCTGAGATCTATCAAAAGTTCGTTGAGATGAGAATGTAACATGAGGTAAAGGCAACAATTAAAATTGAAAAATGTAACCTGAGATTTGGATTAGAGTAATAATTTTTTCCTTAAGTGTACATGCAAGGGAAGTGCTTCATGCATAATGATGTAAAAAGGTGGATGCAGCATGGCAGGGTGCAGATTTTTACTGTTGGGATGAATAAATTTATAACACTGCCAAATGCCCTAGTCATCAAAGTGACTATGTTGAACTAAGAATTATCTATTTTACTTTAAAGGCACCATCTTGCTTAAAAATAAAATTTTATTTTTCATACAAAATCTTAAATTTTTCAACCCTCTTAATTAGAAACAAGCGAATTCATAAATAAAATTAATGTAAGTTAATTTTATGCATTTGCATTGAATTCAATTTAAGAAACACATTATCTTTTATACAACTAGATCAAGTTTTAAAATTTCCATCATACATTCACACTAAAATTTGAGGGCTAATCATAACTATCAAGTTATTCATTTTAAATACACATGGCATTTATCAGTAATGTTAAGCCTTGAAAATGCCAATTGGAATTTACATTACAAAATTTCTTGGAAAGACTAGCCAGGAACAAATTTATCCAACATCAAAATTGAATTAAAACGCAATAAAACAAATCACATCAAATTACTAAGGTCTGCAGGGTTCCCATTCCTAGCAAAAGAAAAATTGCGGCCTTTTCAAGGCTATTTTATGTATTTTAAGGCTATATTTAATAGGAACAAAATATACTAACCTGTGGATGCAGGGAGAGCTGTAGGATTCCACACAGTAATGATACTTGCCCAAGTGTATAATATTGGCTTTAGCAAGTATAAGGAAAGACCTGTATTGGATGAGACTTAAAATTGCTAAATTACTTGTTCACGTCATTGATCATGGTTTTTAAATGCAAGCAAAGTGAAATATGTAGTGCTTTTATAAAATATTAGGGCATTTGAAAAAATGTAGGGACCTTAAGCAAGTGTTAAGGCCCTTGAAACCAAAATAAAAAAATCAGGCCTTTTTTAAGGATACTCACTGAATTACAATCAAACCTTTTCTTTTTTATCACTTTAAGAATAAGTTTTAATTGAATTTTCCACATAAACAGCATTTTGCTTCTATAGTATAAATGCTATGTGAATTTTTTGTATTTAACAATGATTTATAAGAGTTTATAAAATACAAATAATTTTAAAGTTGTTCACATGAACACTAAAGAAGCAATAAACAAAATTGCATAACTTCCAAGAGCCCTAAATAAACAATTTAAACAACTAAACAATTTTAAATTGATTACAAGGTAGCATTGTGTCGGTAAGATAGTTACCATTAGCAAAATAAGCTGCTGTACAATCAAGAACTATTTATTCGGGTATTTTGTTATTTTTTTATAATCGGAAGATAAATGATTATCATGTTACAAGGGTGGTACAACTTGTAATTAAAAAAAAACAGATTAGGTTTCTATAAATAAACCAAAAGTCTGATTAAAATTAATAGATCTTAAAATAGTTCCCTTTAAATTTTAAACCAACTCAATCAATATACAGGGAAATCTTTAAAAATACTAGCACAGAAATCTAAAAAACTAGGATTTTTAGTCAATAGAATGATTGTCTTTGAGGAATCTGTTCTCTCAGAGATGGAATCAATCTGAAAAATTTTCAATATGCAATAAGGCGTTTTTAAAATGCCTGAATAGAGCTTATCAATGGTGTAGTAACCTAATTAAAAATTAGGCTGCAAGAAAAAAATGAATATAACCTAAAGCAAAAACGATTTTTTTAAATGGAAATCTGAGTAAGACGTCAAGTTTCCATTAAAGTCTGATTATCACCACAAAAAGCGAATGCTGATGTCAGATCATTTCACCTAGAAATGGCTTATGATTAGCTAATGGTGTTTGTCATAATGGATCCTTCAGTACTCTTCCCTCTTAGTACAAAAAATACAATATGGCTCAAAACGAAATTTATAGAGCAAAATAAATTGTTTATATCGGACCCGTTCTTAATTAACCCCCTCCAAGTGGTTTTGATGAGATATCTCGTCCATCAAGATTTGACCAATTTTTGATGACAAGATCTGGTCATTTTTCTTCTAATGACGAAATGCTTGTTGACAGCCACCAAGAGGGTTAATGCTATAAGGAAAAGGTTAAAAGCACTGGTCTTGGTTCATGAATATATTATTAAAAGGCAGAGTGTAACCAGTTTAAAAATAAGCTGTTGGACTTTTATTATTGAATTTTTTTCCCAGGGTGGATTTTTATAACTTGTGTTAAAAAGTTTGGTCTACTCTTGTTACTTCCTATTCAATAAAAATCAATGCTAAAAGTTTACCTGGATTTGTTTCTATTTTAACTGTCTAATCCTCGAGATTTCCAAGCAGTTTACAATTACTTTTCCCTACAATATTCATACCATTCCTTAATACCTAAATAGCCTTCTGAGTCATTCATTGTACTGCTTGAAAGATTTAGGTTTGATACTCCAGCCCTTTTCTGCCGAATTAAGGGTTGAAAAAATCCTATGAAGGATTCTAGTGGTCAAGAAGTCTAAAACTGGTTAGAAGCCATTCAGGGATAACTGCAGGTTGCACATGGAGGAATAATGCATGACTCAGAAGGGTAAGGGATGATATATTGAAACAATGCATATCTAAGCACAAAAGTAAATACACATGAGTCAGTATGAAAAATCAAAATATTTGAATGTTATGTGGCAGTAATCAATTACCTAGTTTTATGTTCTTCATGCTAATGCATCTGCATTTTGAAAACAAAACATCTTAACTTTCTTCGATGGATTTTAATGACATATATAAAAAGTTACAAGAGATTCATTGATATATTATACACTAATATGTAAAATCATGTGATTAAATTTCTAAAACATTGAAGTAATGACATTAAAAGCAATCTGTCATGCAATTATTGATTGATAGCACAAAATAACAAATTTTATGTTGATATTAAGGACAAGTGAAGGTGATTCAGTTAAACTCAAGGACATGGTACAATTGCCAATTACCTATCATCACCAATTGGCACTTACTTATGGAACATGGTAACCCTTTGTAGGCCAATCCAAATAGCTATTTGTCAATGAAAATTTTAGTCATAAATTTGACGAGGGGCAGGTACCGTGTTCTTGAATTTTACTTGTGATTCTATTGACAATTATGCAGACAACAGAACACATAAAAACAATCTTATAACATCAACTTTATCACAGTTAAGAAAATTTATTAAGTAAAAAGAGCTGTACTGTTACCAGAACATCAGTTAAAAAATGATTGATACAATGACAGATACTAACTTGAGAAGATAATATGCGAGTAAAGAGCTGTATAACTCAAGTACGAATAGTATATAAAAATTACTGATTTTAGATACATCATAGAGCACGGAGGCGTATAATTCTTTTTCAGAAGTCTTCATGTGTTGTGTCCAGTTGATAACTAAATCCTCTTTCTTTCAGTGCCTTAATACGTGTTTTTTCCTTTTCTTGTTTTACTTTTTGTTCCAGTATTTGGGCTTCTAAAATTTCTTCTTGGGAGACACGAACCAATGCAGTTGTTTTGTCTTTATTGTCATCAAACTCTCCAAGCAATACAACATTATCTCCTCGCACTATGAACACTCCAAGAGGTATTTCCCCGAATCTACTATCCACGTGTATCCTTTCTACAGTTCGGTGAAGCACTAAATTGGCGAACTGGTCAATGCTTCTCAAATAACCAATTAATATTCGGCCGTCTTTAAGTTCTACTAAGATTTTCTTGTCAATCTCTTCGAGTAAAGTACAAATTCCGGGGAATGCAGTCATTTTTGAAAACGTTTTTAAGCGCAAATGTCAGATAATACGAGAAACTAAAAGCATTCCCAATTTCAATTTGTTTGTTTACATGACACTATAAATATGCTGCCAGATTTGTAGTAAGTCTAAATAAAAATCAATTTCTCGAGTAAATATAAACAAATTACCATGAGATGAAAATTATTTTTTGTCAACAACTATTTCCTTAAAATTTGGTTGTCATCTGACCGTGGTTCAAAATTATGTGGTGTTGTCTCGATCTTTCCCTTTGGGATTGATCCTGGATCGTCGCTAATAGTCCGTTGTATTGCTCCAGTGTGACGTTAAATAAAATACCTACCATACCAATTTGAATTGTTTTTAAGCTATCCTTACAATGAAGATTCCTGATTGAACACGATTCCCATTCTCAAATGCTGAAGAATCAAAATTACAATTACAAAAGAAATTGGTTGAAATATCAACAAACGAAGAGTTAAAATTGAACTCGAAAAGGAGCACCAAGAGTTGTGAAAGCAGATACCCACATTTAATCCCTGTCTGTAGACTAAGACAAGAATTTTTTTTATTGTATTACCGTCATTGTATTTTATTCATCGGCACCATTTAATTGAAGTAGATTTAGTGTGGTAATGTCTCTTAAGTACAGAGAGGAACCCACTACAAATAGTTGACCATGGAGATTTATGGAGGCTGCTGATGAGGGCAGAACAAATTGGTTGAGCAACACCGGACTGATCCTACTCATAATTGATTATTTTTAATTTTAATGTTGATTGATATGTAATAGCTTGTGTTGGTGCATTTTATTTTTGTTATTTCATTCAAACCAGCCAACACCGTCGTGTACAAAGGGGGCTGGTGCACGTTAAATCTGTCGTGGCCTCAAATGTCCTCACGTTGGCGTGGTGTGGAAGTTTGGAGAGTGGGGTGCCAGCTCAGGTGTTGCCTCGTCATCTGACCGTGGTTCAAAATTACGTGGTGTTGTCCTCGGATCTTTCCCTTTGGGATTTATCCCGGACCGTCACCAATAGCCCATTGTGTTGCTCCAGTGTGACGTTAATTGAAATACCCCCCCCCACCCCCCACCCCAAATTAGATTTATGAGATTCCAAAACTACACACACAACTGCATAAATATTTTAGTGAAATTTAAAAATTATTGCCATAGCTACACTTACAATTTATTAGTAGTTGAAATAGTTTTCTATTAGTAGTTGGAAAAATTTGATAAGCTATGCCCTAGAATCTAGTTAACAAGAAGTACATACCTTCCACAAAAACACTAGAGCGCTCTATATTTAGCTTTACTGGAAAAACCTTTCATTATAATAAAGATAGAAACCGGTCAAAAGGTAGGGTAAAATAGTAGGTAGAGAAAAACAATTAATGCAGAATTATAAAAACTTCCATTTCACTGCAGAGTCACAGTGCGAATCAACAACTCTAATTTCAAGAGAAAAAAGGTCAATCAGAGGAACCAAAGCATTGTTTCGGATATCCATTCTCTCTAAATTAAAAGAAAATCTGTTTTGGAATTTTTTTTAAAATTTGAAATGCACTGCGCACAATCTGAATTCCACGTCCAATTTTCTTCCAGTATTTCTTCTAATGTTGGAAAGTGAATGCAGTTTTTAACTTACAACTCACTTTCACACATGATTAGTTTGGTCTAAAATATTTCGACTGATGTCGGGAAGGTTTCAATAACGTTGTTATCCAAATGCTTATAGAATCTATTCCTCTCTAGGATATCTGCAAGTTTTGTGAATATAATTCTGACCTAGCTGGATGTAAAATGACTGGTTCGATGGACCATCCATGCTTTATGGGTACCGGACTGATAATGTGAGCAATAAGCAACACAAAAATTTACTGTCAATCTATCAGGAAAACTGCACCCGCCACAAAATCTGCACCTCTCTTTTGCCTTAAAAACAGTTCTTATCCCATTTTCCATCGGACATGCTTGAAGAAATGTATTCAAGTTTGTAAATTTTGCTGTTCAAAATTCTTTCTCATATATCGAAGAAATCAATGACCGTCACTAATAGCCCTTTGTCTTGCTCCAGTGTGACGTGAATTAAAATGCCTACCTACCTTCGAAGAAATCAAGAAACTTCTTTCAATTCAAAGTTTAACATCCGATATAAAAAAGTTGATACGTATAAAATTTAATTAGAAAGATCTAATAGCGTTGACAATATTCAATTAAAGGTAGTTTGTTTATTCCGTCATTGAAGCTAGCACTAGTCGAGTAGCTGGTAGACAGTATGTAATAGATGGTTAATTCCGCAATAACTGTGATTTAGTATTGCTGTGTATCTTATATGAAGATCACAATTCTGATTTTTGCCTTTAACTCTAAAGTATTTAATCTTAATTTTAAAGTATTCGACCACAATAAAGTCATGAAACGATGCTGCATCCATTAATTAAAAAGTTGTTTCCTTTTTTCTATATAAATTTTTATATGTATTAAAATACTGTTCGAAACATCTCATCTCTACTCACCAGTGAAAATTTTGTTTTTACAGTTCCATTTAAGATAAAAGTGTCATATTTCACCTAGTTATGGAAAATAAGAGCAATATTTTGTTTTAGTAAAATAGTGGAAATGAGTTACAGTGAAATATACAGTCCATTCTTCGGAGTAGTGGGATCTTCTGCCGCGATGATTCTTACTGCTTATGGAGCTGCATATGGAACAGCCAAATCTGGAACTGCAATTAGTACCTCAGGCACATTGAAACCAGAGACTGTTATCAAGTCCCTTATACCAGTAGTTATGGCTGGTATTATTGCTATCTATGGGCTTGTAGTGTCTGTTCTGATAGCAAATAGTATAACTTCATCTTACAATGGATATACAAAGTTTAAAGGATATCTTCATTTTGCTGGTGGTACTTGCGTTGGCACGACTGGTTTGGCTGCTGGATGTGCTATTGGCCTTGTTGGAGATGCTGGTGTAAGGGGAACAGTCCAACAACCTAAAATGTTTGTTGGCATGATTCTAATTCTTATTTTTTGTGAAGTACTTGGATTGTATGGTCTTATTGTAGGATTGATTCTTTCAACGAAATAGTGATTTACCGGATTAAAAAATGCATTTATACAATTATTTTAAAGTTTCCTTTTATTTATATTTGCATAGATACATTTATTCCTTCAGCATAAATAAAACGAAGTTTGACTGCTGTGCTTCTTTTCAAATATCAAAACCATGCTTTTTTTGTTCTTTTAACCCTTTGAGGCCACTAGTCTACGTATTTTATGTATTGTTTTAATTGCTAACGCGTCTTCTTCAAATCTTTATCATGATATCTTAACCCTAACTGATGGCCGTAACTCAGTCCAACACTTAAGAAAGAACTGGATTGTTTGAAATAAAGCAAGCATTGAAACCCAAGAAAGATCGAAAAATTTGCCTTATCAAATTGAAATCCATTTTCGATGGATATCATCACACATTGCAGAGAAAATGAAATTGCTGACAGACTGGCCAAGGAGGGTTCGTCAGATGCTCTTGGGATTTTCTCTACCACCCTAAACATTTCTCCAAAACAAAAATTTCAGTAATGCAATCTGGCGAATTCCTCCCAACCATGATTAGTACCCAGGAAAAATTCCGGGTACAGCTATATCATACATCTCGTTTAGTGGGAACGGTACAGCTGTAGTCTCTGCCGCGCGCGGTGGCAACGCGTTTTTTTTGGCGCCGTGTTTGGCGCACTTTTTATGTCGCCAAGGAAATCTTCCAACATCGAATATATACTGCATACGTACGGAAGAATTATGTAAATCTGAATTAAACATTTTGACTAGAAAAACACTGCAAATATTGATTAATTATATGGACTTTTGGCGTAGTTATAAGCGACTCATGCCGGTGAGGGTAACCCATTTTTTCTCCAATTTCCAACAGTGAATCTATACTGTACATATGGATGAAATGAATCAAAAAATGTACATAAGTAGAATATAAGTTATTTTAACAGATTGCACTGTAAATGAGGGTTTCCTGTTTAAACGGGGCTGCCAGTCGTGAACTGAACCCTCAGTCGCACCCCATTCGTTTTTTTTTAATGGAACGAAATTTCAAAGCAAACCATTATAGGAACCCTTGCGTTTTCCCATGCGATCTGCAAAGAAATCGCACATTCGCCATACTTACCTACCCCTCCTATTTTTTCTGATTGCGTTTCAACAAAATCAGAAATCACCTCGTTAACAAACTGCCGCCAATCGGCTACAGTGTGGGATGCAAAAAAATACTCCTCCCCTATATCTTCCGTCTTTGTACCCCTTAAAATCTCATATGTCAAAAAAAAATCTCCTCCATCTTCAAATTACTCTTACGGAACCATGACCCGTGTCTAATAGATTTATAACTACGACAAGGCTTATCATCCCGACGATTTCGACAAATGTGTATAACCATCGCTAACAGCATTCCTAACTGAAAAAGTCATATCCCCGTTACATTTATCACATGAAACTTTAGATTTAATTAATCCCGTTTCCTCTAAAAAAACTCTTTATCTCGACACAACTCGTAACAAAAAAAAACGATTAGCTACTCCCTCAGTCCAGTAAGTTAGCCTACCACCAGAAAAAGAAAACTTTAAATTGCGAGAAAAATTCTCCTGAAACTTATCTACAATACTAAAAACAGAAGGCATCTTAAATAAGGAATTCTAGAAATAATAAACTAAAATAAACCGAAAAAATACAACCTGATGCAATATCCTGAAAAAAAAAGACCCGCTCTCCACCGTGTCCAAACTAAAAAGAACAACCAATGCTGAACAGAACTGGACGCCGGCAAGGTTGCCATAAAAACAGGTTAACCCTAACCAGGAGAAAATTCGAGAAAAAATGGGTTACCATCACCCGGCATGAGTCGCTTATAACTACGCCAAAAGCCGCGCCAAGAGTCGTTGCCACCGCGCGCGGCAGAGACTACAGCTGTACCGTGGGAACTCTCTTGACGCGTTTTTTGGCGCACTTTTTATGTCGCCAAGGAAATAATTCTTAGAAAAAAAATTGCTTTTTAAAACGGAAAATAACGAACTTCAAATTTCGCGAAAGAATATCCTGAAACTTATCTACAACACTAAATACAGAAGGCATGTTCAAACAGAAAAAGATAGCGATTTTCAAAAGAAAATAGGAAGAAACAATACAACCTGATGCGACTGCCTGGACCGTGATTAAAATCAAACTGAACGCTTGAATTCTTCCATATATTAAATGGAAAATAATTGGGAAAAAAATTTAAAAGAACCAATGACATCAAAGGACAATTTAACGGAAATGAAAAGAACATTCTAGAATATTCGAAATGAAAATTTAAACTTCCCGCTTGCCGAGATCGCCATAAAAACGGGAATAACCCTAATAAAGATGGGTTGCCCTCACCTGGCATAACTCGCTACTAAAAGTGCTCCAAGAGCGTTGCTACCAAACGAGGCGTATAGTACAGCTGTACCAAATACCGAGTCTACCCTTGCTTTGCAAAGGGGAAAGAGGAACTCAAACGGTTTTATATAAATTGCGAAATAGGCACCTTAGGAGCCTCTAGAAATCATTCTTTTTTTAATTGGAATGAGCCCTTCAGACTTATTACAGAATACTGATGACATAATTTCTTTGAGGAGAGTGATCTTATTGAACTTGGTCTAGCATGTAGGTAGACTAGGAGGAATAAACAACCACGATAGACGTAGATATCCGTTCTGCAATCTTTCCTGAATGCTTTCTTATCTGTTTGACATTCTTGATCAATATAACGTTTTCCCGGATTCTTTCAACCGATAGATACGACTATTTTATTGTTAATTGTAAAATTTACTTTTTTACTTAACAGACTTACAAAATCATTTTATATACAGATCTAATTAAACAAACTTATGAAAAGATTACATCTCAAATTTCTAATCTACATAAAAGCTAATTTTGTAGTGCTTTTTAAACAGCTGGCACGTTGTCTTGAAGCGTCATAATACCCCACGGACTTAACGTATGTGTATATTTTGTTACAAATGTTGTAAATAACAACTGATGTGTAAATAACGAAAATTATTGTTTTCCGTGTTCATTATTCTCTATATTCTGAACATTTTAATCTTTTCTGCATGTGAAAATGTGAATTAAAATTTATATTTTTCTGAAATATTTTATTTTAGGGACAAATTTGGTGATAATTTTTTATAAAGTTTCTAAAATTCACGCTCGTTAGTGGATATCTCAATTATATGTCAAAAAAGGTCTTCAGATTTCTTATTGGAAATATCCTTTTATTCAAGAACGTTACTGTTTTTACTGGTGATAGATTGACTCGAATGATCGGTCCGCGAAATAAAATATTTATCAGGGGCTTAGAACTTTGAAATATTGGAAATAAAATATGTTATTTTAAATCGTTTAGAGCCGATTTTTGGTTTGTCAAATCACTACTGCATGTTCCTTTTTCTGTACCGAGGCTTCTTATTACCTTGATCGCTTAATTCAGTAACTATATCAGCATTTCTACCAATTACAATACAGAATCCTTGCTATTGTCAGCTTATGATATACTAAATTTCATTAATGTTTTAAACATTTTATTGCTTTTTAATTGGAAAAGCATTTAAATTACAGCATAAAATAAATTATCCTATCTAAGTCACATAATTTTCAAGATAATTTTAATAAAAGACTTACAGGCCTAGAAGGCCTCACGGGTATATCTTGATTCTCTGCTGGGCCTGTCCGCCACTGGTTTCTACTCTTATTGATAAGACTGTAGAAAAAAAGTTAAAAGTTTGAGTATCGTGTTTAAAGTTATGATAATTAATTAAAATGCAATTAAAGAATATTTAATTTAATCAAAATTCACAATTCATTTAAATATTGCATTTATTAAAATGCAATTCATTCAGATACTAAATATTATTAAAATGTAATTTATTCAAACGCAATTTTTTTTAAATAAAGAGAAATATTTACTTGATATACCTTAAAAAGTCTAGTACACACAGTATATCAAAGGGACCAAAGTTGAATAAAGAAGTTAAAGTTGGCACGAATTTGTCGATTCCATTTTACTTTATGTACAGCTGTTGAAAAACAAATTGAACCACCCCATTAGCGTGTCGTAGAACAAATTCGAATTTTATAATTTCCAATTTTTTGACACTCCATTCAGAATCCATGTTAAAACTTAACTCGGACAACAGGTTTCACGTCATTTGATCTAACCGTTTCTGGATTATGAGTATGGATAATTTGTAGCACCTAATGTTAAGTTAGATTCCCAGACTTTTATTCATTACTTCCGATATAATCTTTTTATCAGCTCACATTTTTTATTATGTTGTTTTTAAAGAGCCCAACAAAATTTGCGTTGTTTGTTTTTGTACCTTAATTTTTACTATGCGATGTTAATTATAGTGCATTAATATTCGAAAAAAATGTGGGGGCCAGATTGACTCAGTTGGTAGGTCGCGGATTAACAATCGGAGGAGTGAAAGTTCGAAACTCGATCCAACCAAAGACTGTCGTACATGGGGCTGGAGCAAGTTAAATCTGTCGAGACTTCGAATGTCCTCATGTTGGCTTGGCGGTATTTCGGTATTGCCCTCGGATCTTTTCCTTCGGGATTGATACCGAATAGTCGCCAAGAGCCCGCTGTGTTGCATCTATGTGAGACGTGAATTCACCTACATTGAAAAAATTGTGAATAATAATAAAACCTTCAGATATTTTGATGGAAATCTATTTAGGACTTTTTATATGTTATGAGCTTGAAAATTTTCATCTTTTCCCTCACGATAGTTTTCCCACTATAATAAATTTGTATAATCTTTATTGTTAGCAATTTTTTCGCACAATGAAATGATTTACTTCAATTTGGTGGATTGTATGTTTATAATCAATTGTCTTTTATGTGAACAGTCAATGCACCGAAAAAAGTTTTTTATTTCTTTCAACGGCACATTTTGATTAAAATAAATATGATTCAAAGTCCAACAAATCGAGCCTAGTGCCAAAATAAGGGGTGAGTCGAAATTAAAACGATGTGTATCACAAAAATTTTAAATGCTTTTATAATACAAAAAAAATCCAGCTGTGTGTGTGTGTGTGCGTGGTTACAAGCTGACCTACTTGTCTCGTAAAATACATACTAAAGGAATTTTAAGGTCACCATTTTCTCTTTGTATTTCTCAATCGCAAAATTGAAACTTTTGACCACAATTAAACTCCCCATAAGCGATCATAAATGATAATACATATTGCAAATGTGAATATCCAAAGTGAAAAGTCATTAAAAAAGCATATAAACGGAACACGAAACCAAAACCCAATGTGTATTTACTCGTTTTAAAAAGTTCTTTCCACTTACTCTAGTAGTTTTGTTTGCATTTTGTACTTTGGTTAATTGCAATTCATTTAAGTCCAGAATATTGTGTTTCTAAATTTATAAATATTGGGATCTAAATATTTCAATTTAAAATAGCAAAATGTTACGTTCTTTAACATAGAACATTCCAATAAGTAAGAATTCGTACTTTCATATAAGTACGAATTCTGCAATGTGATGCGCACGAAACGTTTTGTAACAGTGGATGTGCACTGGCCTTGAATTACTAGTTATTTTGCAAAGATGTTTTCAGTTCTTTCCCCAAAATTTTTGCGTCTAATCAAAATTCTTGCACCTTTACAATGTAGAAAATTTTTTAGTTTTTCCTAATGGGTAGGTAGGTAGTTGAATTTACCACGCACTGGAGCAACACAGACTATTTTAGATTTCCTAGGTTACATTCAATATCGAAGTTACATTTTATTTACAAATCAGTTTCTCTAATTTTTAGTGATTTAAAAAAAGTGACGTATATGACTAATTGATTATGAATATATACGACTCATTGGGCATCATACTTTCAAATAGTATTCAATCAAATTATACTTTTCGGTCTCTTCATCAAAATTGTTATTATATACCTTTATAAATATCTCAAATCAACCGTCCATGACCCCAGACCATATCTGCTATCCTGTTGACACCTAGCGGTGAATAAGAGAACAATCAAGTAATTACATCATCCCGCATCCAGCAATGTTTTGGTTTGTACTCTCGAACAGCGAAAATGAACTCTTGCCAAAATTTCCAATGTGATCAGATGTGAGCACGTATGAAATGTGATTTGCCTGCTTGTATATTTACGTTTCAGTGGTCGAGGAACACGTGTGTTTCTTGCTATTTATTTCCCTGCAAATATTGTCTAAAATGCCGGATATTTAAATCTACGAGAAGTTAAGCATCTAAAGGTACAAAAAACGCGGCTTTTCCATCGTTTCTTTGTAAATACCCAGATGACTCATCGGTCAAATCACTTGTGTTGACTGTTGACAGGTGAAGAGATCTCATTTTGCAAAGCAAAAATCAAGAGAAACATGGCTAAAATTTTGAAACAATTAGTATTTGGTCAAAAGAAGAACCCTCCTGCTCCGCCAAGACCTGATTACCAAGGTGAAGGTAAGTAAATACAATTTAATATTTTGAAGGGAACGAACAAAAATGTGTTTTGAAAGTTAGTGATAAATTTCGTTTGGAAATTTGATTCAATGATTGTTTTTGTGTGCATAACTTTTGATGCCCTACTTATAAAATAAATTTTAGCCGCATCTATATAGAAAGGGATTCATACATATTGAACAGATGGTTTCGTTATTCAGTTCGTTAATTTTTCTGTGATGAGTGAACTTAAAAATCTTTTCATTTTTCAAAAAGATTGTTTTATGAGTTTTAAAAACCCATTACAATTTTCCTTTCATTCTATTTTATTTAAAAAAACGTGGTTTTGCCTAATTTTCAAGATTGTTTGGAAATTTTCAAATTTTTTAACTAGGAGAATTGAAAATGTGCTAAGCTCATTGCATCCTAAATATAAAAAAGAAAAATATTACACACAGAAATTGCATGTTTTAAAAATGGAAATATTATCTTTATTTGTGCTATTTAAAAATTATGAAAGAAAAAACATCATGAATATTTTACATATTTTTATTTTGCGTCGTGATCTAGTTAACAATTGTAGTATTCAATTTTTTAAAACTTTGTTAAACTATAAAAATAAAAGAACATTTGCATGTTTTTAATAAATCATTTTGTACTTATAAACCATTAACACAATAAAGTTTTAATATGTACCTCTTATAGGTGAGCAGTGTTTACCCATATGACACAATAAATATGAAGTGAAACTAAAAATATGGTAAATTCCAATTTTTTAAATGAGGTATCTTTTTCTGCTTGATCTTCCAAAAGTTTATCAAACTTTTTCATTATAAAACAAGATTCTTTTCATGCTTTGAATGTTTTCGAAAGACGATGAATTTTTTTCAACTAAATGTGAATAAAATTTAAGTTCATTTAAATTCTATTTTCATCGTCATAATGCTATTAATCTTAAATTCATAACTCAAGGTTATTTTTAATGATTAAGTTCCTGAAGCTTTTATTAAGGTGTAAAAGTTTTGGCTAAGGTGTATTGCCAGAATATGAAGCAATTTTCTTCAGAAAAAATGTTTAAATGATCAGTGCTAGCCAATTTTTGTCGAGAATAGCAGACTAACATTGGTCTTCATTTCTACATTTTAATGCCCTCATGGGCTCATCTTTAGATGTGTACATGCATCACAACCATACCCAAGTTATCTGTCCTCCCTCCTGTGTTCCCTTCTACTTAACTTTTTTTCATACCTTGTCTTGTGTTTGGGACAGCTTGGCCAAATATGGCCCTTGTGTCATAAAACCTGAAATTAACCATCTACATTTTAATGAAACAATTGGAATTGTTTAATTCAGTTTCAAAAGCATTAAAGTAATTCATTATTTCAATTCTTTTGATTTATTTACTTGTCTGAGACTTTTTGTCTTGTTGCACTGGGACTAAATTCCTGAGTTGAAAGGCATTCTCATCAATGACCAAGAATTGATTTTTCGTTTTTGTTATTTCCATAATGTTTTCATTGCATAATTTTGTTTCTTTTATTCCTGGTATATTAAAATTATGATTAATCAACAATTTTCTATTCATATGTTATGTTTTTGTTTGTCTTGATATTAAAAAATCTATTTCTACAGGAACTCCAAAGGATGAATTCGCTGATCATGATTATGAAAACATCCCAAGGTTTAGCTTGGAGGGAAGTAGTCGAGTCCAGTTTCAAGAGAGAAAGGAACCAGAGGTGATAAAATTTATTAGTTATTTCACATTTCTCTCTTCACAATAGGTAGATTTTATTCATGCAAAATCTAAAATGTTTTATGGTGTTTAGAATAATTCTTCCACTAAAAACCTTTCATTTTGCATTCACAGTGCTTCCTACAGTTTCTGCCACTTTTTTTGGCTTGATCATACAGTTGACTGAATTCTGCACCAGCCTTTTTCACTTTTTTTAAGACTGAGAAAGTATCGGTCAAGACCTCAGTTGCTTTGGTAACTTCAATAGTCTCTTTTTGAAAAACCTACTGAGAGGCAATGTTTGGCTAAGTACATCAGCAAGGCACACTAGAATTAAGATGAATTATCCATTAGTGATTGTACATAAAAGGGTCATAGCTGTTACGCTAGAGTTGTCACTTGAAAAATGTGACCATTGTGAAATTTGCTCAAGGCACATCATGATTTTTTCAATGTGTTTTAGAAAAGACACTACAGACAGATGCCTTTCTACCCATCTTGTTTCACACGTGGAAACAAGCTGACTACCTACATGCTTAATGAGTGCAGCATTTCTTTTCGGTGAAGCTTTAAAGAAAGATACAACCTCTTTAATGATTCCAATTGAGTTTCGCACTGATTGCACATCAGAACTCTTAGAGATAGACAAATTCAAACAATAATTCATATATGGGGCTCGTTCAGCATTATTACACTCTTTTATTATTGCAGTGACTGCTCCTCCAATCTCTGAAGTCATCACAGAGAATCCATCTGTTGCAACACCGATGGACTTACCAAGATCGAGATTAAGGCTTCTCATAGTGTTTAACACAGTTTTACCTAATTTTTCTCCAGTCATTCGGGGATCTTTGTCTTTATCTGGTTTATCTTTGTCACACACATTGGCACATATTTATCATCAAAAGAATCGTGTTCATCACTCATTCATCAAACATCACTCACTGAAGAGAAATCTTCATTTTCATTATGTTTGAGGTCAACTTTGAGGTTTTATTTCCAGAGGCTCATGAGGATTGATAAAACGTATGAAATCTTCTCTGATCATATCTTGATAAACACATTTTTTCTATCTTCCCCTTTAATCTGTCCTTGATCGGGAGACTTGTTTGTATGTAACAGTTTGAAACACCAAAGGGTTTTTTTCAATACAAAGTGGTCAGCCTGAGATCTGAATCGAATATTCAAAAACGAAACAGAACATTTTATTGGTATTTAACCATATCAAGTCCAAGAATTTGGTTAGAAAATATTCCCAATAACTTGAGATTTTGAGTTCACTCATAAAAAGTTTCAAAACAATCAATACATAACTGCAGTAAGCAAATTTTATGAAAATTTTTATAATAAAGAATAAACCCATATCGGAAGAGATATTTAAATTCTTTTGTATTTGTGATAGAATCAAGTATGTGACCATTTAGAATTAATGGAATTATGTTTGGTTATTCACCTATATCTCATTGTTAAAATAATATCCTGTTGCTCATGGTTTGAGAATAATTTTCATTTTTATGTGGTCTATCTCTATAAAGGAATTCTGTCAATGCTACCATTTTAGAATTAATTCAACCTTGCAACTCAAACATAAAATTTTGATACATACAGTGAAAATCAGCTGTTGCAATTAATGTCTAAAACTATTATGCAACTGCCTGTAATGTTCATTTAAAATTTAAGGCTGACCAGGCATGTTTTGAAAAAATTATTTTGGAGAGGGCTAATCTTATCTACTGGTTTTCTATTCCAATTGAAAGGCCATAAAGCAAAAGAACATTATGTTAAATGATGTTTTGGCTATTTTCAGATATGCCAGAGGGCATTTTACTTGTGTTACGAACAAAGTTTCGATTTCTGCTAATTAAATCCACCTTCGGTTTTATTTTTGATTGTTTGTATCGTTTAAAATATTTCAGGGTCCAAGCCTTGTGGACCCTTCCTCTAAGTTCTACACTGGTCACTCATGTCTGGGCAAATATGAAAATGAAAAGAAATTATGGTTTCTTTGCTTGCTTGAGACTGATTTATTTGCTGTTATACCAAGCATTAGCAAATTTATTTGAATATTTCCAGAACTGTCCTATTTTTTAACGAACTTTCCATAACTTTGCAATTGATTAAGCTAGCTGGCTTCAGAATTTATTTTCATATCAGTAACATTTCGATAGATCTCTCCCCTGAGCTATCCCTCTGAATCTATCCCGGATGCTGACTTTACCAATATATTTTCAGGATGAATAGTTTTGATACAGTTATTAACATTAAAGATGGATTGATTTAAACAATGCCTGAATATTCAGTAACCAGGTTATGAATTGATCTAACATGTAAAGTGGGGGGTGAGACGTAGTTGCATTGTGTAATTAGAAATGCTGATTGGGAAAAATGAAAACTAATTGTATTCCCAGAGATAAATGAATCATTCACGTCTTTTCTCTTGAAAAGAATATGAATAAATGAGTCATCACCGAAACAATGAAAAGATCGAAAATAGCATCTGTTATGAACAAAGTGTTTGCATAAGTGAGAGGAAATAAAAGAAGAATGTGAAGGTGAATCTGCATTCTTATTTTCTGAATAGTATGGTTTCCTTATATAATATCAATCTAGCATTCAAATGGCTAAATGATTCATATGAGATCAAACTGTACTTAGAAGGATAAGGTTATAAAATTTAGACTGGTTAAATTTTCTGTTTTACAATAATTAAGTTAGAATCTGGATATCCTGCTTCAAAGGAAATAGCTTTAACATATATTCTTTACACCCAAAAAACAAAACAAAAAATGAACTCAATTCCATCATTATACATAATTCAAAATTAATGTCTAGTTTATCATTCCATCTCTGATTGTGATAAAGAAAAGAGTGAAAGGAGTTCTATCAGATTACAGCTTTTTGTCATTTGAAAATTTACTTCTGATGTTTTCATAAAGTTGCATAATAGTTTTACCAGAAAGTGACTACGTTTTGTTTCTTTCCAGCAAGAAGTTTTTGTCAAAGTTAAAACAATCCGTGAGTTCTAAAATTGACTTTTATTGGTTTTAAATTTTGAATTTTATCATTAAAATTTTTACTTTTTGGCAGTTTTGTTTTCATGAGTCTTGTTCTGTTTAAAAGAGTTTTCAACCCTTTCATAATGTTACCCTTCATTATATCCAATATAAAAAGGTGACTTAAGCTAAAATATTATTTAAAGGTTTGTTTTTAAGTTAGTGCATTCGTCTACTATGTATAATAAAGCCATTTCCAGCAATACCTGTTTTATTATTATTTCATCTAACAGTAGAAAACTCACGAATTCTAGGAATGTCATGATTACAAATGTTCCAGTTTTAACCGTACAAAGGAATCATCGTAACGGGAACCCAATCACGTAATACGGTTCGAACACTAAATTTCATATGGAATACTAATTACGACTCCGAAGAACATGAAAATAAGGAAACCTGCACTTAAAATGCTAAGTGCGATTCTAAACACTAACAAAACTATCTGAAACGAGCCTTGAACTATTTATTTGATAAGTTTCTTATTTCTTTGGCGAATTATTCAAGTGGTTAAAGTTATTTCTCTTCTGGCTAAGAGGATAATCTATCAAATCTTCTCAAGGTCTCCAGAAACTGGTTATCTATTATTTTTCGATATTACTTCTCTTACGGCGCTTCAGAACCGAGAAAAGTAAAAATACGAATATATACTTTAAATTAAACCTTAAAAATAATTGATAATTTTTTTACCTGCAGTTTTAAGTGCTTAAAAACATTAGTCCATTAACTGGTAATTTCATGTTCTGACTCGATTTCATGTTATTGATTGAAAGCGATTTTGTTTTTTGTATAGTTTCGGCTATTTCAGATTCATGCTTCCAACTGAATGGATCGTAAAACAGATAGTTCCGTGTTTAGATATTTGAATTTACTTCGACTATTTTTTGGAAAGATAAGAAAATGTCGGTACAGAGAACTTACTTCTCTTAGCACTTCGACATGATTCCTTTAGTTCAACCAATAAACATGTAATAACTCTGAATTATTTGATCCTGAGTTTTATTATTTTGAATTTTCTTACTTGTTGATATTAGAATGCCATTTGAATTTAGTCTGGAAATACAACACAAAAACGAGGAAAAAATCCTGGGTAGTATACAAATAAATGTTAATATGCTGAAACTATTGACATAATACTATGCCATACTTCTAAAAACGAGAAAAGGTGTTTCAGACTTTTTATTGTGCAGTGTCTTTGTCTTGTTTTGGAGCCTTAACTATATTTCTTAATTAAAATAGGCAGTTTCACTTCAATTCGCATTTCTATAATTTCATTACTCTCTTCATTTTGTTTTTATCCGTTTTTCATAGGATAATCAGATTTTAGTGAAAGGTAATGGAATATGTGGGCATGGAGAGTTAGAGCAACGAAGCTCTAAACGTATTGTTCTGTGTATAATGTCACGTAGCGTAAATCAAAGTTTCGTGAATTAAATAAGAACTTATATGCCTCTTAATTTGGAGAAATAAGATTTGTTACGCTATGACTTATAAGTTCTCTTAATAGTTAGATCCTTTTAATGTACTTTTTGAAATTGTGTTGGTCATGCTGATTCTTTTCAATCGAGGCCATCGAAAAAAGTCAGACTTAATATAATTAGCGTTCATGATTTTTATGGTAATTCCTTTTACTTTTCAATTTTCGGATTACTATAAACTCAACAAAAATAACCATATATTAAATCAACCAATTTTACGGTTTCTCTTTCTGCCGACATTTGAATACTCTCAGCTTCACGCTGTATAGTTGGCTCAGCTATCCAGAAGACGAAGGCATTTCCCTTTTTGACGTGACGGTCGTAAACAAATAAGTGGAGACGCTTGAGCATCTTAGCGTTAAGTAGGTTGGCCCAAATTTATCTTCCGGTGCCTTTCAGTAGCCCGTCACAAAACGTAACAAGCTGGTATGGTATGCCGGAAAGACACTAGCTTATTTTTTTGAATTGGAGGAAGTTTCCGTGGCGATTGACTTCCCCGACCTTGAGGAGAATGAAGTTTGCTCTTTAGTAATTTTTATTTCTCGATGTCTAGTAGTTAATATTTTAAATACTTGGATATTTTGGGGTGTTAACTAGCGTATGGAGGTTACAATCCAGGCGTGAAGTTCATGGAGATATTTAATGTTCTTTAATCGACACTTGTCGTCATGTTCTTTGTTTAGTTGAAGTTTTCCAAATATTGATACATCCTTGATCATTCAATTTCACGCGAATTTTCCTGTTCCAGTGTATTAACCTGTGTAGAAACATTTTTGCTTTTACTTAAACCTTTTTTGTTTCTGCTTTTAATTTTCTGTTTCTCGGTTTACGATTCTCACCATTTAATGATTAATCTAATTTAAGGTCGCGAAGGTTTTAATTCCTTTCCGCCTTTAACTTTCCTGTTACTTTTTAATCACACTTGTCTGAGGATTTCAACTGCAAAATATTCAGAGAGGTGATCCATATTGTCCTGGTTTATCCTGGGTTTTTCTTCTGTGTCAGCAAAATTTTCCGTGTGTTACTTGGTGGTCTTGTTTCTGCGCAGCTTTATCAAATACAGCTCTTCAGTCATAAAACTCCAAACCAATCATATTGTTGCCTACAGAAACATAATTGGAGGTATCACATCTTTAAGTACTATTTTGCTACAGCTAATATAATGTAATTAAATCGAACAATTTCCAGAAAAATAATCTCGATCCACCTTTTTTGTATTGCTGCAGAAGGGAATCTATGTCATGGTTTATTCCAACCTGAGGAAATTTAGCTGTTCAGGGGTTTGGTGGAATCTTGTGGATGTGTTTTACTTGTTCTATTAATATATTCTATTAATGTTTGAATTTTTCATTGAATAAACCGATTTAACCCTCCTAGTGGTTGTCTCGACGATGCATCTCACTATTTGCTAAACTGACCAAATCTTGTTGAACGAGGTATCTCGTCTTTAGAAGAAAACTTACTAGATCATGATCTGGTCATCACCAAAAAATTGGCAATGTCTTGACGTGGTATCTCGTCATTAGCAAAATTGTTCAGATCTTGATGGACGAGATATCTCTTCGAAACCACTTGGAGGGTTAAACTATTTGCATTCTATTAAACCTTTTTTGTTTCTTGAAGTGTGCTTGATGAATAATTAACTGAAAATTTAAAAAATCTTTTATTCAGCACTTTCAATTCATCAACGTTTTCTATTCTTAAATTTGTATTTAAATTTGAATAAAGGATTTTCAATATTACACATATTTTAGAACGCGTCTTTTAGTCTGACAACCTTGGATGGGGAGGAAGACATTCTGTCATGGTGAAAAGGATGCATGGAGCAAAAAAAGTTGAAACATTGCTCTACGTCGTCACCACAAAAAAGTAACCCTGTTTTATGCTTAATATTAGACGTCTTAATCATACGGTTTCGTCGAAATAGTTGCTAACGCTGAAGTGAAACTCATGACATCTATTTTTAAGCGTTCCTTTTCCTTACACATTTTCCTAAGGTTTCTTTCGTTGCAAATTTTAGCCCGTAGTTCACGTCAGATATGCTTGCTAAATATCATCAAGCCCTTGTATGATGCATTCCTTTGCCTTTCACATATCATTAGCTCTGAATTATTTTAAGACTTGATATGTGTAATTTTGTAAACGAAACGCATTAAGCCCATGATAATTTACCGAATTCGCGTAGGTTTTACGCGTCTTCAAAGTTTTTTGTACATTAACCGATTTTTTAGATTTGTGATATTCATGTTGTGTTTAATCTTCCTTATTAAAATTTATGTGTAACTAGAAGACCTGTGCATAGCATATATGCTGAAATTTCTACTTAAATCAATTAATGGCAGTGTCGTTACTTTTCATGCCTTATTTAAATCAGTTTATAATCGATATCAGCATGATATGCACATTTCATATCTCCAAATGAAATAAAATTAATCGGAAAGTATAAAACAGCACTTTAATTCTTTTTTTCCAACATAGTGGGGTTGGCAAAAAGTTTATGCCTCAGACATGCTACCACAATTGCATCCCATTTATTTGAAAGGCGATTCGGTATATTAACATCCTAATCTACTCAAAATTTTTTCTGTGTTGATTTTTATCTAACGGATTCCTCATTGCCTTCTGCCACCAGATGGTTGTAGAATTTCAATATAGAGCGTCAAGTTTTTTTCCAGTCTTTTATAGCTAAAATCAAACGCATTTAAACATCGGAAAAATTAGTAGCGGTTGATTTTATATGGTTTATATTCGTCTGTTGTGTGTGTATGTGTGTGCATGTCGTCAATATACAAATACTCTCGATTTCCCTACCACGTAGATTTAGTTTGTTAACTTTATTCATATTTGTTGGGGTGGGGCAGAAAATCCATCACAATATTCATACTTGCTTCAATAATTATTCAAATTTTGATGTGCTTTGCCACTCTTGCATTGCATGTTATAATTTCGAACCTGTCATAACACCTACTTAATAAAGATTTATTTCAAGTCATTTGGTTTCCATTTTATTTGATGTTTTTCACATGAGGTGCAAATTAAAATGACTACAATATTTCAGTTTCTTTCATAGCGGATAATCAACTACCTGATTGATTCATATTTTTAGAAAACACTGATAGATTTTAAGTGCGTCTGTAGGGATAGACGTAACATATTTCTGTTCTCTGAAGTAGGTTGGGGCATTGGTTCATTGGTTCCGCACGCTTCACTGGACATTCCATACTTTCTCCGATGATTTAGTTGAGAGCCGTTCCGTTATCAAACAGATCAAGAAAAGCATACAACGAGAGGCGAAACCTAGATCTAAACCTTGGTGTTTTCTTAGTTCAAAAGATAACCTGCGTGAAAAGTCAGGAAATGAGAAAGTTAAACATTATTTCATGCGTGTTTGGAAAGATTATTCTGTAATTATGCTAAAACAAAACCTTGATAATCCTATAAATGCAATGATTACTCGAGGATATTTATATTTAAAATTAATGTTCTACAAGTCAGTTAAAATAATAAAAATTGCAGCTGTTTATCTTTATTTTTGATTAATTAAATTTCAATGAAATATCTTAATTGCAGTGTGGTCTGAACAAGTATTATTTCGATTTCAAGTACTATATTGAAACTGAATGATGTTTGGTTTAGTTATGTGCAATTGGCAGTTATGCAATAGCTTGGCCAAATATGGCCCTTGCGCCATAAAAACCCAGTCAACCCAACTATATGAATTCTATTAAGTGAAATTATCGAAAACATTTGTTCTTTTGAGAGTTTATTGTAAGAGTAGTTTGGGAGCTTGTTCAGTTACAGAGGTTTGTGGCTAAGCTACTGAATTTTTACATGGAACGTGTTATAATCTGGGAAGGATTAGTGTTAGAAAAGCAAAGGGTTCATTTAAACTGAGGTTGTAGGGGATTTTTTAAAATTCTGCGTCCTAGTGACAATTTGTCACCCGTCTGTTATAAATACTGTTATGATTCGGTAATATATGTAGAACGGAGTACATGGGCGTATATAGCATAAATTTATAAAGATTAAAGCCAAGAGATGCAAGTTGAATGCCAAGAGTTCATTGTGTGTGACATTCTACAGATGATAATTTTCAAGTATGCTCAATTACTCAAGTGATTTATCTACAAAAAGTAGAAGTGATTCTTATGCTACTTTTAATCTGTCGAATTTATTCTACCCAAGCAACAAGAGTAGTTTGGGTTCGTATAAACAATCTACTTGTTCGGTAGTAATTGCTTATTGCGTTTCCTCCTTTTCTAGAGACTACCATGCTCTGGGTTTGCCTACTGCTCTGACAACCTACGAGTTGGGCTCGATTCCTGTAATTTACTCTGGGCGTATTTCTCTCTTCTGCGTCAGGACAACTTTCCTTGTATATTGATTACTTGACATCGTCTTGTGTTTTACGCAGCTAGGCTAAATATGGCCCTTGTGCCATAAAACACAACCAACCTCCTTTTCTAACTCGTCATTTTATGCTAGCTCCAAAGGGAGATTCTGCAATTGTTCCTAAAAACTAAAGGGGCCGTCGTGACTCAGTGGGTGTGCCCACTGCGCTAGCAACCTGCGAATTGTAGGCGGCGCAGGTTCGATTCCTGTCAGGTTAATTCCTCCCTGGGTGTATTTCTCTCTTTTGCGTCAGCAAAACTTTCCCTGAGTGTCTATTACTTGATAGTGTCTGGCGCAGCATGTGGCCAAATATGGCCCTTGCGCCATATAAAACCCAACCCCTCCTAAAAATTAAAGGGCCGCGGTAGCCCGGTTAGAAGAGTACGGATTAGCAACCGGAGGGTTGCGAGTTAGAATCCAACCAAAGACCGTCTTCTACAAAGCGGCTGGTGCATGTTAAATCTGTAGTGGCCTGAAACGTCCTCGCGTTGGCGTGGTGTGGAAGTTTGGAGAGTCTGGTGCCAGCTCAGGTGTGACTTCGTCATCTGACCGTGGTTCAAAATTAGTGGTGTTGTCCTCGGATCTTTCCCTTCGCCAATAGCCCGTTGTGTTGCTCCAGTGCGACGTTAATCAAAAATACCAATACCTAAAAATTAAAATACTGCTGGATTCTTCCTGTTTCCCTATGAAACCGATACCAAAAAAACATGTGTACCTCACTGCCAATTAGTCCCCTCTTGCTGATCCAAAAAGCTCAAAAATCCAATAATTTAGAGGTACTATTTGTGATTACGATTCGTGTTTGTTTACATAGCTTTTTTGCGCTGAGAAAATTTTGAAAACGATATTTCCCGCATTAAGAAACAACTACAAAGCTGAGACATGAAAATTGAAGGTTTATAATCCAATATGCATACATTTGAATAAAAAAAATGTTACATACATTTGCTTAACATTTCAAAATCCTTTCATCTAATTGCGACTACTTTTTAGTTGCAACACGAAATTACTGTTGGCGAATGTCAGGTGAAAGGAAGTGTCGTGGAAACCGTTCAGCATCGTTAGTTGGAGTCGAGAAAAAGTTGCTGCAGGAACGTGTGTTGAAAGTCATTAAGATTGTAGGATTTCCTTTGTAAAGTTGCTTTCGTGGAAAGATCGTTTTGAAGACGGATATGAATTCTTCGTTAAGGTCCTTTGCTATTAGACGCCACATCGTTTCTTCATTTGCTTTACTTCGGAATATCCTGCATTTAATGACCTCCATTCGTTTCGTTTCTTGGCACTTTTTGAACGCGTATTCTTGTTATATTTTCCCGACTTTTAATAAATATCTCGGATTATAAGGTTGAGTGTCAATGGAAGTGGTTCTCAGCGAATTGGCACGTTTTCACTGTGTGCGGCACGGAGTCAATAGCTAGGATTAGGGTCTATGTGGGGGAGGGTATGTATATGTATGAAAAATAATTATGTACAAGGATTTTCTTCAAAATTTGATTTATTGCCGTTTTGATTAAATACCCTTCGACATTAGAGGCCGTCGTAGTTCAGTGGGCTCGTCCGCTGCGCTAGAAAACTTGCGAGTTGTAGGCGGTGCAGGTTCGATTCATCCCTGAGTGTATTCCTCTCTTCTGTGTCAGTAAAACTTTCCTTGTATGTGTGTGTCTGTTACTTGATGTTGTTTGCGGCTTGCTCCATAAAAACCTAAACCAACCCTTCGACGAGTTCATGGGACAGTAATTTGCTACACAATTATTGGGCATATTTTCTCTAAAATAAAAATAAAACTCAAAATATGAACATTTTATTAATTTTGTAATCAACTTGCTGAAATTGCATGCGACTAACAAGTTTCATCACTTCCGGAATGGAACAGAAAATATATACTCACACAAAAACACTAGCGCCCTCTGTATTTAGCTTTATAGAGAAACGTTCTCGTAATGTAAATTAGGCAGACAAGCCGTGCCCCTTTTTGCATCAAAATTGCTTGCACTAAATTTGAAAAATTTTGTCTGTTGAAAATCTTTAACAAATCTTTTTCAAACATGGTATTTTTGCTATAAACTAACAGTTGCTCGCGATTACTAGCCATTTACTCGAACAATACTTGCAACTTGATGCACGCATTTCGTTTTTAAAATCGAGCCGTTGAATTAGCTTCGGAAAAATCCAATTACCAAAAGTGTCTGTCACTCGATTTGGTAAATTCCTTTGAATGCATTACGAAGTGTTCTAATCACCCCTCACCCCATTCTATCAATATTTTTCATTTCCCATTCCATTCGGAAAGTTGGAGGGGAATATATTTTTCCAATTACTTACTTTCCGCTACTTAGATTCGAGTCTCCACCTCCAGTGTCGAAACTTGATCAAAAGCATCTGGTTTACCCCTTGGGGGTTAAGTGGGTACAGATATGCCTTCTTTGTGGCAAAGCGGCTGCTTCCTTTTTGCTCTCTTAAATGACTTTTCTGAAGGATCCCGTCTCCTTTTCTTTTTGCGGGGGAAATCCCTGGTTCGGAAGTTTCCCTCCGAGAGGTAATTTCCGTAATGAATGCCTTTAATTAACGACAGGAGTTTGGGGAAAATTTCATTCGGTTCCAATCAGCAGTTGGACCATTTCTTTTGAGCTGTTGCGCCTGTGCTGGGGTGGGTTTGAATGTTTTGAGCTGTTTGAAATTTGTTTCGTTGGAGACGAAGTAGGAGTGCTGTTTCTGGAATCGAGGTATTGGCTGATGTCGTCCAAATCTCAAGCCTCCGTTTTATAAAATATTTGTTCCAAATAAATCGCCTCAATAATTTTCGATGCTTTGTCCTCTTTGTTATACTTTTGGCTTTGCCTTTTTAACCCCCACTAAGGGCAAATTCTTTACCAAGGATTCACATAAACAAACAGCCGTTGTGGCTCAGTGGGTATGTCCACTACGCTAGCAAACTGCGAGTTGTAGTCGGCGGTGGTTCGATTCCTGCGATACCTCCCTGGTTGTATTTCTCTCTTCTGTGTCAGTAAAACTTTCATTGTGTGTGTGTCTATTACTTAATATTGTATGTCTTGTGTCTGGCGCGCAGCATGGCCAAATATGGGCCTTGTGCCAAACATCATATAAACAAACTTTTAATAAATATGTAAACCTCAACAAGCAGCCCTTCTATAAATATTCCAAATAAATTGCCGTAATAATTTTCGACAATTTCTTTCCGTAAGTCCACATTTGGCTTTACCTCTTGAACCCCCAATGGGGATAAATACTTTATTTTAGTCAAGGATTCATGTGCGCAAATGTTCATTAAATATTTGCTTATGTGAGTCTGGTTGCAATAAAAAAGTTAGCCCTTAGTGTTGTTTCAAAAAGGAAAAACTAGTATTCCATCTGGACATCTGTAACGAAGACGTTAAATGAAATTTAACGAATTGAAAAATACTCAAATTCATAGGTATCATCGCCCAGCATAAAGCAAACATGAAACTATCGACATTCATAACTTTTATTGGTAATGTGTTTTAGTTTATTGCATTTTATTTCTAAAATGTTAGCTTCATTACTTGCATTTGACTTTATATTTTTTACTGAATATTTTTAGAAGAGTTAACCTCTTTTTTTTCCTTAACTGATTCCAAATGTTTGCGCACCACATTACCCATGAACGACACTGGTTAAGTATGAATGAAAAACAGAAAGCATAGATCACTTTGATGTGAGACAGATACTAATTTTACCTACAAGCAGTATTATTTTCACTAATTAATATTGATAAAAGAATCTATTTGTTGAACATGTACGTTTTTAGATCACGTCCTCTTCTACGTTTGTATGGGAACTTATTGATGAAAACATGAAAGTTTTTGTCTTTCTTAAATTGGTCTAATTAGCTTGCGGCGGGTAGGAACCAACCGTTGATCGACAAACTGAACCAAATCGTGTTCAAACTGAACCGAGAATCCGTTACGCCTTATTAATTCAAGTGTGTTATGTTTTGACATGAACTTTTTCTTTTTTTAATCAAAATAATCCTTTGTTAGACTTGGAATGTAGATAATAATTTTGTTGAAAACATTTTTTTCTTGCAACGTTTTGTAAAATATTCAGATAGGAATATTTTATAAATGGCATCCTTTTTATTTTAAATTAACAAATTAGTTGCTAGAAAATATCAATCGTGAAACATAGATCCGTTTTCGATAACAGATTTTTTAAAAAATGTACGAATGTATTGGTGAATGAAAAAATCGGAAATTTAACTTTCTATACTTCTACAGTTTGCAAAATCGTTGTTTCCAGTCTCAATCATTAAGACTCAGCAAAAAGTTAAATATTCAAATGACAGTTCACTATTGATTTGAAGTTGAATCTAAAGATAGTTCAAATGTATGCTTAATTCATTTCGGGTTATCCGAATATTTTAAAGGAATACTTTTCCATTAAATTGCTTTTCCTTTTGTTCTTGTTTAGACTTTCTTAAAAGCTCCTGAATGAACGGAAGCATTATACTACTAGTTTCCTAAAATAATCTGAACGGCGTTTTTCTGTTCTATTAGAATGCTGTATATATTCTGCATATCTAGAATGCATTTAGAAATTATCCCAATTTTCAACTAAAGTCTGTTTTCCTTAAGAGATGGCGCCACAGTAGTGTCATTTGCTTAGTTTCTCTGGCTTGCTCCGTAATTTACTAGGATCGGTTTATCGCTCTCTCTACGCTTAACTTTTGCCGCCAGGGGCTAATTAGTCCGCGACCTAAGGCTTAAAGTTTCAGAAAGGGAAAAAGATTTGATTTTGCTCACAACTGTTTAGGAAACCCAAACACTTTCGCCAGGGAATTTCGAATTACCCCATATATTTTCAACCAAACATCCGGAAACATACTTGGTTGGGTGAATTTGAGTGAAAGTTTAAGTTTATATATATTTTCGATAAAGTCAGGATAAATGTGGTATATTATAGATCTCCACTTGTCTTGGTTAGTCCGAAAAGTAATATGAAACATACATGATATATATGCTCCGAAATTCTGCGACGTCGCGGTAGCCCGCAATGAATTAGCAACCAGTGGATTACGAGTTCGAAACTCGATCCAGCAAAGACCGTTGTGTACACGGGGGCTGGTACACGCTAAATCTGTCGTGGCCTCAAATATCCTGACGTTGGCGTGGGGTGGAAGTTTGGAGAGTGGGGTGCAGGTTAAGGGGTTGACCTATTCATCTGAGCGTGGTTCAAAACTACGAGGCTTTGTCCTTGGATCTTTCCTTTAGGGATTAATCCCAGACCGTCGCCAACAGTCCGTTGTGTTGCTCCAGTGCGACGTTAATTACCTACCTACCGAATTTCTGCATATCTGAATCTAATTAGACCTCGTGTAACAAACACGATCGACTACTCAAACCAATCTGAATTTTCATTTGTGTGGGGGTACACATCGCGCCCTTATGAAATAGACGGAGCACGTACACTCAGCTTCATATTATTTCTCCCGATCGCTGGGTTTGAAGATCATTGGACTAAGGTAACATGATATTTGAAGAAAGCACGGATCCTTGGGATAAATTGATGAGTGTGATGAAAAATGCTAGTTTGCGCTTCGATAGCCAATTGGCCCAAGTCGATTCCCAAGCCCACGTGACCTACGCTTATGATATCTTAAGACATGGACTCCACCCACATATTCCGTCTATTTCATTACACGGTCGATGAGGGCACAGTGCTTACTTATGTCATCTATATGATGTTCAAATTGTAATTGAACTTTTGGCTACAAAATAATACCTGGCGACTTGGAATCAAACATGCTTTGCGAAATCTTTTTTTTATCCTATACCCGTCTCCGGCCTCACGGCCATCAGTCGATGGGCAGCCGAATGGAGGTCTGAAGTTATAAAATATCTTAATTTGCCATATCTATACTTCTACTTAGATCGTATTCACTGAAAACACGTTGATATATCAGAATATAGCAATTGATGATATTAAATTTTATTCAAAGAAATATTTAAAATTTGATTTTCGATGTTGAATTTTGTTTAAGGAAATATTTAAAATTTAATTTAATTTTTAAGAAACTTAAATCATCCCTAAAATTTAAATTTGAAAAAACCCCAGGAATGAAAGTCTAGATTTGTCTTCAAAGTGTGTTATGACAAAAAAGAGTTGTGACAAAGAAGTTTGAATACATACATTATATCGTCGGCTTACAAGTGAAGCACATAAAGTCATTTTCAAGATATGAGTTTTTTAAACTTCTTTTAGACTAGCATGTGGTGATGAGTAAAGCATAGGGGAGTAGAATTTCCCCTCCGTTTCCTCAGAACTGTTTTTTGACTTAATGTGCTTCACTTGTAATCCGACGAAACACTTGTATTTACAATATTTTAAAACTAATCTGCCAGTGATTATGTGATAATGCACAGGAAAACTAACTGCTGAACACTTCCCTTCCCAACTAAATTTTGGCAAGCGTTAAAAATAGCATTGTGAGATTTATTTTAGACGAAACACGTTAAATAAAAAGGTACGCAATAAAGTACCGTGGTTTGCCTACGCTTGTAAGAAAATCCTTTTGTTGATTAGTCATTTTTTCATGTTCTTTTCCACAGCCTTATCTCTAGTTTTTTAGGCGATTATTTTTGCATGTTCCCTCGACGAATTCCTTACAAAACTATTTATTAATGACATGATGGAAAGGAATTTTGTTTTTCGAGCGCTTTTTTTTCTTATGCTCAAATTTAGCTCATGAAAAAAATTGGACAAATCTTCGACTATGGGTTATTCTAGGTTCTCCCATGATAAATGCTAACGATTGCCCAGTAAAAAAATAAAGGGGAAATTTAGTCGGTACGTTTAAAAATTAATTAATTTATGTGGAGCTCTTTTCTTACACGTATTAAGCATATTTTGATTTTTTTCGGACATTTTTTGAATTTCCCTATAATTTTTTCCAACACATTGTTTTTTCTGAAGATTTTCGTTTTTTGTTATCCATTCAGGCAGTTCTCCACCATTCATTCTTGACATTGTTTAAGTCTTTATTCTGCTCACATTTTTAAGAAGAGTATTTCCTGGTTATTCCGTAGAATTTACTTGGAGATACCATTTAATTTACTCGTAATTTGTAGTGATTTTTATTTATTTGTCTTTTCGTTTATTTTTTTATCTCAGATGATTAAAAACAAACTTGAATTCGACGTAATTCGAAACCTTTTTGTTGAAAACAAATTTGTAACTTTTCGTTGTGGAATCTGCATTAACATATCTGTTCTCTTGATTTGCGATAATTTTGTTAAAAATTTATACATGTTGGAAATTTCGGGGAAATTGGGTTCTTAATATTTTTGAACAATAGTTTTAAGCGCAGTCTGTTTTATAATCTCCATCAACTTAGGAGAATTTTGGTAGGTAGTTGAATTTACGTCGCTCTGGAGCAACACGCGGGGTATTGACCACGGTCCGGGATCAATCCCGAAGGGAAAGAACCGAGGACACCTGGTAATTTTGAACCATGGTCAGACGACGAGGTCTACACCTGAGCTGGTATCCCACTCCCCAAACTTCCACACCAGAGTGCAGGAATCTTATCTTATTCAGACCTGACTCAAAACTATTGGCAAACGCAAATTTATGTCCCCCTAGCTGTATCGTTTACAATTGAAGTTAGGGGCCGTGGTAGCCTGGTTGAAAGAGTAACGGATTAGCAACCGGAGGGTTCAGAGTTCGAATCCAACCAAAAGACCGTCGTGTACAAAGGGGGCTGGTTCACGTTAAGTCTGTCGTGGCCTCAAATGTCCTCACGTTGGCGTGGTGTAGAAGTTTGGAGAGTAGAGTTCCAGCTCTGGAGTGACCTCGTCATCTGACCGTGGTTCAAAATTACGCGGTGTTGTCCTCGGATCTTTCCCTTTGGGTTTGATCCCGGACCGTCGCCAATAGCTTGTTGTGTTGCTCTAATGCGACGTTGATTAAATACCTACCTACTAGACCCCACGGTCTTTGGTTTGAATCGAGTTTCTTACTCGCAACCCTCCGGTTGCCAATCCATGACTCTGCCAACTTTGTTTACGTTTCAACCCATCACCTAATTTGAAGAATAGACTCCTCCAATACCACATGACTCATCTGCCAACTCGCGGACTATATACAGAAGATCGTGGGGGTAAAAATCCTGGATGGACTGGCCTGCTCATAGTCTAGACCAGTGATTCTCAACCACTGTGCCGCGGCACTTTAGTGTGCCGCGAGATTCTTGAAGCGTGCCGCCACTGCGAACATTCAGAAGAATCAATTAATTCGTTTTGGATTAATCTTAGGTACGATTATCCCACAATATCTCAAAAAGCCGTAAGTGTGTTAATACAATTTTCCACATCTTATTTGTGCGAATTCGGATTTTCGGCTTTGACCGACATAAAAACGAAAAAAGATCCAGACTTTAAATCTGGATCACGAAATGAGAGTAGCATTATCCTTTTTACGCCCAAATATAAATGAAGTTGTTAAAAAACACAAAGCTCAAATTTCGCATTAAATGTAATTTGTAATTTATCATTAAATAAACATTTTGTTTACTTTGTAATGGAATTTCATTTTATATTTCATTTTAAATTATTATCGTATGCTATTTTTACAAAATATATTTTAAGTACATCAATCAATTAACCAAGTAAAATTCTTTTAAATTTATCTTATTGTTAGTGTGCCGCCAAATTTTTAAATTATTAAAAGTGTACCGTGCCAAAATAAGGTTGAGAATCACTGGTCTAGACCCATTGCGGACCTCTGGGACTAATTACTGCTTAACGCGGAGTGACAAAATGTCCTGTTTCTTGTCCTGTCCAGGGACATGTAGACAGTTTGTCGAGTCGCAATCTCTGCACTTAGGACCTACATACTACTAACAAATAAAAGCTCTGTTTTCTGCGGTGTCTAATTTTGTGCTTACGTATATTGTGTACTTAAGTTTAGTGGACGTAAGATTATTCACAAGCTCTTGTTCTGTGCCTGAAATCACAAGAAATGGCATTGAAAGCTTTGACTGGCGAAGAGATTATAATTCTCATTCTTTCATAATCAATAATTTTAGCTTATTCTCAAAAATGCTCTTTATTCGAATGAAGACGGACTATTTTTGTCGGACAGTAATTTAATCCCCATCCAAATTTTGATAACTCAGAAACTTATGAATTCACGTCATTTCCCGAGCAAAATGCCGTCGTCTCGGAGAGAGTAAGCGCTGCGTTTAAGGCCTGGCATTGAAATTAAATCTTTTCAGAATGCCAGAGCTTTGAAATTCGATTACTGACTTACACTCGGGTTTATCCTAGTGTAGAAATTTTCTCCCCTCTGCCTTTATTGCGAAAAAAATTCAATTTCCAATCTCACTTTTTTCGCTTCTTTAATTTGCATAACTCAGTTTTCACATTCTTGGAAGTGGAATTTATAGTGAAACTTCTCTTATATATGCGCTTAATTTAAAACTACCGCTGGGACCACCGGCCGTTGTTCTTTGTCTTTTCATTCTTTTTTTAATTTTCCGTGACTTCGAGAGTTGTGTTCTCACGTTCCTTCTGCATTTTTTCTGCTCTTTTTTTCCGTATTTATTTGTTCTATTTTTTGCATTCGTGCCGCACTCGCCTTCGTGGTCAATACCGCCGTGGCGTGGCAGCAGTGTCATTCAAACTGGAATAAAGAATTGCGTAGGGAATTAAAGAATGCTGTGGTTTAGGTTTTTGCTTTGGAATGCTAATGCCGCATTTACCCCACCTTCCCTTCTTACTCAGCTGGCCCTTTTGTTACTTTTATACCCCTCTTTTTTGTGCGCCTCCTCCCCTCCTTGCCTCAGCCCTTCCCTTTTTCAAGTACCGGCATTTTAAACGAATTTCGGTGTGCGCGATGCACGGTGAATTCCAATGGCGTACTTTACATTTAAATAATGCTTCTACAAATGTGGGAAGGATTGGGTGTATATGTTGCGGAATAGATATAAAAATAGCTGAGAGATATATTTTCGATTCTGCTGTAGTTTTCAAAATTTTGTTGGAAAATTTCCATATTTTGGGTTGTTTTACCCGTGCTCGTGGTTCTCTTATCTAGAATTTCCATCGATTAGTAGTTTATCAAGCAGGGAATAAATATGAAGTGGCGTGGAGCTGATCATGCAGAGTTGTATCGACTGATAAAAAAATGATGATTTATTATGACATAATACAGGGTAATTCAAAATGAATATAGCGATTACAAACGGCTATAACTATTTATTGAAAAAGAATTTATCGATAAGATTAACACATAATGTAGACGGAACTTCAAAATTTCCTTACGTAAGGCCCAGGTGCAGTGAAGCGGAAGCCTACGCATGCACGAGTTGAAACTTCGCAACGACAAGAAACCTGTTCATTGCGGGCGTCTCATTAGTGAAAATGGCGAGTCCCGTGCAGAAAGCATTCTGCCTGTTAGAATTTAAATCCGTACCCCAGTGTGGGGTACGGAGGTTCGCACATTTTTAAACCAACATCTTCCACAGCGTTGGATCGGCCGAAGTGGAGATGCCGACGATGTCTTCTGCTCTTGGCTACCGAGATCTCCGGACTTGACACCCTGCGATTTTTATCTATGGGGTTATGTGAAAGACAGGGTGTATGTGCTTCCCATGCTCAAAACAATTGAAGAACTCAAAGTACGCATTTGTAATGCGCTTGCGTCGGTGACTGCAGACATGCTTCAGAATGTATGGCGTGAAATGGACTACCGCCTAGATGTTGTCCGTGTGACCAAGGGAAGTCACATAGAACTTCTATGACGTATGTATACAAATTTTTGAAGTTCCGCCTACATTATGTGTTAATCTTATCGATAAATTCTTTTTCAATAAATAGTTATAGCCGTTTGTAATCGCTATTTTGAATTACCCTGTATAGTGCCCCTCGGGGGCACATGCATGGCCAAATATGGCCCTTGCGCCAATAAACCTAAAACCAACTTCAATCAACAGCCATAATATGGTGATATGAATTACGAATCGCGGACCTAGGGATGAGACATCCGAGCTGCGTGGTGGCTTAAGTCAATAGAGGGAAATGTTTGTGCGAAGTGGCAAGCAGAGCGTGTAAATGGTTCATAATCAACAAATTTAAAGGTTGGTTCATAAGTTTCTAGAAATGAATGTGATGGCATTGAATTAATGATGAGTCCATGCCTGGGAATTCTATCGAGAAACGAACAGCAGATGTAGAAGGATTTGAAGAGAAATTTTCGGGATTTCGCCACACACATATATATATAGTGCAGAATAAAGTGTTTGAAGTTAATAGATGGGGCTCCAGTGTTATTGTGGTAGAACGTGTTCCTCTACAAAATCCGTATTGGGGTAACTGGAAGTAAAAATCTTCGTCTATAGTGCACGAGAAGACAGTCGATCGTAGGTAAGTCGATTTTTGAAAAGGTTTGAAGCCTAATTAAGAGAAGACTGCTGTATGCGCGTACAAGCGATCCGAGAATTTAATTTTTATTGCACGCGTGCAACTGCTGCTTTTGTATTTGTAATTTATTAAGCACGTACACAAACGATCATATTAATAAATATTTTTTTTATTATGCACGCGCAAACCATAATGTTGTGAATACATTTTTTAATTTTGCACGTGTAAGCGAATCATGATATGGAATGTGATAAAAAACTTAATTTGTGAAGTTTAGAAGAATTGGATACGGAGTAAGAAAGAGTCGATCTTTGGTATTTTGTATCGTCTTTAGTTTTCTTAATAAATGTTAAATTTTTTAACAAGCGTTCGTCGCCATATGCAACCAAAAAGCTTTTCTAAAATTATTTAATACAATCGAGCATAAATCCTGATCATCCAAAAAATGAATTGAGCTAGCCTTCACCTCGAATCTAAATAAGACTAGCATCACCACGTTACTTCCCGACAATTGCCATACGCTAAAGCATGAATGGCTATCATCTTGGATAGTCTTTCCGCCAACGCGTTATCAGTACTATCGCTTTCGGCCCGAACGATAAACTTAGAACCAGCGCTAAAGACGCGGCATATCGCTTCCAATTATGGAAGCGATATGCTTAGGTTACCTCCAGTCTCCTAATTTAACTAACAGACTCGTTCCAAACCGCGTGACTCGACTTCCAACACGCAGGAAGTCGAGTCATCACATTGTTGACATTGCTCAAACAAAGAAAAGAAATGCCGTGCAGTTTGAAAGAGATGATGGTGATAGTTGAATTAAAGTCACATGGGCAACACAGTGGGCTATTGGAGACGGTTCGAGATCAATCCCGAAGGGAAAGATCCGAGTACAGAACCTCGTCATTTTCAACCACGGTCAGATGACGAGGTCGTCCCACTCTTCAAACTTCCACTCCACTACAGTAGGTATAATTAGGTAGGTAATTGAATTTACATCCCACTGGGTGCAGCACAACGGGCTATTGGTGACTGTTCGGGATCAATCGCGAAGGGAAAGATCCCAGAACAACACCGTCATTTTGAATCACGGTCAACACGTGAACTAGTGCCCCACTCTCCAAACTTCCACACCAACGAGGACTTCCACTTCCAAAGTGAAGACATTTGAGGTCACGGCAGATTTAACGTGCACCAGCTACCACGTGCACGACTGTATTTGGTTGGATCGAGTTCGCAACCCTTCCATTGCTAATCCGCACTCTACCAACCGGGCTATCGCGGTCTTCTGAGTTTGTTTGAAAGAGGAGCAGTCCCAAAAATAGCAGCTACGTGATCGATTACTCCACGAAAGAAAATTTCTCCAAATTTCTCGCTCAAAGACATCTTTCACTTAACTTTATCACTTAAACCGCCTCCAACAGGACATCTCAAAGAACACCAACAACCCCCTCATTTTTACGATTAAAGAATTTCCACACACAAAAAAAACACGCGCTTGGAGATAACCACGAGAAGCGATCTATCTGCAAGACCAGGGTGGAGGAAAGATGGAAGAGAAAAAAAATTCCGATCTAGTTTCTATTTTCACATCAAGAATCTCTTAGGATGAGGATTCTTCGCATAGTATTCGGGAAACGGCGGATGTTTTAAAATCTCCCCCTTCCGCACATCGGACGAGATCCGCCTCTTGTGCTATGCGAAGAGCCTCTATCGACTATCGATTTGTAAGTTGAAGTACTTTTTATTTATCTCCTCCCCTTGGAAAGAAACTTCCCCGAAAAAATTTGAAATGGTGATTATGTACCGGCTTTTATATCGGAAGCCTGCTGCATATTTCGGAGCGTCTTTTTTTTTGCGCTTTTTATATTCGCTTAGCGTTTTCTGGCCTGTAATTATTCACAACCCAGGTGCGCTAGATGGCTGCTTATTGATGCAATATGCAAGGATTTTCTCTCCTGAAGCTCAGTTGTTGACCATGCGTTTGAATAAGCTCGGGCGGTTATTCTTATGAGGATTTTCTGTTATCTTTTTGGAGGGTCGCTGGGAGATTACTAATATGGGGTTCTGTCTGTGTCGTTTGAATATAGGTTGTTATGAGGGAGAATGGCTTTCTGAAAACTTTCTTTATCACCTGGTTTCTTTGGAGTTTTGTTGTGCTTTGCGACGTGTACATAAAACATGTTGATATGAATCTATAACGAGACATGTTTGCGTGGGCGATAACCTTAAATATGCGTTTTTTTCGGTTCTTTTGATTTTTAAGAAGCTTTTACGGAAGAGCGCAAGAAAGGTTTACTTGTAACTGCACTTTCGGCTTAATGTTTCTAAAACTTGTAAGCAAAGATTTCTCTCGAATGGTCTCGTACATTTTTATGCGATACAGAACTACGCATCCCGCTGATACTATGACTAAAATAAGAATATGATAAGAGGATAAGAATATCTAATAAGAATATCTAGCTGATTATAAGAATATCTAACTGATAAAAATATCTGACTTATCGGTGGATTTTTCCATTGAGCTAACCTCCTGCGAGTTGTAGGCGGCCAGGTCTGATTCCTCCTTGGGTATATTTCTCTCTTCTCTTGTCAGTAAAGCTTTCCTTGTGTGTATGTCCATTTACTTGACGTTATTTGGCACTTCTTGCCAAATATGACTCTTGCGCCAAAAAATCCAACCAACCAATCTAACTGAATGAATTATTCTAATCGATATGCAAAACCCAACCAAAGAGTCATACTTGGTGGTTGGTGCACGTTAAAACTGTCGTGGTCTCAATGTTTCTCAAGTTGGCCTGGAAGTGGAAGGTTGGAGAGTGGGGTGACAGCTCAGGCGTTCTCGTCATTTGACCGTGGTTCAAAATTATGATGTGTTTTTCTCGGATCTTTCCCTTCGGGACTGATCCCTCGACTGTCGCCAATTACCCATTGTGTTTCTCCAGTGCGACGTTATTTCAACTACCTACCTAATCAGTTTGAATTGTTAATTTTTTAAACATCTCATGGATCTCTCATTTTATGAAAGATGTCTGATTTCAAATTTCGTGAAATTTTCAGAATACACTACAGTGTGTATACTATTATACTATAATTTTACAGAGGTGATGTATTTATTTTGGAACGTAAAAGTATGATAGATTTATTGTATACTTGTAATGGTGAGTACTCGATGAAATGTGTTTGTTCCCAAGCATTGACTTTCATGTTTCTTATAATTCCAGACATTTTGTGTACTAATTCATATGGAATGTATGGAGCTGAGTAAAATTTTATAAAGCGAACCTAAAGCTAAGAGAACCATTACTAAAATTACTGATTGTAAAAATTTGTTACTTTGATGGTGAAACATAATTTTTCTCCCTTTTCCTTCCAAGTATATTCAGTGCCTTACCGGAAAAGACATGCATTTGAAATATGCTCTAATAAATGTCGGCTGGCATGTTTGATTAAAATATTTCAATTTGGGTACATAAAATATTGTATATTTTTCTCTTTCTTTAATAAAAAAGTTGTGCAAATGGCTATAAATTCGGAATGAATTGTTGAAGGAAAAAGGTAAGGTGAAATAAATGTTGATTGTGTAAATAATACGTCATCTATGAAAGACGAAAGAGGATGATCCTATTGAATATGATCTAATTATACTCGTATATGCGTATACTTTTCCATCGTCACGACTTCCTGTCTTGTTCGATCATCAGTCTCTTCATTGGTGACATTGAAACTTAAGCCTTTTAAGCACACTTATATTTAATAAATTTGGTGAAATACCGTTTAAAATTTCTATTCGATTGGCTATGAATGAACCGTTATTTTAACAAATTTTACGCTATTGATCGATAGATGGCGGTACTGTAGAGCACCTGTCGCATGGTTACCCGAAAGCTTGTATACTATTAGCGTAGTAATTTTTAAAGTGGTTTCGCGGTGAAACCACTTGAAAGGGTTAATTTTTCCCAGCTTCTGGCTGAACCACTTAAAATTTATGAAGTTTTTCAGTCCTTTTTTTGTATGCACAACTGAATTTTGCGTACGAAATTTGCTGCAAAGATACCTACCATTTTCCGTAATGAGTTCACATTTCATTACGGTATTACGGCGAACTGTGAAATTATTACGGAGTATCTCATCACTAGATATGTTTACAATCTTTTTGCATCCTATACGCAAATGAGTATTTTTCAGTTGCTATATTTCATTACAATTGTCAATGTATCAATTAATGCAATTCTTCCTCAGTTTTGCTTTTAAATGTAGAAAATTTCATTGTTTCTTTATCGTTAAAATATTTATATCCGATACTGTGTTTAAAAAAGGTGCAGCTCTTTGTAAAGAAAAATGAAAATGTGCAAGAATGAATGCATCGTTCAGAAAACCTCACCTACTGCTAGGAAAACTACCTGCCTTGAAAAACGCCTGTAGTCATGGAAGACTATTGAGATTTTAATAAGAGATTATATTATGAGAATAATTCTAAAAAAAACAGAATTGAGTAGCCAAGAAAACCTTAATTCTGATTAACCCTTTCAAGTTTCGAAATTGCAATTTAAAAATTCCTAGGCTAATTATATAGCGGTTTTTTCGGGTAACCATGGCCCTCAGGGACACATCTTTAGGTGTGTACAGGCAACCCCGAGTGATCTTTCCTCCCTTTCATTTTTACCTTCGCCTACCTTTCGGTTTTTACTTCTCATTATGTTTGGCGCAACTTGGCCAAATATGGCCCTTGCGTTATAAAATCCTAAAACCAACTAACCATCGGGTAACCACGTGGCAGATGCTCTGTAGGACCCGTGGATATCTATGTTGATCAATCGCGTAAAATTTGTTGAAATAACGGTTCATTCAACGGCTAATCGAATTGAAATTTTAGGTGGTACTTCACCAAGTTGACTGTTATTCTATTATGCTTGAAAGGATTAATAGTCAGTTTTAGAGATGAAAACAGACTTTTCAGAGCAAGTTAACTACAATTTAATATATTTAACGCAGGATAGACAGCTCTATGTACATATTTACAAACTGGTTGATACTTTCATATCTGTTGATACAGTCATCATCGTCATCGACACAATATCTCTGATCTCATCGTCTTTTTGATCTCTCATCTACACTTTTGGAACGTCATCTCTTATGCGTATTCGCTTATTCCGCTTGTTCAGGCAGTCATCCTGTGTACATCTTCATATATCTATGTAAAAAATGTTCAGAATGCCAAATTTGAATTATAAAATCTATTCGTATGCAAAAGGAATACAAGTCCGTGTATACTCGCTACAGAAAACATTCAGTACGACGCCTTTGGGCGAAAAAACCCAACTTCCAAGTCCGTTTGAAAACGGCGAATTTTTCCCACGTATTTCACGACCTCCTGGAATATAGCAAACATTATTCAAAGCCATTCGTTTGCATATAAACTGCATATAAAAAACCCCGAACGAGCCCCTTCCTTTGGAAAGACAAGAATTGGAATGTACGTGTTTCCATTCTGGCAGAATGAAAAATGATTCTTTACCGACAAAGTCAATATTCACTAAGTTTGGCTTTGAAGTAGAATGTTTCCCCTATTCTTTCCTGCCCCCGTCGCCTCCATTCAATCATATCTAGCAAGTCTGAGTGATCCATTCGGAATGAAACATAGCGCTTCGAATTTGCATTATTCGTTTGTTATGCGGATACAATCTTTTCTTTTATATCAGGTGGCTGTTTGTGAGGAAAATGGCGTTTCAGACGAACGAGGCGAGGAGCTTGTGCTTTATTGTAATTGTCTGCAGGCTTTCTGTAAATCTGAAGCTGGTAATATGTAAATTTACCTTTTGAGTTTTGTGTTTGCAATCAGTGGATGGAGTGGTTTGACTTCTGTTTCTTGTAACTGCAACTATATGCTCTGTAATGAGAGATTACTTATCTTTGAAGCTATTGGAGAACTGCGATCAATGTTGGCTCAGGTTGAAGCTCTGGATTTTTTTGCAAAATTTTATACGTGATTCTTTTGTTAATGCCAATTTGTTTGATATTTTTTGTGCTTGGGGTGTGTTTGTGTCACTTTTGTTCGAAACGTCCGGTATTTAAATATTTTGTCTTTCAATGGGATTCAAACTAAGTCGCTTTCTGGTCAATTTATATTGTATTATATGTTGAGCCTTATGGATTTGAAACATTCTTTTATCATGTTGCGTCAAATAGAAAAATTCATCATTACAAATTTCATCGTTTCTTGAAGGTTATTTCAATTTTATGTTTCATTCATTTCACTTTGCTTGAAGTCTTTAACAGAAACAATAATACAATAATAAATAATTAAAAATATTAAATTAATGATTAATGAATCACGGTAAATACACTGCTGGCCACCCAAATTGCAACACCAAGAAAGACAAGAGATATCACAACAAAATTTATTTTGTAGATAACATGTTGACCAAGTATCAAATGATTAAATTTATAGACTTCTGTGAAGTGTGGTTCCTGCCAAAATCAGTAGCCAGAGTAGCCGCCATTGTTGGAGATCACCGCTGCCACACGCCTCGGCATTGATTCAAAGAGACTTTGGATGTGTTCTTGGGGTACAGCAGACCAAGCAGCTTCCACACGTTGCCAAAGTTGATCTGGTGTGGCAGCTGGGGATGTATTCTGGGTCAATCGTTGAGCAACCATGGACCACATGTTTTCTATCGGCGAAAGATCCGGAGAGCGAGCTGGCCAGGGAAGCAATTCAATCTGGCGATTGACGAAGAACCCTTGGACAATGCGTGCCACGTGTGGTCGCGCATTATCCTGTTGAAATATGGCTGTGGGCAAGCCCTGAAGGTAAGGAAGGACAACTGGCTCCAACACCTCGGAGATGTAGCGCTGGCTGTTTAAAGTACCGGCAATGCGTACTAGAGGAGTGCGAGAGTGATATCCAATACCGCCCCATACCATAATACCCGGTGCAGGACCAGTGTGGCGGTGCATAACGCAACTGTTCAGCATCCTCTCTCCACGGTGTCTCCAGACTCGAATCCGACCATCGTGGTGTTGCAGACAGAAGCGTGACTCGTCAGTAAAGACAATTTCATTCCATTCTGCCGTCCACATCCTTCTTTCATCGCACCATTGGCGGCGGAAACGTCTGTGGTTCTGCGTCAAGGGTAGACGAAGCAATGGACGTCTTGCGGACAGACCACTCTGCTGTAAACGGCGTCGAATGGTACGCGCAGACACTGGATGATGCGGTACAGACTGAATGTGCTGTGCTATGGTTCGTGATGTGGCTGAGCGATCCGTCACTGCCATACGCACAATATGCCTGTCATCACGTGAAGTGGTGCACTGAGGTGGATGCGATCGAACACGTCGGTCCGTCGTACCCTCCTGCATCCAACGATCACATATCCGCATTACAGTTGTTTGGTTTCGTCCAACGCGACTACCGATTTCCCTAAAAGATAATCCACAATCTCGGTAGGCCACTATCCTTCCTCTGTCGAACTCGGATACTTGATCAAAAGATGATCGCTGTTTTCTACGAGGCATAATTGATCGTTTTTTTAAAAAAACCACAAGAAAAACACAATTGCCGTACTTGAAATCGTCGAAATCTCCAAGCCTTAAATAGCGCTTTGAAGTGGCGCCACAGGCACGCGTGATGTGCGTCTGCGCTGAAATTCTAATCATTTGCATATCTCACCTCCGCTAATGCATGTTGTAAATTTCATATTATTTGCATGCTTCCTTCAGGGTGTTGCATTTACGGTGGCCAGCAGTGTATATGATGTTTTTATGACAAGTTAACAAATTGTCATTTACGTTTCTTTAATAAAACATTATGCCATCTGAAATGATTGAAAATGCCTGAATAACGATCTTTTTCTAGGAACCAGCTTTTGAGATTTGTAAAGTTCTTTTTTGTTGCAATTCATTATTAAACTAATTTCCATTAAAATTATTTTCTCTTGTCTTTTTAGTCCTCTAAGAATTCTTTTCTGAGAAAAATAAAAGAAAGCTACGAGGTTTACTTCAATAAATGTAAATTAGGGTTGATTTATTTGTTGAAATCGATGTTATTCAGTTTACTATTTATACAGTCAAACCTCATTAAGACGAGCTTAATACAAATTACTGATAATATTAACTAAATTCCAATCCCCATCAAAATGTATATTTAAGTCACGTTAATTCATTCGTTTAAGAATTCAGCCTACACTAATCGCCAGTTAAGACAAACAAATATTCGAAACTTAAGGGAAAATGAATTCTTTTCTATTGTATTATCAGAAACATTAAATGACTACAAAATTTTAGAAGATTTATTTGTGGAAGAAAGTGAAGAAGAAAGGGGAGATTCCGAAGACGAAGGAATAACCGTGCCTTCTATAAAAGAAGCTACTGCTGACTTAGAAATTGTTCACCGCTTTTCGTTAGACAATGAAAATTCATCTGCTCAATTAAACAGCGTTGACCGCATCAAAGATTTTTCTTAAAGAATGTCACGAAAAAAACGATATACAAAAATCGATAACAGAACTATTTCAAGGCAAATTGCTTAATCAGGAAATATCTGTGTAACTAAGAATTATCTGTATAATCAAGAATCATCTGTATAATCAAGAATCATCTGTATAATCTTTGTGATGAATACCATTTGTCTGTGAACTAAGAATTATAAGTAATGTAAATACATTGATATTTTATTTTATTGTTGAAATAATACTTTTTTTTAATTCGGATTACACGAACTACGGTTAATACGATTTTTTTTATCGTGCGGTGAAATTCGTCTTAACGAGGTTTGACTATATAGGACGAATAACTTTCAATACCCTGTTTAAATTCCTTTAAAATAATACTTTTTTTTATCACGCATTAGATTTTTTACTCTGAAATATTTTGTGTGAATAAATTGTTTACCTGACGTATGTGCATAATTATCTCCCCCTTTCTACGATGGTATGCCAACCATTATTTGAAACGACTGTTTTATGGCATATCGACTTCATTTTTTATTTCCTGGTGTATAATTAGGTATATCTATTCCATTAAAATATGAACCAGTATCTTTCCCATTTAGGGTATACTGCTAATGATGTAAAAAGCGCATCCGGAGATGACAAAGCTTATGTGCCTGAAGATGGATGCCTTCATATCTCTTGATATTTCCCACTTACTTTCTTGCCACATTTTCCGGATTTACTTACGCCTCTTTAACAGGCTATACCGTCAGCCGTGCTCCTGTCAACCCCAACCATTTTTCTTGCTGCTAACTCACCCCCGAGAAAAAAAATGGACAGGGCTTCTATTGCCAACTTGAATGTGACAAATGAAATAGTGCCAAGTAATTATAGGGATGGGCTCGAATCACTCGGCGATGTTTGCTTTAGTTTATATAGATATACGAGAGTGGCGATAATTAAAGGTTGGTCTTTGTCGTTGGGATCCGTCATCGTGCAGTTGATTGGATGATAACCTCGTCTGTGATGGAGCGAAAAGAACAAATTGCACGTCGCGCTGGTGAAAGAAAATTTGTGATACAAAGTTTTTAGTCACTTTTGATGGATGCGAGACGGCTGAAAAGTTTTTGGGAAGAGTGGAGGTTTCAAATTAAATTGCTGTGTGAGATGGGGTGAAGCATTTTGTATTCTTGATTTTTATTTGCTTTCTTGAAGGATTTTTGTTATAAGTGAATAAAGTGACGATAATGGTAATAAATCAGAAGCATATCGAACTTGATTATGGTGTGCTAAGTTTTGTAGTATAAACCAATTAAAAGTTTTATGACTTTTATTAATCTGTTTTATATCGTCCTAATTTTAAAAATAAGTTTACGAAATGAATTTTTCGTTTTTAATTCTCAAGTTTTAGTAATGTCTACTTATACCACTTAGCAAAATAAATTTTCTTTATAATTGGTGAAATGTAAGAAAAGTGTTGATACGTCTCCTTAAATCAGCATGTAGTTAAAGATCTTCTGGAACTTCAAAACGGTCCTTTTTTATAAAGCAAGAAAAAAAATGTTTTACTTTTTAAACATCCTCAGTAGAAATACGAATATATTAATAGAAAATAATCAGGATTTCAGACGGATTTGAATCTTTTCAGGACGTAATTTAAGAGTCGATAGTGTTCAGCACTCATCACTGCATAGAATTTTATTTGTTTCTACTTTATAGTGTATATAACGTTGAAAACAAATGATTCAATATGCAGTGAATAAAATGGGAAAATGACGATTTCCTTTTAATTCGAAGCGTAAGTCAGCTTTAGATATTTTTAGATGCAATTAATAAGTATATCGATGGGTAATTTATTTAAAAGTATTTTGACTTTTCCTTTGTTCATTGCTGTTAATTAGTTGCTATCAAATAAATTAATTAAACGTTACGTTTTAAAACCGTTTAGGAAACAAATGCATCTCGAAGATTCTAGAGGCGCCTGTTTTTCTTTTCAAGAATCAGAACAAATGACTTTCGAACAGTCTAATTCCATTTCAAAAATAAGACGAACCGATTCAATTAGATTTGTCATTTCCGTGGAACTGACTTAAACTCGAACCGAAGTGTTTTGGAAACAATTCACCCTGTAAAGTTTCTAGACGTTTTTTTCAAGAATCAGAATAGCAATGTTTTCGAGCAGTTTAATTCAATAAAAATTAACTTGTTAATCCAATTCGCAGACTCAGTGTATTCGCCCATTTAAATAAAATAAATGTGATTTCTCAATGGATCGTAATTGCCAACTCACGTGACTCGATTCTCTTAAGATGGGTTTTCCGGCAGCCAACGAACTGAAGCCGCCTCCCCATGTGGACACACAGAATTGCCCGAGAAGTCTGTCTCTGTGTTTGCTTGTATCTTGGCGCTGTTTGCCCCTTCTGCATCGATGTCCCCTCTATAAGTTCGGCAAACATCCATTCGTGGGAGGAGTAAAGTATTTACCCCATCCTTCTTTATGCCCGAGAGGAGAGTTAACCGTCTTGTGAACCAGGGGGTGTGCTGCGGCGGAACTAGCTTATGGGGCTGTTGACCGTGCAACTTAGGAATGCTTCTGTCTGTTAGTAAACAGTGTTTTTTCGGCTTCGTTTCCTGGTGAATGGCGGATTGTCCTTTTGTGAGTGCTTTCGTTTGGGTTCGACGTTGCATGGGATGGCTCTCTGGAGTCAGTGTGCCGCGAAATTTCTTTTTAAGAAAAAATCGGAGTGGAAATTTTTTTGTTTCAATTTTATATTATATTTTAAAATTGGCTAGTTAAATATTTGATTAGCCCTTGAAAAGAAAATGAGAATTTTTTACCGGTACAATTCTGTTAAGAAATGTTTCTCAAACTGAAGGTTCGTGGAAGTGTAAGGTTCCGAGATGTGTACCATATTCCACTACAATGGTTTTTAAAATTTTTTTAACTATCCTTTTGGGTGTTTAACGTCCTGCGAATTCCTCTCGGATGTGAAGATGACTTCAAAAGTTTACTTAAGTTTTCGACTAGTATTGATGAACAGATACAGTTACCACCACTGAGTTTAGCTACCCTCTCAAGGGCACATCTTTAGGTGTGTACGGGCTTCACAAACCTGAGGTATCCTAGTGATCTATTCTTTTCTCATTGGGTTTACCGTCCGGTAAACAATGGGGTCTTGACTCCAGGATGGCCAAACGATTTTTCTCCTCCTTTTACTTTCTTTTCACAATTTACGTTGTCTGTTCTGCGTTTGGTGCAGCTTGGCCAAATATGGTCCTCTTGTGCACCATAAAAACCCAAACCAACTAGTTTTCCTCCTTTTTCGCCGGGGACGCCTTAGGTAAATGGGTTTGCTCACTGCTACCAGTAAAACTTTCCTTGTGTGTGCGTCCGTTATTTGATGTTGGCTATCTTGTGTTTTGCACAACTTGGCCAAATGAATATTTTACTCCATAAAAAAATTATCCACCCTCCTTTGCGCCACAAGACTTTTTAGTTGTATTTTCTGAACCTTGTGTTACGAATGTGTTAAACATTATATCAGGAATGCTTTGCATGCTAATAAGTATGATGCATTCGTATTATTTAATAAGATTTTTATATAAAGTGCATTGATAGTTGTAAACTGAACGTAATTCAAATGTAAATTAAAAAGTTTGAGAAATTAAAGTATTTAATACTTTTTAAATCGAAATAAAGTTTTGTGTATGAAATACTTGTTTATATTAAAACAAAAAGAAAATGTAACTGGATGCATAATTCTTGGTGAATAATTTGGAATAGCTTAGGTAGAATGGCCTTGCAAGAAACCAATAAAATATTCAAGAAATGATATCCGCATATCAAATCAGTCAGGGGTCCATCTAAATCAACAAGCTAAGCAAAAGCCTCATAGGAAATGTAAAGCTATAATGCTGATATATCGCTTTTTGTGCAAAAGGACTGTTGCTTTTATGGCAAAATGAAATCAAGTACAACGTCAAATAATTGTTTTATGAAAAATTTAAGACTACGAGAAAAAAATATCCAAAGACAATTGACATTTTAATTATTTTCAAGTGAAAATTGAGAACAATTTCCTTCATTCTATTACTTAGCAGTTCTTTGAAAAGATCTGTTTCCAGATCGATGCCTCCTCCTTGTTTGCATGACTAGATTGATGTTTCGCTTGTCAATATTTGCCGTCCTTTTCTAAAATCTAAAAACGCCGCCATCTTCAACTCCAAAAAGAATAGATCCCGTCAAAAAATGCGTGCTATTTAAAACCTACTATGGGGAGACTACATTTCATCCAGGCGAATTATTCGGAAAGAAAAGAAGCCAAAGGCTAAGCGAATTTACTTGTTCGTTGAGCGTGATTCACTAAAGTGGATGGTTCGGCCTTCTGGTAGATTTTCGGACCGCTGTTAAAAGTTTGCTCCAGAGGAAAGAAATGAAGTTCTCTTTACGGCACGTTTGACGCTTTCAGCGGAGTTGGACCGTTAATTTTACTCCCCAAGTCTTCTATTTAGTTTTCCCATTCGGCTCGGGAATTAACGTTCTTTTCAAACGTTTCCCCGAATCTTTTCTTCCGTTAGTTAAGCAGCTGATGAGTTTGAATTTAAGAGGCAATTTAACATTTGTTGTCTCAGTCGATGGAAAAATGAAGGGATGGTTAAACCCGTTTACTTGTTCGGTTTTTAAAAATTGAGACAACAAAAACATTTCGTTTTTCGCATCGTGTACCATTTAACTTGCCGTCAGAAATACAAATCACATGCTGAATTCAGATATAAATATTAACAAATAATAATTATATAAAAATAATATAAAAATGTAATGCAGTTATTCTTTAAAGTTTACAGGTGAAGAAGAAAAGAAAAGATTATAATTTTACTACACACACAGTACAACTCGTACAAATCAAAATTTTCTACTTATTGATTACTATTTACTACATTTTACACGTTAACATAGTTTTATCGAAAAGTTTTTTGCATTATCCTGTTAAAGTTTCTGCTTATGTAATAGCAATGACCTGTTGAAGTTCTACCCTGTCATGTTTTGTGTCAGTAAAACTTTTCTTGTGTGTATGTCCATTTACTTGGCGTTGTATGTTGTTTTTGGCGCAATTTAGCCAAATACGACCTTATGTCATAAAACACAACTTACCTTGTATGTTGACGGTTATCTTTATAAATTGATCACGCTACTATTCCCTACATAAGCCATCGGGATTTTTATTGATGTACACTGGGTTTGTACATCAACAAAAATTTCTTTTAAATATTTTAGTAATCTATCTTTGCCTGAGAGTAATTCATGAGACATTCCACAACTACGGCAATCATCCTCGGCAGTCGTTTTGTTATTGAACTTGGAACCTTGCCACTCAGTTTCCCTTTGTGCCACAGGACTTTCCAGTTGTGTTTTCTGAACTTCCTTGGCATTTGCTGAATTAAATGTAACCTTTGCTGAATTAAATGTAACCTTCCTGGTAACGTCACTAAAAATACTACCCACAGCTCTTGAAACAACTCGCACTTGGTCGTTTGGAAACAGATAATAGTAGCCATCTCAAGATTTTGCTGACGACCCTGTGGACATTGATGATTCCAGAGCGATGCTAGTTATTTTATTGAGGATCTTAGTGTCTTCATGTCTTAACCTTCCTGGTGATTTATCTTCGCGTCGAAAACTGTCATGTGGTGTCCAGCCTCTGGTGCAAAAACCTGTTCCAAACTGTCACCAGTTCTGGGCAAGGGACAGTTTGTTTTTCCCACTTGTATCTTCATATTCCTTGGAGTAAGAAGGCAGATTTGTCTCGATATATCTCGTCCTTAGTAAAATTGATCAAATCTTGGACGAGATATCTCTTCGAAACACTTGGAGGGTTAATATGGAGTTGGTTCTTAATGCGGCCTTAATTCGATGCCTATCCTTGTGTGTGTGTTGAATGAAGAGAAGCCAATTTGTATACTCCTTGGCTTCTCTTCAGTGCCTCGTGAGTACAAACTTAGGTGCTACTTTTTTCGTATTGAGTTGTGAAATCTATTCAAATTAAAGGACTGGACATTACTTTTCAATGGGTTTCCGCTCACTGGGATAGTTGAAAATTAATCGGAAGACGAGTTGGCCAAGTTGTCTTAATCGTGGCCGATTTCTTAGTCACGAGTTACACTCACTGGATATTTGAGTAGGTTCAAGTACGGAATCATACAGAAGTGGTGTGATTCCGGGGGTAACAAGGATTAAAGTCATCACCGTTTTAAACTTTTAAAGGAACTTATGATCTTGTATACTTTAAAAGCGTCTCTCGGTCAGTTGTTTCTTTTGCAACCAGGGCAGCGTTACACAGAACAATCCAATTTTTCCATTATAGCGCAGTAGAATTTGATTTTTATTCGTAGCCATTTTTTCCATTTCTTTCGTGCCTCTCTTTGATACGAAAAAAGTTTTTTTCTACGAACGACGAGCATCTATTAGCTCCAGCGTCTATAATTAATGCTTTAGCGTTATTTTTTCTGTCATCCTTTATCTTAATGGACTGATAATACCTTAATGAGGAATCATTAAGAAAATCGATTCGTGCAAGTTGTAAGATAGCATTAGTTTTGTCGTCGCCCCCTCTTCCCATTATCAGCGTGTTTACGGTTGATAAAACAATTAAGAACATTGAGACATGAAGACATGGTATGCTCATTACTGTTCAATGTAAATGATCATCTATTTAATGGATGAATTAAAATAAATGGAATATTCCCTTCAAATTTATATCTCGATGATGAAATATTAATTTTTCTCATTAAAGCAACCGTACCAGTATTTCGTTTAAAATGAATATGCTGCAGATATTTTTCTATTTGTATGATATTTTTTTGGGATGATCATTAAAAAAAAGAAATTAGCATTTAAGCCCATTTATTAATTTAAAAAGATATTAGATTAGCGATTAGTAACATTAAAATTTTTCTTCTGTTGTTTTGTTTAATTAGACATTTTCAAAAGCAATATGTAATGTGTCTGCTAGGACGGGATATAAATTGATATAGCTTCTTTTAAAATCTCGGGCCAATAATAAGATATTTTGATTAGTGCTTAATGGCTAATTTCTTTGGGGTTAGAAACGAGCATTTTATGTTTATGGTTCTTGCGAAAGATAAACATTAACGAAAAGTGATTTGTGAGAGATGTGAAATTGTTTTTAATTGCATATTATGTTAATTTCTCTTTTATGGATTACATTTCGGGCCGTTATTAATTTTTTGCTTCCATTTTATCTATCTAGATTTAGAAAGAGAAACTGAGATATATATTTTATATCAGTGGGGGCACTAATTTTAGTAGAAGTTAGAATGGGTTCCTTCTTATATAACTTCTTGGGATAATTGTAATTTGTTTTTCAGAAAAACAACTACACTGCTGGCCACCCAAATTGCAACACCAAGACAGACAAGAGATATCACAACAAAATTTATTTTGTAGATAACATGTTGACCAAGTATCAAATGATTAAATTTATAGACTTCTGTGAAGTGTGGTTCCTGCCAAAATCAGTAGCCAGAGTAGCCGCCATTGTTGGAGATCACCGCTGCCACACGCCTCGGCATTGATTCAAAGACAATTTGGATGTGTTCTTGGGGTACAGCAGACCAAGCAGCTTCCACACGTGGCCAAAGTTGATCTGGTGTGGCAGCTGGGGATGTATTCTGGGTCAATCGTTGAGCAACCATGGACCACATGTTTTCTATCGGCGAAAGATCCGGAGAGCGAGCTGGCCAGGGAAGCAATTCAATCTGGCGATTGACGAAGAACCCTTGGACAATGCGTGCCACGTGTGGTCGCGCATTATCCTGTTGAAATATGGCTGTGGGCAAGCCCTGAAGGTAAGGAAGGACAACTGGCTCCAACACCTCGGAGATGTAGCGATGGCTGTTTAAAGTACCGGCAATGCGTACTAGAGGAGTGCGAGAGTGATATCCAATACCGCCCCATACCATAATACCCGGTGCAGGACCAGTGTGGCGGTGCATAACGCAGCTGTTCAGCATCCTCTCTCCACGGTGTCACCAGACTCGAATCCGACCATCGTGGTGTTGCAGACAGAAGCGTGACTCGTCAGAAAATACAATTTCATTCCATTCTGCCGTCCACATCCTTCTTTCATCGCACCATTGGCGGCGGAAACGTCTGTGGTTCTGCGTCAAGGGTAGACGAAGCAATGGACGTTTTGCGGACAGACCACTCTGCTGTAAACGGCGTCGAATGGTACGCGCAGACACTGGATGATGCGGTACAGACTGAATGTGCTGTGCTATGGTTCGTGATGTGGCTGAGCGATCCGTCACTGCCATACGCACAATATGCCTGTCATCACGTGAAGTGGTGCACTGAGGTGGATGCGACCGAGCACGTCGGTCCGTCGTACCCTCCTGCATCCAACGATCACATATCCGCATTACAGTTGTTTGGTTTCGTCCAACACGACTACCGATTTCCCTGAAAGATAATCCACAATCTCGGTAGGCCACTATCCTTCCTCTGTCGAACTCGGATACTTGATCAAAAGATGATCGCTGTTTTCTACGAGGCATAATTGATCGTTTTTTTGAAAAAACCACAAGAAAAACACAATTGCCGTACTTGAAATCGTCGAAATCTCCAAGCCTTAAATAGCGCTTTGAAGTGGCGCCACAGGCGCGCGTGATGTGCGTCTGCGCTGAAATTCTAATCATTTGCATATCTCACCTCCGCTAATGCATGTTGTAAATTTCATATAATTTGCATGCTTCCTTCAGGGTGTTGCATTTACTGTGGCCAGCAGTGTATTTCATAGATATTCAGTAGAAATGTGTTGTAAAATTGAAGCTATATTAAATCTGATTCGACATTTAAACGTGATATGGTAGTTTCTTCTCACTAGTTATTAATCTTACATACGCTAGTAGTTAAAATGTTTCTTTGTTGAAAGTACTATTTTAACACTATTTTCCCCTTTAACTCATTGAGTGCTCTTCAATGTGTAGATTCAACGAATATTTTGAGTACACTAGACTCCTAACTTCTCCCTGAATTTCATCGACCTATTTATTGTTGGTACCGATATAGATCTAGACTTATTTTGTTCTGTTCTCAATTACATGTTTCTTAACTTAAATTGATGGAAAGTCAGAATTGGATTATTCGAAATTGAAATTACTCTTTGAAATAATAAAACCAGCTCCTAACAATTCAACCCTCATATTTGATGTCAATGAGAACAATTCGAATGCTCTTTAAAATTGCTTTCAAAGAAGTAAATTAATTTTAATAAGAAATGCTGTAATGTAACTTTTTCATTCGTCTTGTTTTATATTTTTGCTTGAAGATGGTAAACTGTAACAATAGAAGCTATAACTAAATTTCCGCACAGTGACGTTGCCATATGTCCCACGTCGAATCCCGATGAGGTATGTAAATTAACAAGTAATATGAGTGCGTCCTTCGAACTTTTTTAAAAATTATATTTATTCCTGAATTTTTTGTTGTTTTCGAAGTTTTGGTTATAAATGCATTATTTGATCATACTTAGTTATCGGCGTAATTACTCTGTTATGAATGGACGATACTTAGCGAAATTAAGCAGCTCTTAGCCTTCGAAAGTCTTCCCAAGGACATATCATTTACGGAGCACCCTCTGTAAAACAGCTCCTCAACTCCACATCATAATTAAAATTAATTTAACTTAAAAGAAATTTACATAAGGGTGGAAAACATTTTAATTCAAAATTGAGATTTGTTTCTGGTTCATTTTGGGGTTTTATGGCGCAAGAGCCATATTTATCCATGCAATATCAAGTAATAGACACACACAATGAAAGACCCCCACTAAGGGCAAATTCTTTACCAAGGATTCACATAAACAAACAGCCGTTGTGGCTCAGTGGGTATGTCCACTACGCTAGCAAACTGCGAGTTGTAGTCGGCGGTGGTTCGATTCCTGCGATACCTCCCTGGTTGTATTTCTCTCTTCTGTGTCAGTAAAACCTTCCTTGTGTGTGTTTTCCATTACTTGACATTGCATGTCTTGTGCCTGGCACAGCATGGCCAAATATGGTCCTTGTTCTATAAAAACCCAACCAACCAACCCAAATTCGTGATCAGAATTGGAAGTTATTTAGGGGGATTAATTTTGTGGAATTGAAGTCATAGATTTGAGGGTCCAAACGAAACGCAACCCAACGACGTTTTGGTCGATGGTGTTAAATTGTTGCAGAAGAGCTTTTAACAGTTGTGTCATGTGGTAAAGTCTTCCCAAACCTGGCTTTAAAGTCTTCGCCAGGGAAAGAAAACGGGAATTCTTTCCTTATTTCTCCCTAAGCTTCACTTAATTTTGCTTTATCCGGCTTCTTTACATAACCCTCCCAGGGGGTGTCCCCGACGGCGGTATTCCCAGCCGAGAGCCCTTCCTGCTGGAAACTAATTTTCATTCCAGAAATATCGCGAGTGCGTGTTCCCGCTATCCCCTACATAAATTAACCGCCAAGTCTTAATGTCTCGATCCCCTAACGTGCATCCGCTATATTAAAATTAATGCTCTCGGATATCAAGTTTATCCCTTACGTTTAGAGCGGATCCGGATGCGGGAATTATATTGCAGTGGCGTATGCGACGCTAGGATGAGAGCTGTAGTGGGGTATGTCGATGAGGATTGAAAGGAGTTTGAGTATTCGCCGAATCGTGTTGATTGTGTTGTGATGTCCGTGGAGCCGATTTCGAGCTGTTTCTATTTTGAATTTGAACATTTTCTGTGCGTTTGAAGTATACCTAGTTTCAGTCACTCATCCTTGTAGGCGGCGCAGGTTTGATTCATCCCTGCCTACTCTGGGTGGAAGGGCGTTTACTCTGTTCCCAATCCCTCTTTTTTTCCTTTCATGGCATTTTTTACTTGGCATTGTCTCGTGTTTGGCCAAATATAACTCTTGCGCCATAAAACCTTAAAACAATCATCCAATCTGGCGTATTTCTCTTTTGTGTCAGTAAAGCTTTCGTTCTCGTATGTCCATTTTGCTTGACGTTGTCTGTCTTGTGTTTATTGCAGATTGGCCGAATGTGGTCTTTGCACCATAAAACCCAACCAACCATTCTCTTTTGTGTCGGAAACTTTTCTTATGTGTGTATATCTATTTACTTTATGTTTGGTGCACCTTGGCCAAATATGACCGTGCGCTATAAAACCCAACCAGTCACGATCCAGAGTTTTGCATTGAGTGTAGCTGAGAAAGTGGTCATGATCCTTGGTGCCAAACATTCTTTTCCTTTCAACTTCACAGTCGATCCCGTGATTCAGTAGTCCTTCCCTCTTTTAGGATAATATAGTTTATAGAGTTTTTATGGCACGAGGGCTATATTTGGCCAAGCTGCGCCAAATACAAGACAGACAACTTTATGTAATGGGCATACACATACCAGGAAAGCTTTACTCATTCAGTGACTAAGTTTTCTTCGATTGCTTTTTTCCCCTCATTGTTAAATTTTGATGATTAGTCTTAAATTTACGGATAAATCATGTAAATTTTATTTAATTACCGATAATTTGGCTCACGTGGGTCAAGTCTTGCCCTTGCGCCATAAAAAAATCAATCATGTACAATCAAATCAATCATTCAGAGAACCTAAGACCCATCTTCCCATAGAAAAATATCTCGCTTCACATGGGCCGCGGTGGCCCGGTTGGAAGAGTAACGGACTAGCAACCGAAGGGTTGCGAGTTCGAATCCAGCCAAACACCGTCGTGTACAAAGGGGGCTGGTGCACGTTAAATCTGTCGTGGCCTCAAATGTCCTCACGTTGGCGTGGTGTGGAAGTTTGGAGAGTGGGGTGCCAGCTCAGGTGTTGCCTCGTCATCTGACCGTGGTTCAAAATTACGTGGTGTTGTCCTCGGATCTTTCCCTTTGGGATTGATCCCGGACCGTCACCAATAGCCCATTGTGTTGCTCCAGTGTGACGTTAATTGAAATACCCCCCCCCCTCGCTTCACAATCACGCACGCCCCATCTATGTCATCGCTTTTTGGTAATAATTAAATTTGTGAACAATTATTTTTATGGATGAAGCACCCAATGAAGAGTAAAATAAGATCAAAATTTTCTGACAACCATCTTGAGAACTCACTAATACCAGCCACTTCCATCGAACCAGACATTGATACATTTGTTTCACAAAAACAGATATCGCACTCATTTTATATTTATATTGCTCTTTTTAACAAAAGAAAGAAATATAGGAAATTTTATTTATATACATCAACTCTATTCTATTCTACATGCGGCCCTAGACAATTCCTCTTCCCTCAATGAGGCCCTGGCAAGCCTAAAGGTTGAAAACCCTGCTCTAAACTGAAACTCATGTAGAGTAGTTGGTTGGGTTTTATAGCGCAAGGGCCAAGCTGCGCTAAACACAACGTCCAGTAATGAACATACACGCAAGAGGAAAGTATTACAGATACACGAAAGAGAAATACACCCAGGGTAAGTTATAGGAATCGTACCAGCGCCGCCTACAAATCGCAGGTCGTTAGTGGAGAAGGCAAACCTACGGAGCGACGTTTAGCACAATAGTGGGTTGGGAAAATTAAAAAAATATATTGTCTTGTGCGAGTGAAATGGTTACACAAATTTTATGATGGAGAAATTTGAAACATTCGTCTTCGAATCTTAACAGAAACACACACAAGGAAAGTTTTGCTAATACAGAAGAGAGAAAAACACCCAGGGAGGAATCGAACCTGCGCCGCCTACAACTCGTAGGTTGCTAGCGGTGGGGATATCTACTGAACTACGGCGGCCCCTTATCTGCTTAGGACCTTAAGATTTGCATGTAGTTGGAGGAGAGCACCGGTTTCTTAGAAGAAAATAAGACTCGTGTCATTTCCTGTTTCACACTCTTTACTTTCGTCAGCATTCTTAGAATCGGCAACCTCTATCCCATTGTTCGTTTTGGTATTAAGTTACGGAAAGGGGTGGGATTTTGTCTCAGAACTGGAGTGATTTGATACGAGGTGATTTGTTCCCTGGCAAAGATTTGTTTCTTTTTCCTGCAGTCAGATATCACGGAAGTGAAAAGAAACTCTAGACACTGACACTACTGCAGTTTATCTCGAGAAAAATTGCCCATGTAATCCAATCTTTCATTAGATTAGTGTAGAATCGTTTAGCAAATCTATGTAACTACAATTGATTATGTCATCTAGTCAAAGATTTAATTTTTTATTACTTTGAGGTGAAATACATCAGTGATCTCCATATTTGCGCCCACTGCTTAGATTTCGAAATTATTTTCGATTTGCCAGTTATTTGAATTAATATTCCTGTGTAATTTTTGAGTTCACTGGGGTGTAACTAAGGGGCCTTAATTTCAATAAATGCCTTTTTCTTTTGTTGGATACCGTGAATATAAATTACAGTTACGGTATCATGACTACCAAAGTAAATGTTTTTTAAATTTAATATTTTTATCGTTATATTTAATGAATTCACGTGTTGTGAAATAATTTCGAAAGCAGATGGGGATTCTTAACGAATATATATCGACAAAAAAACGTTGTGAAATAATTTGAATTTATTCTCGAGTGCAAACTTTTACTTTTATTTTATGTCGTTAATCTGTATTTTATTTTTCTAAAAAGAACCGTAGTTTTTAGGTTTCTAAAAGAACCAGTGAGTTTGTTCACTGTAGCTACCAACTTGTGAGTTGGAGGCGACGCAGGTTCGATTCCTTCCTGGGTATATTTTTTCTTCTGTGTCAGTAAAACGGGTGTGTTTCTCCATTATTTGACGTTGTCTGTCTTGTGCCACGGCGTCCCACATTTTTGCCGATATATATTCGTTAAGAATCTCCCATCTGCTTTCGAATTTCAAAGTGATACGAAATTTTCTGTCCGCCTTTGTACTGCATTTATCACGAGTCATGTCTCTATGAGGTTTCAAAAAAGAAAAAAATATATATACGAAGAAGTCATGAAGTGAATCGATCTTTAAAATATTTGAATTATAATCGATCTTTCGATTCGATTTTCGAAAATCGATCTTTAAATATTGAACAATCGATATTTCTTTTCAAATACCTCTATCAATAGAATTAAAATACATTGTTTTCAAACATCTTGTGTCACGGTGCTGCTTTTTAGCATGCCCATTGCAAACACTGACTCACACCACATTTCCCTTGAGCGCTTAAGGAGTAATTGCGCCCGAATTCGGTTTGCTCCACGTTGTGCTGATGTTTACCTTGTCGTTATTCCCTTCCTCAGTAAAGAGTATTAATATCAATTATCAATGCGCCTCTCCTCGCTCTTTGCTTTATTCAATTTCATTCGCTGCCACTCTAATGCGACGGGGATTTGGAATTTAAAGGGAAGGATTTCGAACTGCATACTGCAGTTGATTCCTGTCGGAAATCTAATAAATGTATCAGATCCCGGTTCATTTTTCAGTTTGTGCCTGTTTGCCTTTTGCGGTACGAAGTGATTTTCGGGTAAATTGAATTTCACGTTAATTTCAGTTGCTTTCCTCTTTCGATTTGATGTTTATCATTCAAGTTTTTGCAAAAAGTTTTATGTAGTTCGGCTCCCGCGAGTTGGCAGTCGCCACGTGGTTTTGAACGAATGTATGTGTTACATTACGGGGCTGGCTGTAACGTTAACAAATCTCTTCCTGTTGCAGTCTGGGACCCCAGTAGCCCGATTGGCAGAGTAGCGGATTAGCAACAGGAGGTTCGAAACTAGATTCAACCAAAGACCGTCATGTACGTGGGGGATGGTGCACGTTAAATCTGCCGTGGCCTCAAATGTCCTCACGTTGGCGTAGCGTGGAAGTTTTGAGAGTGGAATGTCTGCTCAGGTGTGCTTTTCAGGTGCCGCGTCATCTGACTGTGGTTCAAAATGACGAAGTTCTAAATGACATTGTCCTCATATTTATCTTCGGGATTGATCCCGGACCGTCGCCAATAGCCCGTTGTGTTGCTCAAGTGCGACGTTAATTCAACTATCCTCCCTGTTGCAGTCTGCCATTTAAAATGTTTTTTAATTTACTAAATCAGGAAAGAGCAGCAATCGTATTCATGAAATCCTCATAAAATTCAAAAGTCAATGCACAAAAAGTACATATTTTTATAGAAAGAATACTTAAAAACATGCCGCTTTGAAACACTACTACTTTAAAGTTCTTTGCCAACATGCGGCACATTTTACTTTCGAAATAAGTAATTTGTTAAGCTTAAGACCGAAAGGAATATATTTAATTTCTCAACACTTTTATAATTGGGATCTTGAGCGCGGATTCTGGTTCTAAGTTTATCGTTCGGTGCCGAGAGCGATAACAGTGATAACGAGTTGGGGGAAACCATCCACGGCGATTTTTTACGGCCTAATCCCAACACCTTTAGAAAAATTGACTGATCCAAGGCCGACTATATTCTCTTCCAAGCCACACTAGAAAGATTGAGTAATTTAAAAAGTCTTATCTCTTCACATTCATGCCTTACAATCAAACGACAAGTTATTCAAAATATGTATACAGGTATGCTAATCATCCCAGATTTTATTACGGATTTTCATCTTTCATAATGCGAATAGGGGTCGCCGTGGCTCAGTACACTGCGCTAGCAACCTGTGAGTTGTAGGCGGTGCATGTTCGATTCCTCCCTGGGTATATTTCTCATTCTGTATCAGTAAAACGTTCATTGTGTGTTTACCATTACTTATTTACCATTACTTATTTTGTCCATTACTTTATTTTGTCTTCCTTGTGTTTGGCCCAGCTTGACCAAATATGGCTCTTGCTCCATAAAAACTCAATGCAACCAAAACAACCATAACACGAATAGTGAACTGAATATTCTGTTCCTCATGTTGTGTAATTATGTGTGTTGTATTGGGTAATTTTTTTGTATTCTGTTCATGTTTTTGCTGTTATGTTCCAATATTAATCTTTGCCCATTGTGCCTTTTGTTCCATTTATGCACTTGTAGTATGTGTCCAAATGTTATATTGTATGTAATATTTTTTAAAATCTCGCTTTCCCTCTCCCCTTAATGAAAACTAAACCTGTGGTGAGTCGGAGGTACTAGGATACAGCAGTAAGACAGATTTGCCATCTCAACGGGAATAAATATTTTCCTCGATTTTCTGTTTCATCGATTGTCGACGCACCAATAGACGAAATATAGCGTTATTTTAAATTTAGGAAATGTTATGAAATTTTGAATAATTTACTCTATTTTTTGAATGACTTTGATTCTTGAAGTCGACATTTTTTAACTGTTCCTATATCATCAAAACTATGCTTATGGATTATTATTTCTAGAATAGATGAAGCTATTTATGGAGCCTTTTAATGACATTTTCTTTATTATATATAACAGTGTATTTAAATAGAGGTAGGGGTGTTTCTTTTTGGTAAACCCTGCCTACTATCTAATGGCAAATCGTACCCAAGGAAGCCAGTATCTGCCTAAAAAAATGCTTTCAGTTAAATTTCATAAAAAGTTTATTCTATCAACATCTATGAGAATAGTTTTGGCATTAAAAGCTACAATATTTTTGTATTACCAATGGGCACAATCGTAATACAAGAGAGGTTAATTATAACACACAGACAAACAACGAACGTAAAAGATACAAAACTATTAATATAACACTCAGAGAAACAATGAAGATAAGACCGAAATCTGCTCTAAAAATTCTCCTGCCTTCCAATACCTAGATACTTATGAAAGTCCATGGGGGTTCTACATCGAAGCAGGCGTTTTCTGTCCATTACTTCTCCAGAATTACAAAGGGGCAGCAAGGCTCGTTGGAGATACCTAAGTGATGCAAATGAGCTGTAAGGCTGTCATGTTCTGTTACCAGGCGGAAAGCCTCAACTACCTCTTGCCGCGGCTTATCCGGTACATTTTTGAGACATTCACTTTTCCAGCATTTTGTATTTGTTCTGTCTTGAAGATCGTGCTGGTATTTCGATGTCATGGTGTGCTTTATTTTTTGGAACAGTTGTTTTCCAAAAGAAAGAGTCACCATTTCCATGTTGCAGCAATATCTCACTCCTTTTACCATCTGCTTGCTCATTTCCGTAAATATTACAATGGCATGGTATCCATTGCAAAACAATTTGCTTGTTTTTTTGCCTTAAGAACTGCAGCAGTTCTTGGCACCGAAGAACCTCACACGAAAGCGAGAATTCAGAGGAACTAATATATGGAATAGCTGCTTGAGAGTCTGATAATATGACTGTCTTTTCAAGTTTGTGGTAGTAACTAGTAACGGTTTGAGAGCTATGCGAATAGCCACTGCCTCAACATCGAGGGTTTACCGAAATTTCCTGCAGAAGCAAAGAATACATATAAACCATAAACCAACAATATAACTACATGTATTGCCTACAGTAACTTTGTATCCTTGTTGATTAAAATGTCATTAATGATTAAGAATGAACATGGTTAATTATGAAAAAATGGTTAGTAATGAATAATGCAAAAATGATTAATGATGTAAATTATTGGAACATAAAGTAAACTGCTTTGTAATTCTTGGAAACATTCCTGAAACATCTCATCAGAGGTTGGCATTCCTCCTGCCTTACAATTAGATGATTAGGTTAGTCTAAAGTTGTACGTTTTGTGCTACAATGGAATTTATTTACAATTATAATCTCCAACATTATAAATCATGCATTTCGATATTTATATTGATGCTGGTTCTCAACTTCGAGGAAACTTTTATGTAATTTAAAATGTAGTTGGTTTTACCCTTGCATTGACTTTTAATAAATAAATAGAGTTTTTGTGAATCCAGCAAAGAAATTATTTTAAATCGTAAAAATGATCAGTGTTGTGTTTCTTATTTTATTTTGTAAATAACAGAGAGAGAAGGCATTCAAATGAAATGGTATCGAACAGGAAGAAATTGGAATTTATGTTCTGGAATTGGTATTTGGCTTTATAATGAATAATTTATGTAATTCAGTTCGTAATAATTCAAAATAATTCATTATGTTTCAAATTATACTTTTCCTCAACTATTAACTATTAATACACATACGGTACTTTTATGTTCATAACTTCTGAAAAAACGTATTACACTTCGGAACTTATCTTAATCATGCGCTATGCAACTTGAACTAATTGACTACCAACTCTGCTTCTTTATATTTTTCTGTATTCTATTGAATATATAAAATGCATTTTTCTATATTTTCTCTATTGGATATAGAAAATATATTTTTCTGCATTCTATTGAATATAGGAAATATATTTTTCTGTATTCTATTGAATATAGAAAATGTAATTTAAAAATATTTTTCTGCATTCTATTGAATATAGAAAAGATAGTTTTCTATATTCTATCGAAAATAGAAAAAATATTTTTCTACATTCTATTGAATGTAGAAAATGTATTTTTCTACATTAACTGAATATAGAACATATATTTTTATGCATTCTATTGAATATAGAAAAAATATTTTTCTACATTCTATTTAATATAGAAAAGTATTTTCTATATTCAATAGAATAAAAAAATATAAGGGAAGCAAAGACCTAATATTTTATGTTATATATTTTCTGTCTATTCTATTTATATTTTTATATATTCTATTTTACATTTTCTGTATTCTATTCAGCATATAATCGGAGTCATCAATCTATCTATACCAATAAAATTTACTAGTATTGGACTGGAACATGATTTTTAAGCTGAAGGTAAACGAAATATTCGGGCAAAAAAGTATCAGCATAATGTTTGAATATCGAAAATTCCTGCAAAAGTTGGCTCGTGCTTTGGAGTGAACAAAATAGAAATGAAAGATAAATTTTTGCGACAAGGGAACTCAGGATGTTTACCGGCTTTTCGCTTATTTTCCATATCAGATATTGAGTTGGAAAGATGCTGTATAGATTTTTACCCTTGTTTAGACGGTGTATTCGAAACGATTAAATAAAAAAAATGTCACGGGGACTGAGAGTTTATGTGACATACTTTGGAAAACTATTCTAAACTTTTGAACGCAACTTTGCTTTGCCGTGCGTTTGCAAAAGTCTAAATTTGTTCCGTACTTGAAAGAAGAGGAACTTTTTTGGTAGGGGGATTCTTCATATAAATATATCATATGAGAAGTATACTTTTATTGTGGCGCAAGAGGTGAATTTCGATTCTACAAAACTTTATTTCTTTTCTTGAAGATGGCGAAAGTTGAGGGAAGAATAGAATGGAAGATAGATTCTGAAAGTAAGTTTTCAGGTGGAGATATTGAATAATTTGTGATATTTTTCTTCTTTGGAAGAGTTGAAGATAAAAATTTCTGGGAATCCTCTCTTTTTTGTGTTCTTTCAATAAAAATCCAAAAGCACTGTTCCTTTTGTACTACTTTTTCCTCGCGCAAAGTTTGGCAAATGATTAAACACTGTTCGAGGGTTATAATTCTCAATTGATTTCGCTGATTAAACGTGGCTTCGATTTTAAAGGGATTTTAAAAGCCCGTTTTCTTTTTCTTGGTATTAAGTGCTTAGCCATCGATTATTTAAGTGAATAGTTTAAAAAGTTCATTTTTTTATATTTGTTTATTTCCGCTTATTTATCGTTCTGTTATCATTTAGTTTATACCAATTGAGACAACTTACCAAATTTAATTAGAGAACTTGATTTCTGGTAATTATAAAATACTGATTAACGTATGCTTTGGACATGACTTTTCACGTGGGGGTAGAGTAGCGGATTAACAATCGGAAGGTTAGAAGTCCGAAACTCGATCCAACCAAAGACCGACCTATATATACGAGAGGGCTGGTACACGTCGTGGCCTCAAATGTCCTCACGTTCGCGTGATGTGGAAGTTTGCAGAGTGGGATGCCAGCTCAGATGACCGTCATCTGACCGTGGTTCAAAATGACGAGGTTGTCCTCGGATCTTTCCCTTCGGGATTGATCCTGGACCGTCACCAATAGCCCGTCGTGTTTGTTGTTCCAGTGCGATGTTAGTTCAACTACCTACCCTCATACGCATTATACTGTTTATTTTATACAAATGTTAGAAAAGTTTTCTCAATAAGATAAATATTATGATACTTTAAAATCTGGTTATATTTGCTTTACTGGGTTACAAAGAAAAGGTTATGCTAAATTGAACTACAGAATTTTTGCTCTTCGATAAGTGAAAATTATTTTCTTAACTTTCTCTATGTACATCCTTATTCTCTTCCATTTTATATTGAACTTTATCTTAGAATTATTATGAGAGGATAAATAATTTAAAATAAATATTTAATAATACATGAAATGCCTATTTTATTGTACTTTGTTTAAAATATTATCTCTATTCCATCCCCGGATTTGTGTACTTGAAGCGAGTGAATTAAATCAGTTTACCGATCTCGTTATTTTCTAAAGAATAATATTGTTGAATAATGTAGTTTATTTCAAAATATGTTTATACTATCGTCACAAATCGCGTTGTGTATCTTCAAAAATTGATTGTTTTAAATTTCAATCTCATAGATAAATTATACAGATATATTCTCGGAAATTATAAATTTTGATTGATACTTGAATTCGAAAATTACGCTCAAATGAATGAGCTATGTTAAATGTAATATGAACTGGAATATTGAAAAAATTTCGAGATTCGGTTTCACCATTCTTCTTGATTGAATTTAACGTTTTGTTACAACGTCTAACCGTTTAATACGCTACTACACTAATGTGGAAAACGACGCTCACGAGTTATAAAGTTTACTTATAACATTTAGCGAGTTAACGTTAATGGTTGAAACCAATTAATTGAATTTTCAAAATATTTTATAAAGAACTAGCTGAATTACCCGGCGTTGCTCGGGTTGAAATGGTTAAATGTTGCTTGAAAATTGAATTAGAATAAGCACTTTTCTTTCACAGAAGAATGCTATCATTTAAGTTGTACGGAAAATACGTTTTAACTTTTTAATAGCTTCTACAATATACTTCGGACGCAAATACATGCATTTAATTCCTGCATATAATAACATTGCAATATGTAAAAGATTAAGACATAAAGACAAACAGAAACGAAATTCCGACGAAAAAATGCAAAATTCTAAAAAACGAAAGATGCGCAAAGTGCATTTTCAACTACTGTTTAAATACTCTCGCAATCAAGTCGTGGCGCTCACTGGGTAATTGATTGGTAAGAACCTCCTTGATCTCCGTCCAAATCGGATTGCAGGTGAAGGTGATAAATAAGACTGGTCTCCCGTACGTCCTCATGTACGTCATAGCATCTTGTGTGTATTCGTGCATGTGTCTGGTGACTGCAACTCATCTCCAGTAAATGTAGCTGGTAGTACGACTAAGGCACCGAGGTTTTCAACGTTCCCGTCATTTGCCACAGCATCTCTCAGGTGTATATCAACTTTCAGTTTACGTTGATTTAGACGAATGTAAAGGAGACGCTCACTCTCGACTTTAGCGTACATATCGACGATGAACTGATGAAACAATTGCCTGCAGTTCAATACGTGGTTCTGCTCAGTATCTCGAACCATTAATCTGTACGCATTGAAATCCTTCGCTGAAACTTTCTTGCTGGTTGTTTCACCTGTTCTTGGGTTGATCTGCCTCAGATTAAAATGATATCCATCTTCACCATGGGGGAATATCACTGGGTACTGCAGAGCATCATAAGATCGATGTGTTTCCGAAATACGCTGCAATGATTCACCTCGTCATTGAATAACGATATCCCGTTGATGAAACTCATCTCCTGATATAACCACCGCGACTTCATCTGCTTGAGGAGAGTTAAAGCGCCGCTCGTGTTCGCCTGCTGGTCTTCGGTCTGCTCTTATGACTACTTTAAATTCATCTGTTGGCATTCGTTCCAATGCTGTTTCAAAGGTTTTAATAAGATTATTGTGCTCATGAAACATCCTCTGTAAGTTTAACACAATCTGACGTCTTGTTCCCGAGATGTAGGCGCACTTCTGATCAGTTTCCATTTGTTCGTTTTGAATAAAATATAGTTATAGAAATTTTGGTGGTTGATCTGGCAGCGGAAGCAACGATCCACTCTATGGTAAATCTGCCCTTGCACCTAGAATGTCGACCGAAATCCGGGCTGTCCAACAACTCATGAGGCACCGAATGATGTCATTTGGAAACATGAGTTGTATTTTCTGATGTTACTAAGAAAATGCTTCGACTCTGACGTATCTCCTGATGTGTAAGTCAAAAGTTCTTGTGGTGGTGGTTCCAGTTGGCAGAGTTTAACTTTTCCATTTTTACAGCAAATGCCAGTAGACTCTGATTTAAACTTTTTGGCTTGACAGTAACTACAAACCATTTCCATTTTCCCGATGGTAACACTTGCATGCAGCGAGTAGTTTTTATGTGAATGGTAGTGGAATTCTTCCTATGCTAAGCTAAAATGGTGCGCAGTCCGTGATCGTTTGGCTCTATCTCTCTTATCCTGTAGTCGGGCCTCACGCTGCTGTGCCGTCTCTGTTGCTCTAGATGTAGTAGCACTATCCCTCTTATCCTGAAGTCGGGACTCACGCTGCTGTGCCGTCTCTGTTGCTCTAGATGTAGCTCTCTCGCAATCGCAAGTCTTCTATTCCTCTCCTCGGAAGTTTCTTGTCTACGCTCATCTTTCATCATTTTAGCCGTTAACTGCACTTGGCCGATCGCCTTCCGCTTCCTTGGAGGCATTGCTCAGCAAAGAAATCTGTCAATGAATACAAAGAAATGCTATTTCATAAAATAAGCAAAAGGCACACTCTCACTGAGCAATGAAATCGATTACAGAATACAATAAAAATAAAAAGCTAATATAAACTGAATGGTAAGACAAATTTAAAATTGCGAAGTACTTACATCAGTTTAGGAATATCAAATTTTTAACACAAATAAAAAATATTAATGCCTTACTTAAAAGCTGTCAATCAAAATACTCAAACACAGAATTCTAAATCATACTAAAAAATAAACTTTTATTCTGGTTTTAAAAAAAGCATTAATTCTGATCCCCCATTAAACTTATTTAAAAAATTAAGCAAAAGGCATACTCTCAATGAGCAATGAAATCTATTATAGAATATAATACAAAGCTAAAATTAACGAAAAAACGAATTTAAAATTATGTAGTACTTACATCAGTTTAGAAATATAAATCCAAAATGTACACTATCACTGTCGAATAAAGTAGGAAACACTATACAATCAACTAAAAGAGCGAAATAAAACTGCCAGATTCACTGAAAGATGATAAACTGGAAGACTTACCGAGCTAGCTTCCTCTAAATACGACCAGCTAAGAATCGAGTGAGTACTGGAATGTTCTCCGCCATGAGTCCAAGGAAGTTTCCGTTTCCCCAACTTTCTAGAAAGTTCTACAAAGTTTTATAAAAAAAGTAAACATTAATTCTGGTGCTGCCAGATACCGAGTAGCAAAATTACGCTTTTATGATCATTGAGTTTTTCGTTTGTGCTTTTCGGAATAACGGTGCTTGTTAGAAATAAATGTAATCGGTGTAGACAAATTAAACTGAATAGATAAAATTTTTTCAAAAAGCAGAAGGTCGATTTTACAGCATTTTTCAGAAAGAAAATCACTGCTTTCAACGGAGGATTCACATGTATCTATTCCGGACATTTTAAAATAAGTTACATGCCTTATCTAAAAAGCCTTGTGAAACAGAATTCTACAAATCATTACGTGTTCAATAAATTATTTAAGGAAAGTTGGTCGAAATATACACCAACTTTCCTTGAAAATAATCCTTGAACTCCTGAAAACCTTTCCTTGAATTTCCTTGCAAGCATAAATATTTTAAAATATTCTTTCCCTTCATCAATAAAATATCTATAATTTATTTACATCATGGGAAGAACTAAAAAGTCAGTTCAAACATAAATACTGTAATTTAATTTGTTTCGGAAAAAATTGTTTTTCGATCAACAGTGGTAAAGCAACCATCACTGCCTAAAGCAATTAATCTATGCTCAATGTTATTTCTATGGCGATTTCGAATAGTTTTTAGCCCCCCAGGGCCAATAGAACGGGGGTTAAGAGTTAGCCTATGCTGACCGCAGTGTTCTGAAGTATAAGTGTACCACATTTGGTGTGAATTTGTCAAACGGTGTAGATTTGTATAGAAAATATACACACATACATACACACACACACACACATATACACACATCCTATTTTATATATATAGACTAGTTTTACTACTCGTCATCGTCCGAGAGTTTTTACTGCTTCAGACAAACCAGACTTCACCAATTTCGTTGCGTCGTCGAACAATTTTTTGAGCTTCGTCCACCTCACTGTTTGTGTTCTTTCATCTTTCGAATGCTCGGCTCGTGACAGCTTTTGTCGTTTTTTGTTGATTGGTCTTTACTTGTTTAATGTTCTGTATTAAAGGAACAAGGAACTACATTAAAAATAGTCTAGGCAGAAGCGATTCGCTCCGAAGGATCTTTCTTCCAAAACTTGAGACAGGAGCGCAGCGCTGCTATAGCAACTATCACTCCTACATGATTGAGAGTGGTGCTTACTCAGAAACGAACAAAAAATTGTATCTTTTTACAACAAGTGCTTGATATGTTTATTTAGTTCGTTTCTAAGTAATCATGAACTCGCAGGCATCTTTTCTCATATCACATCATGATGTAATACTTCTTGCTGAACAATTTTAGTCTATATTCAAAAGGCTATACCTCCGATATCAATTAGTTTAATAAACAAGCATTTAAGATAGTTATTATATCCAATGATTCCAAATTTTCCTTTTGGCTCACTTGTTACTTTGTTTCGTCTTCTTACTGGACGCTATGTCCATTTATTTAGAATTAGACTTTGGAATTCATCTGATTACTCTCTAATTATGGATGACCAATGAGTAGCGAACATTTAGACACATGTTCTGCACTTAATGATAATGATTGTGTTCAGAGATATCAGGAAGAAAGATGCCAATGGCTTAATTATCCAACTCCTGGCATTTGTAAATAAATAAATAAAATCCGATGATTTCAAGGTGTTAAGAGTTGCTGTGAAGAACTCAATTGAAAAGTGGCTGCTGCTCTTTATTTTAAACAGCAGTACTTTCGTCAGCGAAAACTGCGCATTAGAAAATAACTGCATAATTTTTTGGATCACAAAAATGCTGAGTTACTCTACCGGTAACTTTTTAAAAATCTCGAATCAGCGCTTTACGTTTCAACAGTTGTTGAAATGCACTGCTCGCAAAGCTCGTTTATATTTATAAAAAAAAAATCGCAAATGGAACACCGAGAAATACACCGTCCAGACATTTTTACACTGCTTACCGAATCGTATCGGAAAATTGAAACCATTTGTCATCTTTTTCTGCGCCTCTCCCCTTGTTCTTTCTCCCTTTCTCCTCATTCCAAAGAGCGATATCTCCTTTTTCTGAATTGAAATTACTTTCGCTCCTGGCCCGCCGAGAGTTATAAATATGCTCCCTATCGCCCTCACCCTAACGTCGCGGGCGTAAAAACGCGACAAACGCTTTCTTTTAAGGCTAATAATCGAAAAATCAGATGGTGGAAGCTGGTTGAAAGGAGGCGACATTCCATAAAGCGCACGGAAGATTACAGTATAATGAGTGACTGGCTTCCTATAAATCAGCCGCAGACCCGTTATTGGGGGCGATGATGAACCCGGGGGTGCATGAAAAAGCTGTTAAGAGTTACTAACAAGCTGAAGTAAGTGCTGCGGGGAGGAAGCAGCTAAAAGGAAATCTCCCTCCCCCTGGGTCTCTCTCCGGTATGTTGGGGAGGACCACAGTCCTAATGGCGACATCTGCTGTTGAAGGGTAGAGAAGGCTTGCCACGGAAATGTATAACAGTCTGAATCATCGAAAGGGAAAATATGATCAATAACATCGATGGCATCCTCCCTGCCAACTGCATTTGGGCTCGAAACCGGTCCTTACGATTCGTTGTCCATCGGATTTTCGTGTTCTGCCGTGCTGGTGTACAGTGCAGTATCTCCAAGTTTCCTCTTGGGTCAACAGTTGCTAAAAGGCTCCATAAAGAAGTTATTTGGTGCTTCATAACGTTAGAAAATTATTAGAGCTCACTCATTAAACTGGCGATGTTGGGGCTTTGATTGTCGCGATATATGTCTTGGTATGCGGGAAATTTTTTATACAAGCAGTATACACAAAAATTGGAAGACATAGTACCGTAAGAAAAGATGTAAAACACAATCGTGCTAGTGGTGGTGTAGTTCTGACTTGTCTGGATTGTCCGTCTTCGGCTATTTAAATTTCACTTTTAAGATTTTATACATTTTTTATTTTGTACTTATGTAAATTAAATTCTTCAGTCTCAGTTATGCCTCAGATGATCTTATTTTTATTAACTGTCTATTTAAGTATTTTTATTCTCATCTACACATTTTACATGTTTTAAATTTATCTTTGTCTTGGACTTAATTTTTAAATGTTTTGCGCTTTTATTGGTCTATTCTGTCTTGTGTTTGGCGCAGCTTGTCCACTTTTGGACCTTGCGCCATAAAACCCCAACATCCAACCCAATCCACTCAATAAACAGTTGGTTGACTGTTGATAATTAGTACTTATACACACAGGATGTAACAATCGTCAACTCGAAATGACCAAAATTGAAAATGCTGTCTTATCAGTACGACTGTTGCTATTGTGCGACTCCGGTGAAAAGGCAAATGACCTTGGGGGTAGTCTATTTATAGAAAGGTGGTTACATTCTTCTGAGATAGGGCTACTATACTCAATCATGTATGGCGATCGCCATAGTTGCTTACTTATTTCTCCAAATCGTAATGACTGCTATCGCTTCTGGCACCGAATGATAAACCCGGAGCAAGAAACCATTCTGTAACAGATCTGGTCGAGCAGTACACTAGAAATTACTGCAGTGAACACAAGGAGGGACGCAATCGTGCCATAAATAATTTATTTTTATACATACAGGGTGTTCCGCTTAGGACTATAACAAAAGAAAGTATATTTTCTTCACTTATATATACCTCTTGATTTATTTCCAAAATTTCTTTCTTACATACAGACTTAGAAATATTTTGCGTCTAGTGCACTTCAACATGCTCTTCTCGTTTCCCCAGTAATTTGTGTCAATGTTACAAATTGTCATGTCTAATTAACCCTCTTGTAGCAGAAAATGACCATGGGGCGACAATTCAAACTTCAAAGAGCTTCCTCTCAGCATGCCCAAGTATAGCATTCCACTGTAAAATATATTTAAGTTTCTGTATCGCCTATTTCTTCCCAAATTATGTTTCATTTGAATATCGTTTACAAACTTTAACCTGATCTTTTAATGTTGGACCAAAAAGCTATTCTTTTACTTTTTTCATTTTCTGCACGTTTCCATTTTGCAAAGAATCTATTTTAATTCGATATTGTAATCGTATGTGTTTATATTATGAATCTCTTTGCCGTTATACATATATTTTAGAAGGATTCTTCCGGTTTTTAAAAATCCTGCAAGTTAAAATCATCATACATTCCAATTACCTGAAGATTAATCATGTTTCTGGCTTCATCTATTTACAAATTAAGTTTTAGTTAATTTTAGAATAGTTTTAAAACTTAAAAGTCCAATTTCGATTATCTAGCAATTCTAATTCCGTCTAAATTGCATTTTGATTGGAATAATAATTTTACTGATTGCCGAGTTACTTATAAAAGTCTAGTTAAGTTTAATTACTTTAGGTTGTTTTTAAAAGCTATGTGGGGGGAATTCTTTCGCTACATTAAATATGGTTGGTAAGAATCTTTAACTAATGATCGGTTCACCACAAAATCGTTATCTCCGGATGCAGTCATTTGGGAAGCAGTAATTAAGAATTTTTTAAATAAAAACAGCCGAGGAAACGCATTTTTAATAATTAGAACCAGAACGTTATCCCATCCCTTAATTCAATCGAAATTTATCGGCCTTTTGAAGTTAATTATGCGCAATACTTTGATTTTATTTTTGAGGCCGCTAAGTATCTTTTACAGTTTCTTCCAAGAGAGTCCTGATTAATACTTGTCTTGTTGATTTCCGAAATAACCATTTAAAAAAATTCCTCCTAATTAGTGAGTTCCTTCCTTTATTTTTAATAAACTACACTAATTAAAGTTTGAAGTTATTTATTTTTCCTTCCTCGACCAGAAAGAAAGTTATTTCGTCTTAGGGTGAATTCTAGAGTTTGGGTCTGCAACAATTTTGCTGTTCTAGAAGGATCTTTTTTGCTGTTCTAGAAGGATCTTTTTTGCTGTTTGGAATTCCTCCTCTGTTATTACGTGCGTTTCTTGTGGAGGATTGCATTATCTTTTCCGGAATGGCTGACAGAAATATTTGTTACACGATGTCCACCGCATGCCTCAACGGAATTTTAATTATCTTTTCGGCGAGAGCGGAATTCCACAAATGATTTTCCGGTAATTCATTTGATTGCTCACTTCTGTTTTCTTTGCAAATGCGCTTTTATTTGCCTGGTCTTGAATGTGGGAATGCAGACGGGTCTCTTTCTCCATCCAATGCTCGCTTTCGTTATGACGGGCTCGCTTGACAAATATTTTAAAATTTGCAATTTTCAGCTCGAAAAGATATTTTGCCTATTTGTTTTGACGACGAAATATTTTAATGAATTTCTGGAACACGGATTGAGGGATTTTTGACTCAGAAATTCTTTTCTTTCTGGTATTTCTCCAAGTTGGGCGTTCAACCTCGGGGAAGTGTTTTATTGAATAAAATTCCGCTTCTAATTCCAGTAGTTGCTCACATACTCTTTTGCTTCTTGTCTCGTAACGCAACTCTTCGATATTGTTTGCGTATGCGTGTGTTTATCGCCCTTTTCAAGTATCCTGTTATTTCAAGTGTAAATGTATAATTAATGAGACTAAACGCTCAGGCGTACATTGTGAGTAAAGTTTATTTGAAGTTGAAAGGCAATTAACGTACGTACTACTGAAATGGAAATAAATGGAATGAGAAATTTAATTACATTATATCACAATAATTTAACTTCGCAATGTATCTGCGGAGACCCGTAAGAATGTTACCAGCAAATAAGATGGGGTATGAGTTGAAAAATACTTATGCAAACAAAAGGTTATCTTGATAAAAGCAGTCACTTGAATGATTTGATTTTTCTATTAAAAATAAGTTAAGTAGGGAAACTTTCCTGACTGACACTGAACTCATTCCTTCCATTAAAGGAAAACCCAAATGAGACTGAAAATAAAATTATAACCAAACATTTGTTTCCATTTTTACACCTCGAAAATGCCAACTTCTTACATAACTGTCGGGGATTAGTGAAATTTCTCTGTTAAATATATATCTTATGTCTTGTTACACTCTTGGTTTGACTGACTTGGTTCGAGCAAAAACTTGAGGAAGTCGTATGGTAAAGCTAGTAATAGTTATATTTTATCATTGTATGGTTGGATGTGAAAACAGCATAAAACTGTAAATAACAAGTAATTTTATCCTTCCTATTTTTTTGTCGCCAATAGCTTGTTGCTCTAGTGCAGGGATGCACAGACAACGACCCACTGGCCTTACGCGGCCCTCCGTTGATTTGCTGGCGGCCCGTCTCACCATGTGTTATTTTAACTTTGACAAGTCACACGAGATAAGTAATTTTGGTTATAATTTCGTTGCTAGATAATACAATGAAATGCACAAGCCTCTAGGTCAACATATATCTGAACAAACTTAGTCATGAATGGTAAGAAATCGAAAAATAGGAACTGCTTGACTGATTAAAATCCATAAATTAATTTTGCGCTGGACTACTACAAAAATCTAACCAAATATTAAAACAATTGTTTAGTTAATGAAATGTCACGCATCGAATTAAATTCTTCGTTCATTCTTTATTATCTTTCTCTTTTTAACAACATAAAATATTCTTAATATTAATAATAAATATCAATAATATGATAGATAACTTCATGTTTTTCGGCCGCTCTCCCGTAAGTCACAGTGAATCTATATGGCCCTTGGTCTTAACAAGTCTGCATCACTGCTCTAGTGCGACGTTAGTTCAACTACCTATCTCTACCTTCTTACTTTTTATATCTTCAAAATTTTTCTTTGTTCGCATAATCGCTTTAATCGATGCTTATCTTGTAGTTTTTTCCTCCGCTTCGGAAGAAACCTGACGAGCAGGATCACTTGTAATCCAGTCTGTCTTACGAATCTTGATTTCTTAATCATCCCCTAATCTCTTTAACGCTTTGCTCCTGGATTCTTTCCAAAGGGTAATTACTCCCTAGGAAATAGGCAATGAAATTTTCATTTTCTCCTGAACTTTTCTCCCCTTTTCTTGGGTCCGATAATTTCTCCTCACTTGCATTTTAATCACCCAACTGCTCCAGCTGTGAAAATGGTTTCTTGGCTTCACACCCCCGAAGAAAAATATTGTCGTTTGCACCAGGTGATACGTGGCATGGAACACTATCGATTGTTTCCTTTATTTTTTCTCACACAACCTTCCACATATTCGCCTTTATGCTGTTGTTATTATTATCACAAGGCTTTGGTGGTGCGTCATCATTTTCTTTTTTTACTGGCGTCAGTTCTTTTGGGGTGACATTGTCTGTAAAATATTCACCCCCTTCTCTGTTTTGCTTTTTCTGTTTCTGCTTTTTAGAAAAGTAAAAAGAAAAGCGAGTGGGGGAGAAGAAAAAGAAAAGTTTTATTCTGCGAGAGGGAGAGAAGGTGTCAGCTGTTGTAAGCAAGTTAAACAAGGTGGCTTTTTCTTCCTTCTTTTGTATCTCTTCTTTCCATCCCGATTGAGACTATTCTTTGCCTTTGTGCTCGTGTCAAATTATTGTGTCTCTTTCGCTCAAAAACAAAAGATACATCTATCCTTTGTTTTGGGAAAGAAACGTGTCAGATCGCGTTTTTTTCTCTTCTCCCGTGACGTCGCTTTTTCTTCTCTGTTCCAGAAGGGGATTCAGGCGTATTAAAAGATGTCACTTGGTGTTCGTACCATTGAAGCCAAATGGCGTTTTAGGGATGAATAGATCGATTATAACAATTCAGCATTGGTTCAGTGCTGCCTCTGCATTTTATCCAAGTATACTTTCCCGTTAGTGTATCTTTTTGTAATAATTGTATTTTGTATTAATTTGTAATTGATTACACAGCTGGCATTGTTTAGCGAGATTCTGAATTTTGATGTATATTTCTGTACATAAAAATGTTTGAATTACTTATGTGCAGGGTTCGTACTTTGCATCTATAAATTTTACTATTATTGAATGTTTCTATTTGGATCATATCTACCAATCCTGGTTCGGATTGTTGCAACTTGAAAGCATAATCAAGATAATTTTACTTTTATTAAACAAATGACAAAAAAGCAAAACTGACCTAAACAAGATATACCCTTAAGAGAAAAAAGGTTTCTCAAATTCAACTGTCTATGGAGGCCCTAGTATTTATATTAGATGTTTATCAGATTCCCTTGTGTTATAATATTAAAAGTACTTTTAAATATTTAGATTTTTAATATTTATTATATTATTAAATAGGTTATCAACTTTCTTAATTCCGTATATCTATTGATAGCTGTGTTCATTACTTACATTTCATGTCTGATTTCAATCCATTTATAATGAATTTCACCCACATCCAAAATAAATGGATTTCATATCTCTAAATGAAATAAAATGATGCAAAAATATATAACAGCATTTCGTTTACTTTTACTGGTGTCAATTATTTCCAATAAAATGCATCTCAAAGAGCACACCTCAATCATGTTACCACAATTGGATTCTAAACGTCTATCTTTCAATTTCATTCCATTCCCTTGTTCAACGGCGATTCGGCAAGCTTTTGATGTTAAATCTATTTTCGCTCATATTTTCGTTTCTGCGCTGATTTTTACCTTCCAGATTTCTCATTGTTTTCTGTAACCATACTGCTGAAGAATTTTATTAGAGTAGTTTTAGCAGTAGTATGTAGCTCCATAGTTCAAATCGAGCACATTTAAACTGAGCGACAAAATTGTCGAATGAATCCCGTAGCTGTTGATTTTATTTTGTTTATATCCATTGTTGCCATTAGACAATGAGGAAATAACATAAATTTCTGTGCCGAGTACGTTAGTGAATTATATATAGAGATTTTTCCTCCCACAAACGGAATATCGAGCTTTTGTTTCCTGATAGCGCTTAAGGTACTCTAAGTACGATTACAATTACGAATTGGAGAATTTTCTGTTATAAAATGAAAACCACTTCGTTACAACCTTATTTTTCACCTTCCAATATTTTATTTATTCGGTGACGCAATTACATGGGAACGAAAATTCCAGTATCTATTTTTCTCAGCCATTTTCCGCTTTATTGATGCTATGCTTTCCATATTGGCTCGTCATTTCATGTGTCGCAGCTGTGACGCTTGAGAAAAGTTAAGTAGCGAAAGTCTTGCGCTAGCACATGTGTGGCGGTGAATAACGACGAAAATAAATATCTTAAACGCCATCTTGATTTTGTTTTCATCTCTAATCATGCTTCGTTGCCCACCATTCGCTTTGAATACATAGTTTCGTAATAATTTTTTCTGAAACCCTCTATTCGTTTTGTTCAGGATTTACTGATTTAAATTGTGGATCGTTTTCTTTCCAAACGATTGAGCAATAATTCGGATGAATTGGATTTTTGATATGACGTATTCGCACACAATAAGTACTTTTTGGAGAGGAGTTTTTCTGCTAATGTGATACACTGATTATAACTCTGTAGTGTATATGTAACATTTCATAAAACGATATGTATTTCCACTATGGTGCATAGAATGAAAATAATTTTTATGTAACCCAGTTACGAGTTGAATAAATTGTTTTATTTATTTCTAATGCCAACCACTGGCCTCTTCAGTTCTGCAAGGGTGAGCTGATGGCCATTTGTTGAAGGAAACATTTTAACAAGTTATAAACATATTGAAAGGAAATGTTTCCAATTTATATGTATTGAGACTTTGGAGCATATCTTGTTCAACTGGGCCGGAGAGAACATTTTTAGAATTCCTTTAAAGGAAATTTGTGATTCATCATTTTTTTTTTTTTACTGTTTTTCTAATGTTCATTTTATGTATATTCCTTCGCTGGTTTATTAAAGACATCATGATATCCACGTTAATACGCCGGGCTCATGTATCAAGATGTATATACAGTGAGTAAAAAAGCTTCCGTACGCACTTACTATTTGAAATAAATTGCTTTATTATTTGCAGAATATAAATATTGAAGAAATAAAAATGGAAAAACAGATGAGCATAATTGTATAGAAAGTTTCTATTGCATTTAAACAAAAAATATTATGGTAATTTAGCGCATAATTCACAATAGCACAAAAATTTGGCAAATATAAAGCAATAAAACGTCTCCGTACGGTGAAAAATATTTCATTAAATGTTATTCCTCCCCATGTTTCATCATTTAATGGTCAAGTGAACCTGCTTTTGCCTTAATGACCTCTCAGAAGTTTAGGCATGACTCCCACGGATTTTTTTTTTTTTTCTGGAGTAATTTTGTTCCAGACGTTCAGAATGTCACTTTCCAGGTTATCTTTGCTGCTGGTATCATAATTTTTCAGTTTACTACCGATTTCTTCCCATAAGTGTTCCATGGGGTTTAAATCAGGAGACTGGTGGTATGTGCAGTTGCTGCGACATGTGGCAAAGGTATCATTCTTTACAAAACGTTGCAGTGTGTTTTGAATCGTTGTCCTATTGGAAGATAAATGGTTTTCCAAGACACAGTTTCGTAGCACTAGCAAGGACATCATTTTGTTTCAAAATGTCCAGTTACACATAGCTATCCCTGTTACCTTCAACAAAACATAAATTATACACACCAGAACTCATGCAACCCCATACCTTTACATTTCCTCCGCCATGTTTTACAGTTCTACGTAAGTTTTTTTGTTTGCATTTGATGCTTTGGTTTTCTCCATGCCATAACTCGTCCATCTGAACCACATAGACAAAATTTCGATTAATCCCTTTAAAGTACAGAATCCCAAAAAGTTAAGGGCTTACTTACATGCTTTTTTTTAGCAAACTCAAGACGTTTTCTTCTGTTAAGTTTGCTAATGAATAGTTTCTTACGTGCAACATGCCCATTGTAGCCACCTTTTTTGTTTACTTTTCTTACAGTCTGAGGTTTATATTTCAAGATTGTAATCAGTTTTCAACAAGGATGCAAGTTGTGCACTAATTCGTGGATTATCGCGAACTTTTTGCAAAATATTCCTTGTGTATATCACTCAATTTCTGAGGTCTTCCTGATCGGTTCCTATTTTCCAGTTTCTACCTAATTATGTCTTTCAGTGATTTTTACCGTAGATTTAGATTTGTTTGCGATTTCGCCAATATTTTCCTCATTGATAAACCGTCATTTCTCAACATTATCACCAACACGCGAATAGCTTTCGGAATTCCTCTTTTAGACGATCCACTGGTATAAAACTCGTTTGAAAGGATTACTTACACTATGCTGAAGTTCTTTTTCATTCGATAGTTATAATAATTGAATGCGGGACAGCTGGACTACGTTCTAATCAATTTTCACAGTGCGCATGGAAACTTTTTTTGCCTTTCATTTTGTATGTTTTTCTCAAAGTTTTAATTAATTACTTTTTATTTGTGAAAATTAAGGAATTTTTGTTGCGAACACATTCTCTAGTATGTAATAAGTTTCTTGTGCAGTTTCCTGAATCTTTGGTGAGATTTCTTTAGAAATTACTAGCAGAATTGCTCGGGTTGGTTTGGTTGAATGTTGATTGAAAAGTGATCAGAATAATCACTTCTATTTCATAGAGAAATGTGAGCATCATTTAAGTGTAAGGAAAATAAGTTTTGAACATCGTTTTTACTTTTCCATAACTTCTACAATTTATTTTGGACGCATATATGTATACATGATATATCCATCCATATAATCCATTTCATATTCATCGCCATTTGTAAGACAAACTATAAAAGTTTTTTCCTAGATGGCTACTAGATTTTGGAAGTCGATTTTGAGTTTTGCAGTGAGTCTGGAGTATCCCCGTACATTCATTTTCAGTAGCGTTGACGTAGTCTTGCACTTAGTTTTCCTATGAATATGTTTTACTTGTGGCATTCTTGCACCTGGTATGTGATGTTTTCGAATTTCATCATCAATATGAGAAGATGGTAAATTAAGATGTTACGGCATTCGTGATTAATTTATTTTAAAGTAAGCACATTTTTTTTGAAAATTCCATTCAGCGGCACGTTGAATAATGGTAGATAGATAGGTAGGTATATAATTAACATCGCACTGGAACAACACAACGGGCTATTGGCGACGGTCCGGGATGATCCCCCGAAGCGAAAGATCCGAGGACAACACCACGTGGAATAATGGAGCTTGTGTTAAAAATAAATGTCATCGGTGTAGACAAAGCAAACTCAATCGATTACAATTTTTCAAAAAACAGAAGGTCGATTTTTCAGCGTTTTTTAAAAAGAAAATCACTGCTTTCAACGAATGTTTCACATGTATCTAAGTTGCGTAAGAACAGCTTCAATTTGTAGATTAAGCAACCTCGACCTTCTGTCACTTAAGACAAAAAATTTCAATTTTTCAAAATTACTTGAAAAATATTGAGGCAATAATGATTTATTTACAAAAAGAACACATTTATAATACTTAGAAATGCTTACATATGACCACAACATTTCTGTCAACTCAAATGCACAAACACGGAATTCTAAATCTAATTTATAAAATAAAATATTAATTCTGGCGTTGCCGGATACCAAATTGCAAAATTACGCTTTTATCATCAATGAGCTTTTTTATTTTGGCTTTTCGTGTTCCATTACAAAATGCAAGTTGTGTAAAATTAAGTATTTTAAATATCCATTTTTCATCATTCAAATATTCCTAAATTATTTATATTGTGTAAATAAAACATCAGTTCAAACATGATTAGAATTTTAAATTGTTTAAATATTACGTTTCGGAAAAAATTGTTTTTCGATCAGTACTGGTAAAACAAACTGAGTTGCGTACCGCAATCGTTTTATGCTCAATGTTTTCCCTATGGCAATTTCTAATTGATTTAGCCCTAACCTAGGTTAAAGAGAAGGGGGTTAATATGTAGCTTACGTTACTCGCAGGGTTCCAAAGTATAAGTGTACCAAATTTGGAGTGGATGAGTCAAACGGTGTAGATTTGTATAGAGAACATACAGACAGACGCCAACTCTGTTTTATATATAGATAATAATTTATACGCCGTTTTCGTTTCCGTACGTAAACTATTTTTATCAACTGTATATTTGATTAACGTATGTGGCCTAGAAATTGGCATTATTTGTATGCTGGAGAATGGCAACGAAAGGTAAAAAAACAATTTAAATTCAACTGATACGAGATTCATTCGCCAATTTTCCCGCTTAGTTTAAACATGTTTGATTTGAGCTATGGAGCTTCATAATGTTGCTAAACTACATGGAAGAGCTCACCGTTCTAATGAAACTCAGCAGTCTGATGACAGAAAGCAATCAGAAATATGGAAGATAGAAATAGGAAAGAGAATATGAGTAAAATAGGTTTTGCGTCAAAAAATGCCGAATCCAATCGCTTTTGAACAAGGGAATGGGATGAAATTAGACTAGAATAGTTCTTTTAGAAATAATAGACTTTTAGAATCTAATTGTGGGAACAGGACTGAGGTGAGCTTTCTGCCATACATGTTATTGGAAATAAGAATTGACGAAATGATGTTACATATTTTTGGATAATTTTATTTCATTTAGAGGGATGGAATTCATTTATGTGAATAGGGATGCTATATTCAGTATAAATGTATTGAAATAAGATATGAAATGTGTGAGTATCGACACTTTACCATCAATGCATATGGGCAATTAAGAAAGTTAAGCGTAGAGGCTATGGCGCTGCTAGTTATATAATACTTTTACCGGTCTGCATTAACTTCATCTATTGTTTTCCCCGTCTCACTACAAGTTCCAACAAAGTATCACAGAATGCATTCAGTTACGAAAACAAAGTATAAATAAAACAACCGACAGAAGCAAAGGATATTTATACTTTTTAGCCAGCTGACGGTTACAAATGGTCGCAACTATTCCCATGCGTCCAGCGATTCAAAACCCCGCGATATCGCACTTGGTATTTTTTCTTTCTTTGAATTTTTGAAAAAAGGTTCTCACAGGAAGACTTCACCCTCACTGCGTAACGAATTCTTCACCATCGAAGGGTGCTCAGTATGCTGCGGGCGTTGCCTGTTTTACATAGAAAGTGCCATATTCTCCTGGTAACATTCTCGCGTTCCTTAGGAACGTGAGAGCTTGACATGCAGTATAAAGGAAATCGAACTTTCGATCCTGCACTTGAGGAATAAGACAGAGGAGAATGATCCAATACCGCGGATTGTCCTTTTCCCCAAAATGACCATTTTTCCCCTTTCGGCATCATTTCCTTGGAGACAGTAAAGCAGAGTTATTTGTTTGGTATACCGTAAAGACTCTCGAGGACAATTTGAGTATTGAGGATAACGTAAGGGAGATGCTGATGGTGATATGCTCTAGATTTTTTTCTCAAACTGCTCGGTTTCTTACCTACGATTCAGGTTCTTTACCATATCACTTTGTAGTGGCAATAGGAACGCAAAATATTTAATTGTTCTTAAAGTAATTTAGAGTCGAGTATAAAATACTAGCTCTTAGAGATCGAAGTATCTCAATCATCTATCATATTTGAATATGATAGGTCTAATTTTCTAACGAGTAGCGACAAATGGCAGTAGATAGACAATTCAAACCAACCTAAATGTTGATAATCCCCAAATACTGAAAATATATTGACGTGCAAGACTTTTACGTGAAAAAATAAGGGTATTGATGTTCTGGAATTTGCCATGAAATCTTCAGTTAGCTTTTTTATATCGAGAGTCGTTTTTCAAAACTTTTCTACTGCACATAACTTTTTCATTATTAAATTCATAAGCAACCGAATTTTAAGTGTATTATGCTGTTTCAACCCTAAATGTGAATACATACCCCTAAGGAGAAAACCCCCCAATGTTTTAAAATATAGCGAAACATGAAGACAATAGATTCTTAATGCAACCAAAACCGTTATTTTGCACGAACATTATAGAAACGGGATACTTTCTCATACTTCGAAAATTTCCACTCGCCCTCCTATTTTATTTCATGACTAAACTCATTTCCGGGAGAACGTACTTAACATAAAAGCTTTCGCTTTTTCTTTCTGGAAACTGGAAACTTTTTCGTTTTGTTCCCAACTAAATACACATCCGAACAGAAATTTTCCGCGTGTTGTATTTCTCCCCATTAAGCCGCGTAAATCTCACAGTCCGACGTCATTTAACGTCGGACAGTGGTAAAGTTAAGAAAGCTTTTAAACGCGAAAACTGAACCTAATGAGGCGAACGAAACCGAAGAATCCTTTTTATCGGCCTCCTGCATTTATTTATTAAAATTACCGCGGATCATATGTCCACGTCTCTGGTGCATGTTTTCCCTCCTATACCTTAATTATTTATTTTTTTAATTCCCTTCTGTTTCTCTTCTGCTGAGGCTATTATCTTAGATGTTGAAGTTTTCTTGGGGATAACGAGCCATATTTAATCACCCAGATGCGGAAGATTCTTTACTTCATTACTGGCGTTTTTGGTAAATATTCATTGGAAGGAGATCATATAATTTCTGTACTCTATTTCGCTCTTAAGTACTCTACGGTTTCTTGTGCGCTCCCTCCCTACTTAGTCATGCTGATAAAGATGAATCTTGCGTTTATTGTAATTATGCTGTGGTATGAGAAGTTCCAGGAAGTTCTGGATTACTTAAGGAGTATATTGTTTCGTAATTGAATTTGTGCTCTTTTTTTGCTTTTATCTCTTTCTCTGTAATTGAATCTAGTTTTAACGAATCTTTTTTCAGTGGTGATGATTCTCCGTTTATGGAGCTGAAGTTTTTTAAAAGATGTGCTCCTAAATTGTTTTTTTGACGGTATAAATTATATACCATGAAAAGCTACTAGCTCTAAGAATTAAAAGGGGCGATAAAGCCGAATATGGTGGTTGGTAGTTGAATTTACTTCGCACTGGAGCAACACAACGGGCTATTGGCGACAGTCCGGGGTAAAACATGAAATGAAAGATCCGAAGACAACACCTCGTAATTTTGAATCACGTTCAGATGACGAATCCACACCTGAGCGCTGTGACACCCTACTCTCCAACTTAAGAGAGCGACCCCAGGGTACCCAAGCAATTTTTCTTATCTCCATACTTTCTTTTCACAATTACTTGTGTTTGGCGCAGCTTGGTCAAATATGGCCCTTGCGCCATAAAAAGAAACCAACCAACCTCACCAACACGACGGACAACTTCTTGATAGCAAGAGATTTGTTCGTGGAGTGATTGCTGACTGGCTGTTGAATTCATGGATAAGATAAGAGCCAAGCGCTAAATGCCAAGGGAAAAATAAGTAAAAGCGATTGTTTAAATATTTAAAAATTAGATAATATTTCTAATGAAGTGTATAAGCAAAATAAATTGTTCCTCAAACACACACATATGAAGCAAATTTGATCTGACTCGGGGCTCCTTAACAATTTCTCCAGTTGGTGCCATTGGTGTTAAACATCTTGAAAGTGTTCACTGCAAAAGAAAACTGACCTTCCATCACATTTGCAAATTTATTGATTACTTTTTCTTTTAATGCCCGGCCAATTGAACATTATTCATTATGACATTACTAGGGTTGCTTTGTGAACCACTTTGCGCTATCTTGATGCACCACAGGGTGTGGGTTACACCTCGCATAGACACTACACATTTCTTTACATTTGCTTATACGTGGTTTCCAAATGCAATCAATTGGAAGCCTCGTATAAGCAAATGTAACATCGCAAACTCCTCGATTATCGAATGTTTGAAACATTGGGCTTTAAACTTACTGTTCGAAAAATATAAACTCCCGTTCCGAATATTTCCAGTATTAGTTCTTATCTTAGTATCTTATCTTACTTCATTTAGCAATTCTTGAAGCCATGTAACTAATTACCCTTGGTGTAGCAGAAATTAACCGTAGAGCGACGAACCATCCATTCATTCCGTACCTAACAAAGGAAATGCACGTAACTTTGGATAACTCATTGCATTTAAGATAATATCAAACGTGACTTCTTAATTTAAAAATGATTGGCTAAATCTCTATTTTGCTGGATTGCTTCGGGAATGAGAACTAATTTTTTAATTTAAAATAACTTCATCCAGTCTGAAACACATAATCCGTTCTTTCAACTCATTTTAAGTTGAAGCTGTTAAAAGTTCTACATTTATTCTCTTTTCTCGTGAAGATAAACTTGGGGATTTGTTGACATAATAAGATACTAATTAAGTTTTCGCCGAAGGTTGGGTGTGTTATCAAGTGAGTGATATGGTTCTTTCCTCTGATCTATGCAAATTACTTGCTAATTTGTTGACTCAGTCCCCCTTCTGGAGACGGACGGTGTTTTCATTATCGCAGCTAACTAGGCTCTGCCGTCGCTTTTAGGAAGTCGATATTGCTTTTGTCTTTCAATTTACTTGTTTGCTTTTCATTTATTCGAGTTGAAGTCTGAGACTGGAAATGTTTTTTTTTCAGAAAAGAATTCCAGCTCGTTCAGTCCTTCGCGCTACACTATCTTGTTTGAATTTAATATTGCACACTTATTTTTCGAAGGCCGAAGAGCAATAGAAAAATGTTGAGTGGTTGGAGTATGTCTAGGTTACTGCAGAACACTGAGCAGGAATCTTTAACCCTCCTGGTGGTTGTCTCGTCGAGGTATCTCGTTATTAGCAAAACTGACCAGATCTTGATAGACGAGATGCCTCGTCATTAGAAAAAACCGACGATATATCTCGTCATTAGCAAAGATGGTCAGATCTTGATGGACGAGATGCCTCTTCGAAACCACGTGGAGGGTTAATACTCATGAGACTGAAATGTGTGATAATGCATCGTACTCTCATTTGACTTTTGATAAATATAGTAATCGCTTAAGACACCCTACCAATCTTAATTCATACCAATTAAAGATTTATGTTTTATTATCAGTGAATAAAGGTATGTAGTTGAATTTCCCCGCACTGGGTGCAACACAGAGCTATTGACGACGGTCCGGGATCAATCGAGAAGGGAAGACCCGAGGACAACACCTCGTAATTTTGAACCACGGTCAAGTGACGACGTCACACCTGAGCTGGCACACCACTCTCCAAACTTCCACACCACGCCAACGTGAGGCCATTTGACTTGATACTTTGTTGTACTTGATACTTATTGACTTGACTGTTCTTACTCTTGAAGTATTGAATTTTACGCTGCCAATTTGTTTTCGACACTTTTGTGCTGGTAAAGTGAAAAATCCCAGCAATGGTCGAGAGAATATTTTTATTGTTTATAGTTAGAGAAATATGGATAAAAAATATAATTTTGAAGCAGGAAATGTGGTCTGGCAGCCGAAATCCAAAATTTAATAAAAGAAATCTTGATTTTGCAGATTTTTTATATAAATCTAATTCTCTACTGACTAGTTTCAGATGTAATCGAAAACGTGCATTTCCGAACAGTAGTCTATTTGTAGCTGATCGATTGAGATTGATGTGATGAGGAAGCAATATGGGGAATTTTCGGTATATTTCAAGTCTTCATTCTTCCGGTTGTAATCTTGAACCACAATATAACTGCATGCAGGCCTTCAATGTTAATTAGACCACCTAGTTAGAGTTTTTTTTTGGCGACTGGTTTTATAATTGTATCTGAGTGTGGAAAGCAGTGCAACTTCTGTTTGCCTAAAAGTGCTTTCATAGTTGAGATTCGTTGCACTGCTTTATAATTAATTTCTGTAGTGGCTGAATTCGATAGAACTGCATTAAAACCGTCCTGGTGGTTGCCATTTCGAGGTATCTGACCAATAGCAAAACTGACCAGATTTTGATGGCCGTGATATCTTGTCATTAGAAAAACTGACTAGATCTTGATCTCTTTATAAAAAATCGGCAATATCTTGATGGATGAGATATCTCTTCGTTGGAAAAATTGGTTAGATCTTGCTGGACGAGATATCTCGTCCAAACCACTTATAGAGTTAAGATCATGGGTGTACTCCTGAAAACGTGGTCGTGCAATGGATGATTGGGATCTTTTGACTAGTATGTGTTGCCTTTTGTAGCCGAATAAATGTGAGGGACGCTGTGTGAAGAGAAGGCTAAGTGCCAAAGAAGATTGAAGCCGTGATAGAAGTAGCAGTATCTAATATCACAGGTCTTCAGACAGTTGTTGGAAGTGATTTGTATCGCATTGGAAACGATTGCAATCTGGAATTTGTGAGTAGTGCCGACTGCTTTGTTTTAATGCATGCGTGTTCATAATTACTAATAATTACCGGTCACTAATTGTAGCAGAACGTAAAAAGACAGTGCATTTTAAGTCTATTAAAAAGTTTTCAGTTAAGATGCACTCGTATATTAATATGTTGTAAGAATTTTAGTTGTGGTTCAGTTCAGTTTTTCGAACTCAGCCTTATATATAAAGAAATAAAACATTACGATATAGTAATCGAGTTAAAACGAATGTGATATTTTGGTGTTTTATCGATTCGTTCCTTTCGTAATTCTTTGGCTGTCCAATTTTTTTAACTGTTGAACAGGAAGAGCCACCTTATGAAATGATCATGAGTAGAAATTGAATTGTGTACCACAAATGAAAGTGCCAATTAAAACTAGGTACTGAAAAGCGAAATGTGCGTACACTGCCGAGCTTCCGTTAGCTTGTTATCTGATGAAAACTCCTGAATGACCACTTCAGTTTTCAGATACTGCAGTATATATTTCTACCATTCATTCTCCGTCTGCCGAATGGATATACAAACTGTACGATATATAAATATATATCATCCCAAAAGGAGGGTACCATGGAGCGCAGGGGGAAATAAATAAACTGGGAATAAAATAAAAAGTCGGGGGCTTTTCAATTTTTCAAAAAAGTTACGGGTAACTTTTGGGGGGAAGTTGAAGAAATGCCAGGGCACTTGTGCTTTTGGCCAGAAATTGCTTTTTGATGGTGTGGGAAAAATGAAAGGAACTGAGCCACCCAGTTTTCTCTGAACTACTGGGGGTGCTTTTGGGGGAGGGGTGGCAACCGTTGAGCTCTGTCCAAGAAGAGAGGGAGGAAACCATAGCGCATCCCGATAGTGTTGTATAATGATAGTCCTGTCAGATAATGCCAAGTGCGCGTACAATAAGCCATTTAGTTTCTCGGTCCAACTTTCTTGAGGAATCGAAAATGCTTTTTTAATAGAAGTTTTTAAATAAGATTAACGAGCCCCTCTGATGTCTTTCTTGAGATGTGCAAGTTTCATGAAAATGCTGACGTTTTTTGGTTGTTTGCGTAATTTATCGGTTGTACTGGGTATTGGATGGACCGAAAGACTATTAATTATGCCACCCTCTTGAAGATGGTAAACACCATTAATTTAATGTTATCAAAAGCTTTGTGGGAAGTGTATTCGAAATATATTTTTTTGAAGGAACTCGCATTTACTCTCATGAATTAGATTTTAACTAGAGTTCGTGATCAATCTAGAACGTTTCTCAAAATTGAAAGGTTTCTCTGAATCGGAATCCTCATTAATTCATTGAAAATATCTAAATACTACTTATATGAGTGACGTTTTTTGTGTTCAAGTGATTTCAAAGCAGGTTTTTATGCGTTAAATAGACCTCTGTCTTATAACAGGTTACCACTATAGATCCCTACTCTACCAAGTCCTACCTTTAAAATCCTCCTGATTTGCTTATAGCTGTCACTTACTATAATGTGCAAAAATGGTTACTCGATTGTAATTTTTTCTTTGCTGAATTGGTACATTCTTAACAAAAACTGAAGCCTCTGGAATCATTGATTTTCTCGAGAGATTGATTTCGAGATTTTAAAATTTGGTGAGCCATTGATAGGCAATTTAAAACTACCAACTAGTATTTAATGTTACGTCATTATTACATCATTGACCCCTTTTAAATGACAATGTAGCCAAATTTTATTAAATATGTTAGTAGTATAACTGAATTTTAACTGGTTCAATTGAAGAGCTTTATTCCAACACATGCTAAAAGCTCCTTTTTAAAATTTTCAGTAAAGCATTTTCAAGTTTTTTAAAACTTCCAAAATTATAATGGGTATCCAACATTCAAGAGGTCAGGTTTTCTTAAAATCTCAAGTATTAATAACTCATACAAAGAATTAGAAATTCTTTTATCCTCTTGAATATTTTGTTTCTAATTTTTTTCATTACTTAACATCGTCGGTTTACAAGTGAAACACGAAGTAAAAATAAAAACATCATTCTGAAAATGCGGAGGTGGAAAAATTCTACTCCTTAAGCCTTACTCGCTAAGTGTCTCTCAAGAAGAAATCTAACCTTCGTGCAAAGAAGAAATAACTTAGTGGACTTCACTCTAAGGATCACCACATTCTGGTCTGGAAAAGCTAAAAATTTCATATCTAAATTGTTTCGACTTGGTTTGTTTCACTTGTAAGTCTCACGATATATTTCCATGGCTTATCACTATGTTTGATATAGCTCTTCAATTGAAAATAAGTTATTTTTAATATTTGAATTGCAGTGAAATAATTTAAAAGACCTGAACCCATGGCCTTTATACTTTCCTCCGAAGATCTAGTTTTGGTTTCATGAGGGTCTCATTTAGTCATTGATCTTAGGTCTGTTGAAGCTACATGTTTAACCGTCCAAGTGACTTCAACGAGATGTCTCATCCAATATCTGGTCAATTTTGCTAATGACGAGATATCTCGTCGAGACAATACTGACTCTAAGGGGAATGAAGATTCAAGTGTAAAAAATAAATTATTCCTTGCCTGGAACTGGTGATAGTTTGGAACAAGTTTTTGCACCAGAGGCTGGCCACTACAGGGTTGGTTTTCGACTAGGAGATAAGCCACCAGGAGAGTTAAACCGTATTTCATTACTGGTTAGAGTAATGCTGGTATCGTGTGTTGTATTTATAAATTATTCATTTAGTATTATCCACCTTTCTACCATTGCCATCCATCCGTAACCTTTCATTCATATATCAATCCTTTGATAAGACCTTTCCGCACCACAAGAAAGTATTGACTTCTCATTCCTTTTTATCTGCAGCATTTCTCGGTTCCTGCACTTTTATACACACGCCATCCCATTCTTTTTTCTCTTCTCCCCACCCATACGCATTGTCAGCAGTGCCTCGTGGAAGTGACATATCAGGAAAGATGCTGTCCAGATGGCTCGCTATTGACAGGATAAGCCCTCCCCGGTCTTCAACACACTGCCTCTTGTGCGTAAGTTTTTGTCAGTTCGGAGCTTTTCCAGAACCGTGGCCACAGACAGCATCGCCGGACCTTTCGTGACCTTTGTGTGTGTGTGCCCACGGTGCGGAAACGTTTGTCGCTCCAATTATTGATCTCGCTGTTGCGCCTCAGCTGCTGTTGTCTGTATAATTTGTCTCCAGAACTTTAACAGGGCGAATATTTTTTATGGAGATCAGTTATGAGGATAAGAATCTGAGAGCAGTAGCGTAGGTAGGATTTTATTTCGGAGGGGGCCCACATTTAGAAATAAAAGTCTGGGTCGTATTATGCTTTAAAAAAGTTGTAGGATTTGTTACGAATTTCTGGATGACGTTTGTTTGCAAGACCACAACTTTTTAAGTAAGGTGTTGCTGTTAACATTTTTTTGAATTTCTAATGCCAGACCGGGGCTGCAGTAGCCCGGTTGGAAGAGTAGCGGATTAGCAATAGGAAGTTTGCGACTGCGAAACTCGATCGAACGAAAGACCGTCGTGGGTTTTGGTGCACGTTAAATCTATCGTGGCCTCAAATCTCGCGCTGGTGTGGTGTGGAAGTTTGGAGAGTGAGGTGCCAGCTCATGTGTCGACTTCATTTGACAGGGGTTGAAAATTACGAGGTGTTCTCCTCAGATCTCTCCCTTCAGAATTAATCCCGAACCATCGCCAACAGCCCGTTGGGTTGTTCCAGTAACACGTTAATTCAACTACCTCCTCTAATGCCCAACCATTCTCCTCTTCGGCCTTTGGCACTACAAAAGATGAACTTACCGGTATTTGGGAAGGAACCTCTGTGGGTAAGCAACAGTTACTCTTAAGCACAAGGCTGCCACAGATGGCTTTTGGCTATTTTTTAAACTTGCGACTAGGGGTATTTTTTAAGCTAAGTCGCTCAAAACCCCTATTTCAAAATTTTACCGACTTTTTTTGAAAATTCAACATAGGTCAACGAAAATTTAGCCCTTTTCTTTTTTAACGAATAACAGACGAAAGAAATGTTTTTCGGATTTTTCTTTAGGGAGAAAACTTTCCAAGAGACGCCAATTCCGAAGTTTTGGTTCCAAGCGGTGACAACCATGAAAGAAAAGCATCGGAATTTAGTTGTCAGATTGTGGTGAAAACCTTATTAAAGAAAATATTTAATTTTTTTATTTAAATATTTATATTTTTGGCGAGATCTTCAACGCCTGTGTTTCATACTTAATTTGCACATTTTCTATCTTAGCCGATTCATTTTGTATCCAGAGTAATTAAAATTGCTACTAAAATAGGGTTTAAGAGGATACTTGTTTTCCTACTATTTTTCAAAATATGCCACTTGTGTTACTATTTTGCAAGTGATTTGGCTGAGGCAGCCCTGTCAGCACGCCCATGCGCTCAAGCAACATGGGTTTAGTCATCTGACCGTGGCTCAAAATTACGGGGTGTTATCCTCGGATCTTTCCCTTCGGGTTTGATCCCGGACCCTCGTCAATAGCCCGTTGTGTTGCTCCAGTGCGACGCTAATTAAAAAATACCCAAATACCAAGCAACATGCGACAAAACACACGACATGCGCATGCGTACTTTGTTTCTGTGGAGTAAATATGTACGCATACGTATTTCAGCTAATTCAGTGTCGCAGAACTGACTTTAAATCAATGTGTGGCTTGCTTGACGGTGATAATCACCAACATCCATGCGCTTACAAACCGGGATTCGAATCTGGACTTACTGGGGGCAGATAAACGCTATAACCACAACACCAGTTAGGCGACTACTGTTAACAAAATGATCTCGATTGATTTGTGTACCAAAACAACCTTACGAGGGTTTTTCCACAAAATTATTTGAAAGAAGTGTTCAAAATTTGAATCCCGATTTGTATTTTTGAAAAATCATTGCCAAATAAATTTTATAGATTCGTCATCACTCTTGTTTTACTGTATCAGTTTTTAAAATCTTGAAATTTCCAAACGTTATCCATTTGCTTATGATTATTTTATTACTAATCCCAATAAATAAAATTAAAACGGAATTTACCACCACATCAGGTAATGTAATTCACTTAACATGTTTTATGATGAGACAAAATACGCGCAAATGGGATATTTACGAGACATCGAAGTACTGGTAGCACCTGATCCCTTCAACCTCCATATCGTGAACATACAAGAACTGTTTGTATTTATGGGATGGCATCAGTTCCCGAGTATAACGAGGAAAGTTTTAAGCGCCATCATGTTTCCCTGAACCCTTATTTGATGTCCAACGCGGGTTTGGCTGGTTCCAGGCCCTCCGCTTACATATCTGAGTCATTTGCTTACCCACCGTGTTCCCGAGATAGCGGTGCTTCCCGTCCATTTCCCAGCAAATGACCGTAGGGCCCCGTCTCATAACCTGCACGTTTGCTCTTAAGATGATATTTGCCCCGAAGTGCATGTTTGACTTTAAAATTTCATGCAGAGGAGGTTCCAGTGTCTGCTCCTACGCGAAATCGTTATGGCCATGCTGGAAACGGGGTTTAACTGTCTGTCTCAGGATGGCTCTGTCCTCTACTTTAAAAGTGTCTTTAAAAGTTCTGAGTACCAATCATGCGAGAAAATGTCATCGTTTTGAAATGTTTCCTGTCGCAATGCGAACATACGCTACAATGTGTTTTTCAGGAAGTATACGTGTCTTTGGGTTTTGGATGGGGTGCTTGAAGTGTTAATTTCATTTCGTCGTTATTTGGAGCTGACTTTCCGGTTGCATCCATACCTTTCGTATTTGCGGATTGTGTCTTAATTGTTCTGCGTCTTAGTGCTTCTGATTGAAAATGTATAAAGGGGCACATTTGTGTATAGGGGATTATTGAATAGACATGGAGCTTGAAAAAGCTTTTGTATTATATCAAAAGCTTATTTTAACGTGGGTTAGGAATGAAGGAGTGTTAATGGCCATTACTCCATATGTCAAAGTTTTGTTTTATGTGTCAAAGGGCAAAGATTTTCGAAATCAGTGTTTATTTGTGCCAAGCAAGAAAAGAAATATTGTCTGATTGTTTTCTATTGATTCATAATGATTAAAATAACTTTTGGTAAAATCGATCTCTTTCTATTGAATTCATATTTCAGTTATTTATTAAAGACATTCTGCAGACACTTGGTCATGACTCGTATTTTTCGACGAGGCATAATTAAGCTTCCTATACACAGGGACAGCGAGAAACGCAATTCCTATTCTTAAAACTGGCTTTCTGTTCTCTTTTTATACTGCTTATAGGAGACATTACTGGCGCACATGATTTGCATATAGTGCTGTGCTAATCATGTGCATATCCTTCCATGATATTAGCATCGTGCAAATTTCAAGGCTATTGGATGCCTCCTTCATTAGTGTTGCATTTTCGATGGCCAGCAGTGTATTTGAATTTTACCAAATTTAAATAAACAGTCGACGTTTCTTTTTACGAACCTTCATGATTTTACGAACTCGTATCAAGTCAAGAACTGAATAACGTTGAACAAATTTTAATTCCGTTTCAACGACCTTTTTATTTGTTTTAACTTTTCCCCGGTCCCTTGTAGTTTGTTAAAAAGAGCATCGATTGTATTTTAAATTTTAATGGAAAACTTTGAAATAAATTATTTCAACCAATTCTATCTTCAGATAGTCTATTTTGGGACATTCATCAGTAAATGCGTCGGGGAAAATGCTTTTCAAACATCTCGATTTAATTTATTTCGGTGGTTGGATTTTTATGGCCATGTTTGGCCAAGCTGTACCATGTAACGATAAATAAATGTATATACACATAAAGGAAACTTAACTGATGATACAGAAGAGGGAAATACACCCATGGAGGAGGAGTCGAATCTGCGCCTCCTACAACTCGCAGGTTGCTAGCGCAATGGGCAAACCCACTGAGCCACGGCAACTCCTAATAACTTATTTCTTGTTTTTTATTAAACATTTTTCTGGCGTAATGTATTTTCAAATAGATCAGGTGTTATGACTACTTACAGTTTTTACGATTCCTTGAACTAATAGACCCTAACACTGAAAGAAAAATTTTATTTTAGATAAAGTAAACGATGAAACACGCTTCTAAAAATCCCATTGATTTTACCGATAGTTCCCCTGATCCGCCGTCTCAGTGCATTTGGTAAGAACTTGAAAGTATATATCTGATGGCATCAGAGAGACCATAAAACTTACAGCCCATCATCGCTGCCCTATCGGTATTACCGGAATGTCCCCGTATTAAGTTTTATTCCTACAGCCAAAGCAAACTGTAGGACTAGTAATGCGAGAAACGTGATTTCAAAAGTTCAGTTAGGAGAGAGGGGAAGACTCACATTCTCGAAGAACTGTTGAGCTGCATTAAAAGTTTTTCTGGAAAGATGAGTCGTTGGAGAGAACCTAATCCTGTTTTTCAGCATTTCTCCAGAGTTATGAAAGGGCTCTCGAGAAATTTGAGGAGACATCCCAGTGCTTGTCTCCGAAATGGGAAACATCCCGGATGTGAAATTTAATTCGATTCGTTTTCGAATTTTCTCGAGTAGAAATCTAACTGGATTGGGACGAGGTCTTCGGTTTGGTTGGTCACATTTCAGGAATCTGTTTCGTGCGGGATAACTTTCTCTTTGGTTGAAAGAATGGTTCAAATCTCGAGTTTTGAATGTTTTTAATTTCGATAGAAAAGTTCGAGGTTTCAGAAAAAGGCGATATTTATATTTTTTAAAATATACAAGTTTCGCTTCAATGAACCTGATTAATACATTTATGCATTTTACTTAATGATTACTATCTGCAATCTAAATTAATTTTTTAATCTTATTTTTGGAACATTAATCACTTTAGATTCCGTTTGGGCAGCTGCACGCTTGCTGATTTATATTTCTGCTGATTTTTTCGTTTAATTTTCGACTTATTAATTTTGTCATTTTCTTGGTGGCAATTGCAACAGTGGATAAATATATTTAAGAACATATGATTCGCCTGATTGAATTTGATAAAAAAAATGTATGCGTTTTAGCTAATCATTACTCTGCAATCTAATAAAATTTGTTATTTACCTTTATTTTGAGCCCTATTCACTCTTCAATGATTATCATGGGCAACAACACATTTCCTTTTGACTTACGTTTTCCTCTACCTTTGATTTATTGATACTGTCCTTTTTATGGAAGGCAATTGTTTCTATTTCTTAAAAATATCACTCCATCATCATTCGTTCAGTGACGGACTAAAAAGATTACAAACTATTTTATTTTTTATTGATATTTACTGGTTTATTACACTATTTTGATTAATAGAAAATGTAACTGACTTGTTCCTTGTTCTGCAGTCATAATTGATGTTTCTTACTTTCATATTTTCCCTAGGTTCAGATGAATCAGGGGTTCTATTAATTGAAATAATTAGTTTTTATACAAATGAATTTTGCGAATAGAAAATTTTGTAATAATTATGGAAAATGTAAAAAGCGATCATTTATATTTCCAAAGTATCAACCTATATCAATATTTACAGTAGGAAATTGTCTTGTAGAATTTACTGTGTAGATGAGATCTTGAATTGTTTGCTTAAGTAAATTGAATAGTTTCATGTCTTGCAGTTCGGAAAATCGGAAACTTAGAAAACTACCAAATAGCATATTTCTCTGATTCCATGTTTTTCACTGATGAAATCTATTGTAATTTTGGCATTCGTTCAAAGTTTTAAAGCTATTGAAAATACTTTTCTGCCTTTCATGGAATTAAAAAAACGAATGTGAGGATTGATCTTTTTCTTTTGATGGGAAGTCATTGATTCTTACCAGTTACGCGTCTACCAGATTCATATTTAATGCTCTGCTCTAAATATCTTTTTGAAATTTTGATTTTATTTTTGTTGGAAGAAGTGAATGTGTGTGTGTGTGTGTGTGTGTGTGTGTGTGTGTGTGCGTGCGTGCGTGCGTGCGTGCGTGCGTGCGTGCGTGCGTGCGTGCGTGCGTGCGTGCGTGCGTGCGTGCGTGCGTGCGTGCGTGCGTGCGTGCGTGCGTGCGTGCGTGCGTGCGTGCGTGCGTGCGTGCGTGCGTGCGTGCGTGCGTGCGTGCGTGCGTGCGTGCGTGCGTGCGTGCGTGCGTGCGTGCGTGCGTGCGTGCGTGCGTGCGTGCGTGCGTGCGTGCGTGCGTGCGTGCGTGCGTGCGTGCGTGCGTGCGTGCGTGCGTGCGTGCGTGCGTGCGTGCGTGCGTGCGTGCGTGCGTGCGTGCGTGCGTGCGTGCGTGCGTGCGTGCGTGCGTGCGTGCGTGCGTGCGTGCGTGCGTGCGTGCGTGCGTGCGTGCGTGCGTGCGTGCGTGCGTGCGTGCGTGCGTGCGTGCGTGCGTGCGTGCGTGCGTGCGTGCGTGCGTGCGTGCGTGCGTGCGTGCGTGCGTGCGTGCGTGCGTGCGTGCGTGCGTGCGTGCGTGCGTGCGTGCGTGCGTGCGTGCGTGCGTGCGTGCGTGCGTGCGTGCGTGCGTGCGTGCGTGCGTGCGTGCGTGCGTGCGTGCGTGCGTGCGTGCGTGCGTGCGTGCGTGCGTGCGTGCGTGCGTGCGTGCGTGCGTGCGTGCGTGCGTGCGTGCGTGCGTGCGTGCGTGCGTGCGTGCGTGCGTGCGTGCGTGCGTGCGTGCGTGCGTGCGTGCGTGCGTGCGTGCGTGCGTGCGTGCGTGCGTGCGTGCGTGCGTGCGTGCGTGCGTGCGTGCGTGCGTGCGTGCGTGCGTGCGTGCGTGCGTGCGTGCGTGCGTGCGTGCGTGCGTGCGTGCGTGCGTGCGTGCGTGCGTGCGTGCGTGCGTGCGTGCGTGCGTGCGTGCGCGCAAGTTCTTTTATTTGTTGCTTTTTTCATTCTGACGCGTGTGCATCTTTTGTATATAATTTAACCCTCCTGGTGGTAGTCTCGACGATTTATCTCGCCATAAGCAAAACTGACCAAATCTTGATGGACGAGATATCTCCTCATCAGAAGAAAAGTGACCAGATCGTCATCACAAAAAAATTGGCAATATCTTGATGACGAGATATCTCGTCATTAGTAAAATTGGTCAGATCTTGATGGGCAAGATATCGAAATCACCTGGAGGGGGATATTGGATCCAAAAATAATTGTATCCAAGTTTTCTTCTGTTTGTAATTTTGTTTCAAAGCATGAAGCATGATTTGGTTTTGAAAAATTGTTGGTCTGGCTTATAATGTTTAGAATTTTTAGAATTCCTAAAAATTGAATTGAATTTCTTTCTCTCGCACAGGTGGCTCAGTGGGTTTGCCCATCCCGCTAGTAGCTTATGAGCTGTAGACTGCAAGTTCAATTCCTGTAACATATCCTGGGTGTATTTCTCTATGTCAGTAAAGCTTTCCTTGTCTGTATTGTGTTAAGCGCAGCTTCACAGATATGGCCCTTGTGCCATAAAACCACCTCTCCCTCAGTGGATGGAGCTGAATTTTAGCATACAAAGATAGATTCAAATTTTAGCTATCCCTCATTTTGGCTTATCAAGAATTCGTCTCTGAATTAAATTTCTAATTGAATTGGTTTTGCATGGATACAGATTGAATAGATTGATTACGCCACAAAAGGGATGTAATTGATATGGTATGTTTGTCAGATATACGTCTGTATACGATGGTCGATGGAATATGACTTCCAGCAGGTCATTTCGTTTTTTGAATATGCGCAAAGATGAACAGATATAAAAGAGTGCTGAATATGAAAACCATTTGTTTTGTTTATTATTCAAATATGGATGTACATCTGTACTTGCAAAGTAACCTTTTGGTTGATTGTGTTTTATGGCACAAGGGCCACATTTGTTCAAGCTTTGCCAAACAATGTCAAGAAAATAGACAGATACACACAAAGAAAGTTTTACTGACACAAAATTGAAATACATCCAGGGAGGAATCGAACCTGCGCCGCCTACAACTCATAGGTTGCTAGCGCAGTGGTTAAACCCTCTGAGCCGTGCCAATCGCGTAACTGCGGAATTATAATTATTTATCAATTTCTTGACACGAGACGAGTTACCTGGATTTACATTCCTGAGAAACAAATTCCTTTGAAACTTGATCAAAATCGTGAAAACATTGTTTACACATAAATGAAAAGTTATTGGCGGTCTCTGAATTTCGTACTACTTGTTACGGGAATAAATATTTAAGTTACACTTTTTTGACATTTTTGTACTGCACACATGCAACATTTAAATTTGGTGGCTTCAACTTCAACGCCTTCCCTCAACACGAACGGCATTTTTCGCTCAAAGCTTGGAGCTCGTGTTTGCTCAAAAGAAACCCTGTCCCATCCTATTGAATTTTATTGCCCGAGTTTGATTTACCTCTCTTACATTTCCCGCGGCCAACTGTAAGCTTTTTCTATCTATTTGTAGTCCCCGAGGACAACGCTACCGCCGAGCCTCACATCGCCGAAGCGAAAATCCCCGGGATTTTCCATCCCTCCAAATGGACACGGGGTGTCCCTGTTTTCTTATACATGCTCCTCATGTCTCCTGCCTATCTATCTATATATCGACCTGACTCCGGTTTTTCCCGGATTTACTTTGGATACACACCTCCCCGCCGTGTGGACATTCCTGGAAAATATGACTCACCACTCTGGACGCGAGATCTTCAAGTACCTGGAGAAATGTATTGGTGGTACGACTTGCCGATTTCGAGGAGGGAGGATGTAGAGCGATTTTTTACTCTGGGAGGCGAAAGTTGATTTTGTGGCAGTTATTTACGTCTTGGGGAGGGGGGGTGAGTATGTGCGAGTTCCTGATCCCGAAATAAATTTACTCGTTCGCCTCTTTTTTTACCAGGAGTATTTGCGGTGTGGGGTTATGTGTTTTTTTCCTGTTGCCCTGCCCGCATTACTCAGTCATGTGCTTAATATTTTTAGATTCGCTCGTGGATGAGGCTGTAGATTGCTTCGAGGATGATATATTTTCGCCCGGAAGGGTTTTCGCCTGGGAACTGGAGGGTGTGTGTGCCTCGCTCGTATATTTAAAGTTTGGTGTCCTGTTTTGCTTTTTTTTCTGTGCCCTGAGGTTTTCCTCACCTTGGAGCATTTTCCTTTTTTTTACCATACTAACTTTTTGGTACACACTTATCTTGCAGCTCTCGTACTCAAGACGTTTGATGAGTTAGTTCATTATTAGCAATATTGGAATTTATTTTAAAATTTGTTGTTGCCCATGTAGCAACTAGATTGCTACATTTGATGCGCGATAATAGTGAATTTTTAAGCAATAGAATTATTTCGGGTGCCAACTCCTAGCTACCTAAAATCTTGTCACTTCTCCCCCAAATAAATTTAAATTTTTCTTGGAGGCCGGACTCTTCCAAACTGAGCTATAGATTTTCAAAAATATAATCTGTTGGATATTAGTGAAATGAATTCATGAAATGCGGTTATGCGTAATGGAGACTCAAATTCTCCGAAATAATTGTGAATGTTCCCGATTTTGCTATACCATATATACAATCGACTTTTGAGAACTTGGGAAAAGACAAAATGTTAGAAAAGTAGGAATTCCTTGATGAAAATTATTCAAATTTGCTTTGACTTCTGATCAAGACTTTAAAAAGTTTCATAAAATAAAATGTACCTTTTTACTTTTTAAAATGTTTCCGCACTTTAAAAGTAAGTCCCTCATTTGTTTCCATTACTTTTTAATTTGCCTCAAACTATTGAAAAATGATAAAATGATAAATTAAAATTCGAACTTTTCAAAAATAAATAAATATATATGGAGACATTCTTGTTTTTAAGCAAAAAAATCATTCCTTTTAAATAAGAATAATTTGCGATAAGCCTAATATAATATAACTACGAATATAATTTTATGCATGTGTTTGTTGTAGAAGTTGCTACTCAAAGCGAATGTAGTGTTTGAGAAGAATTAATCAAGGTTTACCTAAATCGCATACTTATATGACAAATCTTTTTTACAAGTTCTGTACATTTATAAAAAACGACTAGCATTAGACACATGATTTCCTAATGGTTTTTGGTGGTAATAACTTCCAAAACGATTTTATTATTTAATTTTCTAAAGTTGGTTACTGATAAATTTGTGTATGGAGTCTTCGGTACTCGTATAATAATGTATTGTTGCTTAATGCCATGTTACTATTCGTTTTCAAATAGATCGGTTCCTTCCGTGCCCTACTTCATTTGTGTGACCCAGGCACATGCAATTCATTTCAAAAGTTTCCAGCTAATTAAATCGACTTGTTTCAACTAGATCGATCCGCTGCCTCCGGCTCCTCTGTATCTTCGGGCCACTGTTCTTTACCAAGCCAATGGCTGCAATTAATTTGAATGATCTTCCTCTGGGCTTTCTTCCCACTGCCTTTCTTGAAAGATTGGAAATCTTTCAAGTCTCCTCATCTTCCTCGTCGCAGAGTTTGTCCTTTCGCCACGATAAGGGAGCAGCTTCTGTTTACGTGCAATTAATTTTCCTTGGGGTTAATCCGTTTTTGATTGCAAAATTAACAAGCATTTGGAAATGCCTTCGTGCGCCTACCTATTTACGAATTTCAAGGGGAGAGCGTTTATTTTCCGTTCTGTTTCTAAAAGAAAATAATTTGGACGACATTCACTAATAGGGGACATTGTGTTTGTAGTTCTCTAGGTACAAAGGTCTGACGGTTGTTTTAGGATTGCGTCTTAATCCGTAACCATTGTGAAGTGTTATTATTTTTGATGTATTTACGTGTATCTTAAGGCAGATCATTAAAATGTGCTTAATGATTGTGTACTTATTTGGTTCATTCCTCAATGGGATAAAATTTGAGTGCAAATGAAGTGAATAATGAATCTATTCAAGTTTATATACAACCGGGCATTTAATTTTAAATATTCAATCGACTTGAATCGAGTGTGAAATGACATTAGGAACCGAAATTGTGACATTTTTAGTGAAAGCGTGATATTTGCTTCATGGAGATTGTTGATTCGCTTCGAGAACGGATTACAATACTTCCATTATGCCTCATCTCAATTGCTGAGCTTTGTAAATTCGCTGCAAAAATTCTTTGGGGCATTCTCATTATACATACTATTTTGAAATAACGTCTATTTCAATTTGTATTACTCAGCATTCGGAAGTGTATATCAAAAAGGCAATACCACCAGGTTTGGTGTAAATTTCAATCTTGGCATAGGTATGCTTAATAGTTCGGAATCTACTTTAAGCTACATGTCCCTGTCTAATTATACTGCTAGCAACCAGCTAGTTATAGGCGAGCGCAGGCTCGATTCCTCACGACGTATTTCTTCTGTGTCAATATAGCTTTCCTTGTGTGCGTATGTTCATTTACTTGACGTTGTTTGACGCAGCTTGACCAAATATGGCCCATAAAACCTAATCAATTCTGTCTGAATAGCCCCGTGTAGCTAAAACTGACCGTAGGGCAAACTATCAAGCTTAGTGTTTGCGAGTTGTTTATGCTGTGTATATGGTAAGTATCAAAAACATAACTATGCTTGGAAAAGTATCAACCAATTGTTTTCACCGCTAATACCAACCAAGTCTGGATTGAGTATGCACTAACCTTTTTCAAACGTTACGAAGCATCATGCGTACGTAGTCTTTTACAAACAGTTTACCCTAAAAACAAAACCTGTCAATGTTGTCTTGACTAGCACATCATTCTCATAATTGGGGGACGTTTTATCTTTTGGATCAATCATTCCATTCAAATTCCAAGAATGGAACTTAACAAAAAAGGTTAAGACAAACTTCCTTCATAATGTTTCTGAGTTTTACATTTTAATTTTATGTTACGAAACAGTTCTTACCTGCGGTTTTTGACTATTTCATGTGTTTTCCCCATTTCAGTTGGTGGTGTTTGAAAACTACAGCGAGCCCGCCGACTTGCTTCGTGATGAGCTTGCCACTTTTACAGAAGATGACAGCGATCCTGTCTACATGGCACCTGTTGATGATGCCACCCAGTCAACGTGGGGCACGAATGACGAGGAGGACATGTACTGCGTACCCTATGAAGGATCCGATGCCCCTCCACCGTTACCCTCACCTTGCATGGGATCAGGTATGTTTCATCGCCCTCATTGACTTCTACATGGAAAGTTTGAGCACCCTTGTATCGAAATGCTTTTTAATTCTATCTCATAAAGGCCCTCCGGGGCATATCTCCTTTAGGTGTGTACGGGTTTCACGGTCCCGAGGTACTCTAGTGATCTTTACTTTTCCCATAGGGTTTACTGTCTACTAAACACGGGGGCGTAAACGCTCTCCCTGGATACCCAAGCGATCTTTCTCTGTTTTCATCTCACTACTCTATTCCCCAATCCCTCTAGTTTTCTCCCTTTCATGACATTTTTTACTTGACGTTGTTTTGTGTTTGGTACAGCTTGACAAAATATGCCCCATTGCGCCATAAAACCTAAACATAACCAACCCTCTCGATCTCTTTCCAACTGATACAAGATTTGGTTGGGGAAAATCTCCATCCAAACCTTGCATTTTTACGTTAGTTGGTTTTTACGTCTCATCTAATTTTTTCCAAGTTCAAAATGACTCATTAATCTATTTTATCAAATTCTTTTATAGTTCAATCTTTTATTAAATTTCGACTTTCCAATTTTATGCATATATAAATTAAATTAATTAGTTATGCTTCATTCAATGGACTTATTTTATCATCTGACTATTTGTATATTTTTATCTGCACATTTTACACCTATCTTTTATCTTTGTATTGGACTTGATTAAAAATATATTGTACTTTTATTGGGTTATATTCTGTCTTGTGTTTGGCGCAGCTTGTCCGCTTTTGGACCTTGCGCCATAAAACCCTAACATCCAATCCTCTTTCCAACTGAGGCCCAAGTTAGTGCTATTCTTGGATGTTCCGAAGTGGATCTTTTTCGTTTATGATTTATCCTTTCGCAAAATTATATCGTAGTAATCCTTTAGTGTTAGTTTAGCGAATGAGAGATTTCAAGTGTAAACAAACCACCGGAAGACGAGGAATACACTTTCCGTTATTCAATACGGAATACGTTCAAGTAACACGTTCTACCATTAAAATATTAGTTCCCTGTACAATTATCTTTACAGGAAAAGTCTCATGCTGAAATTTATGTATAACAACGGGTTCTCCAAAGTGGCGGGGCTCAGTGGGTTCGCCCTCTGTGCTATAGCAACCTGCGAGTTGTAGGCCGCAACTGTTCGATTCCTGAAATTTACTCTGGGTATATTTTTCTTTTCTGTGTCAGTAACACTATCTTTATGTGCGTTCATTACTTGGCGTTGTCTGTCTTGTGTTTGGCGTAGCATGTCCAAATACGATCCTTGTGCCATAAAACCTTACCATCCATCTTCAAGTGTTGCGAAATTTGGTATTTTCTGAACGGATTGTATATTATCCTATTGAAATATAAAAAATGGTGTTTTTGTGAATTTTCATCAAAAAGCCTAAATGAATAGTTTTTCACTGAGTTGTTTTCACTACAACCAAGCAATCATACAACGAATATAAATTTATGTATTTGTAATTTGTCAATCTGTTTTTGTAGTCTTTATCGTACCGATGTATTTTTCTCGTTCAACGAAATTTTACTTATTTTCGCTCAATAATGGTAATTACGTCACTGATTTTCAGTTCTAAATCCGGTTAATGAACGAGTCGTTAGTGCACAACTACGTCCCCTGAAACAAATTTGCGGCCAACGGTTACTATTTCGAGCCCGCGTTCGATTTACTGCTTCAATAAATCCGCATCGCGAGGTGCTTCTCAATAAAGTCCTTAATGAAGTACTAATGTAGGTTGTTAAGAGTCTTCACGAGTCTTAAAAGTTTTAATGCAGTCATTAGACTCGTTTAGGATTTGCAACGTTCCATGCCAACGGTTGAAATCAGGGCTTCGAGGATCTTTAATTTAGATGAGCGCATTTAGTCAAATTGGGCTAATGTGTGCGATTTTTTTTTCATATATTAAGAAAGAACACTGGCGTGTACATGAAGGGCCAAACAAAATTTGTCTACAACCTCGATACACTTCGAACACTAGTTAAATTGAAATGTAATTGGAATTAATCCGGCAACTGACTCAAGCAATAAACGAAATTTAATTTTACAATACTTACAAATGACAGAAGAAACATAAAATACGTAACTTAGGTTACAGAATGAGAAAAAATATGCAGCATCGTTACTTCAAAATTAGCGCGAGAAAATAAATGCTTGCTTGTGCGGGCGTTGACTTGAAATTTTTGCAGACCGGTTTATTTGTATAATCAACGGGAGTATTCACCAAATATAATATCCTTAGATCGACTATTAAAATACACTCAAGTCCAAAATTATCTTTGCATGCTTAAAATCACAGATTTTTCGGAAACTGAACTATAATTTTATGAATTTGTGTGAGATGATACATAACATCATAACACATAAATACAAAGGAAAAAAATCTAAGAGCACTGCATATGATATAAAACTGTAGCATGAAACAATAAAAATGGCAATAATATGTGACAAGGAGAGTTCAGAGAAAAAAGAATAACTCAGAAAAAATTAAGGCTTATGAATTTAATATGGAATATGATCTCCCCTGACGTTTACACATATCACAACGTTTTTTAATGCTGGCAATAATGGTGTTAACCACAGTTTGGGGAATTAAGTTCCACTCCTCCAGCAATGCGGTCTTCAGGACATTTATATCTCTAGGAGGAGGATGTCTCCGTGTAACTGCTTTTCCAAGGTAGTCCCATAAGTTCTCTATCGGGTTCAGATCAGGAGATTTTGCTGGCCACGATATTCGCTCAATGGCTTCACTTTCAAGGAATTTGTCAACGAGGTTTACTCGATCTGGGCGAGCATTATCGGCCATAAATAAAAAGTCAGATTCATATGCACCTCTGAAAAGTCTTACATAAGGTTCTAAGACCTCATCCCGATATCTCTGGCCGATCACAGATCCGCTGTTGAAAACGTGTAGGGGCGTACATCCATCGATCATTATTCCTCCCCCATACCATCCGAAACGGTCACGTTCCATAATGTTCGAAGGAAGATTTCGCGTTCCTGACTCCCTCCAGATGTAAACACGTTTAGAATCACATGTTAAATTAAACCTCGACTCATAGGTAAAGAGAACATGGGTCCATTGGTGTTCACTCCGAGTTCCGATTTTCTTTGCACCAATTAAAGCGATCCCTCTTTTGTTGTGAAGACAGTGAAACACATACCCTTGGCTTTCTGGCATAAAGGCATTTTTCATTAAGCCTTCTGTATACAGTTTGCCGTGATACAACAGTTCCAGTGGCGGCTGCAACCTCTGAACTTAACTGCCGAGCAGTAGACTTCCTTTTACGACGGGCAGTTATTGCCAGATATCGATCTTGAGAAGCAGTTTTTATTCGTTTACGACCTTGTCCAGGCCTCATTACAACAGTTCCAGACTTCTGAAATTGTTTCCATAGCGTAGAGACTGTCTGTCTTGAAATATTCACACATCTCGCTGCTTCCATGATTGTCTGCCCTGCTTCTAAACGGCCGATAATTCGCGACTTCACAGATTCTTCCAAATGATACTTCGGAGCCATAACAAACCGTTTTGAGTCCTTACATACTGAAATCAAACGCTGTATTGCAGAAATTCACTCAGATATTCACTTTGCGCAAAGCGCTTGATTCACCGTCGGATGACGTAACGCCTTGATTTGCATATCAGGAACTGTTTGATCACTTTTGATTGGATAATGCTAATTAGGCTTGTCTTTCACACATCCCCTGCAAAAATGTATTACATCGATTGGATATTTCATGGAATGTCATTGTTTTTGGCTATGTAAAGATAAATTTGGACATGAGTGTAGTTCGAAGCGTACAATGGCGTGCAGAAAGCTGGTTAGGGAAGGGGCTAAAATCAACAAAAGGCTACACGAGGGAAATTGTATTTTTAGAGGTGAAAGATGTCACTCTTAATAAACTGGTAGACTAAAGCGCTCGGTTAAGAAGTCGAATCTCGTATGTGCCGAAGTCTCGGTTGTCTGCTTGAATGTTCTTGATTTCTTCAAGACGATAAGTAAATGTGGGCCAGCTTCCCCAAACTCCCTTTTGTTCACTGGATGCGCCATCGACCTTCTAATGAAATAGACAGCATATTGGGGGAGTCGCTGTCGTTAGATCTCAGGAGGGATAAGTCACGTTGACTTATGAATCGACTTGTGCCGATTGGCAATCGAAGTTCACACCAGTTCCAATCACTTGCATAATCAACTTAACTAATCAATAATTTGTCCCACATCAGGATTCATACTTTTCCCACAACCACGTGATAGATCTTCAACCAAGCGTCCGGAAAAAATAGCATTAAGCTGCGCGCACATACTCCGTCTATTTCATTAGAAGATGCCCCGGGTTGACACCGAGACTATCACGTGCTCGCCTACTTGAAGAACTTTTTTCACCAAATTTCATAACACTTTTGACTAAAACAGAAAATAGGACCTGTAGACTCATTTTGCACAGCCCTGGGGTGTTAAACGTCATGCAAAAGTTTAGCAGGGAGTGAATCATCGGTAGAATTACGGTTTACTTATTCAATAACGTCGAGCAAAACATTTGTTTCGATTCTTCATTAATGATAAATAAGGCATTTCTGCTCCTTTTTGGTGTGATTTATGATTTCCATAGTGCAGAAATATCCCCTTCCCGTCATTTATGACTAGTAATAAAATCAAATGCTTCAACAATATTGTGTTCCCTTATTGTATTAAAATATTGCTTCAGTCTTGGGTAGTATTTTTGCTTCACTAAAACCAGGACAGCGTGAAATCCATGAAGCAATCTTTCTTTTATGTAAAGGTTTTCTGAAATGAGAACCGTGCTGAAATATGAACCGTGAACAAAACAAAATTTGGATGAAAAATGCGTTTCAGAAAAAACTATTTCAACATGCAAATCACATGCATATTTTGTAGTTACAGACAATCCCTGCTGAGTAACCATATTTCGTTGCATTTATTATGGAACATAGCGTATTATTTATTAGTGGTAAACTTAATTCATTATTTATTACAGCTATTTATTATTTATGTATTCATTATTTCATTATTTATGTATTTTGTATTTCTTTTACTCATTAATGATATTTATTATTTGTGTAACGTCTTGTTATTCATTAATGATGTTTATTATTTGTGTAACGTCTTGTTACTCATTAATGATGTTTATTATTTATGTGACGTCTTATTAGTCATTTAAGTCCCGGACTGTCGCTAATTGCCCGTTATGGTGCTCCAGTCTATGTTAATTCAACTGCCTACCTACTTATTACTCAAAAGGTATTATTTATGTAACGCTACTTATTATATTTATACAACGTAATTTATAATTTATTAACGATATTTAGTATTTCGATGTAAGGCACATAGTAAAATTGAGGATTGTAATTTTCATTTTATTTGTTGGTACAAAATGGGGTAGCGTTTGTCTGATAACCGTAGGGCCCGCTTTCGAATCTCACTTTGAAAGCGCATGGATGTCGGGGATTGTTCCTGTCAGGAAAAACGGGAAGTGCCCACTGGGTGCTCTCTCACTAATAGCCGTCAGTTCGCCCCTTACAGTGACTAAGACTGAAGAGGTCAGTGGTGGGCTTAGTGTATTTCTCTTCTGTGTCAGTAAAATTGTCATTGTATGTCCATTACTTGACGACAACATGGACCTGTTTTTCAGACTATTTTTTTTATTTAAAAAGTCTTAGTTCGGATATTTTGTATATCATTAATAACCTTCCGAAACTGGCAACTCTAACTTACCCTGGGTTGTATTTTCTCTTCTGTGTCAGTAAAACTTTCTTTGTGTATGTCCATTACTTGTCGTTGTCTTGTGTTTGGCGCAGCTTTGCCAAATGTCCCTTGCGCCATAAAAACCCAACAAATCTCGGAATACCCAGTGATTCATACAATTTCTGCTTCTGCACAAATCTCTTCATAGGAAATTACCAAATGTCTGGGTATTTTAATTTGTAAATTGGGCAATGTGGTGAATTTAATCGCCTCATTTAATGCTGCAGCTCCGCTGGAGCATGCTCAACTCAGCCATTTTGTCTTGATCATTTCACGGATGACTCATAAAAGGTGTATGAAAAAGAATTTTTCTTTTGACAATGGCGGAGCCAAATTTATATTCTGTCCCAATTCCTAATGGTTTTTCTTGAGCTCCAGTGCCCTCACATCGGATCAAATTCGAATGAGTAACCTTTGGGTGAGACGGTGAACACCGGTAGATAAAAAGGATTTATTTTTCTCGCCAAGTTTGAGAAATATTTTCACTTCAGATACACGAATCGGTTTGCATCTCTGTATCTGAATTGTATATTCCTTTTTCTTGTGTCTCCGTAAGTGGAGAATAATTCAGTGATGCGTTTAATATTCTGTCTTGATATATTATCTGAACAATACTTTTCTTTCCATAAATAATGCACCGATTTCTTAGTATGTGTGTTGATTATTTAATATTTTCATTAAGAGTTTATCAACCCGAATTTCGTCAAAAATATTAAAAGATAATAAAACTTTCATAAGTGTATATTTTGCATGTACTTTTTAGTGATGAAAAATTATAATGTGTGAAATTGGGGTATTTTCCGTACTTTAACTCGGTTTCGCTACTTAAAATACTATAACATTTAAATTCTCATTTCAATTATTAATGAGCTATTTATAAACTATTCAATTTTACTAGGAAATCAATAATTGCTTAATTAGTTTTCTAATTTATTATGGAATCTTGTCAGAATTTCACTTAACTGGAAAATTCGTTGGTTTTAATAAATTCTGATTTAATTATGACCAATTAATCTATGGATCTTATTTGAGTTATTCTTAAGGAATTTATTTAACTTTGCGATGTATTAAATATAAATATGCAAACGTGGGCTTGTCTACTGCGTTCATAAATAGGAATAGTTAATTTATAGGTCCTCATAATGAAAAGTATCGTTTTATTATTGAAATTTATAAGTAATTTAGTAGACATTCAAAAGGGAAAAGGAATAAATTTCATTTTAATGTGTGATGTGGCTATTATAATCACTAATTTAAATGTCAACGTTTTTCTGAGCTACTTAAATTTTCTTTTTATTCTTATACTTAATTTAAACCATCGTTTCAGAGTTGCCGTGTAGGACATTTCGCAATTCAACGAAGTCAGGATAGAGAAAATGAAAAACATGAAATTTACTCTTCCTAAGAAAAGCTCACTAAATCCACTCATGTCTGCGACCAGGAAAGGAGAGATTTATTTTTTGAAATAAAGCGTTTACTCGCGCAATGCTTGATGAATAATTTAATGACACCCGAAGTCGACGTGTAAGATATTCCATTCTTAATGCTGCGCAGAAAATGGAATCAAAGTTGTTTACTACATCGTTCGAAAAGAAGCTTTGCATTTTTCCGAAGAACCAATTGGATAAATAAGACGTCCTTCAGATGCTCGTTAAAAGTCAAACCCTGCCTTTTTTATTCTATACGTAAGTAAAAAATCCGAGAAAGTGTCCATAAGTGCTTGCATCTCGAGTAATTGAGTGCACATAATCATACTTTTACGTCTTAAACGTCAAAAATCTGGTGTTTCGAGAAGGAATAAAAAAAGCTCGAGAGAGCTTCCCTCCAATTATTTTCAAGACACGACTTCATGCTCATAAATTAGCTTCCATTATTGTTGACTTTCAGCAGGCTTCGGGAATGCCTTCCATCCTTGGAAGAAAGGGGAAATGACGTACTCAGAAGGGAAAAAATATATATAATTATGTTCTCCCTAATTCAAATTGACTTCGGGACAAACAGCAGGTGGTCTCCTAATCCCGATCGGGAAAAGTCGCTGATACCGTTGCCAATTTTAATTAAGTAAATTACCCATCGAAAGAGAAAAATTATCGAACTGAAGCCGCGCGATTAATTTCTTTTAATCTCCGTAATTGCAAGCCTGCTTGTTGCTTCCAATAAAAAAGCATTTTTTTAAATAATAAACGAACCATCCTTCTATCTCAAAAACTTTTAACAGATAAGGATATTCCATCGTATTCCACTGAATAATGTTAAACGTATCAGAACATGTACGTGGAATTTGTTTTTTTCTTGGAAGTTTTCCTTTGGCCGGGTGTTAGTGGAACATTAATATTCCTTAGCGTGTCTGCGAATTTTCGAAGCTTAGTGAAAATGGGTGCTCTGCCCCCCCCCCCCCCGATGACTTCAGGGGTTTTGGTTCGCCGAACAGGTTCTAAATTACTTTCTCTATTTCTCTAGGTTTTCGTAAGATAAACGGGATCTTTTTTAATATTTCTTTTTCTCTGCGTTACTCAACGTGCCCCAAATGCCATTCATCATCGCTTTGCATATGGTATTTTTCTACCCGTGAGACCGCATAAAAAGTTTGGAGGGCACCTAAGTTGCGTAATTCACTTTCGTTTCGTGTTGGTTGATCTAGTTATCTGGGTGCATGATTTTTCGCAAATAAAGATGGATGAAATGGGCAGTGTTTTCATTCTTCATGTTTTCTAATCTTAAGCATTTGAAGTTTTTAATTAGATGTTGGGCTCACTGTTTTCCTTTTCGAGATTCTGGGATGACAAAGCACTTAAAGTTATTGTATTTTGTTTGGTTAGTTCCATTTTTAATTAAACTTTTTTGTAAATGCTTTTTGTTTTTAATGGGATTTTCATTGCTTCTGAGGCTTAGGGGGAGCAAGCAGGCCTATTAATCTTTATTAAGCATTTTCAATTTTCTTCTGCGTTTGTAATTGTTATCGTCATCGTTTTAAATCATCGTTTTTTTAGTGTCGTCGATTAATTATAGATTAAGTTATCTGCAAATGAATTATTGATGGTTTGACTCCTTTTTTTTGCAACAAATGAATACTTATGTAATATATTATGTAAAAATTAAGGGTCGCGATAGCCCAGTTGGAAGAGTAACGGATTAGCAACCAGAGGGTTGCGAGTTCGAAACTAGGTCCAAAGACGGTCGTGTATATATGGGGGCTGATGCACGTTAAATCTCTTCGTGGCCTCAAATGTCCTCACGTTCGCCTCGTGTGTTGAGAGTGGGGTGCCAGCTCAGGTGTTTCGTCGGTTGCGAGTTCCAATCCAATCAAATACCGTCGTGTACAAAGGGGTCTGGTGCACGTTAAATCTGCCGAGGCTTCAAATGTCCTCGCGTTGGCGTGGTGTGGAAGTTTGGAGAGTGGGTGCCAGCTCAGGTGCTGCCTCGTCATCTGACCGGGGTTCAAAATTACTTGGTGTTGTCCTAGGATCTTTCCCTCTGGGATTGATCCCGGACCGTTGCCAATAGCCCGTTGTGTTGCTCCAGTGCGACGTTAATCAAAATACCTACTAACCTACAAGATGTCTCGTCATCTGACCGTTGTTAAAAATTACGAGGTTTTGTCCTCGGATTTTTCTCTTCGGGTTGAACCCTGACTGCCTCCAATAGCCCGTTGTGTTGTTGCCCCAGTGCGACGTTAATCAACTACCTACCTAACTACCTGCACATAAAGAAATTGGAATTGTATATATAACTTTTCACTGTCTCATTGTACACTTTGGATGCCAATATCCCGTTAACTTTCTCGTAAGATTTTTGAAGCCTCGTCATATTCGCCCTGGTATTGGATAAAAAATATATAATACTAATCTTTAGATCTATTCCAGGTATCTGTTGGTTTTAAATCTAAATTAACTTCCTTTAAGGTGATTAATTTTATATGTAATCTATTTTCAACATAGTTTTTTTTATTGGAAATAATTTATTCTGTATCAAACTATTAATACAGGGATGTTTACATAGGTTATGTTGTATATAATTTACCTTCTTTACTCTGAGAGGAGAATTTTACGTTTGGAAATTTGATGCGTGGTTAAGTCCCATTCGTGTAAGTTGAGCTTTTTGAATTTTTGAATTTTTGATCATTGCATTGGAAGCATTTAAGCTTAAGGTAATTTAATTTTAGATGTTCTAATTTTTTTTCTGAATTGGTAGAATTATTTTGAGTTACTGCCTTATTAATCATCCGAAAATTATTTACACTATTGTTTTTTAAACTAAGTGGATTTGGGTTGTAGAAATATTAATATCCTGTATTAAAATATTTTATGCATGCTTTTTGTATCAAATATAGTATTGCGATTATCTTATTTTCATATAAAAATTATGTATGCCAAGCATGACATAAATGAAATATAGAGATGATAACCATTACGGATTTTGAAAATTTTCCACCTTTAATTACTGCAAATAGTGAAATTATGGAAATCCTCGCATTTTTTCTGCATGTCTGCAAATCTTTGCATTGTGTTTTATGTTTATTGATAATGATCATGGGTAAGGTAAGCTTCCATAAGTATGGATGATTAAAACTATTTTGTGTTTATGTCATTGATACATCACGTATTTATTAAATCTTTTGTGACTTAAATATAAGACACAAAGACTGATTGCAGATTTTCCGAAATGTGTGCAATATTTTTGTCATCCATTTATCTACCACAATGTCTGAAGGCTCAATTACACATAAACTATGTCTAAACATAATTATAACTTGAAACATGTCAGGAATAAGATGATTAATTTTCAGTCATTGTCAACCAAAGGTTGACATCTCTGAATATATAACATGTTTCGTTATGCATGTTCTCTGAATTTCTAACATGTTTCGTTAATATTTTTAAAGCGTGGCTATGTATCATAATAAAATAATTAAAATGAATGAAATTTAGTAAATATCTTGCGTAAGCTACATAAAAATGAGGGATTTTCGGTGTCAACAAACCAGGGAAACTGCGAAGATTTTACTACCGCTATCCAAATGCTCTTCCATGACACATCGGGATTACCTTAAAATGTTTATCGCTGTCTTGGTGACTTTTGGCGTTTAGTCTAATTAGCATTGACTAATCAACTCTCTTTTTCAATTAGGAATTCATTCTTTGAAATCTATTGGCGTCGTGCTGAAATCGTATTCGATAAACAAGTCAAGTGACGTCACATTCGGAATACGAACAGGAAACACTTTTTGCCGTAGGAACACTACAGCCAGCTACATTTAGCTCGACAGAAAATGTCTCATAGCCACAATTGCAAAATATGTTAATATATGGACATTTTTGAATCATTTAATATTTATTCTTCCCATGATACATATCGGGATTGCATTAAAATGTTTATCGCCACTTTGGTGACGTTTGGTGTTTAGTCTACTTGGCATTGACTAACCTTCAATTTTTCTTTGAGTTAAGTACACTTTAATAAGGTGCTGTAAACTATTTCTGCTGCGCATGTACTTGACAGTTAAATTGTATAGTACTTGATGTTAAACTCACAATAGGGTTATCATGTTTTCGCAGAACATACTACATACAATTATGCTTGAAAGTGTATTTACCACAAAAGAGACAAAATAGTTTTCTTGTTTTTGCAGTAACCCGACGATATATCAATTCTGAATTCATTCTTTGAAAATCTATTGGTGCCATGCTGAAATCGTATTCGATAAACAAGTCGTGACGTCACATTCGGAATACGAACAAGAAACACGTTTCGCCGGAGAAACATTACAACCACCTACATTTAGCTCGTTAGAAAATGCCTCATAGCCACAATTGTAAAATATGCTAAGGCTCTCTATATAGGCGTTTTTGTATCGTTCAATTTATTCTTCCAAGGGTTTTATTAGCGTTTTTAAAAATGTTATTCCTTGGTGTCCATTTTAGACAAGTCTGATAAACACACAGCGTAGCTTTTTCGAATAAATCGTGCCTAAGCCGTTTTAAACTAGCGTTTTATTCCAGCTCACTTCTTCCTAATTTTCCTCTTAGTTCCCCTTTCTTTCCCCCTACATTTCAGACAGCGCTTAAACACCCCTAACAGTTTTCAAAATGCAATCTAGACTGATACAGGGCTCCTTCCGATTGTTCCCCTACATCGAATTCCCTAATCCACTTGCATTTAGACTGCAAATAAAAGTAATGATGCTCTTTTACCTTGATCTCTAACGCCGGGAATGAGCCGGAAAGATTTAAACGGAGACACTCCTTCCCCTCGCTAAATCCCTCCAAATTAAGAAACACAGGTCCGTCTTTTGGAAAACACACGAAACTTCCGCTGCAATCTTATTTCTGTGGATTTTTATTTTCTCCTCTTTCTTTGATTCTCTCCCTCCCCTATCTTTCGATCCTTCCTCGCGATATTTTGTATGTCGCGACATTGGAATTATTATTTAATGGGATTATTTCGCTCTGTGAGGGGCAACTGAATCAATTGGAGCGCTCGCTTCGGCTGTGGGTTTAATCACACTGCACCTAGAGGGAGCTGGTGATATTCATTAATTTTGTTTCGATTCGAAGGGGAAAAAAGCCGAGTTTCTGGGAGTTTTCCGCTTCTGAGAACTGTTTGTACGTATTGTTAAATGCTCTGAAGCACCGTACGCGTTTTAGGGGTTTTTCTTTGTTGGGAAGTTTCCGTATGCTTGGGTTTTGAGCTCTGGCATGTGTTTGTTATTTGTTTCCAATTACGCGCGTTTTGTACTCGGATTAATTGCTTTGTTTCTTGGCGTTGCACGGCTCAATATTGCTATTAATTCTCATTTGTATGCATCCTTGCTTTTGGAAGTTGGATTTTTTTTTAGATGTGTTAAAGATTTCAACACCAGCATGGGATTTGGAACGAGCATAGATTTGAATTCTATACAGTGTTTATTACAAGTTGAGAGAGCCGAATATATGCATTTGAACAATGTTTCAAATCATGTTGTGTCGAGTTTTATGGTTTGTTTATGAGACTACTATTTTTATATTGTTTTCAATTAACCCTCCAAGTAGTTTCGACGTGATGTCAAGGTATATGGTGCCGATTTTTTTGGTGATGACGATCTGGTCAGTTTTCTTCTGGTGACGAAATATCTCGCTCATCAAGTTCAGGTCACTTGCTGATGACGAAATACCTCGTCGAAACAGCCACTAGGAGGGTTAAAGGAAAAAGGAAATTAGATCAAATATATGCTGCCTCGTGTGGTTAATAGAGTAGTATACATGTGAAAATTATAATATTAAATAATAGAACAATAACTTTTTACAAAATACAACTGCGTATTCTAATGGTTTAATTATATTTCTATTTATTGAACAAGAGTTTTAAGGGAGGTTAATCAACTATATTTTAAAATCGTTTTTACTCTATTTAAAATCTTTCCAACACATCAATTCACTTTTTAAACTGCTTTTAATGATATACGCTATTCTTTCATTAATTCAAGGAATAAAGTGACATCTGGTGATAGGTAGTGAATGATGTGTTTTTAACTATGTTCAGTTAAACCTTTTCGAAAGTTATGCATTGATATAAATGGGTAAAAATTAACCTAAAAGTGGTTTATAGGACATTTTGGAACAATAAGCTGTATCAGCATCTACTCTTGATTGCAATTGTAAATTTTCTTGAGACTTGCTGTGAAGTTAACCATCTGCTTACGGAGTAATAGATTTTCACTTCACTCCAGAGTAATAGATTTTCTAGCCATTAAGAAACAGTTTTAGTAAAATGTGAACTTAACTTCGAAAATAATTGTGTTTAATTGTTTATTAGCAAAATATATATTATACCCAAAATAAAACGAATCACAATTAACTTCTAAAAATTTTAATTATTAATTACACATATGTCTTATAAATGCAAGATGCAAATTTTGTCAAATAAAAAATTATACTCCGTTTTAATAATAATTTTGTAAATTTATTTAAGCTATTTTAGTTAAATTTGTTAAAAAAATTTAATAATTTCATTGATGAAAGTTAAAATAAAAAAAAATTGAACTGTCCTCAAATCAATAGTTAAAAACTAATAAACGATTTTCAAAATAAGCACCACAATTAAAATAATAATAGAACTGAACATGCTTAATAATTAAATAAAACTTAGAGAAATATTGATTACAAATTTATGTAAATTTTAAGATATCGGTAATGGTTTAATCCCGGAAAACACTTTGAGAATAGGCTTTCATGTTATGTAATTATTAAACTTTGTACTTTTATCTACTTAGGGCAATTTCATGCGTATAACGGACGTCTTGACTGTTTCTGTTGCGTTTTCTGGTATTTACAGTGATAGCTAATTTTAATTAAAGCCCGCCAAACTCATTTAAACTTCACATGAAGTCATTTTTCACTCTTTTCGAAAATTTGAAGAACTAAAAATACAAATTAACGAAAGATACAAGGCATTCCATTAATTAAGTTTACGGTAACGCAAAATCCTATCCCAACGTGTGTGTGAATGCTCATTGTAACAACAAATCTAAAGTGACATAAAATTTAATTAGCATCGCGAAACGAAGGAACTCGCGTGTACCGTGGCCCTTGTATATACATAAATGTGTACTTGAAATACGAGCTCTATGCGTTAAATCTACACACAAAACTTCCGAATTAATGTATTTGTGGCGAGATAATTGGCAACGAGCCCTGCAACATTTAGCATTTCGCTGCCACACTGAACCAGCGGTTTGTCAGAAATTACGATAAACAGATTTTATCTGGCCGAGTTACGACCTCACGTAGGCTGCTGGAACCCGTCATAATTTGACATTTTCGGAATGGCAACAGCTTTTACATCGGATTTTGTTGTGTAGCCAGAAGGCGGATCGAACTTGGAAAATACAATTTATGTATCCAAGAGCCGACCAATTGGACTGGTGGTTAGGGTGCTGGCTGTTACATCGAAAGGTTCCTGGGTCGAATCCGGGTTAAAGCATGGATGTATGTCAGTTTGGAATGAAGGCCGCGGTAGCCCAGTTGGAAGAGTAAGGGATTGGCAACTGGAGGGTTGCGAGTTCGAATCTAGGTTCAACCAATGACCGTCATGTACGCGGAGGCTGGTGCGCGTTAAATATGTTGTCTTAAATGTCCTCACTTTGGCGTGGTGTGGAAGTTCGGAGAGTGGGGTGCCAGCTTAGGTGTTGACCTCGTCATCTGATCGTGGTTCAAAGTTACGAGTGTTGTCCTCGGATCTTTCAATTAGGGATTGATCTCGGACTGTCGCCAATAGCCTGTTCTGTTGCTCCAGTGCGACGTTAATTCAACTACCTACCTCACTCCCAAAAGAAATAATCATAACTAATATTAATATTTATTGTCGGGTTTTGTAATCATCAGTGACACCGCCATTCACATTCGACGTGTTTGGAAGGAATGAATAAAAGGAAACGAACTTTCAAAATAAAACTTTTAAAGTTTTTCTTACATAGAAAACCGGTGTTTATGTTACGATACTATTTATGCATTTTCAAATCAGGTTATTAAAATACCGGTTTCCAAACAATATACGCCACTGGTTGAGTGGGTACGAAAATTGGAGGGTCTTAAAGCGGTTAATTCCCTATCCAACGACCTGCTCCAATCCTTTTTTATTGAATTCCCAGGCCGTTACTTTCAGAAGCCACTTAGACGCCCTTCCCGTTTTTGCAGCAATATTACGCTTAACCGTCCTGAGTCATATCCCCGACCTCTTCAAACTTTTACGACGATGTTTCTCAATGGGGCATTTATATTACTCTCATTTCCTTCAGTGACGAGAATCCCTGCCCGCCCCCTGTGTTATCATCGCCTACTTATTTCCTTTGGAGACAAACAGCCGTGGCAGAGGCAAAAGCTCTTTATTGTTGTCGCGTTTTTTCTCCTTTTTGCCCCCGTCTTATCGCCAAAGAGCACGAAGAGCGCGATATTGTTTTGCTTTTTCCCGTGCTGCCCTCGTGACAGCTGTATTATGTTTCCCTTCATCGTCCCCTGCCTTTGACGTATCTTTTGAGTCGGAATATTGCATCCCTTCCTCTTTGTTATCTGCTGCTGCTGCCTCGGATGGTTTTGTGTCGTGTTTCCTTTTTGGCTGGGAGGCGTAGATATCGCTCCTCGTTTGGGGGATAGATGAGGGGATTGTGCGACGGATTTTTTGGTGAGGTGTTACTTTTTAATTTAACCATTTTTTGGAGATTTATGCTTGAAATGTTTTCTTTTGCTGTTGTATTTTTTTTTCTGGAATCCGATGTATTAGTGGGGCCGCCGTGGCTCAGTGGGTTTGTCCACTGCGCTATCTACCTACGAGTAGTAGGTGGCCCTGGTTCGATTCCTCCCTGGGTTTATCTATCTTCTGTGTCAGTGAAACTTTGTATATGTCCATTATTTGACGTTGTCTTGTGTTTGATTGGGGTACTGGAGGGTTAATTTCAATTCGTTATGCTGGCTTTGGTTGCATGTATGTCTGTTGGAATCGGTCTCAAACCTCCAATTATAGTGCCGTGTGGGGCACATCAATATGGAAAATTGTGTAAATCTTTGAATGTATAAAAGAGAGGAGATAATGTGAAGTGAGATTGGGGATCATGATCTGATCAGACTTCTTGTTGTTTTCTAAAAGTATGTTTTTAAACCATAAGACTTGGCTACGTAATAAAATTTATTTTTAATGTATAAAACTCTGTCTTCAATCGATAAAACCCAACAATTGGTTATGGGCCTCAGACCTTAAGTTGAACCTGAATTCTGCCACTACCGGTATCCAGTATGATGGGTATTCAAGGAATGTCCATGTTTTCCTTCCCGAAGTTATCGGATTTCAACTATGCCACGTGGAAGATGGACATGAAGATATTGCTAATCGACCGGAACTGTTGGGAATTTATCACTAAAACGGAACCTCTATTATTGGAAGATGCTCCAGAACAAGAAAAAAGAGACTATCGTTATAGGAAACAGAGGACATATACAACTATCTACCAGGGTATAGACAGAAAATATCAAGTCTTAATTTCATCTACTGAGGATGGTAAGGAAGCCTGGGATATATTAAAGACCAACTTTGAACCAGCATCTAGAGCACGATTGGCAGGCCTTGTGGACGAGTTCTTTTCAATCCGCTACCAGCCGGAGGACGAATCCATTGGACTCTTCTGCAAACGAGTGCATGAGAAGCTGTTACAGATAAAAGAATGTGGATTCGAAATCCCAGACCTTTTAGTTTGCTTTCAACTAATAAGACATTTGCCTCACGAATACGATAATCTGGTACAATTGCTATACAGGATGGATGACAACGAGTTCACGCTAGACAATTTGTCTAAACATTTAATAACAGAATCCAGCCGAATCGAGCTGAAGCGGAAAGACGAAGGCACAAAATTAAGTATCGTGGCCGATGCTTATGCTACAAGAAACAAGTCATCTAGATACAAGGAGACACGGGCGTCTACTCCTGATCACAGCAGATGCGTACTGGACCCTGAATTAATTTCTTCAAGCCCAAGAAAGTCGACAGTTTGTCGTATGGGGCCGCGACCATTCTGTAACTACTGCAAAAAGTCGGGACATTACGAATCGAAGTGCTTCAAGAAAAGCAATCGGCAGAAACCTGGTGGTGAATTATTTTATATGGAGGACAATCCAAAAACTGATCTTCAACGTGCCTATGCAGTTTCAAATTTTCCAAATGAAAGACCGAGGGAATTTCTCATTGATTCAGCTGCAACTGCTCACTTCTGTAAAGAACGTGATATGTTTACGACATTCAGAAAACTACCACCACAGAAGATCCTCCGAGTATAACACATCCGAGGTGTTGTCCTAGTCGGAGACAAGGACAACACCTCGGAAGTATTAGGTATGGGTGATATTCAATTTACAGTTTTAGATAGAAACAGAAATTATGATATAACTTTAAAAGATGTGTTATACTCGCCTAATATGAGAAGAAATTTAATTAGTGGTGCTCGTATTGACCTTGTGGGAAACCAAATTAAATGGGGAAATAACAAAATGATTATTTATAATAGTTATAATAAATATTTGTTTACTGTTCCCAGAATTGGAAAATTGTATATCTTGAAAGGTTATCCCAAGATTAAAAATTATACATATGTAACTGGTTTAGATCTAGAAAAAGCCCACCGTAGGTTTTGTCATGTTAACATGCCCTTAATTGAAAATATGAGTAAAATTAATTGTGTAAAAGGAATTGAAAAACTTAATTGTAAAAATATAGATAAAAATTGTAAGATTTGTGCTATTGCTAAATCCACTAGAATATCCTTAAAAAGAAACTATATGTACGAAAGGAAAACTAAAAATGTTTTGGAAAGGATCCATATGGATTTGTGGGGTCCTGCTCCAGTTAACTCTCTAGGTGGAAACAAATACTTTTTATCTATTATTGATGATTTTTCACGTAAAGTAACTGTTTATATTATTCAAAATAAGAATGAAGTTTTTGATTACTTTAAAAATTACTTGGTTAGAGCTGAAAGACAGCTAAATGTTAAGTTAAAATGTGTCCGAACTGACAATGGTTTAGAATTTTGTCACAAAGAATTTAAAAAGTTTTTAAATGATCTAGGAATAAAAATCGAAAGAACTTCAACTTATACCCCTGAACAAAATGGCATTGCAGAAAGGTTCAATAGAACAGCCATGGATTGTGTCAGAGCTATGCTTCCAGACAGTGGTTTACAACCACAATTTTGGTCAGAAGCAATTTTAACATTTATTCACACTAAAAATAGATGCGAACACAAATTAACTGAGGGTATATCTCCTAACGAAATATGGACTGGTTTCAAACCATCAGTAAAACATTTTAGAATTTTTGGCTCTTTGGCTTATGTTCATATTCCTAAAATACAGAGAAATAAATTACAACCCAGAGCTAAACTTGGTATTTTGACAGGATATGGTTTGAAAACTAAAGGTTACAGAATATATGTACCAAACGAGAAGAGAATAGTTGAAACAGTCCATGTTCATATCGACGAAAGTAAGAAAGCTGTTGATGTACTATTTGGTAAAAACTTTGAGTACGTTTCTTTTGATCTTAATTCTGATATTCCTATTTATCAATCAAATGAAAATATAAAAGTAAAATCGGAAAGTGAAACTCAAGTTTTAGATTCTAAAGATTTAGATAAAACTGAGAACTTAAAATGTCTTAACATTTCAAATTGGCGTAGAATCGAAAAACCTAGAAATAAAAGCAATAGGATAGATGTATACTATTATTCTCCTGAAAATTTGAGAATGAGATCTTTAAATGATATTAAAAAGTACTGTACTAAAAATAAGATTAAGTTTGATCCTGTAAATTTCAATTTTAAGCCAGAAACTGAACATCCTAATGTGGATATTTCTAATGTGCCATCTACTTCTAGTGATGAATCTAACTTTTTAGAGCAGCAGCTGTACGACATGTATGATCAGTGTTACAATGTCGAAATCCCTAAAAGTTATGAAGAAACGCAAACAAGTAAGGATAAAATTAAATGGAATGCTGCCATGAATGAAGAAATTCAGATAATGAAGGATAGGCAAGTATGGAAATTAGTGGACACCCCCCCAAATACAACCATAATTGGAAGTAAGTGGGTGTACAGCTTAAAAATGGACGAAAACAATATACCTAAAAGGTATAAAGCTCGTCTTGTTGCTCAAGGTTTTAAGCAAAAACCCGGCATTGATTTTAAAGATATTTTTTCACCAGTTGTGAATTTTTCTATTGTTAAATTATTGTTTGTACTATTGATTTCTATGTTGGGTTGGTATCACTGTCAAGTTGACGTGAAAAGTGCATTTTTATATGGACACCTTAAGGATACTATATACATGAAACAGCCAAAAGGATTTGTGCTGAAAGGATCCGAAAACAAAGTATGTCTATTGGAAAAGGCTATATATGGTCTGCATCAAAGTGGTAGAGAATGGAATTTGGAATTAGACGGTATTTTAACTAAATTAGGATTTTCTCAGTTAAATTGGTGTAATTGTGTCTACAAATTTAAAGATGTAATTTTAATTGTTTATGTAGATGATATGGTTTTGTTTTCAAAAAGGGAACATTTGATAAATGAAGTAATCGAATTATTGGACAAAAAATTGGATCTTACAGTCCTAGGTAAAACTAAATATTTGTTAGGCGTAAACTTTCAAGAAATTGAAAATTCGATTTATTTACATCAAATTACCTACATTGAAAAATTAATGTCAAAATTCAAAGATCTTCCTAAAAGTTTTGTGAATTTACCTTTTAAAATTGGTTGTAACTTACCTGATAAGGTTAAAGAGGAAGAAATAATTGAAAATGATTTAATGAGGAAATTTCCCTATCGTTCCTTAATAGGATGTTTATCGTTTTTGTCAGATAGATCCAGACCAGATATTGCATTTGCTGTTAATATAATGTCTCAGTTTTGTAATGGTTATACTTACAAACACTGGTCTTACGTTGTTGATATTATGAACTATGTTTTTCTTACAAAGGATTTTAAAATTAATCTTTCCAATGTAAAAAGTTCAAATTTGATTGCTTTTTCTGATGCAAATTGGGGATGTGGTCTCACAAACAGACATTCAAGCAGTGGCTATTTAATTTATTTGGGTAACATCCCAATATCATGGAAATCTTCTAAACAAAAGTGCATAGCTCTTAGCTCAATGGAATCTGAATTTATTGCACTAACCGATTGCACTAAAGAAGTTATTTGGTTTAGTAGAATTATAAATGAATTAAGTTTGTGTGATTACATAAGACCCCAAGTATATTGTGATAATCAATCTGCTATCTATTTTTCAAAAAATAGTCAGGAAAATCAGAAAACTAAACATATTGATATCAAGTACAAATTTATTCGTAAATTAATAAAAGATGAACTATTTAACGTAAATTATATTTCATCGGAAAATAATTTGGCTGACTTTTTAACAAAGCCTTTATTGTTAAATAAATTTAAAAATATTATTAGAAAAATATTTTGTTAGATTTATATAAATATATATATTGAATTGTAATACATCTGCTGAGGTTTTACAACCGATGGGGCCGCATGTTGGAATCGGTCTCAAACCTCCAATTATAGTGCCGTGTGGGGCACATCAATATGGAAAATTGTGTAAATCTTTGAATGTATAAAAGAGAGGAGATAATGTGAAGAGTGAGATTGGGGATCATGATCTGATCAGACTTCTTGTTGTTTTCTAAAAGTATGTTTTTAAACCATAAGACTTGGCTACATAATAAAATTTATTTTTAATGTATAAAACTCTGTCTTCAATCGATAAAACCCAACAATGTCTTTAGCGTCTGCGGTTTCTGTCTTAATTATTTTGCTGTGCATTCTGAGTCTTAGTGCTTTCGATTGAAAATGTATAAAAAGGATACATTTGTATACGGGATTATTAAATACAAACTTATGGAGCTTGAAATAAGCTTACCAAACGCTTATTTTAACGCGGGTTAGAAGTGGAGGAGTGTTAATGCAATTCCTCCATTTTCCAAAGTTGTATGGGGCCGTCTTGATTTGTGGGATTGCGCATAGCGTTATCTACCTGCACTGGTTCGACATAGGCAGCACTGGTTCGATTCCTCCCTGGGATGTATCTCTTCTCTGTGTCAGTAAATCTTTCTTTGTATGTGTATGACTGTAACTTGACGTTTTCTTATTTTTGGTGCACCTTCGCCAAATATAGACCTTGCATCATAAAATACAACCACTGTTTTAGTGCTTGTTCAGTTTTCGACTTTGCTCCATAAAATGCAACTAACGAATGACACAATTCAACAACACATCCTATTCACGTATATATTAATTATTATGTAACATCCATTCGAAGCATTCACTTATCTTTCATATTATGAGTAGCATATTTGAGTAAGTTTACTTAAGTTACATTACCTGTGTTGCTTCTTATCCAAATTTTTCTAGACAAATTAGATCAAGTTCATGAAGGCCACCTTGTCTCAGTAGGTTTGTCTACTGCGTTTGCAATCTGCGAGTTGTAGGCGGCGAAGGTTCTATTCCCGTAACTTACCCTGATTGTACTTCTCTCTTCTGTGCCAGTAAAAGCTTTACTGGCACAGAAGAGAGAAGAAATATAACCCTTGCGCCATAAAATGCAATCAACCAGCTATGAATTCCATGCACCTTCAAAATATCCCAAGGCGAGCATAGAATTAATATACCCTCAGATTCTCCATGGACTGTCCCAGACAATCAAGGAAGTGAGCTGGAGAAGCTAGCTCTTTATTACATGTCTGACAGATTGGGAAAACCTTAATACCACAGTCAAATGGAATTAATCTCAAATGGCCACTGACCAGTCTAGAGATGACAGTCTGCTGATCTCTATCATCCTCGAATTTCAGGGCATCTCTGGAATGTTTTCTCCGGTACCAGCTATGAATGGAGTAATTTTCTCAAGAGATATTGTTCTGTAGTTTTTTAAAAGTTACCTGTAAAACTAACTAATACAGGGTATAACGTAATTTGCTAATTTTGTTTTTAAGTTCTTGTCGAAGATGAAGGATTGTCACCATACTAGCAATGTGCCAGTTGTAGGCGGCTCAGATTCGATTCCTCCCTTGGTGTATTTCTCTCTTTTGTGTCAGTAAAACTTTCATTGTGTGTCCATTACTTGTTGTTGTTTGTCTTGTGCTTGGCGCATCTTGGCCAAACATAGCCCTTGCGTCATAAAGCCCAACCTAACTCAATCAACCAAGATGGAGAAAAATTCAGGTAAAAGTAGAAACTACGAGTATAATACGAGTACGAAACTCGTATAATTTCCACTAGACAATGCAATCAAGCCGTTTTCTTAGTTATTCGATGGCATCAACTGGTAAAAAACTCGAGTAAAATCATTCAGTTCAATTTCTATTTATAAAAATTAAAATTTGTTTTTAGTTCAATGAAACCAAATGAGTCAAAACTAGTTTGACAACTAGAATTAAATTGTCATAGTTTATCATTGGCGAACCCTAACTTGCAATTTCCTCATCAGATGCCTCTTGTCTTTCTTTCGCAGTATTTTCTTAAGATGGGACTAGTTTTTTGGGATTTTTGGGGGAAAAGTTGAAACACAGACCTCTGATAAACTAGGCAATGCAGTCTAAAAAACCAGTTTCGATCAGCAATGTATTCTAGTGTCAATGAAGTTGTTTCTGTAAAAGTGGTTTCCTTGCGAATGTTCTTAGTATGCCGGAAAACTAACGTCGTTTTTCTAATACGAGGAGTGTTCAAATGAAAAGGTACGAAACGTCGTAAAAACCAAACCGGTTGAAATTTGAATATGCCGCTTTGGGATAACGTAGTGAGACATCTAAGGAAGCGAATGCACGAGTACCGGCGTGGTTGTGCGCATGCGCGGGCGCCCGCACATGACGCAGAAGAGAAGCATGCAGTTGTGTGTTCCGTCCAATTGACGCGGCAGTGCGTGTGAGGACATCATGGCGTTCACATTGCAAAATTCGACGATTGAGGAGCAGCGAGGTGTTATCAGATTTCTGATTGCGGAAGGTGTTAAACCGGTAGGTGAGACACTCCGTAGCCTACGCAAGTCCATCAAGAGCAAACGGCCTGGGCTGCTCACGGAGGGAGTGATTCTGCTCCACGATGACGCGCGTCCACACGTCTCCAGGGTCACACAAAGCGTACGGGCCAAGTTCAAGAGGGAGCAGCTTGAGCATCCGCCCTGCAGCCCGGACATATCGCCCTACAACTTCCATCTGTTTTGTCCGCTAAAAAACATCTCAAAGGGAAGCGCTTCAACTCGGACGACGAACTGAAGGACACAGTGGAGGACTAGCTCTTGTCACAGCCACAGGAATTCTGGGAACGGAATCCTTCGGCTCGTGAAACAGTAGGATAGTTGTGCTCAGTCCTCTGGTGATTACTTTTGAATAAAGACTTCAATTATACCCACAGTGTCGTTTCATACCTTTTCATTTGAACACCCCTAGTAGTTACTTGTTTAATTTGTATTTTGTGTTTGCGAGGCCATCAAGGTATTTTACATATCTTTTACGTTACTATTTATTGGGCAAACGAAAATATTTATTTTATAGATAATAGCTTCATAATGCACAGTAAGAAGTTTCCATTCACTTTCGAGTATGCGATTTGCGTCATTAGTCGCGTACCAACGAATAACGAAAGGAATAAATACCACATTTTACTTGATCACATATGCGTTTGAAAAATGATTTGTACGATATTAATAGTTTCTCATTTATAGTTTAATTATTCAGTTTCCATTAAATGAAAATTCCAAATTTTACGATATTGCATCTAGCTAGAGTATCAAGATTTTTTTTATAACACTTAATCATAAATATGATATTTATTTGATAAATATTGCTCTTTCGCAATCCCATTTTATGAAATTTATTTTTTGTTTTATTTCCACATTTTATATCCTAAGTGTTATTCTCTTGCTACGTTGCACTTTTACATCTGAAATGTTACGTAAAGATAGTTAAGAGCAGAAAGTAATCATTCAGAGTACATATTAAAATGTGTTGAAACTAGCCTATGATTATAGTTTCATTTAGTATCTATAAATTATTCAAAAGAATTCCTCAGAGAAATCATTGTCCCATGGGAGCAAGACTTCTAAATGGATAAATGTTTCTTTTATGTGTACTTTTTCCTGTTTCTGTATCTACGTATGTCAAGTTCTTGTTTGCACCTCTGTATGTCAGGTTTATGTCTGTATGTATGTCAAGTTCCTTGTGCCACTGTAAATAGTATTTATAAATTCAAAACAATTCTTCAGAGAAAAAAATGATCCCATTGGAAGCAAGACTTCGAATGGGACAAAGGCTTCTCTTATGTGTACTTTTTCTTGTTCCTGTATCTACGTATGTCAACTTCTTATTTGTATCCATGTAGGTCAGGTTTTTATTTGTATGTAAGTCAAGTTCCCTGCCACTGAAAATAGTAAATAAAAGATAATTCTTGACAAAATAGCATTGTTTGCCATCGTGAATGTGGGGCTGTCATGGCTCAGTGGGTTTGTTCACTGCCCTAGCAACCTGCGAGTTGTAGGCGGTGCAGGTTCCATTCCTCCCTGGGTATATTTTCTCTTCTGTATCAGAAAGACTTTCTTGGTGTGTTTATGTCCGATACTAGACGTTGTCTGTCTTGTGTTTGGCGCAGCTTGGCCAAATATGAACCATAAAACCAACCAACCCATCGTGAATTTCAGAGGGCAAAGCATATAATAAATGACATTGCACGGTAGTTTTGAAGAATCTAATTTTCGTTGTATTATTTGAATCGTATTCTGTGATTCATTTGCTCTTGGATTCTTTCGAAAAGAAGAACCAGCGTATGAGCTTTCTCTACCCTCCCCCTTTTTTCTCCTTGGCCTACAGCAATGAATCAGTGACGGGCTTCCAAAAAAAAAGTTTGAATACTTCCCCAATCTGCTGTTAAAGCTGTTCGTTTCACAAGATGCGAGGTGAATAGGTAGCCTCACCTCACCTGTGTCGTGTGCGAAGGGGAAATCTTGTTTTCTGATTTGTCCCTCTTTCCCTTCAGCGATCGATTTTCCCCTCTAGTTTTTCCCTTTGTACTCCAGCAGCAGAGAAAAAGTATTGAAACTCCTCGGCAGAGAGAACCCTACGAAAAAGACGAATAGGGGGAGTGAGAAAAGAAGTGGCGCCTAATCGGCGTCACCTCTGCACCTCGCGCGTACGCTTTTTTCTACCCGGGCAATGCGGCGTGAAATCCCTTTTAGAAATAAGATGACAGGTAATAGTATGGCTGTTCTTTCATCTCGCAGTGAATCCAAGGTAAGGGAAAAGGAAAAATAAAACAATCTCTCCACCCCCTTCTAAATCCGAGAGATTTCTTTTGGACGGCGCTGGGATATAAGGAACAGCTGCGAGGCTAATCTACAATCCCCTGGTGGGAGGAAAAAACAATGTATTTGGGTAGGGTAGGGGAGAAGGGAGTGTTTTGCTATCTGGTCTCTAACGCGGAGTTTCACTTCAATCCTAGACAAAAAGTCCTTGTGAGGTGTTTCCTCGCGTAATTGAAACTTTTTCCACTGGAAAGATCTGAAGCGTGGGCTTTTATCTTTAGTTAAAGGGAAGGGCACGTAGAGAAGCTCGTTTTTATGGTACGTTTTGCTTTGAGGGACGAATATTTGAGTATTTTTTTGGGAAGGAAGGTGTTTTTGCTTGTGTGATGTATTCATTTTTTCCGCCATTTTACTTTTGTTTCCAGAATTTGTTATAAAAAGGATCTCGTTTTCGGTACTTGGTTGTGTGTGTTTTTGGAGCGAGTTTAATTACTGCACTGGGAATTTTGGTCATGTTTAGGAAGTTGAATTTTTATTATGTGTATGTTGCTCAACATTTTTGCGATTCTGACTGTACTTGATTTTAAATTGAGATATATTCGAAATCGTGATTCGAATACTTCGTAGTTTGTTGCTAAGGATTTTAACCTTTTCCATCTCATGGCACACCTAAACAAATTACTAAAATTCTGTGGCACACCAAAAAAATTATTTTGCTGATCTGACGAAAAAAGCATAATTTTGATTGGTTTAAAAAATAATAGCAATTACCTACCCTTTTTGCTCCAAAGTAGTTTAAAAAATGTTTTGAAACTATTTAATTTGTAATAAATAAATAGTACTCGAAGTTATTTATGCTCTCGGACCCATCTTTAGTTGTGTACGGGATTTATGGAACCGAGGAACTTTAGCTTTTCTCTTCCCATGGGGCTTACTGTCTTTGGTAGACACAGGGGTGGTTACAGGGATACCCAAGCAATCTTTTTCTGCTTTCACCGCAATACTCTATTCCTCTTTTTTTTTTAAACTTTCACGAATTTTTTATTTGTCGTTTTCTAATTGTCTTTGGCGCAGATTGGCCAAAATATGGCCCTTTCGCCATAAAAAGGAAAAAAAACTATTTATACGAGTATTAAAAATACTGGTATTACTCGAAATTATTTGTGAATACACTTATCAAAATTTTAAAACTAAACCGTTGAAATGATATAAATATTACATAATTTTAACCTTTTCACCATCTATAAGGCACACCAGTGCAATTCTTGCGGCACACCGGTTGAAAATCACTACTCTGTGATCGTTTTTTGCCACACTGCAAACTTGAAATATAATACATAATTTTTAGAAAATATGTTCATTGTATTTCACAGCAAATTATTTACGCACTTCGAATTTCATGTATCGTGCGTACAAATAGGACAGATGTGTCGAATAATATAACTGCTGTAAACTTTCTCGACAAATACGCATCTTAAACTGCAAACTTATTAATTCCAGCGATAGTAAATAAAATTAAATATTTACTTCAATATATCATCTAAATGTTTAATAATGTATCGGAAAAACAAGACGTATCATCATTCAAGTTATCACATTCAACTGTGTCAGTGATTAATCCGATAAAAAACGCTTTGTGTTGGAGAATGCTTGAAATTTGCGAATATTTCATAACAATTCATCAATTTATTTTGACAAGCACAAGAACCAATTTTCGTAACTGACACTTTATTCTATTTCGAAACTACAAAAATAGAAAATAAAGTGAGTCAAAGAATCGGAACAGAATAAAGAAACGTCTTGAAATTCTTAAGTAAATTTAAATATGTAACAACGTTTGTAAAATATGTTAATCTATCATCTCCACGTAATCAGCTTTCTTCCATCCACTGTGTAGCGCTCTCATGTCTTGAAAAGCATATGTATATCGTTCGCGTATTAAACTGCCATCGAAGTCTGGCTCCTTATTTAGTTTTTCGCTTAAAGAAAAGCGTGTGCTCTTAATAGCTTTCATATTGATTTTTATCTCAGTTTGGAATATTTTATCTCCTTCCCTTCCGAAAGCTCTTATAATGGAAAAATATGGAAATACTGTGCTTCTGACATTCTTCAGTGCCTGTTGACTTGCAAAATCGCATAATGCTCTTGATCTAGAATGGATGAGATGCTTAGTCTAATGTTGAGAAACCTCTCTGCTCCTTTGTTGGTTACTTTGTTCCGATTTAACTTTTAAGTGGAATTCTTTGGATTATATAAGATCGTTTTGGTATGTTCGAGATGGTTTGGAATTTTCCAAGTGATGAGGTTAATTTATGAAGCGCAGCTTACTATTCCATGTCAGAATTTTGTTTTTTAGTTTTAAATTATTGTTTATTTTGTTTCTGACGTGTAATTGGAATTAAGGGGTAGTTGAATTAACGTCGCACTGGAGCAACACAACAATTTCCACTTGTATGTCGTTGCTCACTTTCCATATCTTATATTTAAATCCTTTTGTAATCGATATAAGAATTGCTATGCAAATTTCATACCTCCAAATGAAATAAAATCAATCATTTCGGGTACTTAATGGAATTAATTCTTATTTCCTATATCTTATTCCAATTTCCATCGGAAGTCTACATCAGCATCCATCAGAGAAGTCTACATCAGCATCCATCAGAGAAGTCTACATCAGCATCCATCAGAGAAGTCTACATCAGCATCCATCAGAGAAGTCTACATCAGCACAACCAGAAGTCTACATCAGCACAACCAAAAGTCTACATCAGCAAAACCAAAAGTCTACATCAGCATAATCAAAAGTCTACATCAGCACAACCAGAAGTCTACATCAGCACAACTAGAAGTCTACATCAGCACAACTAGAAGTCTACATCAGCACAATTAAAAGTCTACATCAGCACGACCAAAAGTCTACATCAGCACAACCAAGTCTACATCAGCAAAACCAAAAGTCTACATCAACACAACCAGACGTCCATAGTAGCAGCAATCAAAAAGCGAAAGAAGTTTACTCTGCAGTTACTAGCATTTTACGACACATTGCATTGGCGATTCCGAAACATCTCTCAATGCATCGATTGAAGAGCCAGCAACTCGAGAGCCACGATTTGAAATTTTAATGTGACAATCATTGAAGACTCAATCGACATCTTCCGTCAGTTATAAATGTACGTTTCTATTTACTCAGAACATAACTTCAAGTCCTCATTTAAGTGTGACGAAACATGTCACATTCCGATTCCTCTGATTAGCATACATGATCGAAGGAGGAGGGTCCGACCGAAATCCCATGCACAGACTTATCTCTGCAGTGATTAGAGTTCCTCGACATCCTTCAGACCCTCTTACCCTCCTCTAGTAATGAAATTCTTGTTAGGGCCGACATCCATTGTTAAAAGCGCGTGTCCGCTCTGGAATCATCCTTCCCGTAAACAGGAGCCCTATCCCGTTTTAGGTTTCCTTTGTGCCGCCCGTTCCCCTTCTTTTGTTTCCCGGGCGGCCCTTTAATTTGAGCCTGGAAAACTTCTAAGTTTTCCCGTATTTAGCAATCGTAAATGATGAATGCCCCTTTGTGAAAGGCTACTTTGGGTCTCCGGGCTATTCGGTTTAAAGCCCGGTCTTGATGGTGGCTTTTAAATTCACAATTCCTTCGCGCAAGGAATTGTTTCTCTTCGTTATGCATTTTGGAATTGCCTTTACAGAAAGGGATTTGAATATTTAATCATGGGACTTTTAAACCGTGGAATTGTCTCAGGCTTATTTTTGCAATTGCGGAGTTGCGTTATTTATGTGGTTTTTTCTGATGAGATTTTTTTCTTAATCTTAGTCTATTAATTTAATTTATGGCCGTGCATCTAGTTTCGTGTTATGACGGAATTCCTTATCTCTACAGCAGCATAATTACTTCCTAATTTTGCGCAGTGAAGTTGGAAAAGTAATTACGTTGTTGTCCTGTGAAGTGACTAAAATTAATCTTTCTGTTACGAGGTAACTGCAATTGTGTATCAAAGTGCACGCTTTCTTTCTTAATAGTTAAGGGATTTTCATGTTTTATTCATTGTACATACTTCGTTTCCACCGACTTATTTTTATGCATCTGGTAATATATTTTTACATAAGTTCTTCTGTTACTTTATAAGACTATTTTCTTTCTTTTTCCCCTACTTATTTTTAATGATGTTCCACTTTTACTTGGATAGAACCATCTTTTCGTGTTACTCATTTGTGTGTTCTGGCATATCATTTTGTGAAGCAAAAGTTTTCTGTAAAAAGTTTAAGTTTTAAGAATTGAATTGGATTATTAAATTATTATGGGTGGGTTATGCAAATGAAATATCACCGTATCTATTTTCTGTTACTTTCACGTACATTGACATTGTCCTAAAAATTATAGTGTAATATAATGCAATCGAGTGTGGAATGGGTGATTCCTGAAAAATCAAGGTATGGGTATACAGCATCTTCGACATGATGGAACTGATGTAAAATTTACGAAATCAAGACACAATGGAGAGAATTGCATTGAAGAGCGCGTGGTCCTACACTTGTAATGGATTCCGTGCATCTTACATGCACACTAGCTGCCTTTCAACCCCCTGTTTATGCGTATTGATGGAATAAAGCTCTGATCTGTAATCAGGCCATATAGGAAAAGCCTACATAACTGAGACATTTCCTTTTATGAAATTCAAACGCATCGATACTTTTTACTGACACAAGAGAGAAAAATACACACAATTTACAGGAATCAAACCTGTGCTGCCTACAACTCGCAACTACACACTTTATTATATTATTTATTTTCTTAATGAATTAACGTCGCACTGGAGCAACACAACGGGCTGTTGGCGACGGCACGGGATCAATCCCAAAGGAAAAGATCCGAGGACAATACCTCGTAATTTTGAACCATGGCCATATGACGAGGCACCACCCGAGCTGGCACCCCACTCTCAAAACTTCCACACCATGCCAATGTGAGCACATTTGATGCCACGACAATTTGAACGTGCACCAGCCCATGTGTACACGACAGTCTTTGGTTGGATCGAGTTTGGAACTCGCAACCTTCCTGTTGCCAATCCGCTACTCTTCCAAATGGGCTACTTAGCAACCTGCGAATTGGCGCTGGTACGATTCCTCTTTGGGTGTGTTTCTCTTTGCATTAGTGAAACTTTCCTTGTGTTCATTACTTAATGTTGTCTGTTTTGTGTTTGGCTCAGCATGGCCAAAATATGGCCCTTGCGCCATCAAACCCAATCCAAACAACCAACTGGGCTGTCGCGGCCCTGTACACAAGAAAAGTTGTTCTGACACAGAAGAGAAAAATACACCCATGGTAAGTTACAGGAATCGAACTTGTGCTGCCTACAGCTTGCAAATTGCTAGCGCAATGGACGATCCCACTGAGCCACTGCGACCCTTTTATATTTTATGAAGGGTCTGTTATTAAACTTCATAGTGATGTTCGGGGTGCAGAGAAGGGAGGGGGCTGATTCCACCTGCCACGGTCCTCATCGTTAGTCTTGCTGAGCGAGGCAATTCAATTACTAAGAAATCTTTTGTCTCAAATTGATTAACAAAAATGAATGACAGAACCTCGAGCCTGTATTAAGCTTTTCTTACTTTCTTCATCAATTCACCCCTGCAAAGTTTCGTACGCCATCTTATGCAGGGAGGGGATCTCTCACAAAATCCTCCCATACCAACATTCGGAGAACTAGAAACGGTTCTTTCGTTGTCGTGTTACAGGGAACAACGTCTTCAACGAAGCGGAAGATTTTAATTCCATCTTCCCAAAGTCTGATCCATCACCCGGGGAAACTTTTTGCCGTTCATTACTTCACTTTTCTTCCCCTGTCCCCACCCCTACATTGTACGAGCCCTCTTGTTATCCGGGATGAAAACTCACTCTACCCCTCCTCTCCCAACCACTTCTCCTTTTCTATAAAATTGCATTTCGCCCCTTCCAAGTCTCAATTTAAGTCACCCCCACCTCGTTCCTCATTTGCTCATTGGAACGTGAACTGTGCCCTCCCGGGTGACGATTGGTGGGTTCTCCCTCCCTCCCTTCGTCTTAGTCTGAGGGGGACTCGAACCCCTAGGATACCGAATACGCAATTTCGGAATTTCTTTTTCTGTGTTGGTTTGCTTCGTCCGGAACCGCAGAGTGGAAGGTCCTTGGAGATTAGAGCTTGATAGGCGCCGTGATCGTTTTAAAATTGAGGGCTATTGGAGATAGGCCTCGTTTCTTGTGGCGTCTGATTTTTTGGTCAAACTTTTGGTAAGCGATGGATATCTTTTGGATAGATTTTCTGATGGCGGTGTTACAAATGGCATGCTGGTTGTCATCAAGTCGTTTTCTAAGAACTAGCCTACCCACGCTACAGTTCATATCTATTGATTGTCGCTACTCACTTTTCATACCTTATTTAACCCTCCAATGCGACATTTCGTCCATTAAGATCTGACCAATGTTCTTAACCCTCTAGGTGGTTGCCTCGACGAGATATCTCGTCATTTCCAAAACCATCAGCAGATTTTGATGGATCTTGAAGAAAACTGACCAGATCTTGATGTCGTCATCATAAAAACAATCATCAATATCTTGTTGACGAGCTATCTCGTCATTATCAAAACTGATCAGATCTTGATGGACGAGATATCTCGGCGAAACCACTTGGAGGGTTAATGACAATATATCTCGCCATCCAGATATTGTGGATTTTTTGTGATGACGACATCAAGATCTGGTCAGTTTTTTTTCTAATGACGAGATATCTCGTCCATCAAGATCTGGGGCAGTTTTACGAATGACCCTCGCCAGGAAAACCACCAAAACCATACATATGCTATGAATATATTTATCGATACGCGCATTTCATATCTCCAAACGAAATGAAAGTCATCAAAATATAATGACATTTCTTGTACTTGCAGGTCAGACTTATTCTTCCAATAAAGTATACACCTCAGTCATGTCACAATTAGCATCTTCAATTGTATTCCATTCATCAGCAATTCCATTCATGAGCAATTCCATTCATCAGCAATTCCATTCAATAGCAATTCGGTATTTGTGAACACCTGAACGTATTTTCACGTTCGCTTACATTTTCTTTTCTACTCTGATTTCTATCTTCCAGATTTCTCATCGCCACCCTTAATAAGACCGCTATAGAATTTCATGAGAGCGGCAAGTTCTTTAGTAAGAATGTATTGCAGCTCTAGCTCAAAGCAAGCATGTTTCAAAATAAGCAATATTTTAAAGAGTAGACGGTGAGAGTTGGGAAATATTTTAGATTTGCATTTTTTTAAAATTTTACAATAAAAGTGATCCTACCGGAGGAAAGTTTCGAAGTTTATGTTATGTATCGCTTAGATATTGTAATCCTTGTGTTAACTAGATATTGTAGTTTTGCGATGCCAGGCTTTTTATTGCTAATTCAGCCGCGCATTAAAGAACGTCTCGGGTCGAAAAGATTCAAACACAAAGTACGAAGATAATACAAATCGTCGACATTCAGGCTTTTTTGTTTCTTGAAGAACAGAAAACTTTAGCTTTTGTATAAAAGATTATATTTCAACAGGAAACCAAAATGCACACACACACAAGTATAAAGAAAGGTCAGCAGAGTTATTTCTTAAAAATTCTAATCTTTCTTTTATTCTGCTCGAGTACGCGGCATTGCTGCTACAGCGTAAGTACGCCGCCAACGGGTCGTTTCGAGTTTAAACCAGAAAACGCACAAGAGCAATACATATCAACGTCTCTGAAAGCACGTCGTCACAGGCCTACAAACAAGTGAAACACTCATAAACAGTTCTGAGAAAACGAAGTGGAGAGAAATATTTGACTTAAGTTAACCTTTACACAGTTTCTCTAGAAATATAACGCTCTTGCAAAGAAACAGACTCAGTGGATTTCACCAGTCTAAAGGCCACCACATTCTGGTCTAGAAAAGTTAAAACGCGTATCTTGAAAATTTTGTCAGTGTTTCACTTGTAAGCGGAGGAAATAGAGAATAATAACAAACAATACCAAGAAAAAATCATATTTTATAGAATCGACAGTGAGTCTCTTCTCTAGTGTTTGAAAATAGGTTTGTTCGACTGAGCAGAGCAAGAAAAGAGATGGTTGCCCATGACCACGGCGCCTCTGCATAGATGACGCAAGGGACTGCCCAAAATTCCAATGACAGGTGGACCTCAAAGCAATCGTGGCCGGAAGCCATTACGGCAACTGCCTCAGCTCTGACGAAATAAAGAAAAGATAGAGGGGACGATTGCGAGTTTGAGACTCGATGCAACCAAAGGCCGTCATGTACATGGTGCGCGTTAAATCTGTCGTGGTCTCAAATTTCCTCACGTTGGCGAGGTGTGGAGTTTTGTAGAGGGGTGCCAGCACAGGTGATGAGCACATCTGACTGTGGTTTAAAATGACGAGGTATTGTGTGTGTGTGTGTCCTCGGAGCTTTCCCTTCGGAATGGATCCTGAACCTTCGTCAATAGCTCGTTGTGTTGCTTCCAGTACTGCGTAAATTCAACTGCCAATCTATCTATAAAATTAACTTTTATTGTTATATTATCAGTTTATTTCTACTCGAGTATCCCCATTCTTGGCAGCTTGTGGACTTAAAATCAAGTATTTTTCTGCTCGTAAGAAATTAGACTACAGGACAGTATAAGCGTATCGTTATTGTGTATTGTGTTTATTGGATTTTTTTTATTTAGGTTGAGAGATTTTTATTTTAAAACTGAAATGGGGGGGGGGGGAATTTAGAGTATTCCACCTAAAACTTTAAAAGTAAATGGTAAATAAGCTAGATAAGTATTTCAGTGATGTTATTAAAATTGAGCGCAAGTCTACTTTGAAGATTTCGAAATAGCTGCATCATTTAATTATGCGTCAGAATCTTTTCTCCTGAAATTAAAGGCAAGTTTGAATATTTTAGGTTTTATCGAAAAATACATTATCCTAATCTTTCAGAAAAGAAGTTTGCGGCTTTGCACATATTTTATTTCCTTAAAGTTAGTTACTTGACATGATTGCAACACTCACTTTATTTTATTCTTTTATACATTTTCGATTATTCATATCCGTAGAGCTTGAAGATTTGTTTGCTTTTATTTTCGATCATGTTCTGTATAACTATCATTCATAACTACTTTTTTTACATTACGGATTTAGCGAGCCCAAAATTTCAACACATTCAATGAAAACTATCCAGGTTTTTATATTCTATGAATGGCAGTACTCTTGCTTTATGATTCTTATGTACATTTTTCTGAAGTCTTCGATTTCTAGTATTAAAAGGTTGCTATTGAGGAAAAAACTAATGCTTGGTCACGTTTCAATTGAAAAGTGATGAGGTATCGAGATTCAATTAAATTTTTTAAAGACGTTTTAAAAGTTTATACTGTAAATGAAGATTGATTTAGTGTCTTAGAAAACGGTTATTACATCTATCAATTGAAGTATCATTCACTAGAGTAATGAATATAAATGAAGAAAAAAATAGTATTTTCTCGTAGAATTTATGCTTTGTAAAACGTAGGCTAACTAAAAGTAATCTTGTTACGTGTATTTTTCTTAATTGTGATCGGTAGAATTTAACATTAGATTAGAAACATAAATATACTGTTGACCATTTAAAATGCAACACTATGGAGGAAATATCCTACAGCTTGAAATTTGCACAATGTGTAGGTCATAGAAGGGTATGCAAATGATTAAACACTGCAGCGTAGTAACGCCCCCTGTCAGCAGTATAAAAAGGGAGAACAGAGCATGTTAAAGTAGTATGTATACATGTTAAAGTAGATTAGTAGAACACCACACTGATCTCTGCAATTTATAAATGAAAATACATGGCCCTGAGTGACATTTTCTTTTCTTTTATTACCCATGAAAAGAATTTTTAATCTTATTTAGAAACTTAAAGAACAAAACGTCAGTTTACTTTCAGAAAGACTCAAATTGGTGCAATTAAAGTACAGAATGTACCGTATCAATTTTTCAAGGCATTGGAGTATCAGTGTCATCTCCAGGATTTGTAGGTTTCAAGAGACAGAATGGAGAGATTTGACACTAAGAACTAAAGTTCTCAAAAATGTCAACGCTGATGTTGTAAGACAGCTTATATTCCTGTCAGTTCAGGTTAAGTCCTCAAAAGACGTGCTGCAGAAGTAACAAACACCTCAAGGAAACGTCTAGAGACAAACTGTTTACTGGAGACTCATACCAACTATCTAGGTTCAAAAATTTGTTTTCGCTTCACTTACGAGAATTAAAGAATTAAACATTTACCCAATAACAGTCATTTGCAAATCTTATAAGTATCGTAAGTGTTCTTAATCTGCACTTTTCCATTAGATTGGTCTGTAGAACGCATCTCGTAGCGCTGTGGCATTTTAACAGGTGATTGATTAAGCAGTTTAATATGTCTACTTAATCCATGAACCTAAACTTGATTAGAGCAGGTGGGTAATTAGCTTCTAAAATAAAGCCTAGATTCCCACAGGGACTATAAATGCCGTGAGCATAAGCTAATGGTTGCACTATTCCACCTTCTTTAGAAGCACAAATGGATTATTGCTTTTTCTAATCATTCTATAAGCTATCTGCATTCACAAAGCTTTTAGCTTAGTTGGAAGGATCTTTTAACGTTTTCCGATGTAGCAAATAGTTTATTTTTAGAAATTGTGCTGATGACGTTTAATACACTACTGTTTTGAAAATTGCAACACTATGAAAAAATCATCACAGAAATAAATGAAATTTATTCCACGTATTACTTATAGTGGTTTAAATAAACGATCAAATTTACAAAGCAATAAAACAAAAATAATGCCTAAAATCAATATTTTGTGCAGCCGCCACGCGCAGCGATGAGAGCCTGTACACGTCGTGGCATCGAATCATACAGATTTTGAATGTCATGCTGAGGAATGGCATTCCAGATAGCTTCTATCTGATGCCAAAGTTCAGCCGTACCCTCTGCCCGACGAGCGGTATGAGCGAGTCGCCGTCCGATGTAATCTTAGACATGCTCAATGAGCGACATATCCGGGGAACGTGCAGGCCATGGAAGAAGCGGAACCTGTCGTGCACTGATGACTTGTACAATACATTCCGAGCAACATGTCGACGGGCATTGTCTTGCTGAAATACAGCTCCGGGAATGCGTTGCAGGAGGGGTAGGACCTCGGGCTCCACAACTTCCCTGATGTAGCGCCCGCTGTTCAGGGTCTCCACAATTCGGAGTAGGCGAGATCGCCCATGATATCCAATAGTGCCCCAGACCATAATGCCAGGCGTTCGTCCAATATGACGCTGAATAAGACACCCCGGGAGAAGGCGTTCACCTCTAGCGTCTGACGAGTACGCGTCCATCTTTATAGTCCAGATTGTAGCGGGACTCATCTGAGAAGACGACTTGTTGCCAATCGGCACGCCATTGGCTGTGTTGGTGAGCCTATTGTAGCGGGAGGCGTCCGTGGTTCAGCGTCAAGGGAATCCTGCGCAGGGGAAACCTTGCACGTAGCCCATGGCGCAGCAGACGTCGACGAACCGGGGGGGCAGACAATGACACACCTGTAGACATGCTTCAATGTTGTGCCAACGCACGAGAGGACGCTGTACGGTCCGTCACCGCCATGCGGATGAGGTGTCTGTCGTCCCGTGGTGACGTCATATTGCGTGGCCCACTGCCAATGTTTCGACTTGTCCAGTTCTCAATGGTCCATCTCTTCCACACACGCATCACTGTTGTGGCATTACGCTCCGTGCGAGTGGCGATTTCACGAGACGAAAGTCCACCCTCACGGAGGCCAATCATGCGGCCCCGTTCAAACTCCGTTAATTGCTCGTATGGCACTCTGCGTTTCTGGCGAGGCATATTGACTTCTAATCAATCATATACAGCAGTCAAACGACGATAGACACATTTTAACGCACTTTTGCAGTGCTTTTTATACACGGCTTACTTGAAAGTTTGGAGGGTGATCACATGCGTGATCGCTTTGTAATTTTAACATTTGCATATCCTAACCTGTTTTGCATTTCCTGCAAGTTTCGTTTAATTTGCATGATTCCTTCATGGTGTTGCAATTTTCACAAACAGTAGTGTATCTGTAATACACTTTATATCTTTCCGTAATATTTTTTAACATCGATTCGTCTTGTAAAATTTCTTAAAAAGATGTAAATCTATTTATGAAACCAAACAATTCCGTATTGTCTGTACCTGCATGTTTACTCTCCTATATTATTTAAAAAATAGTTTGGTAATAAAAATAAGTTTGGAAATTTTACTTAGACTATTTTTGATGTTTAGATATTTTAGATTCGATCGTTAATAGAAAATTTATTCATAGCAATTTAACCCTTGGTTTAGCTATTTTAATGAAATATTCTGTATCGTCTAGTGTGGTACAACGGTGAAATATATTAAATTTGAAATTCGTTACATTTTTGATGATGCGCGTTGCATTTTTTCATGTTCCTCTTTTTTACATTTTGATGTTTTTATCTTTCAAGTGTTTCGACGAGATATATCGTCCAAGATCTGGTCAATCATGCTATGGACGAGATATCTCGTTGAGACAAAATTGCCCTATTATGCCAAGGGGAATGGAAACCCAAGTAGTAAATACAAATTATCCCTTGCCCAGAATTTGTGACAGTTTGGAGCAGGTTTTTGTCCCAGAGACTAGCCACTACAGGGCAGTTTTCGACTTGAAGATAAACTACCAGGAGGGTTAAGAGCTAATATAAGCTACGAGAATGGCGATGTTTGCTCATGTGTTCTGTTAATGATAATAGCATTAGTAATATCTGATGTTGATTATGGTATCGACCGCTGTACCTTATGTGTACAATGTGCATAAACCTCCAGAAAGCATGCCGAGCATATGTGACTTCCAAATAACAGTGTAACCCAGATGAGATTACCAATTGCTCTATGATTATAGTCTTATTTCATATATATATCATTTATCCTATTGCTGAATTAAGATGCACTAGCGTAATTTTTCTACTGTGGTTTCATGTTCTGGATGTTTGCGAAGTACTAACGGAAGGTTCGAGCGAAAATTCTAATTGACATTAATGTACATAATTATTTAGTTTGAACTGTCGGATATTTTTTCATAATGGTGTTTAAAGTTAGAAGATTGGTTGCGGTCATTTTTTGTTTCGCCATTAAGGTCAAAAAGGAGTTAGAAATTTCAAATCCAACACTCATTAAATAATATGTGATTCTGGAGCTTATCGTTATTGTCTACATTTACCTTGGGTTAGATGATGTCCAAAGTCCGTAGGAAATATATAACTTCGTAGGAAATATAACTTACCCGAGATTGAAATTGAGATTCACCCAACAAGCCCACTGAAGAAGTGCTACGTAATATGGATAGTCTCCACTCCAGTATCTCGCTCCTGATTACTATCCTCGGGGCTTTCACCCGTCCTCAGCCCCAAGTCTTGCAACCAATACCAATCTCCCCGGGGCTTTTTTCATTTCGCCCCCGCTAAAAACTATCAGCCCTTGCCCACCCTAATCTCGAAGCTTCCGACCAATGATCTGGAGGTCCGTCGTAAATGATTTCCATCCCTCCCTACATGCATCGACACGTGCCGAAATGATCACTCCCTATTCTATCTGGAATATCTCTTTCAGTTTTTGAGGATTGTTCGCAATCTCTATCCGTATTACTTCCTCACACAGAATTGAATCGCTTCCGTCCCCGGCTTTGGAATTGTTATAATGGGTGGGAGCGACCGATTGTTGCGCTTGGGAGTTCTCAGAGTACTGGATGGAACGAGGTTCGATTGGTGGAGCCGTGATCGGGAGATGTTGCTGGTGATTTGGTTTTTGAATCGAGTGCCCATGTCTATGCAACGAGGGAAGTGAAAAAAAGCGGATGTGTCTTTATTTTCGATTGCGATTGTGTTAACAGACTTCGATATGCGTGTGAAGCTGAAAATTGTCAAAGCAAATGGAAGTTCTGCGATTTGGTGTGTGTTCAGAAGTTACAGGGCTGCTAGAGGCGACATTTTACTACTATTTTTCAACCTTGGTGACTAGGGTTTTTTTAAAGCAAAATCGTCTCTAAAGCTCCTCTTTTCAAGATTTTAGCTACTTTTGAAAATTCACCAAAGGCCAACGAAAATTTAGTCCCCTTTTTTAACGGTGACGCTGTAGTCCGGATTAGCAACCGGAGTTCGAAGCTAAATCGAACAAAAGACCGTCGTGTTCGTGGGATCTGGTGCACGTTAAATCTTTCATGGCCTCAAGTGTCCTCACGTTGGCGTGGTGTGGAAGTTTGGAAAGTGAGTTGCCAGCTCAGGTGTTACATCACACTTCATCTGATTCAAAATTACGAGGTGTTGTCCTCGGATCTTTCCCTTCGGGATTAATCCCGAACCATCGCCAATAGCCCGTTGTTGCCACAATGCGACGTTAATTCAACTACTCCGTTTTTTAACTACTAGCGGACGAAAAAAATATTTTTCTTTAGAGAGAAAATTTTCCAAGTACACAAGTTTCGAAGTTTTGGCGCCAAGCGTGGCAGCCATGCAAGAAAAAATCGGAATTTGGCTGCTAAATTGTCATGAACAATTGTCATGTTTAAGTTATGAAGCAACCTTTGCTATAGCTGGAGTTCCACCTTTAGACTTGGAAATTAAGTGCAACAATGAATTGTGTGCTTCGATTCTAAATGATTTTTCGACGGACTGTGTTGATGGAAAATTGCCTCTTTGCGACATTCCTCATCCTGCTGCTTTTGAACCAATTCATCTAATTAAGTACGAGAAAAATGTGGAGAAGCTTTTTCAGAAAGTCTGTTTTACGGACGGTAGTAAGATGAACAACAATGCTGGCCTTGCTTTTCTTTTATTTGAAGACAACATCGAATGCGGCTTTTATAGACATCGTATCCGGAATGAATGCACTCTTTCAAGCAGAATTGCTTTGTATTAATCTCGCAGTTAAAGTGGTTTAAAGAAAATTGAAATTTTTGTTCAAAGTACCTTATTTGTAGCGATTCTCTTTCCTCTTTACATTTACTGAAGAATGTTGCAAGCACAGAAAAATTGGTTGAAACGCTTTTAACAATTAGTTCTCTTAAAAATAGAGGAACTGAGATTTTTTTTGCCTATGTGCGTGGACACTGGAATTTACGGGAATGAAAGAGCTGATTTTTTAGCCAAAGACGCTTTGAATTTAGCAATTGATGTAAATTGTAACATTCCTAAGTGTTACTTGAAAGGCTCATATCATGAAAAGCTTGTTGCTAAGTGGAACGAAGAGTATGTCTCGTCTGAGAAAGCTGGCCACACCAAAAATTTTTTTCCTACTATTAAGCATAGATTGAACTCAGAATTATTTTTCTTCACAAACTTCCAAATTACACAATTTTTATCTGGCCATGGAAATTTTGCTAAATATCTATATAGGTTTCATCTTCGGACTAATGATTTGTGCGAGTGTTTTAAAAAGCAGCCACAAGATGTAGAGCATTTGCTTTTTAGTTGTCCTGCATTTAAAACTTCAAGAATGTGCCTAAAAAATGATTTGAGAAAACTAGGTGAAACATGGCCAGTGAAACTCAATGTTTTTGTAAAATCTAATCTGCTTTTCTACTCATTTGTCAAGTTCATAAAATCTTGTAGTTTCAGTTAAATTGTTTTCCACTGTTTCTTTGTTAAATCAATTTACTTCTGTAAGCCCCGTGTTGTATTTCTGTGGTGCACGGGGAGTTTGCTTTTGTTCAATAAAAAAAAATTGTCATGAAAACCTTAAGAAAATTTTCATTCTTTTAATTTTAAAATTTAAATTTCTTGGTGAGATCTTCAACGTCTACTTTACACTTTTTCGCACATTTTGTGTTTTAGCCAATTGATTTTATATCAGCAACAAAATTTATAAACATAAAGCAGAGTTGGCGTCTGTCTGTATGTTCCTTATACAAATCTACACCGTTTGACCAATCCACACCAAATTTGGTATACTTTGGAACCCTGCGAGTAACGCAAGCTACATATTAACCCCCTTCTCTTTAACCTAGGTGAGGACTAAATTAATTCGAAATTGCCATAGGAAAAACATTGAGCATAAAACGATTGCGGTAAGCAACTCAGTTTGTTTTACCAGTATTAATCGAAAATCAAATTTTCTAATAAAATTGTTTTACCAGTATTGCTCGAACAACAATTTATTCCGAAACGTTATGTTTAAAAAATGTAAAATTCTAATTATATTTGAACATTTTTATCTTTCCACAATATAAATAATTTAGGAATATTTGAATGATGAAAAATGGATATTTAAAATGCTTAATTTTACACAACTTGCATTTTGTAATGGAACATGAAAAGCCAAACAAAAAACTTATTGATCTTAAAAGCGCAATTTTGGAATTCGGTATCTGGTAACGCCAGAATTAATGTTTTAATTTTTTATCTTATAAATTAAATTTAGAATTCCGTGTTTGTATTTGAGTTAAGACAGAATGTTGCGGTCATATTTGAGCATTTCTAAGTTTTGTAAATTTGTGTTCTTTTTGTAAAAAATTCATTATTGTCTCAATATTTTTCAAGCGTCTTTTACGAATTTCTCTATTTCAGAATATTCTCATGACTTCGAAATTCGACGCACTTGCTCAGATCTTTCGTTTTTCAGAATTCGACATTTTTTAATGACCTTAAAAATGTCCACCATTTCGTTTCTGTTTGTATTTGTGTTCCATTACTTTCCATATTACAGATATATTATTTAGGAGTTAAATTGTAATAAATTATTTTTATTTTCTGCCAAATACCACTAGACATGGGTAATTTCTTGATTGTGTATATGTATATTTCGACGAACTTTCCTTAAGTCTTAAACTAGGACTTGAAAAATAGAAATCTTTTGTCGAGGCAGAACGTCGAGGTTGCTTACTTGAAGTTGAAACTGTTCGTATACAACTTAGGTACCTGTGAAACGAAACATTCATTGAAAGCAGTATTTTGTAAAAAGTGTTATCGATTGAGTTTGTTTTGTCTACACTGATGATATTTGTTTTAAAGACAAGCTCCGTTATTCCACGTGTGGCTGAATAGAATTTTCAAGAAAAAAATGTGTGCTTTAAAATAAATTGACCACGAATGCCGTAACAGTTTATCATTGTGAGAGGACGGCAAATTAATGTAATTCGAAAACATCGAATCCATGCTACTATTTCACTAGTGCTTTGGATGTGGCAGCTCTGGAAGTAGGAACTGAAAGCAAATTTGTTGTATCATCGAATAATGAAAGAACAAATAAATGAGGTGGTCTCATGGTATCGAACCAATGTTAGTGACATTGATCTGTCGAGAACTTTATATGTAGTCTTTATCCTCCGTTAAGTCTATCCTCATTCTATTTACGAAAGGGTATTTTGGGTATATCTAATTTTTTTTTCCATACGAAATGCTAATAGGAAGCCGTCACGTATGGGGCAATTCAATATGATCAGAGATGTCCCATTCGTGTCGGCTTAATATTAGTTTTTTTTATGAAAAAAAAGTGACAGATATACCAAAACATTTGGGATGAGCTGTTTTTGGTGAAGATAGTTTAATTTAAAAAGTATTTGATTTCTAAAGGGGGGGAATAACAAAAGATGCAGCCATTTGCATGACAAAAATCTGCGATTGTTCCATACGTGACAATGGAATGACCTAATACCAGTCGTACGACTACTTTACAAAGCCTGTAATATTTTGTTCCTGTGCATTTAAGAAACCTGTACTTATTCATTAAACAACTACACAGAAATAAATCTAATAAAGATATTATTTTTAAGAATTCCAGGGGTGCGCTATGGCTATTGCCATTGAAGTGCACAGGTGTGTGCCCGTCGCGTTCTTTCAATAGCATTTAGGGGAAAGAAAGCCCAACAGCAGAGAGCCGATGTCTTATTTTATTGGACTTGTTTTTGAGCTTTATAACTGGAAATATTTGATTGCGTTCGCATAACGCCCCACTTTACGGCTTTTGATCAATGTGTGGTCAAGCACTAACTTATTTACGAGCTAATAAAACGCGGGTGCTCAACAGTTCCACCCGCCCTCACGCCTTTTCTTCGATTCTGATCATTGGACTGTGAGGGGATATTATGGCTAGTCTTTCCCCGGATTTATGCTCTCGCTTTCTTTCATGGTCATTGCTCAACTTCTATCGGCCTTCCACTTGCGTGCGGATTGATGTGTGGTTTCGGACCGAGGAAAAGTGCGTACTGCATCGAATATTACTTTTCGCCATTTTCGTATTTGATTTTGTACTTCGTGTCTCGTTTGTTAATTATAGCATTGCATCTGCGCTAAGTTTCGTAATTGCTTATATCTATTGATGACAGGGGCCTACTCACATTTCACACCTCCTAATGAAATGAAATTAGACGAAAATATAATGCAGCATTCCATGTATTTAGTAATGGAAATCTTATTTCTAGTCAAGTACATGGCAAAAAATTCATACCTCCCTCATTACCACAATTAATTTCTGAATGCCCATCTCAATTGCATCTTATGGCCATCGTGGCTCAGTGAAGTGTGTCCATTGCGCGAGCAACCTGCGATTTGTAGGCGGCGCAAGATTAGGTGCGATTACTCCATGGGTGTATTTTCTTCCTCTGTGTCAGTAAAACTTTCATTTTGTGTATGGGTAATACTTGATATTGTATGTCTAATGTCTGGTGCAGCATGACCAAATATGGCCCTTGCGCCATAAAAATCCAACCCCTCAATTGCATCTCATTCATTTGTTCAAAGACGATTCAATATTTTTCTATCTCTAAACCTGTTTTCACTTTCCTCCCTAGGTGCATTTCTTCTGTGTTAGTAAAACTTTCCTTATGTCTATGTACATTACTTAAAGTTGTTTTGTGGTTGGCGTAGCATAGTCAAATATGGCTCTTGTTCCACTAGCACCCAACAAATCAACCAACCTATTTTCACTTTCTTTTTTTGCCCTGATTTCTATCCTCTAAACTTACGAGTTGTAGACGGTGCAGGTTTGATTCAACTTACCCTTTGCGTCTATTTTTCTCTTCTCTGTCTGTAAAACTTTCCTTGTGTGTATGCCCATTGCTTGACTTTGTTTGGCGCATCTTGTCCAAACATGGCCCGTGCGTCTCAAAACAATCAACCATGCTATTCTCAGGATTTCTGACTGCCTTCTACCACAACCAAACTCCTGAAGAATTTCATGAAAGGAGCTATTCCGCAATGTTGTCCCAGCTCCATAACTCAAATCAGGCATTTTAAAACTAAGTGGCAAAATTGGCATATGAATCCCGTAGTAGCGGTTGATTTTTTACATTGTTTATATGCATTTGTTGCTACTTGCCCATATACAAATAATGTGTGTGCCACGTATGAAATCTATATCGTTCATTCTGTTAAATTAATAGAAAATCTCATTTTATAGTTTATAGCTTGGCATACAAAATAACTAAAATGATCATTTTTTGAGTTTTACCGCTATTGCAAGCCCAAGAGAGATACTAATTTTACCCAGTACTACACTTCTTTTATTTATGCCATTTTACACGAATTCATGCTTTTTTTTTCAAATTTTTTATTAGATTCACAATCTTTGGGGTACCTTGCACCGTTAAGACTAATCAACCAACCTAATTAATCAAACACAACATTATTATAGACCACACGTGGTCTTTTCCCAATTCCCTTCCCAATACTTATGCTTCCATTTGGATTTTGTTTGGTCATCTAATGACATCTATCCGACGGGGAGAACGCAAGAAAAAATTTCCAATAAAAACGTCCCTACCCCTCGATAAAAAACATCTAATGTAATGTACCCCTGATGGCCACGGTTGCATGAAAAAAATCATCTATCTCCAAGATCGTCTTCCGAGTGTCCGCGCATATGAGGATCAAGTGATGGATTAGAATCTGTCAGCGAAGCATCCCAGATACATTCAGCGATTTGATGACAGCAGCAATTTCCCTGGTTACTGGCAGAGGGGAGAGAGAAGTAAGACCATCCGTCTACGGCGAACTGATTATTATATGGCTCCAAGTACGGTGGAAAAATTGATGTAGCATCGCTCTGACACCCTTTGTCTTCGTTTAGTGCTAGTTCGTGGTCCTGATGAGATATTTCATTTGTTGTCACGCGTGTTTTTGATGGGAAGTGTTTTCGTTTTGATTCTTCGCTAGAAAGACGTGGAGCTGGATTCGAAATTTACAGTCGTTAGTCGTATTTCGATTCTATAAATTTCGTTTAACGACCGAGTGTTTCTTATTTTGGATGCTTTTCAGACTTTCCCCGTTTATATGACGCTAATTTTAGCCGACACACCATTTATTCTTTCTTCAAACAATCTACTCCCTGACTTTTTGAGAGGCATTTTCTGTTAAGCTAAGTGTAGTAGCGGTAGTGTTACAGCGGTGGAACGTATTTCCTGTGCGTATTCCGAACGACGTCATTTGGTTTGTTTGTCGAATACGATTTCAAAATTTCGACAGCAGAAATTAAAAAAAGAATGGAATTCCGAATTTATGTATGATTGTTGATTAGTCAACATCAATTAGATTAATCGCCGAATGCCTCCAAAACTGCTATAAACTACATTTAAGGCGAGAAATTACACGCCAGAGCATTTAGGTTAATAATTAAGGAAAATCTTCACTTTTCGCCTGGTTCCCTCATCCTGAAAATCTCACTCCCAGATGCTTTAAGGTCATATGCTTTTTTTCCCTGCCCTGTTTTGTAACCATGGCAACGTTTACCGTTACCAACAGGTCGAACTTTTGTTATTCACTAGCGCATCTTTTTGTCAAAGAAAGGTCAGAAAATGCTACACAATGCCCTAAAACAAAATGCCCTTTTCTGTGAAAAGATCAAATAGTGCAAATGCTCAGAACAGGCCCTAGTCATTCCACTATGTGTCAAACACACATACACGTAAAAGAATAAAATTGAGATTACACCTACATAGAACATATTATCAAATGGACGAAAAATGTTTAAAAGCCATCGACGCCTGACTTTCTGCTTCCATCTTCCAATCCTGCTGTAGAGAGAAACGTACTCCAGTTGCTGTATATTAAAGGAGGGCAAGATATTTCAAGTTGCAATTTATACAACAGGAAATCAGTTTTGAAAAATATAAATGGTTGTGTTAATGATTGTGTGTGTTCATTACATTGAGGACATTGGAGATTTAGAGTTTGATGACTGTAGGGTTTTTGCAAACAATGTTTGGGATAATTTTCTTAAAATTCTGACATGACACTCATTTTAAATTCATTCTTTTTTGTTCTATTAAGTATTCAGTTAAAATTAAATAACCCATCTAAGAAAATTGATCTAAATAAAAATAGTTAACAATATCTAATCATTTAAAAAACATTAAAAAATAATGTTTGGGCAAACTTTTTTTAGTTAATGATTCCGAATATGATCTTTAAACTGGATTTGTGAATTTAGTTAGGTTTTTGCTATTGAATTTTGTCATAGGACTGCATCATACTGAAAATCTGGATGTAGGCACTCTTTGCATGGATAGACATCGCTCTTTGACGACTTTCCATTGGGAAGATATGTTATGGTTGACATAGGCGTGATAAACTCCCGAGTTATCTTTGTTACTTTTATGAATCATAAAATTTACCCTAACCTTAAAGCTAAGCACTGTGTTTATACTTTTGAAGTGTCATTCATCGGAACTTAAGAAAGCGTGTAGATCTAATTCGAACAAACTATTCTTATCATGAAGTTTACTTGGTGTTGTCTGTCTTGTCTTTGACACAGCATGGCCAAATATGGCCTCTTGCGCCATAAAACCCAATACAACCAATCAACTATCCTATCATGAAGTATACGAAATAAAAGTATATGACAAAAAAAGGAGTGTTTGTGTTTAGAGCACCATCTTCAATCCTGATTCTTACGATCAACCAGAAAATGAGAGAGAGGGAGGGAATCATTATTCCTTCCTTGAACTAAAAATTTCGCTTTGTGACTTAACTTTATGTTTAGTAAAATATTCAATAGTTTAGAAATTAATTGCTTTATGTTTCCGAGATTAAACGAAAAAACACAAAACATCCGTTAGTGATCTCATTTCAGTGAAACGAAAGCTTTCCTTATTAATTTCTTTTACTTTTAGCATTTTTCAAATTTTCTTCCTATTAATTCCTCATTCCTTTAAACAAACGAGTCTGAATTGAAAGGGATCGGATGTTTTCTCATTCCTTTTTCCAGACGAAACTTTCGAAAATATCTGTCCTTCAGGTGAAAAATTTAACACATCTGTTTTTCTATTCACCAAATGGAGGGTAAAAAAATAAAACCCGGCTTTTCGTTCTCCTTTTATGTTATTGCTCCGCAGAAGCTTCTTTGCACAGTATCACTTCCCCGGCGCTGGACTGTACATATTGATATAACCATAGAGATGCTTTTCTTTCTGCCATAAATTGCATTCAACCTCCTGAACTAGCCATGCTTCTTTATTTTCGCTTCACTCTCATCGTCCATTGCTTATCCCTTCGGATTTTAAGAGAACATATATTGTGTTCCCTCTTTTGTTTATGGGCATATTTTTCTTTTGGATTTTCCATTGTCTTTTACAGTCCGCGTAGACCCCCTCCCCCTTCAAGGGGAGGGTAAAGCCCCGATGCAAATTCAATTTATGTTAGGCCTCGATGTAAAATGCATCTTCTTGGGGCAAATCTTTCGAGAAACTGCAGCGCAAACACTTCTAAAGCCTCTGAGTGGCTAGTACGAAGTGAGATTTTATTCTATCACTGTGCACTTTTCCTTTCCTTTTATCCTTCCAGAATCCTCCGTACCTTTTGTCTTCTGCGTTCCTTTGTCTGCTCGTAAAGTGTTGAGAGTTGAGGTTTGCATTCTGCGAAAGCGGAAGGGAGGGATGCATTGCGTCCCGCGATGTATCTGCTGCCTTCGAAGCGTTTTTACCGATATAAGTTACATTTCGTTTCTATGCTAAGGGAGTAAGCAGTGCGTAAGGAGCTTACTGTAAACCAATACACAAATCTGTGTGTTTTAGATTCGGGGAGAACAGGAAAGCAGTTTTTGTGGATTTTGCTGAATGTGCCTCGGGGCGTGGAAAGATAGGGTGCTTGAAAACTAAGAGGGAGAGACTAGAATTATGTTGAGGTTTTTGAAAATTTCTTGCTCTCGCATATTATTGCTTCCATAACAAATGATTTTGCAGTTTTAAATTTATTTGTTTCAGAGTTTTTGTGTTTGGATTCGAAATTTTATGCTTATGGGTGAAAAAAATACATTCTTTAAGTATGCGTCATTTGTTGAAAAATCTTTGAAATATCTTTCAGTTTGTAAATTCTGCGAGCTATAAACTGAATTAAACTAATTATTGAAGTAATGCTTGTCCGATTTTGGAATTTCCGCCGAAAACTCAAGCAACCAACCGACTTCATTAAAATATATAATTATTTAAGTGTTACGATATTTTGTTTAGCTTGGTCAACAATTCTTGTGTACCTTAAAATAACATTTTGCTGTGATCGACTCAAAAAAATTTATTTCTGAGTTGGAAAGAGTTATTAGTTTACGTGCGTTAAATCAAGGCAAATAAGCACTCAACTTTATAAGGTAGGTTTGATAGTTTGATTTATTTGCTGTGATGTGCTCTGTTCATTCTTTTATTCATACAAAATCGTAATTATCTGAACTGGTATCTTTTCTATTCGGAAATACATTTTTTGCTTTACCTCTAATTTTAATTTAGGATCATATAGATGGGTTTGCCATAAGTGCTGAAGCAAATGGCCTTTCTAGCTCATCATGTAACGTATCTCTTTAATGTATTCCCAGATGAATTTTCTTTAAAGCTCGTTTTATTGTTCGATTGCAAGCTTCCCAGAATAAAGAACTAAATATCACATTGTATCAAACTTACAGTCCCATGATTCTTTTACCAGGAGGTTCAATTGATTTCGTTTGAAGCTAGTTCTGGGGTAATAAGAATTAGTGTTGCTCGTTTCTTGTAGGATGCTGTTACGATGAACGTTGTAATTGGGGCTCTTTCCGCCTCACAAGCGTGTAATAATTTCTTTCAAACTGCTAATAGAATGCTAATTGTTCCTAGCGTCCCCCGAATGCTTTCACTCATCCTTCCTTTGCACTCCCGGGCATTCTCACACAAATACAAAACGCTCGAACTCACAAAGGCGGACCCGATTCCTCTGCATTTAAACAATATTTAATTTCATCACTTCCGCGTTCCCTCGTCCTCCACCACTTGTATTCCCACTCGAACAATTCAATCAGTTTGCTTCCTAATCCTCCACCTTCTCTGGAGAAGCCACCCCCTCTTTTCGATAAGGGGATATCCGCTAATTTGGGCCTTGCATGTTCCTCTCGTGTATAAAGGGCAATTTGGCTGGAGAAGCCCTTTCATTAATGCCGAAGCTCCCCAGTTAACCGTCGCAGAACAAGCCCTCTTCCCCCTTTCGGCAGTCATCTGTTCCGCGCCCTCTTTGACGGTCGATCCGGACAGACATTGTCGCGGCGGGCCTTTGGACAAGGGAAGACTGGGGCCTCTGGTAATTTTACCCCGGCCGTCGCATTGTTGCCCCAGATACGGGATGTGCGCGCGAATGCGATTATGCGTGCAAAGTGGTGTGTGAGGAAATCTTAATAACAAGCGGCGGACTGGTCCGGTACTCGGGGATGGCCGTTCTGAATTTGCAGCCGTTCGCTATTGTTTGAGGATGTAGCGGGTGGTGTGTGCTCACACTGGCGTTGACTTGATTCTGTCACCCCGGTCGGACTTCTATGTCAATGATCCGTGATCTGTCCTCTTGGTACTACTTGGTCACTGAGCGCTGTCTTAGTTTGTGTGCTGGTATCAGTCTAGGGTAACGGGGTTCATTTGAACAATAGCTGTGTACTGAGTAATCATGGGAAAAAGTGCAATCACGTGAAATTAGTGTACTATATTTTGATTCAGGTCTAGAAAAAATATCAGTGGCAGTTGAATATCTTCGCAGAAGTAGGTTGGATAACTTTTTGTTCCGTGGGTAACAAATGAAATCAAGAAACACGTGCAATCGCGTTGAATTTTTTTCTATAGAGATATCCGTGAATTTGGACTCGCATATTCCTCTCGTTCGACGACAGTTTGACCAAATATGGCTTTTGCGCCAACCCAAACCACAACCAACTACTTCACGTGAACCCTCGAAGTGGTTTTGAGGAGATATCTCTTCCATCAAGATCCGACTAATTTTGCTAATGACGAGATATTGCGTCATCAAGATGCATGTTGTCGATTTTTTGATGACGAGATAAATATCCGGTCATTTGTCTTTCAATGACCAGACATCTCGTCACCAAAGATCCATTCACTGTTGATAATGACGTGATACCTCGTCGAAACAATCACCAGGAGGGTTAGGAATAATTTGTCTGAAGCCCTTTCATCAATTCCGAAGCTTCCAGTTAGTTGTTCCAGAACAAGCCCCGCTTTGGACAGTCTGCGCTCCCTTTCACGGTCGATACAATACAATAACTACCCTGACTGGAACCGACACGGAGGGTTTACGGCTATTTTACCCGTATGCCGGGTAGAAACAGCTACAGGTAAGCCCCTCCAGGATGGGGTAGGGGTATCAAAGGTGCTCAATGGATCAAGGCATTCCTAAGGAGGAGACTGATAGATCCTACCCTAGCAGATTTTCTTCTTCAGCGACCTAGAATCGGAGTAGCTTAGTTAGTCGGTATTGGGCCCCTTTGTCTTGTACTACGAGGATCGTTTGATAAGTATGGTAAAAAAGCAAGTTAAACATCGTTTCTTTGAAAAAATCTATTTTATTTTTCAACAGTCACCCTTGAAGGCTGCACATGTAGTCTAGAGGATTTCTAATTTTTTCATCCCTTCGGAAGTCTGCTTTCCCCAATTACACTTTTTTTTCCTTTCACATTTTTCCCTTGACGTTGTCTTTTGTTTCGCGTAGGTTGGCCAAATATGGCCCTTGCGCCATAAAACGCAAAACAACCAACGCTTGGAAAGTACCTTTCTCAATGACTGCAGTATACGGATTGACGTTGGCGATGACATCCGTATTCGACTAGAATTTCTTCCCATCGTGAGCAGATTTTCAAATTTAGAAACAAGTAGTAGTCGCATGGGACCAAATCTGGAGAAAGGGCTGCCATCCACTTCTTTAAGTAAAATTGTTTTATCTCTGCAAAGAACTCGTTTCCCCATTTTCGTAGCAGCTGCTACGATGTAACGTCTGTAAAACGCAGTGTTACATCTGGCTGAAATTTGGCCTGAGCTAGTTCGAAGAGTGACACCTGCCAGCCGTGACGTCATTAAATTAATTATATCGCCACTTCGTAGAAATTCGTCAAAATTATCAAACGAACCTCATAGGTTCTTGAACCATTCGCAGAGGAATCTTTCTAACGGAGCATTATGGGGCAGTTAAGTGCGTAATGACCTATGATGGTCGATCCCGACTGACTGTCTTTGGAAACCCTGGGCAAGGGAAGACCGGGGCCTTCGGGCATTTTTGCTCCATAGATGATTGTGCTCGAATGCCATTATATGTACAAAGTGGTGAGTGATGAAATCTTAATAACAATAGGTGGGCGGGCGGTATGAGGAGATGACCGTTCTTTTTCTCTTGCCGCCACTATTGTAACGGATAATATGTATTCAAATATTGGCTTCATTGTTATACCCTGTTCAGATCAGTTTACAATTCTACGTCAATGATCAGTGATCTGTCTTTTACTGACTAGTATCCTTTGAAACAATGGTTTCCGAACCCTGTCCTAAACTATGTGCTCGAGCTATCTTAAGGAAAAGCGCTACTGGATCCATTTAGCCATTGTGAACTTACAAACTAGGAATGTTTTTTATGAGATGTGTATATACTAACCTGATAATATATTTTTAATTACTTACATTAATAATCACCTGCAATTCGTTCATTTTGATAACGGATTTGAATTGTAAAAAGTATAAAATAGAAACGGCTTCTCTCGGAGACATTGTTTAATCTGTTTGCTTATGTTTCCTAGAATAACTTTTTTCCAAATATCATTAAAACATTTTTTGAAATAATTTTCTTTCTACTACATCAAAATTTCTTTTAATGCTTTCTAGAGTTTTCATGAATCTTGATACTCATCTATGTTGCAATTTTTCATAAAAGAATTACATTTAGTTTAGTTTACGGCAATTGAAATATTTTTCATTTAAGAATCTTTTCTAAACAACTATCTACTTTTAAATAGTTAAATAGGCAAGTTTTGTGTCCAGAATATTTTGAAACCTTCAATAGCCGTCAATGTAATTCATACAATTAAGAGGATATTCAAGTGAAATTTAGTAAATATTTCAAAACCTCTACTAGACTGGATTAGTTTAACGGTATTAACTGCTTTCTCCATATTATACGGAGCGTAAGAGTTAATAAATATTAATGAGATGATTTAATGACTTTCGTTAGATTTTAATGAGAACGTAAAAATGGGTAGGAGAGTTGTGTTTCAAGTAGTATTAATATATAGGACACGTAGAAATCCTGTTACAAGTTGTATTATCAGCATATTCACAAACTTTGATAACGACTTTGGATGGAACTTCGAAAGATGACTGGCTCTGGAGCTCTTTTGAGTTGGCAGTATGAGGGTCTTAAAAGGAAAGCGCAAAATGGATAAATTTTGTGAGGTTGCCAATTCTAATGTCGTACATGTAATGTTTGAGTCATGTCTTTTCTACTTGTCATATCACGTATGCACGCAGCTCTAATGATCAAGAGAAATGCAATTTGGGGTAGACAATGGAAACACTAATATACCTCAGGTAGGTGACAAAATGTCACTTATTGAGAAGTTATTGGTGACCTTAATTTTTTTATTTGTTCAGAGTCCTTAATAAATCTAACCTTTCAATTTGCTTTTGACTTCTATACTTTAAAATTGGAACAGTACTGGGAGCGTGCAGTGTAACTTTGAATTGCGTGGAGTTGTGTAACGTTGAATTCGTAAGTTGTGTCATTCAAAATCTACCGAACTACACTACAATTAATATTGCACAATAACAATCTCTCAACAACAATTACCAAACTGCACTTTAATCGTTCAAACTGCAAATGAATTGTTGAATATTCACAATAAACAATCGTTCAAACTTCCTATGTCTGCTTCATTCATTCCACAATCTAACATCAGGCCCGAGTATTCACGTCAAAACTACGGATTGTGTCCTCGACACAACCTACCAATTTTTTGTTTCACGTTCACGTTTTTTTTCGGTTTAAAAGGTTGTGATTTAGACACTTGGTTTGGAGTAGTACGAGATAGACCCAAAATCACGGAGTTTCAGTATTTAGTGACTTTTTTATTTAAAAATTTATAATGCATAGAACCTTATACAGTATCTATAGGAAACAAATTTACCACTAAGTGTGAAAATTCAATCTTAACTGGCCCACATTTTCTGCATCGGGCAATTGTGCCCTTTCCAAATAATTTTCTATGACACTTAGTGTTTCAGGTTTCACGGCTCTGATTTCAGCTCGAATATTGTTCTTCAGCTATTGGAGTGTCTGAGGCTTGTTAACAAACTGTCTTTGAGATAGCCCTGTAGGAAGAAATCAGGAGTTGCAATCTGACCGCATATTGCAATTCGTGGGCAGTTTGGTAGCTTCAGCTGTTGTACCAATTTGATTTCATACGGAAACAGGCTTCAAGGTTCCAGAATACACCAGAGTGACGCCCGAGACCAGACCGCCTTCGAGTTGATGAGCTTGTGTCTTCTGCAACACTTTCGCCTACACGTTTAATTGTGGCGTCGTTCCTAACCAAGCGTGGTCTGCTTGCTCATGGAAGGCCTCTTACTGAATCCTGTTCCTCAAAACGACCAATCAAACATCTAATTCATTCTTTTGGAGAATCTTTCATGCCATAATAGCGACCATTTGCTCATTGGGTCAGAATTATTGATGCTTGGGTTTGATTGTAAAATTTCACAATTTATGTTCATCTTTCGGTCGTGATTTCCATGGTTAATCCCCTAGTTCTATATAAAATATCAGAATAAAAATAATTAAAAAGTTATTAATACTTCAGACCCCCTTCGTGACTTTTGGCCCACCCTGTACTTTTTTATTTTATGGCGCAAGGGCCATATTTGGCCATGCTGCACCAGACACATGACAGACAATATCAAGTAATGGACATATATACAGAAAATAATAAATAATGTATACAGAAACAGGCGAACCCGTAGTGATCAGGGTCGCCCTCCACCACTGGATGGTCACTCGAATTTACGTTAAAAAATCGTTGATTTTGCTTCAGGTTTTAAGGATTTTTATTTTTACCACCGAATTTAATACGGGATGCCAGACATCTGGGCTTCCATGAACCCTACGCCTCTGACGTCACCGCAGGTTTTAAGTTCGGCGATTGTCCGGATTTTTCCTCATTGTCCTCTACAGCAATCCCTTTCCTTGGACAGTCGACAGCAGTTCCATCTCCTCTCATTCCTGTCTCATACCTCTTCTCCCGTCGGTTCCTTTTCTAAAAGACCTGTCTTCAATCTCCCCTCGTCGTCAATATCCCAGATAATAGTATCTCCTTCTCCCTCCAACGTCAAGATGCCATTGTTCTTACTGATTTCGTAATTACTTTTCCGATGCGCGACGACTCCCGATCCCAGATCGAAAGGTCCTCTTCGATCCTCTAAAAGGGAACAAACAGGAGCCTTTTTTCCCCGTTTTCTCTTTATTTAAAAGAAGAATGCTCTGCGAGACTTGTTTCCCGTGAGTCTACCAATACCTATCGAATTTTTACCCGGCCACCCCCTTTTCTGTATTGGATTGGAGAAGATGTATCGTTGTCGTCCGGGGAAAGTATTTCCGTTTTTCTCTCACACGGTTATTAAAAGTTCCCCTTATTTATGAAAGCGGACCGTCTTTCGCCGTTTGATTAAAACGGCGGAGGTTGTCATACATCGTGTCTATCTGGTATCGAAAGTGTTTTTTATTTGTTGCCTTCTCGTATGTATGCTTTATCTTTTCTTTGTAGGAATGTTTTTCATTATGTATTTATAATTAAATGCATATATCACTTCTGCTTTGTTCTGTCCTTTTTAGGTATGTACCAATTCGGCATGTCTTAGAGCCATCTTAGAAGATTTATTTCTGGACGAAAATGGTTAGATGAATCCTTCGTATGTTAAATTTGGTATCATGTTTCTTTTAGATTGATGTATAGTTACATAAAATTATAATCATGTCTGCTTCTGTACATATACACACATTACATCATATAAAGCTCCAAATTTCTGTGTGGTTCAGTTAATGTAGACTTTCACGCAGAGAAGAGATACTCCTATAGGACATACTCATCTAATACATTTATGTCTATTAACTCCCAACCCGCATCCTGTGTGTAGTTCATGTAATTGTATTTTATTTACACATATCACATATTTTAATTGAACATCCTCCTTTTATGTATCAACGCTATCTGTTTTAACCCCCCAGATCTTACTCTCAAACATGTTTTCAGCAATGATTTTTCATACAGTAAAAATTTTAAATTTTGTGTATTTGTTGTAATTGTATTTATTTTTTTAGCATTGTTCAATATAGAATCTCCAACTTTTTTTTATTTTATGGCATATCATTTCTTAGCCTAGGAAAAATCTGTTGTTAAGGTTTTGATTTTAATAAAGATACACATCGGAATATCAATGAACAAACTAATCTCTTATACTAGTGCAATATCTTTTAGGTTCTTGTGCTAATTGTATAAATAAATAAAAAACAAAAACACTACTATAAGACTGACTAAGAGTTCCGATATTTGTTCGCCAGTCATATTTTTATCGAAAAATAATCAATGACTTGATTGCGTCAGCCATTTTCAGCTCAAAAGAAGAAAGCGGATGGGAGGTCTCTTCTGCATGCATGCTTTGAAATGATTCCGATTATTTCCATCTAACGGTGGTAAAATTAAGTTAGAAATCCAGAGATCTAGTAGTCGGCTATATATTTAACAAGAGATGTATTACATTTCTTTTTTTGTAGTACATTTTTAACTATCTTTTAGAGCTTGAGAAAATTTCGACTGTGGTCGGTGCAATCGCTCATATTTAGAACTACTAAATGTTTATCAATTCATAATGTAATGCTCCCTTCCTCCCAAGAGGTTCGTTGCGCAAAACAGAAATGATCCACGAGGTTGTCTTTAAAAATTCTGTTATTACTACCGCTTCCAATCTCCACGTTATTTTATTTAGAAGTTTTTAACGCTTATGAGAGATAATGCACATATCATTTCAGGCGTTTCACAAATAGAAAATGTTGGTAACTCGTGGACGGATGAAATATGTTAACGGTGATATTACCGTACACTAGAGTGAATGAGTTCGTGCTGTTTTAAACTACTGATATCTGAAGCTTTTGTTTTTGTTGTAGTAACTAATTTGTATTGGGATTTTCTTAAAATAGTGCCTATTTGAACTTGAACCCCTTTGCATCTCTGAATGGGATTTCGTCTAATATTTATACATGTTTTATTATATTGAACAAATTGTCATTTTCAAATGAGCCTTCAAGAGATATATAATGATTTAGACCTTACATACACAGTCAGTCTTTTCTCTTCAAGTATTGTATATTTTTTACTTACTGATAAATTGAGTACTCATCAATAAGGCTATTTGTTTTCAATTTTCAATTGATCACTAAAAGATTGAGAACTGAAGCATATGCTTTGAAAGTATATCAAATTTTTGTTTATTTTTAAAGAGTACGAGACTCGTATTTGTGATGTATGGGTGTATTTCTTTCTTCTGTGTCAGTAAAATTTTCATTGTGTGTGTTTGTCCATTACTTCGCGATATCTTGGCGCAGCTTGGGCAAATATGTCCCTACCACCATAAAAATGCAAGCAACCGACTCTCACACAAAGGTTCAAGAAGAGGGTCGAAGGACAGAAGATTGAAACTTGTGACCTGATGCAGTTAGTTTCCAAAAAAATAACTTGGAACTTAATGACACGTCTACGATATAGTAGTTCCCCTATTGTATTCAAAGCGTTGCATTCTCAAAAGAAAAATTCGTTCCCACAAATATTATTACAGTTGATAATGAATTTAAATTGAAAAGAGGAAATTATGGACGCCATCCATCTAAATTTTCATTTCGAGACGTGTACAATCTGGATAAACTCTTTTGTTGTACACATCCTGTGTTCCGCAGCAGGGGATTGGGTCACACAAAAACTCGTCCATTCACAGCTAGCCGCTTTTAATTAAAAATTCGCCCGACATTTAGCGGCATGGCCCTGCCCGATAAGACACACTATCCAAGAAACTTCCGCAGTCTTCTTATATTTCTACACGATACAAAAGTCGGAATTTAATAGAAAGTGCCATTCCAGCTTTTATCTCCCCGATTGCAGCTGGTTTGCGTTACTGTCAAGACAAAAGGCTGGAGTGAGAGAGAGGTACGAAATTATTTTCCGCGTGGTGGGGTCCCTCTTTCCGGGGACGTATAAAATGGAAAACGGGAGTGAAATAGAAAAGGGAGAAGAGACGTCCCTTTGTATTGCTTATAGATTTGCTTTCTCCCCCCTTCGTCTTAAAACTATCCTCTGGATCGGCATGTCCGAAATGAAATAAAGCAGCATGGAGAAGTGAAGCCTCGGCCATTTGACGAAATTGGTCCAAGTTCGGCGTCTTGATGGGTAAGGGACAATAGTGAGATCCCCAGCGACATCCCTGGAAATTGAAGTTTCCGGACAACAAAAAGGGATTTTTTTTCGTTGGAGCTATTATTTATTTACTGATATATTTTCACGGTGGGCCGTCGAGTTATTTTTCATCTACTTTTTTATTGTGTTTTATGCCGCCGTTTCGAGTCCATGATGGTTAATCCGGAGACAGTTGTCTAAAAATTAAAGTGGTCGCGAGCTGGGACTTGGAGAGCGTCTGGTGTTTAGTTGCTGTGGGAGTGCGAACGTGACGGAAGAGGGTTTATTCTAGCTCTGAAGAATAAATATTTCATATCTTTCTGTAGGTTTTGGGTGGGTTAGTTTGGTTGTTTTGGGGTTTTATGGAGCAAAAGTTTTATAACGCGCCACATCTCCTAGTGTACGCTGTGAAACACGAGAAGTATTTTGGTTGGGTGCTTTGCAGTTTTATGGCGCATGGATCATATTTGGTCAAGCTGCGCCAAATTCAAGAGAGACAACTTCAAGTAAGTGTCGTGGAAGGGAAAAAGAAGGGGGTTGGGGGAATTTTGTCTTTCTTGAAAACTTATATTGGTCTTTTAATTATAACCACATAAATAGTGACTGCTGGTGTTGAATTGTAAATTATTGGGAACATTATATTCGCTGATTTTTCTCTAATCACATGCGAAATTTGTAGGGACACCTTGGCTCAGTGAATGTCGACCTTTCTTAATCTTCAACTCTAAAAATTTGAGTTAGTTGATTTTAGTTAGGTATATCCTTAACCTTTGTTAATTATGCAAATACCTGTAATTTATGATTTACTGCTGTTATATTTCACATTTTGTGAACACAATGTTCAGTTGTGTGTATTGATTCTGTCAGTAACGGAAAATTCCTCATTGGCCGGTATATTGTACGTCTGAACCGGCCTGTCAGAAGATTTATAACTTTTAAATGCTTAAACATTTATGTCCCAATTAAAAATTTGCCACATTTTATTTAGGTAGGCAGTACACCCTTGTCGGCAACTGAAAGAATGGCGGGAATATTTTTCGAAATACCGATGCAACGATAATTTTAATATCGATTGAGTTCAACGTCCTTCCTAGTCAATCAATATCAAGAGAGAATAGGAAGTTTTTCCTTTTTATTTCAGCCATTAAGGGTCGAATTCATTTTACTTGCATTGTTTCAAATTCCTCCCACCTCCTAACTGCTGTCATGTCCATCACTTACTCCGAAGGCGTTTCCGAAAGACCGCTTACCTCCCCGAACTAACAAACGCTAATTTCTCCCTCGTGCGTAAATGCCTCCCGCTCATTTGATTAGGCTTCGAAACTGGGCCTCAACGACTAAATTAGTTAATAAGGGAAGCCGTGTTCAGGGCAAATCGACGGTTTTGTCGTTTACGCGCATCATTTGGTTATTTTTGTGGGTGAAGTTTTCCACTTGATGTTCGTAACCACCCTCAGTTCTGTTCTCTATACTTGACTCTTGTGTTGGAGCGTTCGACTTTTGAGTAATCCCATATTATATTTGTTACTTTTATTTACTCTATGTATGTCATTTACGCGCATCATTTGGTTATTTTTGTGGGTAAAGTTTTCCACTTGATGTTCTTAACCACCTTACTTTTATTTACTCTTTGTATGAGGTGTTATTTTTTGGAAGTGTATTCCTGTGTTAACTTTGGAATTGCATTCCTGAGTTAACTTGGTGTTAACATTGTATTCCTCTGTTAACTTTGACGGTGTATTTCTCTGGTAACTTTGGAAGTGTATTCCTCTGTTAATTTTGGAAGTGTATTCCTCTGTTAATTTTGGAAGTGTATTCCTGTGTTAAATTTGAATTGTATTCCTGAGTTAACTTAATGTTAACTTTGTATTCCTTCGTTAACTTTGGAAATGTATTCATGTGTTACCGCGCGGGATACCCAAGCTATCCTGTTCTGCTTTCATCTCACTATATTCCCCCGATCCCTCCTTTTTCCCCTTTCACGTTTTTACTTGACGTTGGTCTGTCTTGTGTTTGGCGAAGCTTGGCCAAATATGACCCTTGCGTCATAAAATCCAGAAACAACCAACCATTCTGTATTACCTTGGTGTTGACATTGGAAGTCTATTCCTGTGTTACCTTTGTATTCCTGTGTTAACTTGATGTTAATATTGTATTGTGTTAACAGTGTTAACTTTGGAAATGTATTCCTGTTTACTTTGTTGGTGTTAACTTTGCATTCCTTTGTTAACTTGATGTTAGCTTTAGAAGTGCATTCCTGTTGTCCTCTTTGAACACTTAATTATTTCGATTGAATGGGATATTATTTATTTTACTTCGGTTGGCGTCTCTTGTATTGAAACGTTTTATCTGACATTTCTTTGTTACATGTTTATTTATGAAAAATTTAAACTGAGTAGTGGTAAAATAGTTAAAGGTTAAAATTTAATTTATTTAGAGAATAAAGGATTGCACGTTGTGAATTAAAGACCCAGAGGTAAAACATCCGAGCTACATGAAATTGAGGAAAGTGTGCAAAGCAGGGTGTGGGAACATTGTTAGGCCATTAATTTTTGAGATTAGGTCGTAGGCTTCTGATATGAATGCATTGACGCTGAATTAAAAAGACTGCCTGGGAACTCGACCGAGAAATGAACAGTGGTTATCAATAGGATATATTAAAAATAGTGTTTTAGGATTTCAACACGGAAATTTGTCTTAAATTTTTTTCTTAGTATGCAACAATTTTTTAAAATATTTCTTAAAATCAAACACAAAAAATTTGGGAGTTTTTTACACTACAATTCCTATGTTCAAAGGTTTAGATGAATGATTTCTTTCCTCTTACTACTTTACGTTAATATAATCGCTTAATGTGTTTGTTATACGAATCAAAATCAATAGTATCCTTCTCCATCAAAACTCGAGTTGAATTTCTTATAACCAAAATCGCGTTCTAATTAATTAATCAAGGTCGTAAACATAATGAACCGTATATGCTTGTTTCCATTAAGATTTTACAAATGCTTCAGAAGGTTCTCCGGAAATGTGCTGAACTGAATTTGTTTCCTATTTTTAAATCTTCTGTATGTTTTCAGATTTATCTAATGTAATCTTTTTTGTATCTAAAAAAATACATTGTTTCCTTGAATTATGGTCTTCCCGGAAATCGTGTTATCGTAAATAGTACATTGGCCTTTATCTTGGGATATACCAAAAGCATACGATTTGCATACAAATGCCTCAATTGTAAGCTTCAAACGTGACCATTTCCTTGCAAGAACTCTAGACAATACGGATGGTTCGAAATCGTTTCTGGAACACCCCTCCCTTCCTTTCAATCCCAGTGCAGTTGTTTTAGAGGGAACAATTTTAAGTGGATTAAAACTAAACGAGTTTTGTGTATGGTGTGGTTTTCTTCCCTTTTTTTCCTCCATCTGGAGTTTTTTCCCTACTTAAATCTCTCGTTCCATTTACCCCGGGCGCAGTTGATTCAATCGAGAACGGTTGAAATGGAGTAAGGCTTCTTCACCATTCTTCCAGAACAGGAGCACCTAATGTAATCTGCTCCAGATGTTGCTCCTGGAAGGTAGTTTTCAGTTGCCACCGCCGAGTGAGAAATAAGACAGCTGCCCACAGAGGGAAAATCGACGTTGCCAGATTTTCGAGGGCAGAATCAAAACGATAACTAGCTAGGAGAGAGGGGTGCGTCACGCTCACTCTTTGAAATTAAGTGAATTGAACTTCTTGATGCGTTTCATTTTTCACTGTATCACGATACCAATCTTAGTCATTATTACATGGGGACCCCATTAATTGTGTAAAAGAATCCTTAAACTTTGAGCTATGATAGCTATTAAGTATCTTTTTTTCCCCTTTACTCTTCCCGTTTCTCTTATTCTTTGAAGGAGTTATTCGGACCCTCAGGTTTAATCAAACTATTTCTACTTCATGTACTTTTTATTAAGGTTTTTCTGCCAAGTAGCTAATCTCTATCGTCGGCTTAGAGCAGAAACTCATTAACTGACTTAATTTTCGGAGATGCTAAATATTTATTTTTATGACGAAGTGAAATATATAATGATATTATATGTTTAATCCTCCAAGTAGTTTCGATGAGACATCTCGTTTGTCAAGATCTGAACAATTTTGCTAATGACGAGATATCTCATCAAGATATTGCCGATTTTTTTTTTATTAGGACGAGATCAAGATCTTATCAGTTTTCTTATGACGAGAGACGACGAGATCTAGATGGACGATATACCTCGTCTATCAAGTTGGTCAATTTTGCTAATGACGAGATACCTCTTGGAGGCAACCATCAGGAGGGTTAATTCTAGGATGTCCGTTGGTCTCGTTTTGACGCAGGAACGCGTTTGTCGCTTTCTACCTTTTGAATTCTTTGTCGGATTTTGACAATTTCTTGCGACTTTTATTCATTTGCACAGCAGAAATTGATTTGTGTTATTCTATTTAGAAAAATTCTTCGCCTAAATTTAGAACGTCCACTGGTGTCTTTTCGACACTAAGCAGATTTCCCATTATGAATAGCTTTCGTTCAGCAAAAATGGCCATAGAAGTATCAAAACAAGAAGATTTCTTAACGCAATTCATTACCTAGTAGACTTACCCTTAATAATATGTCACAATCTGAAAAACAGTAAAAACCTTGTAGGTCTCTTAAGATTAACCGCCTATGAAAAATATGTTACTGTTTCGTATTCATTCCAGAGTAATTTGTATGTTGATGCAAAAATAACCTTTAAATATCAATTCCTTTATCTTGTGGACGTACCCTTAATAACATGTCACAATCTGGAAAACATTAAGAACCTTGTGGATCTCTAAGATAAACCGCCTATGAAAAATCTGTTACTGTTTCGTATTCTTACCAGAGCAATTTATAAACGTTCTCGTTAAGACTACATGGATTAAGGAGACACAGGAGGAAAGAGTTGGAAAAAAAATTAAGAATTTTCCCTATCAGACGGGGAAAAAAGGGCCATGCATCTATAAGCGCCTTAAAATGCTCTCAATTCTAAAATCAATATATTTATGCGACCAAATTATTATCTCGCTCTGCAATTTTAAGCCTCGTCATTGTTCTTCGGAGGTTGAAACTATTATTAAGGCCTTTTTGTTTTGTTACAGGCCTCTCCCTTCAATGACACAGGCCCCCCTAATTAGGTTTTAATGATAGAGGCATTGGGCTTGTTTTCTGCTCCTTCCTAAGCCTTTTTCTTATCGGGATCGCTGTTCTCCTGCGACTTGGTCTTTTTGAAAACCCGGTATCTCCTTTGCGTTGAAAAAAATGGATGTTTAATATCCTACTTTGTTAGTCGACTCTGTTTTTTCCCTTCCCAATGGATGACTTTGAGGCTTAATTTATTACCTCGTTGAAAGTTTTAAAAATATTTTTTTTTCTCCCTCGTCGGTTTTCGGTGATCATTATTTTCAGATTCGAGATGTTTCTGAATTCTTGTTTCCTATCTTATTTGTCCCTTACTGTGTTGTGCTAGACGAGTAATGATTTCGCTGTTAAGATAAAAAGGTGGTGGGAGATATTTCTGTGGACGTTTTGTGATGGGAGGATTAGCTTTTCGTTTCCTCCCATCTTTTTGTGTGTATAAGCTGATAGATTTGTTGGAATTGAAGATGAAGAAGTCTTAATTTTGTAGTGTAGTTTGATAGTCTCTCAATGTTGAAGAATTTTCTGATCATCTATGTTGTTTGACTCGTCAGACATGTGGCTCTAGCGATCTTTCACCTTTTTGTGTTTAGTTCAGATCTCTAATGAAGCGTATTTATGATTTTTTAATAGTAAGTTTAAGAATTTTTTGATCCAGTTTCTTTTAAACATGAGACGTTCAGTATATTCATGTTGGATTTTTTTCTTTACTCATTTGTGTTTTCCTTAAAATTACCCAATGCCACATTGTTTTGAAAACTTTAATTCCTTTTTAGAACCTGTTTGGGGGCCGCCGTGGGTTTGCTCACTGCTTTAACAACCTATGAGTTGTAGGTGGGGCAAGTTTGATTTCTCCCTGGGTGTATTTCTGTGTCACCAAAACTTTCTTTGAGTGTACATTTTCATTACTTGATGTTTGTCTTATGCATGGTGGAACTTGGCCAAATATGGCCCTTGCGCCATAAAACCCAATCAACTAACCAGAACCATCTTGTTTTTACAGGTTTCTCACAAACCTTATAAAGCCTTAAGGCCTTATTTTCCATTTTAATTTTTAAGGGCCCTTTAAAAAATACGATATTTGCTGAAAGTCCTTAAAATTTAAAAGGGCCTCTTTATTCCAGTTGGAAGAGTAACGATAATTAAATCAGTAACAATCAGTAAATCCTTAACAAAACGAGGGTCGTGGTAGCCCAGTTGGAAGAGCAACGGATTAGCAACCGGAGGGTTGCGAGTTTGAAACTAGGTAGCCAAAGACCGTCGTGTACACGGGGGCTGGTGCAGGTTAAATCATCGCCAACGTGGGGAAGATGTCCCCACGTTGGCGTTGCGTGGAAGTTTGGAGAGTGGGGTGCCAGCTGATGTGTTAACCTCGTCATCTGACTGGTTCAACATGAGAGATTTTGTCCTCGGATCTTTTTCTTCGGGGTTGATCCCTGACCGTCGCCAGTGGTCCGTTGTGTTGCTCCAGTGCGACGTTAATTACCTACCTACCGAATCATTATGCACACCTTTGTTCAAACTGGTATTTGAACGCAGAGCTTTTTGAACTAAGGACAAGAACTTGGAACTATGGGCTGCCAAACGTGTTTGTCGAATCTTCTGTAAAATTAATTCAACATCCAATGTCAATTTCTTGCTATGAAGAATCCCTCATCTATGTTCCTTCTCTCGTTATTGTGTCTAACGTCTTTATGACATCTTATTTTCATAATTGGAGCATGCGAAATTCATTGTAAACAATTAAAACTCGAAATTCGCAAAAAATATTCACTATTAAATTAGGCACCCAGAAAAAAACCAGAATCCATTTGGCTTTAGTTGCAGCTAAAATCAAATTATCTAAATTGATTGTGTAACTGGAGTTTTCCGTAACAAATTCCAATTGAGTAGTTTTATCTTGTTTATTTTAAAATTGGAAAATTCAGCTTAAACGTGATTACGCTTCTAATTTGCCTTCTGGAATTTCAGGAAAATACCTCTGGAAAACCTGCTCTGGACCTACTGGAAAACTAGATTTATAAAAAGTGGTGATTATCTCATAATTAAATTAATTACAATTTATACACAATTTTTACAAAAAAAGAGAAAACATTTAGTAGATAATTGTACAGGACCACAACTCAGTCGCGCGCCTGGAAGGAACCGACAAATTAATCTTTGTCGGTTCAATCAAGGAAGGGTTGCGGGGAGTTAGATGGCGTAGTTGGCAGGCTCCAATAATTCAGTTTGAAGACTTGAATTCGGGGAATATTGAGGTGGAATGCCATTCACTCAATTTTAAAAACAGATTAATACAATCATAATTGCAGTTATACTAGGGATGTATTTGCTTTACTAACCGGCTTCGCCCGAGAGTTTTTGCAGCTTCAGACAAACCAAGTCGTGCCTCTTTCCTCAACAGTTTCACTGCTTCGGCTAATATGTTTTTGAACTGTGTTCGCACCGTTTCCTCTTCCTATTGTTTGGCACTTGACACTTTTGATATTTTGCGTTGATTGGAATTTGTTTTGCAAAATTTAAGAGACATTTCCTCGGCTCGATGCCTATTTCTTTTTTATCCATTTGAAATAAATATAAATTTGATCATATCCTTATCATTTGTAGCAGATTTTCTTTTATATTTCTTCAGTAGTGCCGTTTTCCTGAAGAATTGGAAACTGGCCAAAATCTTAACAGCCCTACTATCAAAGGGGACCATCGTGGCTCAGTGGGAATTCTCACTGCGCTAGCAACCTGTGAATTGTATGCGGTGTAGGTTCAATTCCTGCAAGGTTCGATTCCTGCCTGGGTGTATTTCTCCCTTCTGTATCAATAAAACTTTCCTTGTGTGAGTGTCCATTTCTTGATGTGTCTGACACAGTATGGCCAAATATAGCCTTTGCTCCATAAAAACCGAATCAACCTCAACCCCTCGATTTATATTTGAGTTTATTTCTCTTCTCTCAGTTAAACTTTCCTTGTGTGTGCCTATTACTTGAATTTGTATTGTGTTTGGCGCAGCATGGCAACATTTGGGCACTTGACCCATAAGCCACAACCAAACTAACCTAGTATCAAAGGCATTCTGTTGCGAAAATTCGAGATTTCCACGAATTCTGAGTATTAAATTAGAATTATGTGAACTGAAATACGACTTGCATTTATTAGAATAGTTTTTAACAAATTCGAATCCTAAATAATGATATCTAACTTTAGCGTATTCTGATATAAAACTTAAACGCACTTTTAAAAATATTTTTTACATTTCGAACTTTCCTTACATTTTCTTTTAAACCCAGGGGAAAAAAATTACAATAAAACACAATTCCGAAATTAAAGCTCTAGTGCGAATTGTGTTTTTCGGTTAATGTTTCCACCTTGATGGGCGGATTTTAAAATACTTTTGTTTAGAGATTACGCTTGGTTTGTCTCGCATTTTTTTCCCTCTCCGCCTATTCCCGAAATTATTTTCACCTCGTATTTTTTTCCATCCCGATCCCTCCCCTTTCTCCAGTTTTTAAATGCTTTTTAAAAGAAAAGGGATTTTTTACAGCCTCCATTAAAGCTCCAGTAATTACAGCACAGTTTTGAAAAGGGTGCTGAACTATAATACAAGGAAGAGGGGAAAATTTCGCTCCAGTTTTTTTCCTCGGGAAAAGGAGTAGTAGTTCCTCGAATTGATGACACACAAATGTGAGCTTGATTACAACGAAACCGCCCTCCAGGCGTTGCTTAAAAAATAATAACAACGAAAAAAAGACTCCTACTTCTATAAATTCCTGTGTCGCTCCCCTTTCATTCTTTTTTCCCGAGCAGTTTTTTTCTCTTCCTTTTCTTGTTGAAAAGAAATTAAAAACGAAAGAATTTGAGCTTTTATCTTCGAAGATCAAAAGACGATTTTTTCCGCTCTATCTTATCCTGTAAGAAGTTTTCAATGGACTGAACGTGTCAGTAAAACGCTGCTTAATAGAGCTCCCTTTAAGGTATACTTCAGGTGTGAGAATAATTTGAACTGTATTGTTTCTCGAAGCGGCTTTAGCGATAACTACTCAGATATTGGAAGGAGGAAGTCTGCTTTATGGATAATGATAGGAGGTTTATCTCTTATTTTTGCAATTGTTTTTCGTTTCCAACACTTTATTTTGTATTTCTATGTTGTGTTCATTTCTGAGTCGAATTTTTTTAAGCCTTCAAAAAAGTGATTTTAGTGAGGAGCCATGCATCCACCTCTTCTCAGTTCTTGATCCATAGTGAATGACTAATTTATCACTTCATCAGCAATAGTCCTAGACAAATCCACACTTGCACCAGACAAATTGCTGGTGCAAGTTATTTTATAGAAGTATCAAACGAAGTGTTTCTTGTTCTAGCAGCTCCAGGTCTTGATGCAAAGCTGTTGAAAATTAATGTTGCTGTAATGTGTTCTTTGCGCCCTATAGGGTCCATTTTTAGGTGTGTACGGGCATCATAACCCCAGGTACCTGAGTTTTCTCCCTTTCATTTTTACCACTGACTACCCTTCTGCTTTTTCTTCCTCCGTCATTGTGTTGTCTATCTTGTGTTTGGCGCAGTTTGACCAAATATGGCCTTTGCGCTATAAAATCCCGAAAACGACCAACCAACCTTCAATGATCATCCTATTTGTTTTCTGACATACTCCATGGCTGTCCTTCATTGTCTTTGCCAGCATAGACCAGGCAACTACTTTTTAGAATTGGGGAAATCAGACAGCCTGTCAAAAAAGACAAGGAATCACTTCGCATTGTGTTCCTGCGCATTGTAGTCTATCACTCAATAAATAGTCAATGTAGAGTAGTGTAACAGAACGATATTATGTACACTACTCGATCGTTGGTGTCGTCAATTCTGGAAGCAGGCAGCCGTCTCGCTTCTTTATGTAATAACATTTGTGAGACATTTTTGAATTGTTTCAGTAATATACTGTTCCCGCTCTGTGCTGAAAGTCTGATGGATTTCAAACCCTTTAGTTCACACACACAAAAAGGATTACTGAATGCTGCTTTTTGGTGCAAACTTAAATCGGTGTCGCCATTATTTAAGCCAGGGTAGCGACAGTGGAACTGAGCTCGCAATTTCAAACCCGTGCATCAATGGTAAGAACGCAACCCCGCCTAGCGATGCGCCCGAAAACGACAGTGCTGCCAACATAAACACAAATAAAACTACATTGCTGATAGTTAATGACCCTCGCATTTGTTAAAAAAGTTTGAGGGGTGGTGAAATTGAATTCCTGTCCTTGTATTTCGTAAAGAGGGTGATTCAGAAGGGATGGTCGGATATTATTATTTATCTGTCGTAGAAATATTCAGCGAGGAAATTGTTCCAATCAGGTTTAAATATTATCTGCCCTTGTAGCATCAGGAAATGGAAGCGTTCAGTTAATTTGTTGAGCATTGAGAAAACATAGTTTAGATGTTGGATATATTATTTATTTTACGAAGGATCGTACATGTATAAAATTAGGAATTTTTTTATACAAGGCACACTAATGAGAAATTAAAAATGTCCATACCTAACATAAAGATAGAATTATATTGAGATTCTTAAACATTAGATTCAACAAATACCATTACTTTTATATTCGAATTATGCAAGACCAACCTGATACTTTTGGAAGTCTGAAAATTATACTTGAATTATATTTAGGTATTTTCCAAAGGGGTATTTTTAATTGAAAGGACTCGAAAAGGGCTGAACAAAATTCAATTCTTGCTTTTTTTGTTTGAAAACTAGTGTTTTTTTCCTCAATTTCGATTTAAAATTGTTTAATTTCTTAATTTTTATGATATTTTTCAACTTTCAGAGGCATTTATATGCAGCTGCGAGAAAAAAATGGAACCATATCTTATTTGTTTAGCTTTTTTGATAATGTGGGTTACTTGTTTGACTTTATAAATTAAACAGAAACCATAGAAATAAAATGTTTTACTAGATTTAAACATTACAATTTCTGTGAATTTCCAAAAAGAAAAAAAACACCTTGTTGATTGTGTATTTTCTCTATAATTTGAATTAATTCTTTTCTCTCTGAATCTGACAAGAAAAAATTCCTTCTTTCAAAATTTGCTGCCTTACAAAAGAGCTATTTGTTATAAAATTCATTTTTCTGTCTAATTTTGCCGTGCATTTGAAAGATAGAGAAAAGCATGCTTAAGAATTGGCTTCAACTGTTCGATTCAGCTTCTCGGAAAATTTAAAAACAATGCATTCCAATTTCCCCCTTTTTTGAATTTTAAATATTTTCTGCAAATAAACATAAAGAACGTCGCATCTGCTGTTTGTTTTCCCTGCTTTATTCCTCCCAGAAACGAAAGAAAACGTCTTTGTTTTTGTTTTCTCTTTAAATCCTTTCTTCTGTAGTCTTATATTTGACAGTGGAAATTTTATTTGAAGCTTTCGCTTCTCTCTAAATAATAGTTTTATTTAGAAAGTCTCCGTTTTCCTTCCTCTAATCCGCCTTCGCTTTTAAAGAAATCATTAAAATTGTTTCCGGTCTTTTTTCTTCAAAATCGGGAGTTGATGATGAATGATGTTTGAGTTTGTATCTTTTCTTTCCAGAGAAATTTCTTTGAAGAAAAGGAAGGGCTGTATTAATTTGAAAGTGGTTTTACGTTTTGTTAGTTTTCCTCACCTTCAGCGCTATTAATTTAAACTTGAAACGGACGTCCATTAGTAGGTGTTTTCTTTTCTGGGTGTTTCATTACGCGTATGCTTTATGAGGATTAGTTTGTTCGTGAGCTTTATTATGTAGTAAGTTTTTTATCATTCTTCCGCATGTGTTTGTCAGGAATTATGGAAAATCCTTTGATCTTTCAAAACTGGTTATTCAAATCGGGTATTTAAAAAGATGATTGCCTTTTTAAAATGGAATTAATTAGGAGAACAAATGGAACACTTTTGTAAGAGGGTCGTTCAGATGATGGAATCTGGAAATCCGTGTAATTAATTTCGTAATTCCAGTTCTTTATTTTCGTAAAAGTAAAGTATTTTTGAAGAAAATAAGATTTTTGATTTTACAAACTGGAAATAGTATTTACACATGTTTTACCCTAGCTTTAAAATTGAATTGGGCCGATTAAACAAAGACAGACTAGCAGTTTTATGCTAGTCTTCGTTATATACGAGAGGGTTTATTTTGAACCCTAGTTTTCCGTTTAGTTTAACTAAACTATCGGGTTTTGTAATGAATGACGAATGATCATTCAATAAACACCAATCTCATCATAAAGTATTAGAGTGGTACTTAGCTTCATAAGAATGATACGTTTTCTACTTTCTAGAGTAGTTTCCACATCTGAGATATAAACTAAAATCTTGGAATGCATTCAGGGTGTTTCACATCTTCCTGTACAAACTTTAAGGGGAGGCAGTGGACACAAAATTAAGCCGTATTCCCAGAGATGTATGTATGCATGCGCTACACGTATGTGCATTATGAAAGAAATGAAAGACAACAAGGATGTGAACAATATGCTTTCTGTCTTTTCAAATTTGGTTTTGAGCTAATAAGACAAAGTAGACTAAATAGTTTTTACAACAGTAGTTGCTGAGTTTTTACGACAGTAGTTACTAAGAAATTTTTTTAGAGTAGTTACTAAGAAGTTTTTGACAATAGTTACTAAGCAGTAGTTTAGAAAGGTAAGTAGTTTTCTACAACATTCCACGGTTGGTTGTTTTCGGGGTTTTATGGCGTAAGGGCCATATTTGGCCAAGCTGCGACAAACACAAGACAGACAACACGACAGAGGAAGAAAATGCAAAAAAGCAGAAGGGACAACATTCCGCGGAGTGTTCCGGCAATTGAGGATGCAAATATATTGCAAACGCGCAAATTTTTAAAGATCCATACACTGTTCCCAATACATTCTCGCAGCCTCTTTCGACTCAACTAACGACTTTGCTTACAAATTCAAACTTTTTAATAAAATATTACTAACGGCAGAATGTTTATTTTTTCTTGATTTTATATCACTGAACACTTAATATCTCGCAGATTATCAATGCATTCAAATTTTGGGGTTCTCAAAAGAGCCTTTGCAATTTGAAAACCCGATCTATACCACAAAAAATTAATGTTTATTTATGTTATCTCTATAATATATGCATTCTTTTTATAATTTATCTTTATTTGACAGTGTTTAAGAGGTTCGCTATTTCGGCTTTTAGAATTCGATGTGTGTGCGCGTCATTTAATTATTTCCTTATTCTTGTAACTTCATCCGACTCAAATGTATAATATATGTGGGATTTGAATTGGTGTCTAGGAATTAATTTTCAGATTCGTGAACAAACATTTAATTGGTTGACAAACAGGACGAACAATAGAATCCCGGAGAATGGCACATCGTCATGAGCTCTGATAACACATACTTCGTCGCTAATCGTACTCACTACTTTATCGTGACAATACAAAAGCTTATCAATGGCTCGTAGCGCGCTCTGGTGACCACTCCTTGGGTTTTCACATATATTACTATCATTAAAATTTAAAAAATATTTAATATAAGTGAATTTATGAGTTTGATACAAATATAATCCCTTTCAAGTTCTTCAACTATTTAAAATTAGTTTTATTTTCTTAAAACCATTCTTTCGTTCTCTTTAGCTTAAGCATTCTCTCGCGACAGTTGCAGACATAAAAACTGATTACGGAGGGAACAATTACTCTTGCTCTTGTATCGGAATCTGATGATGTCACCTTGATATTTGGTCAATTGTTCAAATGGCGTGCGTTTATCAGATTCTTTCACTTACCCACCCTTTTAACTTAATGGTAACTATCATAAATCATTATGTACGCAGATGATAAAATGCCTTCGCTGCGATACAGAGCTTGGAATGACGTTTTATTTGTCCCTATCACTTATTGTTCATCATTAGTAGATTAAAAAGTTAGTCTGTTTTGTTTTTGCGGTTATTTTTATTTTCCAAAAAATAGTTGCTAATTTCTTGGAGTTAAATTATTTATCATTTAATATTTTTTAATTAATCTGCTTAAGAAGTTTTGGATAGTTAAATTGAAACATTAGTAACACATTTTACAATACGTATGTGGACTTACTGGTCAGTGTAGAAGTTGTCTAAGTTGTAGCTGTAAAGGAAAGACATGCTAGATGATTCATTGTTTTACTATCATTTATCAACCCACCAAGTGGTTTCGACGAGATATCTCGTCATCAAGATATGCCGATTTTTTTATGGTGACGAGATCAAGATCTGGCCAGTTTTCTTCTAGTGATTGTGTTTTCTTCTAATGACGATATCTCGTACAAGATCTGGTCAGTTTTGCTAATGACGAGATACCTCGTCGAGACAACCACCAGGAGGGTTAATGCAATTTATTGGCACATCTTTTATTCAAATTAGTTGTATTCTGATAAAGACAACTGAATTGAGTAATATCTTTACAAATGCTAGACATTCTCCGTCAAACCATTAGTCCCCGTGCTGTCTAATATTTAGACACGATATTATCAAAATTTCTGAGTGTAAAGCACGCGTCCAAGTGTTCTTCTGTCATAGGTTGACGAGTGTCACATAACATACAGTTCGGGGAGTCAGCAACACCAATACGAAACAGGTGTGACCGTAAGCAATCGTGCTCAGTCAATAGTCTAAAGCAAGCGACAGCAGCTCTTGGAGCGTCGGGAATAACAAATCTCATTAAGTACCGTCCAACTCTTGCCCTTGGACAATTGTAAGCACTCTCACTCTTGAGTTTCATAAGTATGATTAAGCTCGCCGTATGAAACGTCACTGGTCTTATAAGTCTGTAGGATTAGAGCACCCTTCGCAAGAAAATCGGCATTTTTTCATGCCGCATTGTGCAGGGACCCACTGAAGAGAAATTTTGTGTGCTCTGCCCTTCGACAGTAATCTACATTCCAAAGAATGGGGGTTCTCACACAGTGATTTTGTGAGAGTCTGCAAAGCTGATTTGGAGTCGGGTAAGATGACCGATAAGATTGAATAATATCATGGATGTTGTTTATCTAATAGTTTACCTTGATCTATTAATTAATATTTCGTATTATCAATGACATTTTTTTAATAATCGTTTATTTAACTTTTCACATATAAATGCAATATAATGAAGCATCATCAAATGTTCATCGTCAAAGCCAAAAAATCATCTCTTGTATCAAGATCAAGTGCTCTCGAAATCTCGGACAGTACTAAATGTGTTTGTTAGAGGAACAATTGAAAATATGATTTAGGTCATCAGTTTTTTAATGAGTGGCACGAATAGAAACCTTTTCCCCTCAATTCTTCTAGCTTCAACATCATCCTTTAGTCCTAGAGGGTACCGTCCATGTTAATTTGATTAGTTCACATCTGTTGTTTCATCTACAATTCCCTCGGATTGATCATGTATTCCTCAACGAAAATTTCCAAAACGGTCTCCTGGATTTTTGCAGAGGGTGTAGTTTCAGCACGACGATGTGCCAGCACGTTTTAGTAATTACGTGCGAAATTTTCTGTACGCCAGGCCCAGGGAACGATTGCACCTGGTCGCGAAAATGTCGAGAATTTTCTAAAGATTCCGCAAACAATGTTTCGACGCTTTGGTCGGTTACGCTTTTGAACATCTTTAATTAAACATGTTGTGTTGGACACATTTATTACAATTTATTTACGCATCAGAATGACCGATATTTCGGACAACTCTGCCTCTAGCACAATACATTTTAGCAAACAGGTTTGTTTAGGTTAATCCTCATTAAGGTTAAGACTCATTAACCCTCCTGGTAGTTGTCTTGACGAGGTATCTACAGCAAAACTAAGCAGATCTTGATGGACGAGATATCTCGTCATTAGGGAAAAAATTGACCAGATCTTGATCTAGTCATCATCAAAATCGGCAATATCTTGATGACAAGATATCTCGTCATTAGCAAAATTGGTCAGATCTTGATGGACGAGATATCTCGTCGAAACCACTTGGAGGGTTAAGGTGTGCACAATGTGCGTTCTTTCATGTTGTGTGTGTTCTTGATTTTATAGCCACTTAAATATTGGGGGTTTCTCTTATGTTCAGTATACTGACTAACCGATATACTAAAAGAATGACTAATTTTGCTGTACAATTTTTTCAAGTGATACTATTCTTATTTTCCCAAATTGTTATTGGAAATTATTCGTTCCATGACTATTTCAGGTTTTTATAACTGCTCGTATGCATTGACTTCAAAATCTTAAACACGCTGAGTGATTTTCTTAGAATCTGCTATTTCGGTATAGTATTACACAAAATGTACAACTTAGGATACTTATGTTTACAGTCAATAAAGTCTTTTTTCCACTTTTAAAGAATTTATATTATGCTTCCAAGTCTTTAGATATCAATTTATTCGCTTTTAATAAATCTATCAATCCGAACAAAAAATGATATTCAAGGAATGAAAGGATAAGAAATAAATGAATCTGGGAAGAAATGAAACCCTAGTAGATTACTGTCCTTGTATTTCCAATTAAAATGGTAAGGTTTTAAATGATGCAATATTTTAAATTTTTATTAGGAATTTGTAAAAAAATTCAAACTATTTCTGGCCTTTTCAGGGTACTAAAATCAAGAACAAAATGCACGCATAGGATTTACAAGGTTCACACAGGCCTTAAAAAACCTTAAAACCTGATTTTTTATTTCGGTTTTTAAGGGCACTTAAAAGCCTTAATTTTTACAAGACCACTGCGTATTTTATTCCTCCTGCACCAAGATCAGCCATAGGTAGAGAAGGGAGAACATGAAAGGAGTCCTTTGAGCGTCCATGCCCATAAGACTCGACAATTGCTTTTTTAATGTTAATTGTGTACAGAAACTATGATACTCAGAATTGAAAATAAATGTTGTAATAGGTACACATGGTTAGAAGCGTCATCTCTTGTAGAGTAGAAAAAGAAAGAACCATCATAAACATAATGAATTTTCTTTATCTCAATGGCCCTCAGGGGCACATCTCCTTTAGCTGTCTGTGTTCGGGCTTCACGGAGCTTCCGAGGTACTGAAGTGATCTTTTCTTTTCCCACGTGGTTTATTGTCTTTAGTAAACATAGGGGTCGAGTTCTCGGGATACCCAAGCTATCTTTTTTTTGCTTTCATCCTATTATTCTATTCCCCAATCCCTCTTTTTACCTTTCGCGACATTTTTTACTTGACGCTGTCATGTGTTTGGCGCAGCTTTGTTGAATATGACCCTTGTGCCATAAAACCTAACAACTAACCATCTTTATCTCAATGTAGAAACCCTCTGGGGCACATCTTAAGGATTGTACGGGCTTCACAGAGCGGAGGTTCTCTAGTGACCTTTTCTTTTTCCATGGGGTTTGCTGTCTTTATAGTAGACACGGGGATCGCGCTCCCTGGATACTCAAGCGATATTTTCCTGCTTTCATCCCGCTATTCTATTCCCAATTCCTTTTATATTTTCACATTTTTTACTTGACGTTGTGTTTGGCGCAGCTTGGCCAAATATGACCCTTGCGCCATAAAACCTAAAAACAACCAACTATCTTTATCTCAGTGTAGAAAGGGTGTAATATTATCTTATAAGTACCACTACGGATATGCAACAGTTTATGTGCGTACGCATGTTCCTCGTCTGAGTGTTTTTGTGCGATGGGAGCCCGTCAACACCCCCAAACCATTCGCCACCTGCGATCGCGCATTACTAATCCATAGTTGCCTGAAATTTCGATTAGCCGTGTCCCATAATGCTTCCAACAACCTGCCGGCGAATGCGATGATAGCTGCACCCCGATCGATACTCCCAAATAGGGTCCCCTGCGAAGTCTCATCAATAACCCCTCCTCTGCAAGGTGACACTTCCCAATACCGACAGTTCAAACTCCTCGGATGCAATTGTCTGCAAATGGGGGAGATGTTTTCTGAACACGATAATAATGCATCACTTGAGTTGTCTGCACTGGGAGGGGGGTCTGGCTGTCAGGTTTTACAAATAACTCCCATCCCCTTCTGGAGATCCTGTTACACCTGAGACGGTGGCGTGGTTCAAGTTGAAGAGTTGCGCATTTTGCCACGTGTGAGAAAACACTTTGCGCTCTTTTTTGTGAACTTTATGTCTTTGAGATTGGTTGCGGCTCCAACAGATCTCTAAGGTAGAAAGTTGGTATAATCGAATTATATTATATCCCAGTACACGAAATAAGAGCGCAGGTAGAACTAAGAAAGTGTTTATGGAGATCACATGCCCCAGGCGAAAAGAAATTTGGTGGACATCCCGCGCGATCAGGTTCGATGGAGGCGCAACTCTTCCATATTTAACTTGGTAAATACAACTATCTGGCATGGAAAAGAGAGTCCATGTTCATTTACTAGCATTAGAGTATGTATGGCCATTTGTAGAAAACATACATAGACTCAGAAATTGTTTTTGCAAGTCTAATACACTTTAACATGTGCAACATGCACCGAATAATTTGTTTCAATGTTACACATTTTTCTTTTTTTAATCCTAAGCGGAACCCGCTGTATGTAAATATTGTAATAAACGGAGTTGTTAGATTCCAGTGTAGCGTTTCATAAAGAATCCGTCTCTGTAGTCCTTTTTATTAGAGCATTTGGTTCCTCAAATGGATACTAGCTGCGAACATCACTTTTCTCGAGAAGGTGCATTATTTTTTGACTCGCATTCTGTTTGAATACCTCATTGGCTCGAGAGCCCAGTGCTTTATCGATGATTCTGTTCCATGTTGACCTGTTAGTGATAATAGTTCTCCAGTGCTTAGTTTTGCAAATACCCAAGTCCTTGTCAACAAAGTCAACCCCTCTTAGCTTTGGTCTTCCTCTAATTAGCCTGGCTAGAAATATGTTTTTGTACTCATTTCATCAGCCATTCGAATGATATTCCCAGTCCATATCATTCTCTATATTTTTATATATTTAACATCCGGTTCTTTGTATAGATGGTATAACTGAAAATTAAATCTTTTTCGCCTCACTCCGTTTGTCTGTATGCCTCGAATATCCTTCTTAAAATCTTTCTCTGAAAGGCCTGCAGTGCATTTTCAACACTCTAGGTCATAATCCAAGTTTCTTAGGCATAAGAGAGCTGAGATCTAATTAAAACTAAGTAGTTTGGTTCTTTTGATCAGCTGACTTCCAGTAGCCTCGCAGTCTAAAGAAACACTGATTAGCAGGACTTATTTTTCTCTCAATTTCTGGTCTCATGTCTTCCATCCAAAAGAAATAGGGCCCTCAAGGGCACATCTCCTTTAGGTGTATACGGGCTTCACGGACCCGAGGTACTCAAGGGATCGTTTCTTTCCCCATGGGGTTTACTGTCTTTAGTAAACACGGGGGTCGTTCTCCTGGGATACCCACAAGCGATCTTTTTGCTGCTTTCATCCCACTACTCTGGAAATCTCAATCCTATCTTTTCCCCCTTTTCACGACATTGTTTACTTGAGACTATCTTGCGTTTGGCTCAGCTTTCCCAAATATGGCATTTGCGCCACAAAACCCCAAAACAACTAATCAAACGAAATAGGCTTTACAGCAGTCATTTTGCATTCATGTATTGCAATCTGTATTTCCGCGTGCTCGTTTGCACCTCACTCCTCAGGGGCACATCTTCAGGTTTGTACGGGCTTCACAAACCCGAGGTATCCTAGTGATCTATTCTTTTTTCATAGGTTTTTTACTGTCTCTGGTAAACATGGGGATTGGGACCCCAGGATGCCCAAGCGATCTTTCTTTCTCCTCTCCAACCTTTCTTTTCAGTTAGTGGACATTGTCTTGTTTGGCGCAGCTTAGCCAAATATGGCCCTTGCGCCTAAAACCCTAAACCAACCATTTGTGCTACAACTTTTGTGGTCGTCGTGGGTATGCCCACTGCACTAGCAACCTTCGAGTTGTAGGCGACGCAAGTTCGATTCCTGTCAGGTGCATTCCTCCCTGCGTGTATTCCTCTCTTCCGTGACAGTAAAACTTTCATTATGTGTGTGTCTATTACTTGATATTGTATGTCTTGTGTCTGGCGCACCATGGCCAAGATATGACCCTTGCGCCATAAAACCCCCAAAATACGTACACACAATGCTTCTTCGCGACGCACTTCATCCCCTATTAAAACTTCAAAACTCAACTTGTGTTTTTCATCCCTTCGCATCTCCTTGATTGTTAGAGTGATGATTACTCCCAATTCTTTCTCCTCTTCTTCCAGAGCGAAAGGGAAAAACCGGTGCGGCGAAGTTAATCGAAATTAATACTCCAGCACTGCGGGGCCTTTCTTTTCGCATTCCCATCAACACAATCGCCAAGGGACCCACAGCAGAGACATTAAGAAGAGACATTGTAATCACGGGAATAAAAAGAATTCTGCCGACATAGTGATTTTCCGCCTGCGCGCCGAAATTGCTTATGCAAAAGGGCGGAAAAACATTACAGCGACTGCAGTTTTCGTCATAAAACTTTTAAGAAATTTCCACTATAATTTAACTTTCACTTTGCGAAGAGCCCTTCCTCTGCTATCCGCAATGACTTTTCCCACCTACGGCTCTCGCATATGGGAAAGAGTGGGGCTCGCTTTAAATCCATTTTCCTGTGCGGCGAGAATAAATTAGAAAAATCTTAAATATCGGATTTTTTTCCTCCTTTCTTATTCCTCCTTTTCTCTATTCTTGCCATCCCCGTAAGGGGCATAAGTTAAAGGAAGAATGAAAATGTGTTTTTTTGTTTTTCTTTTTATTTCGCGTTTGTAAATTCTGAGAGGGTTGGGTAAATTCGTCTCTCTATACACCTGTCCTCCGTTTACCTTATTTACGGCAAAGAGGAGCGCGATATATATGCGAGAAAAGTTCACAGGAAAAAGTAAAGTAACGTAAAAAAAAAGTTCATTATCATTGCAACGTGCGCTTTGTACTCCAACGCCGGTACTTTATATTTTCATTTCCCTTTTCTGGAGTTTCTTCCCTTTTTCCGGATGTTTTATTTGGGAGTTTTGTTTTCATCTCATTTACACGTTTGATACAAAGTTTTGTTTATTTCATCTCTTTCCCCGCTTGCTCTTTTACGTACTCCTGATTTCTCGATTTGGGTCTGCTTATTTATTTATTCGTTATAACGCGTGCGCGTTGTTAGGGGCAGCCTCATGTTCATGTATAAAAGGGGGACTTGCGAAATGAACATATTCCCCAGACCTGGTTCATATTTCATCGTCAGCAGAGTCTGACAGGTGTGTTATATTCTGCTTTTTCTCTTCTTCGCTCCTCCTATTCTCATATTTCTTGCGCACACGAATAGGAAGCTTTATGCAAAAAATGAAACTACTCTGGCTTTTTCCTATGAGCGGTTTATTGTGTTGCTTTTTTCCGCTGCATAGTTGGTAATGTGGGAGTTTTGGGAAATAGGTTTTAATCTTTTACTCCGCTAGTTTTCATAAAGAGGTCTGGAATTGCTCTTTCCCCTTCTTTCGCTGTAGGAATTTAAAAAACTAATACACAAAGTAATATAATGATCTTTTATTTTTAATATGTAGCGATTATGAGTGCGTTTGCTTAAGCACCTCATATCTCAAATGGTATTTAAAAGCTTTTTGACAGCTTAGCCTTGAAGGCTTTAATGAACCAAACTTCCCCAAGAGAAAATTTCGTTTTAAAAACAGTTCTTTTGGTTTTGAAAATATTTGTTTTTTTTTCGTAAGAATATCGCTTATATATAATGAGTACAATTACCGTATTCGAGAAAGTTTCTATTTTGTTCCTAACGCTGACTTATTAGTTTTTTATGGCATATGGTATTCTGGAATATCTAATGGTAGCGTTCCTCCCTGGGTGTTCGTCATCTGACCGTGGTTCAAAATTACGTGGTGTTGTCCTCGGATCTCTCCCCCTGGGATTGATCCCGGACCGTCACCAATAGCCCATTGTGTTGCTCCAGTGTGACGTTAATTGAAATACCCCCACCCCCTCCCTGGGTGTATTTCTCTCTTTTGTGTCAGTAAAACTTTCATTGTATGTCTTACTTGATATTGTATGTCTTGTGCCTGGCACAGCATGGCCAAATATGGCCCTTGCGCCATAAAATCATCCCAACAAACCAAATCAAACCTAATGGTAGCATATATTCTGGAATATCTCAATGGTCGTGACTATTCTGGAATACCCCAAAGAACAGAAATACAAGAACATTTTATAGGCTCTTATTTGACTTTTCTGTTAATTGCTCATGTTTTACAAGATTTTGTTTTAAATATGCTTTATAAAGTAAATTACATCTCAAAGTAAGTTAAATTATTGTTTGATAAAAAATAGTTGTAAATATATTGCACAACGTGTCCTTTATCCCTGCGAAATTTCGTATGAATATAATACCTAACTAAAGCCATATTGAAGTCTGAGGAGTCACTGAATGTTGACTTTAACCCTCCTGGTGGTTGTCTAGACGAGGTACCTCTCGTCATTAGAACAAGATGGACGAGATATCTCGTCATTAAAGAAAACTGACCAAATCTTGATCTTGTTATTATTAAAAAAATCGGCAGTATCTTGACGACATATCTCGTCATCAAAATTGGTCAGATCTTGATGAACGAGATATCTCGTCGAAACCACTTGGAGTTTTAGTACCGGCAATATTTATCTGATTCTTAAATACACGGCTATTTACATTGTTCTGTAGTTCTATTTTTAAACTATTAATAAACTGGTCTATCAATTCAACACTCAAATAACTTAAAGGATTTGTAAATGTACTTTTACATTTTAAAGATGTTAAATGCAGTGAAGGTGAATTTGGTATCTGCTTACTAATAGTTTACTTGTACATAAGTTGACTTTTAACTATAAAATAAATTTTGTAATTTCGTCTGAAAAATTGAAAAATATGTACGAAATGATGCATTAAATATTTTCGCAACTGCATTTTATTTGTGTTCTAATCTTGTGTAACCTTTTGACATAAAAATTTGTTTAACTATCGTTCCAATAACACTCAAATACGTTTTTACTTTTTAATCATATCGTCAAATGTCGTGGGTTTTATTATGTATTCTTTCGATTACTTTTTGCAGTGGCTCTAAAATCTATAATTTTTTCTTTCCATTTTTATGTACCATTGCATTTGCTATTCTGATTCCAATGCGTATGCTTTACAGGTTCATGTTCCTTGAAAAATGTACAAAAATTTGATTCAATTACACCATTTTATTAACGAAACAATTGGCATGTTTATCACTTTGACGCCTTTCTAAAGGTAAATGCAATTTCAATATCCAAATAATGAGTCTAATAAATTTGCTTAGAAAGTTAACTGGTAGTCTGTCAAAATACTTTCCAATAATTAACTTTGGTTTCGGACTTACAAGTTGAGAATTTCGTGTTCTATAGCTTTTTCCAACCAAACGTTTCAGAGAAGAATGTGTTTTTTTATCATTTCAGGATGTTTTAAAAATATTCCAAAGATCTTTCATCAGTTTTTTTTACACGAAACTTGCGGAACGGAAATTCTTCTATGATCGATAACATTTTTCGTATGGCGAACTGATCCGCTGGAAGACCTTTTCATTTTAAAAAACTAATCTTCTCACAAAATATTTTACAAGTAATATATACCGACGCGTATGCTTTCCTTAGCCTTCCCGAATACTTCTAAAGGTCTCTCTTTCTCCCATTTGCTGTCAAGTAAAACGGAAAAATGGAAGGGGGTGGAAAAGAAATCACCTTATAACGAACCAGGAAAATTCTTCGGTCTAAACCGCTGCAACCATGGAAGAACGGGAGAGCAAGCTGTGATTTTCTTTGCTACCAGGACTTATATTCGGAGAAAAAGCTTTGACATGAAGTAAAGACCGGAGATTATTGGATTAGGGTTGAGAGATCAGGGTGTATAAATAAATCATAAGTGTCGTTACTCCTCTGTGGGGGTTGCTCACTACCCGCTCTCGAGTGCTATGCATTTGCTTCCATTTCCATTTCGGGGTGCTAGTGAATCGAAATATGGAAGGATGCATGTTCGAACATAACAGCCCAAGTGTTCGTAGAAATACAGTTGAAGTCCTTGTAACAAGTAGGAATGGTTGATTATATCGCACCCCGGCTGCAATACCGGCATAACTAAAAACGAATTAGTTTTATTTGTAGATAGACTAAATTGTCTTAACCCCTCTACAGGAACCTACAATTGTGATAGTTTTGCTATTTGCAGAAGCATATATTTATTTAATCTATCTAGATATGGAACTAGAAATTAATTTTTTAGTTATGGCGATATTGAAGCTGGAATGTGTGAATGAAGCTTCAAAAAACGACTAAGAATATTAACCCTTCCAAGTCGTTTCGACGAGATATCTCGTCCATCAAGATCTTATAATTATTTTGCTAATGACGAGATACCTCGTCTAAACCACCAGGAGGGTTAAAAAGAATAATGAATGGCCATTTCTGTGGATCAATTCATTCACTATGAGAGGAATTTTCTGTCAAGCTAAATGGGGGGGGGGGGGTAGTTGACGGTAGTATTTCTGCGGCTGTACGTATTCCGAACGTGACGTCACTTGGCATGTCTTTCGAATACGATTTCAGCAGTTCGCCAATCAGAATGGCAAAGAGTGAATTCCAAATTGATATATGATGGTTGATTGGGTCAACACCAATTTGATCCTTTTTGGGAATAACAACGGCTCACCCACGGGGTGCTCCTTCTCAAGTAGTCGCCAGTTCGCCCCTTGTAGTGTCGAAGCCCGAAGAGGCCAGTCGTCAGGAATAAATAACATTCAAAATCTTTTGCCGAAAAATTCATGTGATGCCTTTGCCTAACTTAAGCTCCAAAATAGAGATCATTTATGCCCATTCAAGTAATGTTCAATAATAATTTGTTTGCACCAAATGAAATATAATCCTTTGAAAAATCCATTTAAAATTATATCTTCAAAAATATTTTGAGGTAATGTATCTTTTCTTATATGCACAGTGAATGTGCTACCATTGTGCAGTTTTTTGCTACTCAAATATTGAGATGCAATTTACTGATTTAAAATTATTTTTTACTTTGACAAGTTTGTTTTTATCTTTTAAATTTGAAGATGATTCCTATCAGGATGTCAGATCCGCCGTGACTCAGTAGGTTTTCCCACTTAATACTTATCTAGTGTGTATACTTCAATTCACTTGACGTCTATTGTGTGTTAGCCACATATGGCCATTGCGCCATAAAACAACAACCCACCAAACTATCCAATGTCTTGTTCGAGTTTTCTGTTTGAATAGAAATGAGCACTTTTTCAAATCGACCAGAAACAGTCCAAATTGCGACTCATCTTTCAAACTAGCATTTAACAAGTTGTGTGAACTTTTTTCTGGAATGGGTCCAAAGACAAACGCTTACCACAATATTATCTCACGGAGACAGATGGTACCGTGCAACACGGAGTGACTGACCATTTTTCAAAATAAAGCCCATACGTATCCGCACACCCGTCCAAAGGCGATATTACTCTTTTTAATGAACATGCCATTGGTTGGATGGGAATATCCCCTCCCCGTGCCCTTTTCCTGAAGGAAACTTTCCTATTCCGTTATTAATAGTCCCGAATTTCCATGGCGTTCATCAACTCCGGTGAAATGAAGCGCGAGCATTTTCTGTTGCCTAATCTCTGCTTCTGGCAGCTGACAAATTGGTCCACCTTCCGGAATGTGTACCTTTCGATAACAATCGCCACCCGCCCTTGCAGATATATATTGCGCCCCTTTTTTCCTCCTCCTTCCCCCTAGTTGCACAAAGAGCCCTTGGATGCACCCGCTTGAGTTTTATTTATTTTCTGGGATCTCATCCTACCTGTAAATGAAACCTTGGAAACTGGGAATCCCCCTCCTGTCTCGTCTTTTGCATCCGATTTGTTTTCTTAGTCGGGTGTTGTCTGTTACTCCTGCTTTGCGATGGAATGGAATTCCATTAATCTCGTCGGGTATACTGGAGGAGAGGGTGATATCCAACTGGAGGTGCCCCCCGAAGACGGACCGTTGCGTCGCCTGTTGCGTTTCATTGTCGTGTGGGAGGTGTTGCATTACAACGCTCTAGTAACGATGTAGTAATGGACAAGTTGGGGTGTTGTGCTGTGTTAGATTTTATTTTCATCTCTAAGCTATCTAAAAATATGGTGCTAGGGATTTTTATAGAACCCTCAGTAGGAATTAGATACTATGACTTTGGTTGGTTTGGGTCTTATGGCGTAGCTGCGCCAAACACAATAGAATGTAATTTGGGTCTTATGGCGTAGCTGACGGACAAGCTGCGCCAAGCACAATATAATGTAAATCTGTAAAAATAAGTAAAATGTTAAAATAATCTAATCAACATCGGTAGATAAAAATCGGGATAAAAAGGTTATTTAAAATTATATATTTACTGTATAGATATGATGTTTATATGACAAAAGGTGGATTGGATGTTAGGGTTTTATGGCGCAAGGTCCGATATAAAAGGTGGAGGATGAAAGATGTAATGCAAGGTCACCATTGGTAAAACAAATTATGAAGACTAAAATATAACGAGAAAATTGTGATAAGATGGAGTATCCCCATCTAAGCCGACTATTAAAATTCTAATGTGAAATGTAATTAAAAATGAAAAATTATAATGGTAAAGTGCCGCAGCGATGGAGGAAGGCAAAGAGCGATGTGGCGGGTGACCCAACAAGTCTGATGAAATAGGTAATGAGGTCTTAAAAAAATTCGATATAAATATCTGAGGCATGTACAATAAGTTAAAATATGTTTTATGGAGAGATGTACTTGGCAATGCTGGAACGTTGGAGCGGTTTCACCGACCAATAAATACCTGTGTGTGATTCGAGAATGGCCTCTGCGAAGACGATTTAAGATGACGTCGGAACGCCGAGATGTTAAAGACGGTAGGACACATGCACCAATTCAAGTCAAAGGCTATGACTGATGTGAAACTATTTTCCCTAGTTACTTGTGGCAAACAATGATCATAGAGCTCCAGACCTCACTGGTTACATCCAGTAATGTTGCCAGAAATTTCCTATGGGAGAGAATACTGTTATATCCTTATACCCCTTTGTAGGTAGAATGTGGCTCTTATGAGAAGGATGATCTTGGGGAATCCATTTCTATAAATGTCGTGAACTCTCTTGAGATAAGGACTGCTACATGTGAAATCATGTAAAGCTATCGTATAGGTGATTATTTGTTTCGCCAACTCGTAAACGCTGCTATCCCTTCCGATACAATCCCTTCCACTGCTTCCCCTCCCAGAACGATAAACTCGTAGCCGAAATCCCCTTTAAAGATGCCAATTGTGTATAAGCTTAAGCAAATTTTTGTGTTGCTGTAAAATTTTCGAGTATAAGCTTAAAATTACTAATTCTTATTTTCTAAAAGTTTATCTTATACATAAATATTTAAGTTTTATTTGTTCTATGTCCATACTCGAATCTGACTGCTTCAACTCGTCAAGCGTTTTGTCTTAAAGTCTCACCTTTTAACTTAATTACTGTGGGACCGAACTTTTCAGTTAAACTTCGGCTGTATAAGCAAAAGCTTATCGTCTGACGATTCATTTATATGCAGAGATAACATTCGATCCTTCAAAATTAGAATTTTTCCTGTCATAAACGAAGTTTTGATAGGATAAACCACATTATTCGAAACATCGCTTGAATTTGTTGATTTTTACGTGAACTACATCGAACAACTGAACTTATGGGTTGCTGAAATTTTAATTCCTACTAGCGCCACTGAAGCCTGTCGCGCAAAATGTGATTATTAAGAATGTTTTTAAAATTGCTTTTAATTACATCACCTACATTCCCAATAGAATTTGGAATATGGGTGCCTCGAGACTCTTCGCGACTAGATTATTGACGTTTGCTTTTAGTAGATATCGACAACTTGATTAAAGTTATGATGGAGTCGGTAGACGCTGTTTATTTAAAGAGGAACTATGGACAGTTATTAAGGTAGCCCGTGGCCATCTAATATGCATCAGCCATTAGTACTCTAATCCTCAGCTTTTACGTACTTTGGTTGTAGCTTGTGTCACATGCAATCTAAAGTTTTGAGACATGCTAATGCTTGAAACGCATGTTGATAAATTTATTTGTAGAAAACGTTTTGCTTTTAATCTTGTCATAAACTTCTACGGTTTGTTTTGGTTTGTCGCTTTCCGATCAATTTTTGCTACACGAGGGTAGCTAGACCTAAACTTTGAATTAACTTGAACAGGTTTGCAGATATCAACCATTCTGGAATTATTACGAATTTTCACCTTTTGTTCCGGCATTACGGTGAATAATGAAATTACTGAAAATCTCGCTTGATGGAAAAGCAGCCCTTTCAGACAATTTGTCAGTTTCTGTATCATTAAAAATATTTGTATAGTCTTATATTTAAAGAAGTAACTGTTTGCACAGACTGTCTCTATAATGGAAATATATTTCTTGTTAAAAGTGTATTTGAATAGAAATCATATTGATTCGGTTAAACCTCCACCAGGAAAACCTCCTGTGTGCTTTGGAAAAGCTTAGTGATGGTAGAATATTAAAATTTTATTTGAAGGTTGAAGTATTTTATAAGAATTGTTCTTAAAAGCAGAATTAGTTCAGCCAAGAAAGCAGCGAAAAGAAATATAATCATGCTTATTGTTTGCATAGTTTCCACGTATTCCATTGCATAGTTTGACTAAATAATCACCTCGGATTTCTAAACATGGCACCTTTGAGTTTGTTGAAGTTTATGTTTGGGAATTGTTAGAACCAAGAGCAAGGATTTTTAACATTTTAAAGATAGAAAATAAATTCGTATACTACACTTTAATTTTGATTGAACTATTTGGGACAGTCTTTGCAAAAGCAGACATGTTGATTTAACTATTGGAAAATAAATTATAAATTCTGCTTTAATGGATCTATTTTTATTATCACTTTCAACTATGTATCCTTTGAAAAAAAAATATCTTCCTTGTATCTTTAAGATCCAAACCGAATCGTTAGCTTTCTGGGGCCGTCGGTTCAACAAGTTCAGGGCTCGAATCCTGGTTTGGTATGGATACTATTGGTGGTTCGGAATCCTCTTTAAGACGAATGTCCTGGTCTAATTAGCCCTTGTGTAGAAAAAATGACGTTAGAGTGAGACAAACCAAACCAATCCTTAAGCGATCTTTTATTCAATCTATACATATAAAGCATAGTTGGCATCTATCTGTTCTCTATACAAATCTACACCGTTTGACCAATCCACACCAAATTTGGCTCTCTTATTCTTTGGAACCCTGCGGGTAACGTAGGCTATATATTAACCCCCGTTCTATTTGTCTTGGGTGTGCAGAGGGGTGTAACGTCCCGTCATCCTGGACAGAGCAATTGCTAGGTGGTGCTCTCTCCCTGTCTGGGTGTGCAGATGATGTCAACATCTACAGGAGTCGCCTCTCAAGATGACCTTGGAGGTTTTTTTTTAGAATCTTAAGAGTATGATGCAATCGCAAATGGGTGCGGTTGCGCTGAAAATCACTCAGTATCATCGTTTATGTATCCCGTCTGTAAATTCTTAAATTGTAGCTTTATTATTGGAATGTAAATTTTTATGATAGTATAAGATTATTTTTATAGAAAGTGGTCTTTTTTTAAAGGGGGCTAAAGACAATTCGAAATCCTCATAGGAATAACATTGCGTATTTATACGATCAGTGTCAGATCAATTCACACTAAATTTGGTACATTCATTCTGTAGAATTCTGCGGGACACATAGGCTATATATTAATCCCGTTCGATTTGTCCTGGGTCTGCAGACGGTTCAAAACAATTCGAAATTTCCATGGGAATAATATTGAGTAATATTACGATAAATTATAAACAATTCAATCCGAGCAACGCCGGGTAATTCAGCTAGTGAAAATATATAATAAAATAGCAAAAGTATTGAATTTTAGAGTAGAACTGAGTATTGAGATTATTTTTAATTGTTATGATTGACTTGCAAATTATATATGGAGAATGATCTATCTTTGTGTGCATTAATTTTAAGGCCTAATACACATATTCTGCAATACAATAACAAAAATCACTTCATAAGATCGATGTGTTGGAAACAATTTTAAAGTAATGTACGGCACTACGATATATACAAATGACATGTCATTTTGGAAACACGTAATGTCTAATATGATCTCCTATGGAGAGAAATGATTTATTTTCAAATGTTGAAGCTGCACTAGAATAGTAATGCCGGATGATTGAATGCACTTCATTCGGCAAGCACTGGCTGCTTCCCAAGTGGGTCGAGAGTTTTTAGCGTGCCATCTGTCATTTTTATAGTTTTCGATTTTCCGCGTTTACTAATTTTAAAAATGAAATGCAAAAGCTGTGTGGGCAGATATGTAAAATGGCGGTTGACAAGTGCATTTCATTTGATTTATATCAAGCTTGAATAGGCTCTGGCTCATTAAATGGGGCTGTGTTGTGTTCATCGACCGCATTTTGAATTTAAATATGCTGGCAATTTAGGGAATTCAGAGGAATGCGATGTTTGTTTTTTGTAATTTGTTTGGAAATGTTATGTTAACAAATTATGCTGATAAACTTTCGTTTTTTTTTAAATTTAGGTATCTTATAAATCATATTGTCAACGCTTTGTGTAGAAATATTTTATTTGGGTAATGCTAAGTGATATATAATATAGCTTCATAATAAAATTGTTTTAATGAAGCATTATACCAATATATTGAAATAGCGAAACATGCAACGACGTAAAATTGGATGTTGGTGTGGGTATATTCTGCACTTTTTTAACTTAATATTCAGTTTAAAAACTGATGCCCTCCTTTTGTATTATGTGTTATTAACCCTCTAAGGGGTTCAGATGCTTATATCCGTTCTGCAACCTGCAGTCTTCCCTGCATCACTTCTAACCCGTTTTGACCTGGATTTAGTCACGTGTTATGGGGAAATCTACACTACTCGGAAATCTCGTGACACTCAGAGGGTTAAATTTGTAGTTTTACATTTTTAATCATTTCTAAAATTTAAATTTGAAATATTTACGGCTTCGAACCGAATTTTACAGTTACGAATATTAAAACTTCGAACGCACGAGTTCAATAAAAGCTCCTCTTTTCGCTAGTTTAAGTAAATGATTATGTGTTATTAAAAAAACCTAAAAATTCCTTCCATCTACAAAACATCAATTATAAATATGGAAATAAAACGTCTGGAATCCATAAAAGTGGTGTGTTTGCCTTTCAAGGGTTTCTTATACAGAAATATATATACGAGAGATCCATAGATCGTCGCAAGATTTATAGTTTTCAATGCTCGTAGTCAAAATGTTTCAGTCAAACTTATTTTACGATTTTCTACTATATTCATTTACAATAAGCCGACCAGTCGGTCTAGTGGTCAGACCTAAAATGCATAGTAAGAATGTGAGGTGTAACATGGACCCACCCCGTGGTACTCCATGGTAACCCAAAGTGATTCACAAATCCGCTCTTGTAGTGCCATGATGGAAGTGTTGAATTAATTGGCCGGGCATTAGAAAGAAAACAACCGGGCATTAGAAAGAAACCTTTACGATAAACCAGTACTTGAAATTAGCTGTCATTAGTCATATTTTGCTACTTTAATTTTGTTTCGACGACCAAGTCCTTATTTTGACGCCTTAGTTTTCTGAATATTTTCATTTGTCTGACGCAAATTTCGACTAATCAACTTTTATTCTTTGTAACAAACTAGTATAATTGAGCTGTAAATACAACAATCTAACTGTTTTACGACAGGATTTAACGAGAGCTATAGAAGTTGCTTGTTTTCATGTTCTCGCTGTACACCAACTACCCGCAAAATCTATTGGATTGACATGTCACATTCAACTTGCTCTCTATGTATAACCTTTCAGATATGACAGGAATCCACTTTAATGGTTGCCCTGATCTTACTGACGTTCAGTGAATAATGCTGCCCATAGTTTCGTATTTTATTTCTGTTTTAAGACTTTTGGGTTGCTAGACTGAGACTTATGGCGACAGGGCTGAGATATGGTGTAATTATAAAAAATAACCTGTAAATGCAAAATAATGATTCAAAATAGAGATCCTTGAAGATGACAAATAAACTAAAAAATACAGACATCGAAGTCCAAGTCTAAGCCGTACACTATGTCTACATCCACGCAACGATTGGCGTGGTGTGGAAATTTGGAGAGTGGGATGCGAGCTCAGATGTTGACCTCGTCATCTAAAATTGGTTCAAAATTGCGAGATGTCCTCGGATCTCTCAAAGGACAACACCTCGGAGGAAGATCCAAGGGATTGATCCCGGACCGTGGCCAAAGCCCTTTATGTTGCACCAGAGCGACGTAAATTCAAGTACCTACTGCGCAAACGAAATATATTTGAAACTGCACCCCAGCAGAGTATATTGGCAACAAGAAAAATATTTATGCCCTGCGTGCTCCTAATTTCCAACCCTAACCCACATACATAAACAATAAACCAATGTATAAAACTCGCTCCCATAACTAAATCCGGAATCAAATCTCGGCGAATTTCTATTTTATGGTCGCTGCCCCATGAAATGAACTCACTAAAAGAAACACATTCGCCTTTCTTTCCCGATAATTCCATCTTCCATCCTATCTTCTCCATCGAATAATGATCGGTGCTTGAAAAGCAATGCCTCGCCGTATATATCCCATTCACGAGTCTCAGAATCTCTTGAACGCTGCAACCACAGGTCTTCGGAATTGCGCCGTAAAAAGCCTCATCTTTTTCCCTGCATAGAAAGGGGAAGAAGACTGAACCGGAATACCTGGACTTCATAAATTTAGAGTCCGCTATCTTTGGAATCCAGGTGGCACATAGGTCTCGTGTGAGGGATTCTCCTCGTTAAGCATTTATAAAACGGGGAATGCGTCTTGCTGCCCTCTGTTCTCCACCCTGAGTCAATTGAAGCTCTCTCGGGCGTAAATAAACCGGGAGGCTTATTTGTTGCCTAGCTATATTTGGTGTAAAAGCCCTTTATGCTGTTGCCGATAGTCAGGGAAGTGGGTCATTTTGTATGGATTTCGTTATGGGGATGTTGGACTCTTCAATTATTCTAATTATTAGGGCTGGACTTGGATACTTGCATTTGTTTACGTTTTGAACTTTGCATTTTAGATTCCCCCTTTTAAAGCTGAGCGCTTCATTGGTCGGGATCTTTTTTAACTAATAAAATCCCGGTGTGTCTGAGGTGCTTGGCGTTTTCTATCCTTGGCGTTTCATAAAAATACATACCATTATTCATAAAACCATACTGAAAAACAAATGACTGCAAAAAAAAATACATATTTTAGTTACTCTTCATTGCGTAACATGGAAAAACATTGAAAACAAAGTCGCCATGTCAGGATCAGTGCCTAGCATGGTTTGAGGAGTAGCGGATTAGGAACTGGTGGGTTGTGAGTTCGAAACTAGATCCAGCTAAAGACCGTCATGTACATGGGGGCTGGTGCACTGTAAATCTGTCGTGGCTTCAAATGTCCTCACGTTGGCGTGGTGTGGAAGTTTGGAGAGTAAGGTGCCAGCTCAGGTGTGATCTCGTCATCTGACCCGGGTACAAAATTTCGTGGTGTTCTCCTCGGATCTTTCCCTTAGGGTTTGACCCCGGACCGTCGTTAATAACCCGTTGTGCTGCTTCAGTGTGACGTTAATTAAAATACCTACCTATCTTCCTATGAAATTCATTAAGATATGAAGTTATACAATTAGTTTCTACTTATTGTATATGGAGTTAGTTTAATTGACTTGTTGAGAAGTATTCGGTATCATATTAGGGTGTTTACGAAGGGTTTAGTGGAAATCTAACTTAATTCACAAAGAGTGATATGGCATAATTTTTGATGGAAAAATTTTCAACGGAAAACTTATATCGTTTTAGTGGTTTTATGGTTTCTTGACTTATAACTCAACGTTCCCACCGTCTGACGAACTTTGTACGTGTTATAAAAATACGTTGTCTGCATTGTAGAAATGTTAGATAATCTAGATAATCTTAAACTTCTGAATGACTTCTGCAAAAGAGAAATTAATTTTATTGACTTCCTTAAAATCTAAATCCTATATACGAGAGTTTACCAAGCTTTTTATTGACTCATCCCTCCCTTTTCAAAGACAATATTTTTCGGTGCCCCTCTGAGAAATCCAATCCAATCTAATAATAAATTGCAAGTGTAACTGTGCCTATAATTTTTGAATTTTTCCGAAAAATTTATGTAGCTGTGTATGTAATTTTAGAATTTTAAAAAGCTAGTTTGGAACTGAAATTACAAAGCTACTTATTAGATTGGAATAACAAAAAAAACTGAACATGGCACACTAGATCGCTTACTATTCTTAGTAATCTATGTCAGTCAAATCAGTAAAATCATAAATAATCACTAATGAGAAGGATGAACCTAGTGTTGTGTTATCGATTTGTCTATATTTGGCTCTATTTTCGTCAGCAGCATCCTGAAATCCCCACAGTCAACGATTTGCAGTCAGTTCCTCTTTTTAGTTAAACGAATAAATGGCAATGCATCACTAGTGAGTGTGTCTGTAAGTTCAAGTGGATAAGTCTACTTAAAACAATTGTTTTAGCATCTTATTTATTGCTCAATCTTGCTCTTAGGGCCAACATTGCTTCCAAGATTCCTTCAGTGCCCATAAGGGTTCGTTAGCATTCCACTTTGGAAAACTGCTTTATACGAAGTATATTATAAAAATACTTTCTCTGAATATACATAGTTGAAATGCATTTCCATTCCTTCAAACTCGGTGAATTATTTAACACAATTGTTTTTAATATTGCTTTCCCTGAAGTAACCATATTGTTACTGATTGTAATCAAACTATCTATATTGGCAGAAGCATGATGCACGAGAATAACTCGAATTTAATCATGATACGAGTTCAATCTAACCATAAGCTGTTCTGAATAATCGATACTATGGTAATCAAAATCGTATTAGACAAGTGATTCGTAATGTAAGCACTGGTATATTTCAAATTTAATCATAACGTTTACAATCTGATAGGGGCCTTACGTTATTACGTTGTTATCTGATATGCTAATACATTGATGCTGAATAATGATTTCCAATTATGTGCCATTGAAGACTTATTAAAATTTGTTTGTATATTTTAACGGTCATCAGAATAATTTTATTCTGCTTTGAAGACAAATAAGTTTTGTGAATTACAGATTATTCCCATGTTACTTTCGATTCTTTTTTACATCGCGCCTATTCCTTTTAGCCAATCGGATCTGTCCAATATTCCGAGTGATTTGCTAAGAATTGTTATTACATTAGACTCGATTCTTCCCTACCTCTTAAGACTGATTCCGGGATCTGATTTGCATGATTAAACTTGCCTGATGATTAAAGTAAATTCTACGATACAAAGTTGGAGGATGTTCAACGCATGAATTATTTAATTCCTCTTCAATTATATTCGAAGGCAATCGGATTTTGCCAAAGCAAAAAAGGTCCTACGTCTCAGTGATTTGTCAATTCGGAATATTTTCCATACAGTCTATCTCAGCCGGGGTTTTTTATTCCTTTTCCTGGTTTTTTATTTCTTTCTTTATTCCCTTCCCCTCACATCGTGTTTTGGAATTGATCGAAATGGATTTTTTTCCTTTTCGGAACTGCAAACCAGAAATCATTGTGCGATACACACTCGCTTTTTACGCTCTCGGGATGGCGGAGACTTTCCCGGCCCTTCCTTTTCCCGTTTTTGTGCTAATGCATCCAGGGCACGTACTCCCGGGCCCCCGTCGGAAGTCATTTTTAGGCATGGCGATCACGGGCCCCGGCGAGGAGTTTTGATTAGAGTACTCCGAATCGACGCTTGTAGCTGTCACGTGAATTTAGTTCAAGGAATCAAACGAGGTGGGATTCCTCTCTTTAGACCTACCTTCATGCAATCCACATTGTTTAACACACTTGCTTTCTGGGAGGGATGCAGTGCTTCGTTTGTGCGTATACTTTGTGGTGACCGTCTTCTCTGTCTCATCTGTAGTTTACTTTGAGAGTTAAATCCTCTCTTTGTGTTCCAAATACGTCTTATAGATCTTTAATAGCATTAGAAAGACATCGTTTTGGAATGAAACCTTCTGTGTTTCTAAACTTATGTTTCTGTTGTGTTAGTAATAGTGTTGACTGTACGTCAGCCTCATCTGTAGTTTGCTTTATGAGAGCTCTCTTTGTGTTTCGCCATACAGTTTGTGTCCTCAGGGCATATCTCGTTTGGTGTGTACGGACTTAACGGACCCGAGGTACTCTAGTGAGCTTTAATGTGATTTAAGGGGACACGGTACCCTCTTAAAATGACCAAAATATCGAAAAAAATGTATTGCTTTATTTTAATTATACAACTCTTCTGAATATGTATGCAAAATTTCATAGCTCTAGCAACATTATTTTAGGAGTTAAGTTTTTTCTCTTGGATGTAACATACCGAAACCAAAAATTAATACTTTAAATGGCTTTTTCTCAGCTTTCTGTTTTTGATGACTATGAAGTACTCAAATCGCTAAGGCTTTTTTAAAATTGAATTTAGAGGTTTGAAACTTTTTGTAGTTCACAATAGTGTATTTGACAATTCTGTGCATGCGATAAGAATTTGGATTAAAAGTTTTTTTTAAAAAAATTGCCAAACTAAAATATTCATGTTTTTTACAGTTTTTCACAGTACTTTTTAGAAAAAAAATTTCTAGAAAAATAAATAATCAGAATACATGCAAACCCATGCACAGAATTGTGTAAAATACTGCAATGAATAGAAAAGTGTAAAAATTTTTTTTTTAAAAGATGGTATTTAAAAAAGTGGTAGGGATTTTAAAATGTTGATTTTTTTTCAAAAAAAATTAAATTTCTGAATTATCGCTTTATTAAAATTAAATTTTTTCGCCTGAAATATTCATTTTATATGCATTTCAATATAATATACTAAAAAATTTTGCTACACATATGAAAACAAAAAAAAATTGTTCAAAGGGTACCGTGTCCTCTTAATAAACACGGGGGTCGCGCTCCCGGGTTACCCAAGTGGTCTTTTCCTGGCTTCATCCCACTTATATCTTTTTCTCTTTCACGACATTTTTTACTTGAGGTTGTCTTGTGCTTAGCGCAGCTTACCTAAATATGGGCCTTGCGCCTTAAAACGTCAAAGCAACCATACGTTTTGTATATTTGAAAGCATTAGTAAAATATTACTTTGAAGTGAAACATTCTGCTTTTTATAACGTAAGTTTCGGTTGTGTTCGTAAAACTTAGTGTTGACTGTAAGTCTTCCTCATCTGTAGTTTACTATATGAGAGTTTAATCCATTCTTTGTGTTTCTCCATATGGTTTGATGATCTCTGAAAGCATTTGTAAGACATTGCTTTGAAGTGAAACATTCTGTGCTTTATAATGCATGTTTCGGTTGTGTTAATACCGTTGACCGTACGTCCCGGTAGTTTATTTTATAGGTGAATCCTCACCTTTTGTGTTACCTGTACGGTTTGTAGATCTTTGAAAGCATTAGTGAGACATCGCTTTTAAGTAGTGATGGGCAGAATCGAGTACTTTTGAGAATTGAATACTTGATATTCGAGTACTTTCAAGTATATCGAGTAAGTATTCGAATACATATACAAAAACGATTAATCGATAGTAAGAATCGGAGAACTATGCGCGATATATGGTAGTTATTTAAAAATAACACCTACAAATCGTATCCTCCTTAGCTTAGAGGTTAGAGCAGTGGATTATATTTATTTTTTTCTTTTCTGAATTATTTATATAAATTTTTTAAAAAAAGATTTAAGTAAAACTACTATTATCAATCTATTTGAACTAGACAAATTGTATTTTGAGGAAACAAAAATTAATCCCGTGAACAAATTACTGAATTTTCTGGTACGCATATATTTTCTGCAATTATAAATATGTGTCAAGTATTTTTTTATCTTGGTTTTACAAATCATGATTTTTAAATTTGAGTTTTCGTATTGGAAAGATTTGATTTTCTACCATATTTTGAGGAAATCGTTAATAATCACTTTTAACAGGGAACGTAGCCAGAATTTTATTTTGGAGAGAGCCCCGAAGATAAAAATGAAACTTTTTATACAAAACTCTTTAAAGACACTTAAAAAAGTTTGTATGAATGTAAAAAATATTTTGTTTCTTTTGATACCAGGATCTGAAACTTCAAAATTATTTCTCTAAATTTATCATAAAAAGTGACATCTCGGTTGATCTAAGTACAAGAATGGTTCCGTAAATATTTATAAAATAAATTAGATTCGAGAAAGAGGTAGAGTCAAAGCAGAAACAAATATTCATAATCATTTTGCTATCGTAATAGAGATTTTGTCAGATATTTTTAAAGATAATTTTAGTTATTGTCAGATATTTTAAAGAAAATAACAGCCATCTTAAGAATGAAATAGCGTTATTTTACTTGAAGAAAAAGAAAAGCATCATAGTATTTTATTTGCAGATATGTTTTAAATTTCAGAAATAAAAAAGCTTGAAAAATAAGTTAAATTTTAAAAAATTAATAAAATTAAATATAAATAATTTAAATAAATATATCGCTAAAATTAAAAAAACTTCCAACTTGATTTTCAAAAATAAAAGGCAAACCATATGTGTAATTTACTGATAATTGAGCCTGCCTGTTCGGGAAATTGTTTCCAGAAAATTTCAAATCCAATCTCTTAATCGATGGAAGTTACTCTTTGTGGTTACTACTTTTGTATCCGATTATTTTGGTTCCCGAATACTTGTTACATACTGAATACATTGGTATTCGAATACTTTGGAAAAGTAATCAACGATTATTTTTAAGTATCGAGTACATGAGTACTTTTGTATTCGAATACTCCCATCACTACTTTTATGTGAAACGTTCTGTGTTTTTAAATGTACCTCCCCATTCTTCCGTGGCGCAGCTTGTCCGCTTTTGGACCTTGCGCCATAAAACCCCAACATCCAATCCACATTGTTTACTACCTGGAGAACTAGACGTACAGTTTCGGTTGTGTCTATGGTATTATAGTATTATCTGTTCACTGCTTACATCTATGGTTTACTTTATGAGATCTATACTCTCGCTTTTCGTATTTTTCTATGCGGCTAATAGAAAAACATTAGTAAGACATCTCCTTGAAATGAAACATAAAAGCAATGTATTTTTTCTTCATCTTTAAAATGAGTGCTATATGGAGTGAGTATATGAGTGCTATCAAGCCTTGATCAGGCGATACTTGTTTTAGGTTGATAGCTGCTCGTTTAAGGAGTCGATTAGTTGAAAATAGAAAAAGACTTAAAGAATATTGGGTGAAGTAAGTATTTTACTACATGTTCCGCAAACACGTAACATCAGTCTTCACTTCTATCGCATCGTCTTGCCTCGACTGAGCCAAACTCGAGCGAGGAAGACAAGAGGAAGCACTCCACTTCAACGTCTACACACTTTTGTTTTTATCAGCCGTGTTTGCATTTCGTTTAGCACCAAAATACATAAAAAAGGATCCCCCGAAAAACAGCGAAAGAAAGAGTCCAGGGAAAAAAACGACCTCGCGACTTTTTATGGAAACTCGTAAAAGCGCACGTCGCAGCTATTTTCCCTTAGACCGCGAGCCTCACTTACCCGGGTAAAATACGGAGCATAAACTCTAACTGAAGAAAACATTAAAATCCTGCCCGTACATTCGTGCTCCCACCCCGCGGTGACGTTTTTATGGCCCCGCCAAGTTACACGCGGAGTTTGCGGAGAGATTTTTCATATATCTTATATGTTTATGAATGTACGGGCTATTTACCACACCTACTTCTAGTGGGCATAATGGCAGAAGCCCCCCTTAAGCTTCCAGGATATTTAAACGGCTTTTCGTACACCCCGTCCTTTGTGTGTATGGAATATGAGAAATATTTTTTCTGTTGATTTTTTTAACACGGGGTAAATTAAATTAAAAAGTAAAAGAAACAAGGTGAGCAGGTTTTTTTAGGGGAATGTTCAGTCACTTAGTAACAGTGTGTAAATTCAATGGGCAAGAGTAGCGGTTATTAAAAATGGGAGTTTCTGGGAAAATTTTTCAACCCCTAGGAGGAAAAAAAGTCCTTTTTATGTGGAGAAAAAAAATTAATGGACTTGTCCGTGGGAAGCAAATTAATGATGACTTTTATAGTTTCACTAAAAGGGGATGTGGAAGTTTGTTTGCTTGTTTTCTGTTATTGGTTTTCATTGTTTTCTGGCTTTAGGAAAATATTATTTTCATCCTTATTAAATGGAAAGTTTTTGTATTTCTTATACTCGTAATGTGTGGGCATCTACATCAATTAAATAGTGCTGGAATTGGGTCTTGTTTTTGCGTGAAGGGGGATACTCAATTTAGATGCCGTATTTTCTTTGCTAGCAAATTTGAATTTTCCCGAATGAATTCGGTCTTGTTGCTTAGTATGTGACGTCTTTAATTTATTGTTTATTAAGGTTTCTTTGTTCTTCGTGAAAGAGAAATCAGAAATGCATGTACAATTATGATTATTCGTATATGCGGGGGATTCTTTGTTTTTATATGAAAAAAATCATTGTCCTTAATAGAATATGCAGTGAAAATTCATGCAGCAAATTGTTCTAAATGGATCTTTGCTGCATTAATATTTAATTTGTCACCAGTATTCTTCTAAAACAGTGCTGGCAACTTTACCCCCGTCAAACCATAATTAATGTTAAGGCCCCTTCGCACTCACAAAGTCCGAGTCAATCCGAATGTTGTAAAATCTGACCGTGATTCAAAATTACGAGGCATTGTCCTTGGGACATTTCCCTTCGGGATTGATCCCGGACCGTCGCCAATAGCCCGTTGTGTTGCTCCAGTGCGACGTTAACTAACTATCTACCTACCGAATCCTGTAAAAACTGACTAACGTAGATTCGGGTGTATTGAGGTTCGCTTCACACCAACTAAATCCGAATCCAATAGAAACTGACTGACGAAGATTCGGGAGATCCCTTCCTTAGGAAATATATTGCTCTTAAACCTTTTACAGTGTCTGAATCCGGAGCTTTTTCTTCAATTCACTCAAATTTACGTTAGTTTCTTTCCATTGGATTCAGATTGATTTTGATTGACTGGAGCAGAACATTCCGGATTCAAGCAGTGTGAAAGATTTTTGATGAACAAGCTATTTCCTATGGAAACGGCTCCCGAATCTTCGTCAGTCAGTTTTTAATGGATTTGATTGACGCGGATTGATACAGATTCTGTTGGTGTTAAGGCAGCCTTACGGTGCATGTCAGAACAGTTATTATATTTTTCTAATTTTTAAAATTTGTTATTAACCCTCCAAGTGGTTTCGACTAGATATCTCGTCCACCAAGATCTTGCCATTTTTAGTAATGAAGAGATATCTTGTCATCCAGATATTGCAGAATTTATTACGACGAGATCAAGATCTGGTCAGGTCTCTTCTATTGACGAGATATCTCGTCCATCAAGATCTGGTCAGTTTTCTTCTATAAACCATCCAAGTGGTTTCGACCAGATATCTCTTCTATCAAGATCTGACCAATTTTGCTAATGATGAGATACCTCGTCATCAAGATATTGCCGATATTTTCTGATGACGAGGTCAAGATCTGGTCGGCTTTGCTAATGAAGGGATACCTCGTCATTATTAAAACTGTCTAGGTTGACTCGTCGAGAGAACCATCAGGAGGGCTAATGAGATATCTCGTCCATCAAAATCTGACCATTTTTACTAATGACGAGATATCTTGTCTTCAATATATTGCAGAATTTTGTATTATGACGAGATCAAGATCTAGTCAGTTTTCTATCAACGAGACATCTCGTCCATCAAGATCTGGTCTAATAACGAAATACTTCGTCGAGACAGCCATCAGGAATGTAATGTAACTTGGCAGATCCAATCAAATTTCCAACAAAACGTTTTAAAATAGGACTGGTAGCTAATATGGTAGCAACCTTGGTATTTTTTTAATCGTTTGCTTTATTAAATTTGTGTCTGTTATATTCCAAGAATCTATTTTATAGTGAAAAAGCAGATACATTCATTACTTTTCGTTCGAAGCTTTTTTTAATCTGTCTTAAGATGTACTTCAGGATTTCGAATTTGATGTTCTTTGTTCAATAACTGTAATGAATTGGGTCTTGTTGCTTAGTATGTGACGTCTTTAATTTATTATCTTTATTAAGGTTTCTTTGTTCTTCGTGAAAGAGAAATCAGAAATGCATGTACAATTATGATTATTCTTGTATGCTGGGGGATTCTTTTTTTTATATGAAAAAATCATTGTCCTTAATAGAATATGCAGTGAAAATTCATGCAGCAAATTGTTCTAAATGGATCTTTGCTGCATTAATATTTAATTTGTCACCCAGTCTTCTAAAAAAGTGCTGGCAACTTTACACCCGTCAAACCATAATTAATGTTAGGGCCCTCCTTCACACTCACAAAATCCGAGTCAATCCGAATGTTGTAAAATCTGACCGTGATTCAAAATTACGAGGCGTTGTCCTTGGGACATAGTTTAGTAAATAACAGTTTAATTAGTTTTAAAACAGTTTTAATCATTGTATGATAATTTTAGGAAACGCTTTTTTTCTAATGACATACAAGGCATTTATATGCATACTCTAAACTATTCTATGCATTCTGGTTAACATTGGTTTTCTAGAGACTTTTCTTTCTTACTAAAAATCTAAATTCTCTACAAAAATGTAAAATGTTAAATATGATATTTATTTACATTTGTGAAATTGGGTATTTAACAATCGTGTACCTTCGTTAGAGCGGCAGTTGTTACATGGGATGAATCGGAATTACAATTTATTAACGAAAACGGAAATTAGTTAACCAATTCAACCCGAGTAACGCCGGGTTATGCTGCTAGTTTATAAAAGTATCCCGAAGTATCAAATCTAAAGTTTAGTCCTTCAAGAATACCAGAATTGATTGAGAGAATTGACTGAATCAGGGGAGGGGAATTATGGTCTTCAAGACTATCAGGGATTCTTGTAATTGCTGGCCTACTGATTTAATAATTATGGAAATGACTCAAGGATTTGAGTTCGTAAGTGTCCTTATAATTGATCGGCCGACCAATTGCCTCTTGTCTGTGATCCTCATAAATATTTAAAATCACGCATTAAGGCCTCGGTCCATTACCGATCTTGTCTCATTTAAATTTTAATCTAAGGCTAATATCATGTATCAAACTGATTGATTAAAGAACTGCTCTTAATTTGGAAATTTAGGAACTGTTAAATTTGTATCAAAACTGGTAAGTTTATAATTATTATAGAGTTGTTATCAGAGAATATTCTCCAAACATTGAAATTGGGAGAATATTCGAGAATAGCCTATTTGAAACTTCATTTGTCATGAAAGTTGAATTTATTGATTGCCGAAATAAGAGCTTATTTTATGTATCATTCACAAAATATATAACTTATTAGTTGGAACTTATTTTAAAACAAACCCTTTAAGTGAAATCGAAAATAACTACGCATATAGTCGAATTAAATAATTCATGCTTCGAGCAAAATTGTTGAAAAGAGCAGAGTATAAAACTTTACTTTCTCTTTTATTGCTATTGACCCCAGAAAAAGCACTACATTTTAAAACATACTTTTCATTTATATATGCATTCATCGTGCATATTGCATGGCGTATTTTTATTTTTTATGCTTTTAGAAGAAAATTCACGATTAATCTCTTTGGAGAATATTCCTCAAAAGATTATTTTCGAGAAATTTACATACATAGATTATTAAAGCCTAATAAAACTGGTAAATAAGAACTATTCAAACGCAGTAAATATGTAAAAAGTACACTGCTGGCCACCCAAATTGCAACACCAAGAAAGACAAGAGATATCACAACAAAATTTATTTTGTAGATAACATGTTGACCAAGTATCAAATGATTAAATTTATAGACTTCTGTGAAGTGTGGTTCCTGCCAAAATCAGTAGCCAGAGTAGCCGCCATTGTTGGAGATCACCGCTGCCACACGCCTCGGCATTGATTCAAAGAGACTTTGGATGTGTTCTTGGGGTACAGCAGACCAAGCAGCTTCCACACGTTGCCAAAGTTGATCTGGTGTGGCAGCTGGGGATGTATTCTGGGTCAATCGTTGAGCAACCATGGACCACATGTTTTCTATCGGCGAAAGATCCGGAGAGCGAGCTGGCCAGGGAAGCAATTCAATCTGGCGATTGACGAAGAACCCTTGGACAATGCGTGCCACGTGTGGTCGCGCATTATCCTGTTGAAATATGGCTGTGGGCAAGCCCTGAAGGTAAGGAAGGACAACTGGCTCCAACACCTCGGAGATGTAGCGCTGGCTGTTTAAAGTACCGGCAATGCGTACTAGAGGAGTGCGAGAGTGATATCCAATACCGCCCCATACCATAATACCCGGTGCAGGACCAGTGTGGCGGTGCATAACGCAACTGTTCAGCATCCTCTCTCCACGGTGTCTCCAGACTCGAATCCGACCATCGTGGTGTTGCAGACAGAAGCGTGACTCGTCAGTAAAGACAATTTCATTCCATTCTGCCGTCCACATCCTTCTTTCATCGCACCATTGGCGGCGGAAACGTCTGTGGTTCTGCGTCAAGGGTAGACGAAGCAATGGACGTCTTGCGGACAGACCACTCTGCTGTAAACGGCGTCGAATGGTACGCGCAGACACTGGATGATGCGGTACAGACTGAATGTGCTGTGCTATGGTTCGTGATGTGGCTGAGCGATCCGTCACTGCCATACGCACAATATGCCTGTCATCACGTGAAGTGGTGCACTGAGGTGGATGCGATCGAACACGTCGGTCCGTCGTACCCTCCTGCGTCCAACGATCACATATCCGCATTACAGTTGTTTGGTTTCGTCCAACACGACTACCGATTTCCCTGAAAGATAATCCACAATCTCGGTAGGCCACTATCCTTCCTCTGTCGAACTCGGATACTTGATCAAAAGATGATCACTGTTTTCTACGAGGCATAATTGATCGTTTTTTTGAAAAAACCACAAGAAAAACACAATTGCCGTACTTGAAATCGTCGAAATCTCCAAGCCTTAAATAGCGCTTTGAAGTGGCGCCACAGGCGCGCGTGATGTGCGGCTGCGCTGAAATTCTAATCATTTGCATATCTCACCTCCGCTAATGCATGTTGTAAATTTCATATTATTTGCATGCTTCCTTCAGGGTGTTGCATTTACGGTGGCCAGCAGTGTACTTTAAAATAAAAAATAGATGTGCAACTAGCATTGAAAAATAATTAAGGAAGTTAGATTTATTAATAATATAGGGAAGATCCACTGAAGAAGGGCCCTCAAAGACACATCTTTAGAAGTGTAGGGGCGTCACAACCCCGATTGATCTTTCCTCCCTTTCATTTTTACCCTCGCCTACCCTGCTTTTCGCTTCTTCCCTCATTGTGTTGTCTGTTTTGTGTTTGACGCAGCTTGGCCAAATATTGCCCTTGCGCCATAAAATAATCAACCACTAAAGAAAGATTTATTTTATACTGCGTATAATAATCCAGTTGACCAATTTGGTTTTGAAATGTGAAAAATAAAATGAAACTCGACTAGAAAGGGAGTATAAAATTCCAACAACTGTTATACTTAAAACCATTTTTACATAAAAATGTATTTAAATATAGAATGAATGCTTTCTGCAAAGGAAATATGTACTTTGCGGCAGCAAATATATTCCGTTTCGGTTTTGAATCATTGACTAGACTAGAATACATTTCCATCGTAGTTTTCAGATTTTCTTTTTCTATTTCTTTTGTATGTGTTGGAGCTTTTCGTTTGGTGTGAAGGCGTTATTTTAAAATAGTGGTACAGCTTCATTTCTTGTGAAATCTATTAACTACATTTTCAGGATTACATCCCTTTCTGAATCCAAACAGTAGACAAAATTAATCTGCGATTTAAAAAAGGTCCCCTTATTTATTAAGTATTCTAACTCTTTCTTACTTCAAAGCCCGATGTCTTGAAATGAAATTGTATCTGTTAAAAAACGTAATCACGTGAATCTCTTAGATAGTCTATACAATTGTATTCAAAATATGTTGCCATTACAATTTTATAAAAAAACTGGGTTAATGTTTGTCCCCACAACAGTTAACTGGGTTAATGTTTGTCCCCACTCTACTTAAATATTGTTCTTGGCCGCGGTAACCCGGTTGGAAGAGAAACGGATTAGCAGCCGGAGGGTTGCGAGTTTGAATCCAACCGAAATTCGAATCCAACCAGCCCCCGTTTACACGACAGTCTGTGGCTGGATCGAGTATCGAACCCGCATAGAGTCATGCGTGTTGAGGGGTTAAACCAATAATACACCGTTTGGAAATCTCGTGAAGCTCAGAGGGTTTTTACTGCCGGTTTTACCAGGGGCAAAGTCCGCTATCCAATTCATCCATTCACCTACGTATTCTATGATGATTTTTGGTGGCTCGAGTTTCACCGGATGTGTTATCCACATTCGAGTAATGTTCGGATTCTCTTTCCCGAAGTTCGATGAGTCTCTCCCCCCACATTCAATGTACACCATCTGCGAAAGGGGTTGGTCCGATATGTTATCCTCCTTATACTTTATGGGATGGGGAGACGGTAATGTCCATCTTCGAATACGGGAGGCGGGTCAAATCTCTGCGTTGGCACTTCACTGCAGATGTGACTTTCTTTTGTGTTCGAAAGAAACCAGGGGCAAAGACTTTTTGGTACGGTGGGGTTTTTTGACTCATTATTACCCTCGCCCATTTTCGTGGTTTTTCTTCCATACCAAGGGCTGCGATAGCCCAGTTGGAAAAGTAACGGATGAGCAACCGGAGGGTTGCGAGTTCGGCACTCAATTCAACCATACTCGGGGGATGGTGCATTTTATATCTGTCATGGCCTCAAATGTCCTCACGTTGGCGTGGTGTGGAAGTTTGAAGAGTGGGGTGCAAGCTCAGGTGTTAACCTTGGGAAGTGGGTCCAGGTGTTAACCTTGTCATCTGACCCTGGTTCGAAATTACGAGGTGTTCTCCTCGGATCTTTCCCTTCGTGATGGATCTCGTACCATCGCCAATAGCCCGCTGAATTGTTCCATTGCGACGCTAATTAAATACTTAACTACCTCTTCCATACCAAAACAGGTTACAAACCCAAGATATAAGAAATTTTGTGAGCATCACAAATTAAATTGCGAAGTTTATTGAAGATCAAATATGTCTGGTAGTAAAACTCTAATACAACGTTCTTTTAATCAAGGTTTCCAGGAGCTTTAAAAAGCATTCAAAATATCTGATTTTTCATATTAGTTTTTATGGGCCCTTTAAAAAGCTTAATGTTTGATTTTAAATCCTCGAAAAACTGTAAAATGCTGTTTTTGTGCAAGAATACTATACATTTTGTTTCATCTCTTCATAAGCCAAGATCAAGTGCATTTGTCCAACGTTAAAATTTCATCCAAAATTGAGGGCATGTTTACAGTTTAGCTAAAAATGATGTTTTCCCATTATCGGGACATAAATTAAGTCACACGAAGAAACGTGATTAGTAACCGGAGGATTACGAGTTCGAAACTCGATTCAAAGACTCCTGTACTTGGGGGGCTGGTACACTTTTAATCTGTCGTGGCCTCAAATGTCCTCACGTTGGGGTGGTGCGGAAGTTTGGAGAGTGGTGTGATGCCAGCTCAGATGTTGACCTCGTCATCTGACCGTGGTTCAAAATTACGAGTTGTCCTCGGATTGATATCGTACCGTTGTAATAATCCGTCGTTTGCTCCAGTGCGACGTTATTTCAACTACCTCCTGTTCCCAATAATTGTCTTTTTAAACCCTACTTTATTCCTTTCAAAAGCTTCCCCACGGTCGTAAATTGTGAACTGTTCAATTGCTTTTAAATGCAACCTTATCTACATTCATTGTTTGGAACTGTTTAACCAAACTAAAATTCTCCAAGAGTGTTTGGCTCCTTCGTGTGGGTAATAACTTCACCGCAGTTCCCCCAAACGAGCTGAATAATGACTGTTGTTTGAAATTTAACCCATTAAAAACACTTTTCAACGCCGCTACCTCGTGCTACGCCCTGCTTCTCTAGAGCGCGCGCGTCGGTTTATAACCTCAGCCATGCGTTGTAGCGTATGCGCTAGACTACCACCGTTTATCAAAACTAAGAACAATTATAGGGGATAGGAGTTGTTACTCCAATGAATTGCGCCAGGACTGTAAGTAAAAAAGCAAGATTAGCAACACCCGAGGGAGTGATGATGAACCGGCTGTTATATGTGGGACGTTCCAGGGCAATAAAATTAGTTGTCATGGGAACGCTATAGTCGTCATTTATCGAATCCGACTCTGGAAGGCTTTTCCTCTTTTCTAATGTGTTTTACAGAAGTTTTATTGACAGCGGTGGCCGTAATGACGGACTTGCACGAATAAGTCCTTGGTCTTTCTGGGTTCTGTTTTAATGGGTTGTAATGTGTTGATTGAGTTAGTAATCCGCATTAGGAGCTGCTTTTATGCAGTTTGGTGTAATTTAATGTTATCGATCGTTTTTTAAACATGTTGACTGTTTGGGGGCCAGAAGTGTTGATGTGAATGAATCATTTTGTGCATGTTTGCAGTTTTCTAGTGATCCTGTTCGAGTTATTATAGGGAATTCGTTAAAATATTTTCATTGTCTGCTTATTTATCTGCCGGCCGCGGTAGCCCGGTTGGAAGAGTAACGGATTAGCAACCGGAGGGTTGAGAGTTCGAATCCAACCAAAGACCGTCTTCTACAAAGGGGGCTGATGCACGTTAAATCTGTCGTGGCCTCAAATGTCCTCACGTTAGCGTGATGTGGAAGTTGCGTGATTTGGAAGTGGGGTACCTCCTGAGGTGTTACCTCGTCATCTAACCGTGGTTCAAAATTACGTGTTGTCCTCGGTCTTTTCCCTTTGGGATTGTTCCCGGACCGTTGCCAATACTCCGTTGTGTTGCTCCAGTGCGACGTTGGATAAAATACCTACCTATTTATCTGCTGCTGTTTCACTTGTATGCATTCTAGTCTATTCCATTAGGTTTGTTTATATGAAGAATACAAAAATTCTCGCAGTGGGTGCAATATAAAAAGAAGTGAATGAACTATCAGCTATAATTTATTCCCGGCGTGCTACTCAAGAAGGTGGTACTTACTCTAGCTGTATTTCTCTCTTCCGTATCAGTGAAAAGCTTCCTTGTATGTGTATGTTCAGTAATTGACATTGTCTGTCTTGTGTTTGGAACAGGTTGCCAAATGTGGCCCTTGAGCCATAAAAACCAGAAACCAACGAACTAGGAAGTTCCACCAAGTTTGGTTTTTAGGGTTAAAGGGTGTTAAAAAATCCACTTATAAAAGGTTTTGATATCTTAACGCTTGAAAATATACTCAATAAACCGTTAGTTGTGATCATACTGCTATCTAGTGTTTGTAACGTATTATATATTTATATATGCAGCATTACTATTGTAGGTAGGTAGTTGAATTTACGTCGCAGTGGAGCTTCACAATGGTCCGGGATCGATCCCGAAAGAAAAGATCCGAGGACAATACCTCGTCATTTTGAACCAGTCAAATGAGGAGATCAACTCTGAGCTGGGACCCTATTCTCGAAACTTTCGCACCATACCAACGTGAGGTCTGTACCATATCCACGATAAAAGCAAGACACTTTTTAACAAAATAATTCTATATTATCAACAAATATTTACATACAATTTACAAAGCTAGTTTAAAATTTCAGAGACATCGTGAAAGGGCAACCGTACCCCTCTCTATTGCGATTTCTTCAACACTTAATAATCTAAAAAAAACTCCGGCGACCCTTGCCGTTGCACTCCGACGTCATCTGCGCAGCCAGACAGGGGGAAAGCGCCTCCTAGCAAGAGTTCCGTGTTCAGGATCATGGGACGTTACAGGTCATTTGGGGCTATTACAGATTTAATGTACATCAGCTCCCACGTACACGACAATCTTTGGTTGAATCTAGTCTCAAACTCGCAAGTGGTTACCAATCCGTCACTACCTACCAGGTTATCGTGACCCCATTTGTCAAATTGCAAAGGCTGAATTTGGAGGTATTGCCTTTTTAGACTAGTATGACAGTTTATATAAAATAGATAGTTATAAAATACAGTAGATATAAAATAGACAGTTTATATATCTAGCTACGAAAAGTTATTCGGGGCTTAGTGGGTTTTTACCACCGCTTTATCAGGTTCGATTCTATAAATATCGTGGATGTATTTCTCTCGTCTGGCGACCGTGGTTCAAAATTACGTGGTATTGTCCTCGGATCTTTCCCTTTGGGATTGATATCGAATCGTCACCAATAGCCCGTTGTGTTGCTCCAGTCTGACGTTAATTAAAAAAAAATTACTTCTCTCATCTGGCCAGTAAAATTTCCTTGTGGATGTATGTCCATTTACTTGACAAAAAAACATTGCTTGGCCAGATCTGGGCCCTTGCTTCTTAAAAAGCTTCAACTATCACCAACCGAAAAGTTCATCTTTACTTAGTTATGAAAAATTCGAGATTTATGGGTATCACATATGATGTGGTGGAGTCTTGCTACTTAAGTTAGTCAAGATAGGCAACGTCGATTAATGGACATACTCACATGGAAAGTTTTTAATGACTCAGAAGCTTGCTACTTTGGATATACTTCTGGTATAATTAACCATATTACTGCATTAAATGGAAGAACCATTAATTGTATAAATCAAAAGCCATCACCAGACAGACGCATTTGATGATTAATATGCATTACTTTTTCGCCACAGAACATTGTTAAAACGTGGTTTGTCAAATGGGTTACACAAAAATAAAATACCTGAAACCATCTCCATACTCTGAAATTATGTTTATTTGGCTGCGAATAAAGTAGGACGTCAAAGCAAAAACTTGATGGGATGTAAACAAATGTGTAATCATCGTTTCATTTCATTTTTGCTCGCAATTCTAAAAGGCGATGTTTTATAAAACTTTATTTAAAAAAAGTCCTCACCACTTGTGTGCGCTTTTTCAATTCCATTCTCCGCTGTTACCTCGTTAATAAAAGTATGATCTTTTTCTGGATCGCAATTGCTTTAGTTGAAACAAACAATGTACCGAAATTGCGGAGAAAAATGCAAGCTTCTGTGCCATTGAAACTTTTTCGAGGAAAAAGTTTCGAGCATTAGGAGTAAAAGCTCTCTCGTTTTTAGATCGATCCTGTAGGTTGAATCTTCTTTATCCCTTCCTGTTTTATGTATCTTATCACGCACTATTAGCATTTTTCTTTCCGTCACTGCGGCGCAAAAAAATCCTTTTTCGTGTAGAATTTTAGTTTCGGCATAAACCATTTGCTGCATGAAATACTTTTTTCCCTTTGAGAATGAAAACTGGAAATCTGCGTTTGAGTAAGTTTGCTCTTTTTTATTTCTTCAAATAAAGAAAAACATTTCTACCTCGGGTTATTTGAAATGAGCAAAATGATTAAGCTGAATAAAATATTTTTTTACATGACGAATAAAATGTTACCCGAATTACTCCTTTGTTGAAGGTCCTCTAATCACCTTTCCCTTTTTATTTTTACTTATCTCTTTAGTTGTCGACTATTACTCCAATCTAACTGCGCGTTTTCCTTCAATATCGATTCAGGTTTTCGTTTTATATCACTTCAGAGATTGTTATCATTTTAAATTTGTTATGCGAACTTTTTTGTTGGAACTTTTTCTACTATTTTTCTTTCTTCAATATCAATTCACGTTTTCATTTTATATCGCTTTCAGAAAAATTGTTATAATTTTTAATTTGTTACTGTCGGACTTTTTTATCGAAACTTTATTCCATGAGAGAAAGAGAGAGATCTTCATAAGAAAAAGTTATGTTAATTGTTGATAGGTTTTAAAATTCTGATTAAAATTCTTTGAAGTCAAAGAGTTCAAAATGTTCCAAACAGTAAAATACATGGTTCAGCATATTTCAAAGTATGCTATTAGAAAGAAGCAATAAGAACTAAGTGAGTTTCAATTTTAAATATCCGTCAGATTTTACTTTTTTACATGAAAACAATTGACTGCAGCATTACTTTTGAGTGTGAAACTCCTGAATTTCAATTTTATTTAACATAATTTTAGCTCTTCCATGCCAGATTATGGTTGTTGGGGGAAAATAAGATCTTAACCTTCTAAGAGTTTCACGTTCATATATCCGATCTGCAATCTAGTCTTGCCTGCATGACTTTTTAACCTGTTAGCACTTTCTTAAGCTATAAAATATCCTGATTCTTTCAACCAATCAATGTGGTAATTTAGACATTCCGTGTGTTGTGGGGTTAAAGCAATAAATACTTCTCAACTAGGAAATCTCATGACGTTTAGAGGGCTACTTATAGTAAAATCAAAATTACATTACATTTTCTTAAACCAAATCTTATTTGTATGCGATTCGTGTGCCAGAAATCAATGAACATTGCACAGCTCAATTAAAACTGAGAAACAAACGCTACGTTAAGCTGGAATAAGTTTTAAATTAGCTTGAAATGCCAAATCGTTCTAACATTATTCACCATTTACCCCAAAACTATAATATTTTGGAAGAAAGTGGTGACATTGAGTTTGGCCACTGCTCTAGCAACCTACGAGTTGTAAACAGCAGTTTCGATTCCTGCTGCTTAACCATTGATGTATTTATCTCTTCTGAATCGGCAAAACTTTCCTTGCTTGTTTGTCTTCATTATTTGACGTTATCTGTCTTGTGTTTGGTACAGCTTAGCGAAATGTAAAATTCAATCCAATCAACCCAAAGAGAAGGGAGTTGAATTACCATCTCGGTTACCGGCACAATATGACTGTCAACCAGTTTATGGACAGTAATTTCATTCACTTCATAACTCACATAATCTGACGTTATCTGTCTTGTGTTTAGCGCAGCTCGGCGAAATATAAATCCCAATCCAATCAATCCAAAGAAAATAGCTGGTTGAGGCTCTGGATAATATTGTTTTTATTTTGGGTGAAGCGAACTGATGAAGTGGTCGATAAAAATTACGATCTCGGTTACCGGCACAATATGACTGTCAACCAGTTTATGGACAGTAATTTCATTCACTTCATAACTCACATAATCTGACGTTATCTGTCTTATGTTTAGCGCAGCTCGGCGAAATATAAAATCCAATCCAATCAACACAAAGAAAATGTCTTTGGCCAAATATGGCCCTTGCGCCGGAGAACCCAACCAACTGAAGAAAATATCTGGTTGAGGCTCAGGATAATATTGTTTTTATTTTGGGTGAAGCGAACTGATGAAGTGGTCGATAAAAATTACGATCTCGGTTACCGGCACAATATGCCTGTCGACCAGTTTATGGACAGTAATTTCATTCACTTCATAACTCATATAATCTGATGTTATCTGTCTTGTGTTTAGCGCAGCTCGGCGAAATATAAAACCCAATCCAATCAACCCAAAGAAAATGCCTTTGGCCAAATATGGCCCTTGCGCCGGAGAACCCAATCAACTGAAGAAAATATCTGGTTGAGGCTCAGGATAATATTGTTTTTATTTTGGGTGAAGCGAACTGATGAAGTGGTCGATAAAAATTACGATCTCGGTTACCGGCACCATATGACTGCGATTATGGACAGTAATTTCATTCACTTCATAACTCACATAATCTGACGTTATCTGTGTTATGTTTAGCGTAGCTTGGCGAAATATAAAACCCAATCCAATCAACCCAAAGAAAATGTTTCTTGGCCAAATATGACCAAGAAAATATCTGGTTGAGGCTCAGGATAATATTGTTTTTATTTTGGGAGAAGCGAACAGATGAAGTGGTCGATAAAAATTGCGATCTCGGTAACCGGCACAATATGGCTGTCGACCAGTTTATGGACAGTAATTTCATTCACTTCATAACTCATATAATCTGATGTTATCTGTCTTGTGTTTAGCACAGCTCGGCGAAATATAAAACCCAATCCAATCAACCCAAAGAAAATGCCTTTGGCCAAATATGGCCCTTGCGCCGGAGAACCCAATCAACTGAAGAAAATATCTGGTTGAGGCTCAGGATAATATTGTTTTTATTTTGGGTGAAGCGAACTGATGAAGTGGTCGATAAAAATTACGATCTCGGTTACCGGCACAATATGACTGCGATTATGGACAGTAATTTCATTCACTTCATAACTCACATAATCTGACGTTATCTGTGTTATGTTTAGCGTAGCTTGGCGAAATATAAAACCCAATCCAATCAACCCAAAGAAAATGTTTCTTGGCCAAATATGACCAAGAAAATATCTGGTTGAGGCTCAGGATAATATTGTTTTTATTTTGGGTGAAGCGAACAGATGAAGTGGTCGATAAAAATTGCGATCTCGGTAACCGGCACAATATGGCTGTCGACCAGTTTATGGACAGTAATTTCATTCACTTCATAACTCATATAATCTGATGTTATCTGTCTTGTGTTTAGCGCAGCTCGGCGAAATATAAAACCCAATCCAATCAACCCAAAGAAAATGTCTTTGGCCAAATATGGCCCTTGCGCCGGAGAACCCAATCAACTGAAGAAAATATCTGGTTGAGGCTCAGGATAATATTGTTTTTATTTTGGGTGAAGCGAACAGATGAAGTGGACGATAAAAATTGCGATCTCGGTAACCGGCACAATATGGCTGTCGACCAGTTTATGGACAGTAATTTCATTCACTTCATAACTCATATAATCTGATGTTATCTGTCTTGTGTTTAGCGCAGCTCGGCGAAATATAAAACCCAATCCAATCAACCCAAAGAAAATGCCTTTGGCCAAATATGGCCCTTGCGCCGGAGAACCCAACCAACTGAAGAAAATATCTGGTTGAGGCTCAGGATAATATTGTTTTTATTTTGGGTGAAGCGAACTGATGAAGTGGTCGATAAAAATTACGATCTCGGTTACCGGCACAATATGCCTGTCGACCAGTTTATGGACAGTAATTTCATTCACTTCATAACTCATATAATCTGATGTTATCTGTCTTGTGTTTAGCGCAGCTCGGCGAAATATAAAACCCAATCCAATCAACCCAAAGAAAATGCCTTTGGCCAAATATGGCCCTTGCGCCGGAGAACCCAATCAACTGAAGAAAATATCTGGTTGAGGCTCAGGATAATATTGTTTTTATTTTGGGTGAAGCGAACTGATGAAGTGGTCGATAAAAATTACGATCTCGGTTACCGGCACCATATGACTGCGATTATGGACAGTAATTTCATTCACTTCATAACTCACATAATCTGACGTTATCTGTGTTATGTTTAGCGTAGCTTGGCGAAATATAAAACCCAATCCAATCAACCCAAAGAAAATGTTTCTTGGCCAAATATGACCAAGAAAATATCTGGTTGAGGCTCAGGATAATATTGTTTTTATTTTGGGAGAAGCGAACAGATGAAGTGGTCGATAAAAATTGCGATCTCGGTAACCGGCACAATATGGCTGTCGACCAGTTTATGGACAGTAATTTCATTCACTTCATAACTCATATAATCTGATGTTATCTGTCTTGTGTTTAGCACAGCTCGGCGAAATATAAAACCCAATCCAATCAACCCAAAGAAAATGCCTTTGGCCAAATATGGCCCTTGCGCCGGAGAACCCAATCAACTGAAGAAAATATCTGGTTGAGGCTCAGGATAATATTGTTTTTATTTTGGGTGAAGCGAACTGATGAAGTGGTCGATAAAAATTACGATCTCGGTTACCGGCACAATATGACTGCGATTATGGACAGTAATTTCATTCACTTCATAACTCACATAATCTGACGTTATCTGTGTTATGTTTAGCGTAGCTTGGCGAAATATAAAACCCAATCCAATCAACCCAAAGAAAATGTTTCTTGGCCAAATATGACCAAGAAAATATCTGGTTGAGGCTCAGGATAATATTGTTTTTATTTTGGGTGAAGCGAACAGATGAAGTGGTCGATAAAAATTGCGATCTCGGTAACCGGCACAATATGGCTGTCGACCAGTTTATGGACAGTAATTTCATTCACTTCATAACTCATATAATCTGATGTTATCTGTCTTGTGTTTAGCGCAGCTCGGCGAAATATAAAACCCAATCCAATCAACCCAAAGAAAATGTCTTTGGCCAAATATGGCCCTTGCGCCGGAGAACCCAATCAACTGAAGAAAATATCTGGTTGAGGCTCAGGATAATATTGTTTTTATTTTGGGTGAAGCGAACAGATGAAGTGGACGATAAAAATTGCGATCTCGGTAACCGGCACAATATGGCTGTCGACCAGTTTATGGACAGTAATTTCATTCACTTCATAACTCATATAATCTGATGTTATCTGTCTTGTGTTTAGCGCAGCTCGGCGAAATATAAAACCCAATCCAATCAACCCAAAGAAAATGCCTTTGGCCAAATATGGCCCTTGCGCCGGAGAACCCAATCAACTGAAGAAAATATCTGGTTGAGGCTCAGGATAATATTGTTTTTATTTTGGGTGAAGCGAACAGATGAAGTGGTCGATAAAAATTGCGATCTCGGTATCCGGCACAATATGGCTGTCGACCAGTTTATGGACAGTAATTTCATTCACTTCATAACTCATATAATCTGACGTTATCTATCTTGTGTTTAGAGCAGCTCGGCGAAATATAAAACCCAATCCAATCAACCCAAAGAAAATGTTTCTTGGCCAAATATGGCCAAAAAAATATCTGGTTGAGGCTCAGGATAATATTGTTTTTATTTTGAATGAAACGAACAGATGAAGTGGTCGATAAAAATTACGATCTCGGTAACCGGCACAATATGGCTGTCGACCAGTTTGTGGACAGTAATTTCATTCACTTCATAACTCACATAATCTGGGTGCTCTGGTCTCTCCCGCATCCCATTCCTATGCTAATCAGGCCTCCCTCTCTGCCAGCTCAGACAGCCCTTGGGTCGAGGAAGGTCGATAAAACTTTTTCAAGGGCGAAGTGTTTCAAATCACTGCCAGAGAGGGAAGTGCCATTGAGGGAGGTGCGAGAAATGCCCTTCCACATCTCTCTCTCTCTCTCCTGTGTATCGGAACGTCTGGCACCCCCGTGTAGACCCCCTTTCGCAGAGGCTCGTTCGATAGCACGGGGGTTGTCCGGAGGATGAGTCATCCTCTGCATCACGTGACGCAGTGCGGTGCGGGACGTGGGTGGGGGTGGGAGAGCGTGGGGGCATCGATTCCGTGGAGACCCTCCCTGCATCGGCATCTCGGTCCCGCTTATCTTTTATTTGCCATTCGCCTCACACCTCGCGAAAGATGTTATCTCTGTTATGATTGTAATTAGAGAAAAGGACTGTGTTTTGTGCGTTGTTGGGAAGGGGTGCTTTTGTTTTGTTTGGGTTGACATCGCGGGGTTGGTGTCTTGGGCGAAATGGGTTGGAAGTCAGCGGAGATTGATAAGATGGTTACTTTTTCTTTTGGATGTGATGCCTTTCTAGTCTGATTTGTGTATCCTTTACGTTTCTGAAATGCTTCTAATTTGAAAGCTTTTCTGCATTGTTTCGTTTGCTTGATTTGATAATTGAAGAATTGCATTGAAGTTGGGCTCATTTTGTTCTTAATTAGGAAATGTATTTGCAATGATTTTTACTTCCTATCCAGAATATCTCTTCTAGTTAACACCGCCACCTACATTCATCCACACAGTATAAACTTCCGACCCATCCCTGCTCAAAGTGGGTACATCTTGGCTCAGTGTGTTTATACACTGTACTATCAACCTGCGAGTGTTAGGCGACGCAGGTTCGATAAATTCTGTAACACCGTGGGTGTATTTCTCTCTTCATGTCGGGGCCGTCATGGCTCAATGTGTATATGCACTGTGCTATCAACCTTCGAGATGTAGGCGGTGCAGGTTCGATTCCTGCCAGGTGCATTCCTCCCTGTGTGTATTTCTCTCTTCTGTGTCAGTAAAACTTTATTGTGTGTCTATTACTTGATGTATGTCTTGTGCCTGGCGTAGCATGGCCAAATATGGCCCTTGCGCCATAAAACCCTAAATCAACCAACCAACACTGTGCTAAAAATAAGCTCTATAGTTCTGTAAAATAAAATTACCAGATACTTTTAGGCAAAATGTGACTGGTATTTTTGGTTGAATTTTGCATCTCATGTGGGAAGTTGAGTTTAATATTTTCAGTTGAGTATTTATGGCATAAGGTGATAAATCTTTTGCGTCAATAAGTTAAAAATCGAGGAAACAAATATTTGTCTTAATCATAAAATAAACACCCAAAGAATTTTTTCCCCTACAATATAATGGAAATTGATTTTTTTATCCATAAACTTACTATCACTTTAAAATGTTTTAAGGATTAAACGAAGTTTTTTTCAATGGAAAACTCAGTTTATTGTCCTTAAAACCCATGTTGCAAAATTATTTTCTCTCCTCATTCTTATTACTTTACTCTTACTTAAATTACCCAATGCTTAAAAAATATTTTATAAACGAAAGATAATTCATTTATAAATTAAATTATTATTTTTCTAATTTTAAGAGACATTTTTTTAATATTAATATTCGTAGTCTTAAATGTTTGATTCATACAAAACTAGCCGTCAAGCCGGCTAGCAGCCGGCGTCTTGTAAGAGTTCACAAAACAGCTGAATTTTAGCATAAAAACCTGAGTTAATATCTTCCGAAGGATACGAAATAAAATAAAAATTTAATAAAAGTCAAAATTAAGGTCACACAGTAAATAATATAATTTCTGTAATCTGAATCGATATACACCGCTCATCTTACTGATTTCATCTTTTGCATGTAGTAGTGGGGATAAAGCATAACCGAGTAATTATTTTATTCTATTATATCATTAATATGAACCTATGTACACAGCACAAATCACACTACTGATTTCATCTTTGAATGAGGTATGTGGGGTACACATAGAACCGAATTAAAAAAATTTATGCTGTTATTCTGTTTCTAGAATTTCTCTATAAACACTATTGTATATTTCAGAAGTTGGAGGCGCAATAGATACCGAGTCAGAAGAACGCACTGTAGATAGACCAACATATAATTGGCCATGGCAAAAAACTGGCTTTGATAAAGCTAAACATTTTTTCAAAAGTTTATCCCTGAGATTTATTAATTGTCATCGAAAAAGCTAATCGAATAGGAAACTGTTTACGCTTAAACTTAAAAGGCATATTATCTTCTGAGGGAATGAGCTGTATTCGAGGTATGAGGATTGTTTCATTAACATTGTCATTAATTTTTTTACTTCAATGATATTTCTTTGCCAGTGAGAAATTATAAGTCTTGTGCCATTGCACAAACCTTTAGGGGCTAAATTTCTAAGCAACATTATGGCTCCTTGTTTAATTTTTAGTTTATGTGGTGGCATACCTGTTGGCGTTAAACTATTTAGGAATTCCTCGGCGTATGCAAGTTGATCTTTAGGATCATCAGTTACGATTTTATCTACACTTTCATAAATGACTTCAGATCCAGGCATACAATTTAAAACTTGATTGATTTCAATGGACAATTCATTAGTAATTGTAAGAATGGTTCACCCTTTAAGCTGTTGAAGTGTGAGTTTTGTTAAATCTAAATTATTGTATAGTTGTCGAACAGGGTCTTGGATAGGAGGATAGCATATTGAGGGCAATTTAACTTTGTGTCCATATTTCCATTCTCCAATTTCAAGGAGCCAACATGCAAACTCTTTCAGTAGCAAGATCACGCATATTTTTCTTAAGCTGCAGAACGTGAAATTTAGACCAAAGTCTATTTTTTTATGCAACTTGCAACGGTTAAAGAGAGTGACCCTCTTAATATCACAGGTAATACTTGTCGAAAATCTCCACGCAGTAAAACAACCTTTCCACCAAATGGTTCACGGCGATTTGATAAGTCTTGAAGAAGTCGGTCAACAGCCATAAGGAGGCATGCACATGTGTCATTGGAGTTTCATCCCATAATATGAGTTTAATTTCCAATAATTATTTTACTTCTGGTGTATTGGGTTTCAAATTACACGTTGAATTTCTATTCAGAATGAGAGAAATTTTAAAAACCGAGTGAGCGGTTCTCCCCATTTAACAAAGTGGCTGCTATTCCTGTTGATGCAACAGGTGTAACATGATTCTCTCTTCCTCTGATTGCGTGCAATAATGTTGAATGCTCAAAAGTTTTCCCTGCTCCTGCAAATCCGTCTAAAAAGAAACGTTTTGGAAGATTGCCTTGATTTGCATATATTGCATTTAGTACGGTTTCAACAACTATATAATCTTTGTTCAGCTTTTCCATGTTTATTCGAGCTTTGGTTTGCTCCTGTAAAACATCCCAGGAAGATAGAAACATTTCAATAAGAAAAGTTAAACTTTGTAATTTAAGCTTCTCCAGACTGAAACCAAGCTTTGAGAAGTTCATTGATTTCAGCAAGAGCATATTGAGGCCCAGTTTCTTCGGAGTATCTGTGTTTTTATATTGAGCCCAAAGTTCAGAAACATTTTAAACCTCCCCGAACCCACATATTATAGCAAACACTCGTAAACGACTTGGCATTTGTGTCTTTGCTGCATCAACAAGGGTATCATCCCAATGCTGATCTCCTTGAAGAAAACCGAGCTCCTTACATGCTTGTTGGAAACTGACACATACTATCCCACGAACAGTTTTCAAATCATCAAAATTCACTACCAGATTTTCGCAGCAGTAGCTTTCGAAGATAGTACCTTTCAGTGTCCTGGACACTAACCACTGGCATTCTTCCGATAATGTTCTGTCCTCGTTGCCTTATCTTCCAGCTTGTTTCATTTTTGTGAAACACATAATTCTGTGGGATGCCAGAGCAATTAAGGTTATGTGCGTTTGTATCAGTACGGTTCAATTGAAACCATTCAGTTAAAGTCGTTTGCTGTACTGATGCCCGAGCAATAGCTTTATTCTCTTGACCTTGATAAAAAACTTGCTGCTATTCGGGCAAATGAACTGCTAGTCTCATAACATGGGATTTGTTAGAAATAATGAACTCATTAAAACGCTACATAGCTTCGGGAGCACTAACGTACCTACCATCAAGGAAGGTCAAAATTTCGTCATGATGAATGACACCATCATCCCTTTGCAGTTTAATAGATGCAGCATCATGCCCTTTATACACATATTTATAAAGATATTTAACGCTCTTTACTGAAGCACATACTTCAACGTTAATATAAGCATTAAATTTCTTTAACAACCAAGGATTGTATGGTACAACCCATCTGTTATCTACATCAGACTGACCAATTCTCACTGGTTGTATGGATCTTCTATCACATACCCATTTATATTTTCTTCTATTACCTCTTTCATCTCTTTGGGAAATTGTCTGCAGCATACACTGGAATCCTTCATACATGGAGTATTTTTATTTAACGTACCACAGGGGCCATGGATCATACACTTTGAAACAATTTCAAATAACCTTGGATTTATATTAATGTCTGGCAACTCTGCACTAACAAATTTATCGATATCGTCGTTTGTTCGAATCTTTGACTTTGAATCTTAGGTCAATAGTTTGTGCGCATGAGGTAAACCACGCTTTTGAAATTCAATGACATATGTACGCAATAACATTTCCAAATATATTACGTTTTAAAATATCATCTATTAACTCTGATAATTTCATGTTAAAGACTTGAACAATGATGTCTGGCCTGTTTTCAGGACGTTGAAAATGTTGCATGGCATTCAAAATTTCAGGCCACGTTGGATTGAAAGTAAATGTAATGAAAAGATCTGGTCGTTCAAATTTCCTAACCATAGCCATTGCATCTTGATAATTCTGCTTCATATGACGTGGGATTCTTTGGAAAGTTGATGGCAATATTATCAGTTTCAGTTATGTACGCAGACTCACTTTGTGCGCGAGATTGGAACAGTCCTCTGTAATGCTCAACTCTTAAGTCTTTCTGGTTCATACGAATGTAGTTGAGGCAAGAACTTTTAGTTTTCACATATGCAACAATATATTGCCGAAACAATTTTCCACTGTTGTGTAACATGTTAAAATCACTGCGCACAGAAGGTCTATAACCATAGTACTGCAGTTGAGTTACCCTCACACCCGTTTTGCAGATCGCCTCTTCAACGTGCTCCAGTCCGTCAAACCAACCACATTCTCTTCGGAAAAGCAGATAAACCATAGGGTCAGTGCAGTGATTGAATGGTTTTGCAACCTGCATCATTTGGATAGATGCAAATATCTCGGTTTTCAGGTGGTTCTCCAACAAATATTGCAGCAACTTTTCTAGAAGTAGGGGCATTGTATCTGTGCATATCTAATTCTGGTTGCTCCATAAAATCATTTTAACATTCATGGCAGGATTAAATTCTATCAACTGATGCATCCGTAAGTATGATTCGGCGAATGGATTTACTTCCCGTAATAATGCATCCAGTTTGTCCATTACAGATTGTAAACAGCCTGGGTTATTTTCAATACTTCAATAATTTGCCTCGCTAGAATCAAATACGTATGTACAACTGACCATACCCAGGTTTATTGTGTTCATTTTTGTACAATGACGTATGTACAACTGACCATACCCAGGTTTATTGTGTTCATTTTTGTACAATGTAGAAACCATGTGGTAGATCTGACCATGAATGCGAAAACAATGTGGCCCTCTTCCAGGAGGTGACTTGATTTCAGCCTCTATTGATGCTAAAGCTAAGGCAGCGTTGTATTCTCGGATATGTTGCCGATAGTTTTCGGCTTCAGACGAATTGCCAGACAATAAATCTTTCAACACTTCAGGAGTTTCTGAAAGTGGTTGCAAGCTAACTTTACCATCGTGGCAGCAATTCGTGTTTTTTTATTGGAATTTACTTCAAGCTTCCAATAATGTGCACAGCAAAAAGGACACACCTCCGACATGTTTCCACAGTTATGCTCTTCAACGTCCAAAGTAAGTGCATTACAGTCTTTAGGAAGTCGACTCGAGCGACGCCGAAGCCTAATTTCTCGTTCCCTGAAACTTTCGTTACTGCGACGATTTCTGTCTTGGAGATTTCTAATCGCTCCTCGTTCTTCCGAAAGTTCAACGGTTTCATTAGAACGTCGCGCTCTCTTTCGAGCATTTCTGATAACATTCTGTAGCTCCATAATTGAAATAAAAATATGCGGAAATTTTGAATTCCCGCTACAGATAAAAACACTCGAGGGTGGATTCAAGATTGTAGATTGTTGTTTTCCCTTTCGTTGCCATTTGGTAATAGACAAATAACCGCGATTTCTGTGCCACGTACGTTAGTGAAATATATATATAGATATTGAATTATTTTTATTATAAATTAAGTTATTTAATATTTTATTGTGTTTTATGAAATACATTTTTGTTTCGTAAAATTTGTACTGTTTAAAAAATGACAAAAGACTGTTAATTTGTTTTTATCCAAATTATTTTAACTTTTTGCATTTGCTTGGTCTTGAGATGAGAATATACTTGTTTTGTTTATTCAGTTACTGAAAAATAATGTCTATTTTCTTTTTTATGATAATTTTTCGAGGTATGGATAAACATAAATTGCTTTATCATAACTTTTTATCGCTTCGATATCTGAACAATAGATGAGACGAACTTGCCAAAAGATTAGCGTACTCATGTGTTTTACGTGGGTTAAGAATTAACGATAAAATGTTTCTACCGATTATATCAACCTTGGATGTCAGTGTTTCGATAAATTATTTCGAAACATCTCTTTTTAGGTATTGAAAGTCATGTAGGTGGTCTTTCTATTTTGTATTTCGTACCCGTGCCGTTCTATCATTTTGAAGCTAAACGGAATGCTGCTGCAAATCATCCTTTGAAAGAGATGTAATTGATATGCTGAAATTGATTCTAGTGCAAAATATAAAAACGAATATTTGGTTACCTTTCGTGTTTCCGAAATTTTCTCGGCTAAGATGATGTATGCTTTCTTTAACCCGAAATTTTAAAAATATAGTTATCTTGAAATCGCAAAATGTCTCTGCAGCAAAATAACAAATGTGCTACGTTGAGTGAATGTTTGGATAGCAAGCCACTGACCTCAGTGGTGAAGTTACGGAATACTCACTTGGCTGCAATATCTTCCCTCTTGTATATTCTCGTGATGGGTATGGTGACGTCGTATTCTGCACCCGCGACGGTGGACATGAGAAGGCCTGGAAGCAGGTTTCGAGATATAACCGCCAATCAAATCACGTGGATCGCCAGCTTGCCGCTCTTTTCTGGTGTATTTGGAAATGGCTTGTCAGGTGAGTGAATTTGTTTTGAGTAAATTTTATATTTTGTAAGGTGGAACTCTTAAGTGTAGATTCTCTTTCCACGTCATGGATATGACAAAACGTAACGTGTAGGCTTTGAAGGTTTTCGACATAGCAAGCCCCTGGTGCAGTGGCACCATTATTGAAAAAAGTCGAGGGTTTGAGTTTTAAGATGATTGCATGAGGTCTGTTCGGAAAATATCTAGCCATTGTTAACCCTCCTGGTGGTTGCCTCGACGAGGCATCTCGTCGAACTGGCCGAACTGACCAGATCTTGATGGACGAGATATCTCGTCGTTTGAATGAAATTGACCAGATCATGATCTCGTCATCATAAAAAAATCGGCAATATCTTGATGAGGTATTTCGTCATCAGCAAAATTGTTCATATCTCGTCGAAACCTCTTGGAGGGTTAATATAACGCGAACGGTTTGCCCGCCATCGATGTAACTTGGCAGGAAAGGAGATGGAAAAAATCGGCAACTAACAGTGAGAGAATTAGATAATCATCTGGAGATTCCCAAAAGTCAGATTAGTGAGGGATTTTAGCATGAAACATGTGACACCGCCCATTTATCACGTCTTGTACAGTTGTTTTTGGTACAATACATAATCACCCTAATTTGGCGTCTTGCGATCTCTAGCTTTTCCTAAAGCTAAAATCAACCCCTAAAGGGAAGAGATTTCATACCGTGGATGCTATTTCGAAGGACACGACGAGGCTGCTGATGTCTACCTCCATCGTGTGGACTTTACACAATACTTTACACACTTCAAAGGACTTAGCAGCGTTTTGAAAAATGGTAGGGATGCTGGGAGAAGTTTGTGAGGACTCAAGGAGGGGAGGGCTACTCTGAAGAGTGCAATACATCTTGTTTCATGTTACATGGCATCATTGTTTCATGTTACATCATCTGTTACATCATTACCAAATCAGCCATAAACTTATCATTTTCCAAATTTGTCTATTGATCAGCTTTCAGCAGGGGAATTAATAAAGGGACTTAATGAATGCAAAAGTTCTGTATTTTCAAAAGCTCTGTGCAGAATCTAGAGCAGTGATTGTAAACTTAACTTCGATTCTTGGACTTTGACTTACAACGATTTTTTGTATAGGCAGAGATAAATTGAATTTTGAGATTCAAAAGGCAGTTTGATCAACCATTAATAAATAAGAATGCTAAATGCACAACAGCTATTTAACAAATATATTGAGATTGTGATGGAAAAAATATTTGATACTGTTTACTTATAAAACTTTTTTGCACTTATTGAAACTACGCATATGGAATATTTAAATTGAAATAAAATGCTTTGCGACTTTAAATATATGGAATTTAAATGCAGACGTTTTAATTTATTAGAGTGACTTAGCAGATAGTTGTGAGTTCTTTGGTGCGTTTGAAGATTATTAGTATTTAGGATGGTTTAATACCAGTTCTGTGTGTGATATAACGAATGTTTTTATAAAGCTAATACCTGCAGAGTAGTATACGGGTGCCTATAGGCGGCGGAAGTGACGTCATACCACGTGACCGGAAGTGGGCGGGGCCAAGTGACGTCATACCACGTGACTGGAGCCAAGTGACGTCACACCACGTGACCGGAAGTGGGCGTGTCTGAATGACGTGACGTATTGTTTGTTTACATTTTGGACTTGGAATTTTTTTTTTGTCTTCGTGCAGGCGTTGAGTTGTTTCAAGATGGCGTCGTTTCGTTGCCATGGTGATGAATCACTCGCGTAGTGCCATCTGGTGGAGATATTCGAAACCCTATTATTTTTAATTAAAAAGCAATTTCGTGGATTCGAACCGAGGACCATAGGATCCGAAGTCAAGTGCGCTATCCGTTAGGCTGTAAGAGAGTTAACTATGGGCGGTGAATTAATGTAGTGTTGGATTTTTTTTTCTCTTTCGGACTTGTATTTTTTCTTAGTATTAGGAATGGGTTATTTTTAGAAAATGGTTTGAATAATTGCATAGGGGTTTTAATAAATGCTTTTTCAAAATGACTTATGGCGCCATCTGGTGATTTTAAAAGTAATTAATCTAAGGAACGAATTGATTTCTTAATGTTTTTACTTTATTCATGACCGGTGACGTCAGTGTGTTTACGTTTGGGACTTGGATTTTTTTTCCTTCTGAGATTTCGATGTGACGTCACGATTATGTCCATCGAGCAAGTCTGAACTTGAAAAAGTCTACTCACAATTCTTTATGTTATGAGTATGGTAAATTGTTTACAGATCGTGAAGACTGGGCATACTTCCGTCGATTGGAAAACGAATTAACGTATTAAAAAAAGACGAAATTTAGAAATTTTAGGTCAAAAATATACTGTGCCTTGTCAACTTGTAGCATACGAAGACGAAGGAATAAGCTATACTTTTAGCGGGTCTTCTATTGCAGCCAAGCCTTGATCTCCTTAAGTATTGGAAATAAAGGGAGAAATGGAGCGAATAATTGGTGCAAGATTTAATTTTGAGTTGGTGAACCGTTATAAAGATGGTAAGGACTGCATAGTTACCCATAAAAACAACGAGAAGGAACTTTATGCACCCATAGCGTCTGTTTCATTTGGGCAGAAAAGACAATTTGTGTTTTCTAACTACAATTGTTTAAAAATTGTTCTGGAAAATAGAAGTTTGCTTGGGATGAAGTATCCAACAAACCAATTTTGGTTTCACAAGTTTCGTAAAATTCTAGCGTAAATAAGCAATAATCCACTTATGTGCCCCCGAACTGGAACACATATACTGTATTTTGGATTGTTTGTTTTTTATTACATAGTTTTATAAATTGTCTTAAAATGCAAGATCTGAAATGAAATTTTTCTATGCTATAAAGATTTATGGTTTTTTTTAAGTTAGATGTTTTTACTCAAAAATTAATTATACATTAGATGCTATAAGACCTATTTTATAACAGAAATTTTGTTTTAAATAATATACACTTAAGTAAGAGTAAAATTTTTGAAACTTTATAAGACCCATACTATGAATACGTTTTCTTGTACATTTGAAGAAGTTTTAGTATAAAAACCATTTATCCTATAAATCTAAATTAAATGTTATTTTTTAAATTCTCTTTCCTTGCATATTATTTTTTTACTTTGAATAAATCTTCATAAATTTTAGTGATTTAATTTATATTATATAGATTTACAAACCTGTTTTTGGATGAAATATAAGGATTTTATATTTTAAAAGTTAATGTTTTTACTCAAAAATTAATTATATATTAAATACTATTACACATATTTTTAATGTTGAAGATTTTAGAAAACATTTTACAATTGAAACATATGCATTACATATTATGACAAACACTTAAATGGAGATCCATAAGGGAATATTGGAAATCTTTTTAATGCTTACACCTTTCTATTTTAAATAAACTTTTGCTTGTCTTACCACATACACTGTATTTTGGATTATTTGCTTTTTATTACCCATGGTCTTATAAATTTTCTTTTAAAATACAAGATCTGAAATGAAATTTTCCTTGATTTTAAGATTTATGTTTTACTCAAAAATTAATTATACATTAGATGCTATAGCACATATTTTATTACAGAATTTTTTAATATTATACACTTAAGTGAGCGTAAAATTTTTGAAACTTTACAAGACCCATATTATGAACATGTTTCCTTACACATTTGAAGTAGTGAAAAATAGTATTAAAACCCTTTATCCTGTAAAATCTAAATTAAATATTATTTTTAATTAATCTTTCCTTGCATATTATTGTTTACTTTAAATACATTTTCATTAATTTTAGTGATTTTATTTATATTATAAAGATTTACAAACTGTTTTTAACGAAATTTTCTTTGATATAAGGATTTTATATTTTAAAAGTTAGATGTTTTTTACACAAAAATTAATTATATATCAAATACTATTGCACGTATTATAACATTGAAGATTTTTAGAAAACGTTTAACAATTGAAATATATACTTTAAATATTATTACAAACATTTAAATGCAATTTGCTTTTTATTTTTAATTTTACAATTGAGACATTTTTAAAAGTTTGGTTCTTAAAGTGTGTGTTTTATGCATAGTAAAAAAATTATTATAAAAAACCTGTAAGAGTAAAAAGAATTTTATGCATTAATTTCAAACTTTACAAGACCCATACCATGTTTCCGTGCACATTTGAAGTAGTGAAATATAGAATTAAAAACCATTTGTCCTTGAAGTTCTAAATTAAAAGTTATTTTTCTTTAATGCTTTTTCAAACCACACATTTTACTAAATATGAACTTTTATTTATTTGAAAACCTTATGCACATCGTACAATTAAATTGCACAGCAAAATACCAATACTGTACGAAGCTATGAAGTATTTTACAAGATACTTTGGTACTGTTTTCTTAATTTTAAGTGTTCTACATTGCTATGTTAAATGGATAGTAAGTGGTTTTTCTGTTTTTGAAAATAATGTGTGCACATCTGTACTGCTAAGCAAATTAACTTTTGCTCTTTTCTTGATATTTAATGCATAATCTAAATATTTACTGACACCGCTGATAGTTTTACCCATGAGTAAAATTAAATAATAACTGAAAATTTTAAGTATTAATGTGAATTTTAAAATGAACAAATATTATTAAAATAATGGATTAAATCTGAATTTTATGTATTCTTAAAACAATCTCTGCAAAAACCAGCACAGACAATTCTTAAACAGATTGAAGGAAGCCACATGGAAACAAAGTTAATGGAAGCACTTTTTATAGAAAAAAACATAGTTCATATATTTTACACAAGTAATACATTGTAGCGTAAAAAATAACTTTAGTTTTTTACATACTTGCACAGACGCATATTTCCGACAAGCCAATTATTCGATGCCGCCACCTAAACTTTTGGGCAATGCAAATTATTTTTGTGATGACCACATGATAGTTTTTGGAAATCAAGTTGATATTCGGAAGTAATACATCTAAGCGTTTCTTTTCCATATGACCACCTTTGTAAGCAACTAGGTACTGAGTGGCCCTCTTGGTCTGATCGTACAATTCTAAAAGCTTAGAGTCTAAACTTTCTAAGGGAGCACAATTTGCTATGTCATGAGACAGAAATGAAGAGTACATACGTAATTTTTAACATATCACACAGTTGTACGATCTTTGGCACTAAGTTTATGCTCAGACGATAAGTTAAAACGAATACTTGAAGCTACTTGCGATTTTTTTACAGCGATGTATGCATATTTACGTACTAAGAAACTTTCTTGAGTCTGAAATCCATCAAAATCCACAATTTCACAAATATTAAGCATTGCTATTGAAAAGCGTTAACTGTTCTTGGAAAAATAATTGTAAACTGGAGGCCACGAAGAACTGGATTATATAACACCATACACTTACTAATCATACTAATCAGTAAAGTTAAAATTTATCTTTTGCGTTCCATAGTTACTCACAAAAGATAAGACTAAGTGAAGAATGTACATACTCAGAAAACATGGTGTTTGTGATAATGCGCGAAATAAAATTTTGTGTTATAATACAAGAAGATTTTAACGAAAGGATATACTTAAATGTGCGTTTGATTTTTTTTACTCTACCACGTTTATGCGCTGAATGCAATTCAATTCTACGACTAAACTTGAGCAAGAAAAAAATATAACCAAATATAATTTATAAGAGAAACGCATTTTGACTTTCTTTAAAACGAGAACTTTAAAGTATACTGAATTCTCTTGATTCCGCAGTTTTATGTTTTTTCTAAAATTACATCAACGAATTGAATTATTTATTTGTGGGCACACACAAGTCTTTGCCCTTGTTGAAAGGAAACTAGTATCTTTGACAAGTATCAGATTTTTAAAAATTGATTAAGAGAAGAACCTTTTTTCATGGAATTTAATTCAATCTGCACCATAATTTTACACTTAAGAGTAATAGAGCATAATATAGTTTTAAGGAAAATGAATAACCATTATGCAAATTTGAAACCAAAAGTTCCAAGCATGTCTATGCGCCTATCTACGTTTAGAGATTGGCCAACGCACAGACGTTGACCTTAGAGACCTAGCCGAAAACGGATTGTATTATACTGGTGTCTTGGACGTGATCAGGTGCTATTGGTGTGGCGAAGGGGCTTGAAAATTGGTAAAAAGAAGATGTAGTGAGACACAAACACAAAGTTTTATCCAAAATGTTTGGTAGCCCATAGATGAAATTGTACAGGTGCTGGATGAAATCAACAACAATAATACCAATGATTTTATAAAAAACCCGATGTATAGCTTTACCCCTTATACAACGACAAGGACGAACGACTTTGAAAAATTTGCAAGGAATCGGAAAATGAATGCTACTTTACAGCCTTGCGGTCATTTGGTGACATGCATGAGATGTACGAAGAGTCTTTCAACGTGTCCTATGTGCCGAACCAATATTTTGCACAAAATTTTAAAACGTACATTTGTTACTAAACTGTCTATTTATTAGTACATGCAGTAGATGCAATTTCAAGTGATATACTGAACATGGTGAGGAAGAAAATCCAATTGTAAAAGGGTGGTATTGAGTTGCAAGTTATTAAATTGGCACAAGTGCTTCAGTAAAAAGATTAGTAAGGAAGTTTGAGATTCTAAAACCCTAAGACTCTTTATTAAGGAAAAAGTCGTGTAGGAAAGACTTCTACACCCTTATAAATATATTGACTATTTTAATTATTAGTCGTTTGTTCATTACATGTTAAACCTATTTACTAAAGAAATTTAAAGAGTGCCTTAAACAGGAGTTACTAAATGCTTTTCGGCACATAGGACACGTTGAAAGACTCTTCGTACATCTCATGCATGTCACCAAATGACCGCAAGGCTGTAAAGTAGCATTCATTTTCCGATTCCTTGCAAATTTTTCAAAGTCGTTCGTCCTTGTCGTTGTATAAGGGGTAAAGCTATACATCGGGTTTTTTATAAAATCATTGGTATTATTGTTGTTGATTTCATCCAGCACCTGTACAATTTCATCTATGGGCTACCAAACATTTTGGATAAAACTTTGTGTTTGTGTCTCACTACATCTTCTTTTTACCAATTTTCAAGCCCCCTTCGCCACACCAATAGCACCTGATCACGTCCAAGACACCAGTATAATACAATCCGTTTTCGGCTAGGTCTCTAAGGTCAACGTCTGTGCGTTGGCCAATCTCTAAACGTAGATAGGCGCATAGACATGCTTGGAACTTTTGGTTTCAAATTTGCATAATGGTTATTCATTTTCCTTAAAACTATATTATGCTCTATTACTCTTAAGTGTAAAATTATGGTGCAGATTGAATTAAATTCCATGAAAAAAGGTTCTTCTCTTAATCAATTTTTAAAAATCTGATACTTGTCAAAGATACTAGTTTCCTTTCAACAAGGGCAAAGACTTGTGTGTGCCCACAAATAAATAATTCAATTCGTTGATGTAATTTTAGAAAAAACATAAAACTGCGGAATCAAGAGAATTCAGTATACTTTAAAGTTCTCGTTTTAAAGAAAGTCAAAATGCGTTTCTCTTATAAATTATATTTGGTTATATTTTTTTCTTGCTCAAGTTTAGTCGTAGAATTGAATTGCATTCAGCGCATAAACGTGGTAGAGTAAAAAAAATCAAACGCACATTTAAGTATATCCTTTCGTTAAAATCTTCTTGTATTATAACACAAAATTTTATTTCGCGCATTATCACAAACACCATGTTTTCTGAGTATGTACATTCTTCACTTAGTCTTATCTTTTGTGAGTAACTATGGAACGCAAAAGATAAATTTTAACTTTACTGATTAGTATGATTAGTAAGTGTATGGTGTTATATAATCCAGTTCTTCGTGGCCTCCAGTTTACAATTATTTTTCCAAGAACAGTTAACGCTTTTCAATAGCAATGCTTAATATTTGTGAAATTGTGGATTTTGATGGATTTCAGACTCAAGAAAGTTTCTTAGTACGTAAATATGCATACATCGCTGTAAAAAAATCGCAAGTAGCTTCAAGTATTCGTTTTAACTTATCGTCTGAGCATAAACTTAGTGCCAAAGATCGTACAACTGTGTGATATGTTAAAAATTACGTATGTACTCTTCATTTCTGTCTCATGACATAGCAAATTGTGCTCCCTTAGAAAGTTTAGACTCTAAGCTTTTAGAATTGTACGATCAGACCAAGAGGGCCACTCAGTACCTAGTTGCTTACAAAGGTGGTCATATGGAAAAGAAACGCTTAGATGTATTACTTCCGAATATCAACTTGATTTCCAAAAACTATCATGTGGTCATCACAAAAATAATTTGCATTGCCCAAAAGTTTAGGTGGCGGCATCGAATAATTGGCTTGTCGGAAATATGCGTCTGTGCAAGTATGTAAAAAACTAAAGTTATTTTTTACACTACAATGTATTACTTGTGTAAAATATATGAACTATGTTTTTTTCTATAAAAAGTGCTTCCATTAACTTTGTTTCCATGTGGCTTCCTTCAATCTGTTTAAGAATTGTCTGTGCTGGTTTTTGCAGAGATTGTTTTAAGAATACATAAAATTCAGATTTAATCCATTATTTTAATAATATTTGTTCATTTTAAAATTCACATTAATACTTAAAATTTTCAGTTATTATTTAATTTTACTCATGGGTAAAACTATCAGCGGTGTCAGTAAATATTTAGATTATGCATTAAATATCAAGAAAAGGGCAAAAGTTAATTTGCTTAGCAGCACAGATGTGCACACATTATTTTCAAAAACAGAAAAACCACTTACTATCCATTTAACATAGCAATGTAGAACACTTAAAATTAAGAAAACAGTACCAAAGTATCTTGTAAAATACTTCATAGCTTCGTACAGTATTGGTATTTTGCTGTGCAATTTAATTGTACGATGTGCATAAGGTTTTCAAATAAATAAAAGTTCATATTTAGTAAAATGTGTGGTTTGAAAAAGCATTAAAGAAAAATAACTTTTAATTTAGAACTTCAAGGACAAATGGTTTTTAATTCTATATTTCACTACTTCAAATGTGCACGGAAACATGGTATGGGTCTTGTAAAGTTTGAAATTAATGCATAAAATTCTTTTTACTCTTACAGGTTTTTTATAATAATTTTTTTACTATGCATAAAACACACACTTTAAGAACCAAACTTTTAAAAATGTCTCAATTGTAAAATTAAAAATAAAAAGCAAATTGCATTTAAATGTTTGTAATAATATTTAAAGTATATATTTCAATTGTTAAACGTTTTCTAAAAATCTTCAATGTTATAATACGTGCAATAGTATTTGATATATAATTAATTTTTGTGTAAAAAACATCTAACTTTTAAAATATAAAATCCTTATATCAAAGAAAATTTCGTTAAAAACAGTTTGTAAATCTTTATAATATAAATAAAATCACTAAAATTAATGAAAATGTATTTAAAGTAAACAATAATATGCAAGGAAAGATTAATTAAAAATAATATTTAATTTAGATTTTACAGGATAAAGGGTTTTAATACTATTTTTCACTACTTCAAATGTGTAAGGAAACATGTTCATAATATGGGTCTTGTAAAGTTTCAAAAATTTTACGCTCACTTAAGTGTATAATATTAAAAAATTCTGTAATAAAATATGTGCTATAGCATCTAATGTATAATTAATTTTTGAGTAAAACATAAATCTTAAAATCAAGGAAAATTTCATTTCAGATCTTGTATTTTAAAAGAAAATTTATAAGACCATGGGTAATAAAAATCAAATAATCCAAAATACAGTGTATGTGGTAAGACAAGCAAAAGTTTATTTAAAATAGAAAGGTGTAAGCATTAAAAAGATTTCCAATATTCCCTTATGGATCTCCATTTAAGTGTTTGTCATAATATGTAATGCATATGTTTCAATTGTAAAATGTTTTCTAAAATCTTCAACATTAAAAATATGTGTAATAGTATTTAATATATAATTAATTTTTGAGTAAAAACATTAACTTTTAAAATATAAAATCCTTATATTTCATCCAAAAACAGGTTTGTAAATCTATATAATATAAATTAAATCACTAAAATTTATGAAGATTTATTCAAAGTAAAAAAATAATATGCAAGGAAAGAGAATTTAAAAAATAACATTTAATTTAGATTTATAGGATAAATGGTTTTTATACTAAAACTTCTTCAAATGTACAAGAAAACGTATTCATAGTATGGGTCTTATAAAGTTTCAAAAATTTTACTCTTACTTAAGTGTATATTATTTAAAACAAAATTTCTGTTATAAAATAGGTCTTATAGCATCTAATGTATAATTAATTTTTGAGTAAAAACATCTAACTTAAAAAAAACCCATAAATCTTTATAGCATAGAAAAATTTCATTTCAGATCTTGCATTTTAAGACAATTTATAAAACTATGTAATAAAAAACAAACAATCCAAAATACAGTATATGTGTTCCAGTTCGGGGGCACATAAGTGGATTATTGCTTATTTACGCTAGAATTTTACGAAACTTGTGAAACCAAAATTGGTTTGTTGGATACTTCATTCCAAGCAAACTTCCATTTTCCAGAACAATTTTTAAACAATTGTAGTTAGAAAACACAAATTGTCTTTTCTGCCCAAATGAAACAGACGCTATGGGTGCATAAAGTTCCAAGTCCTTCTCGTTGTTTTTATGGGCAACTATGCAGTCCTTACCATCTTTATAACGGTTCACCAACTCAAAATTAAATCTTGCACCAATTATTCGCTCCATTTCTCCCTTTATTTCCAATACTTAAGGAGATCAAGGCTTGGCTGCAATAGAAGACCCACTAAAAGTATAGCTTATTCCTTCGTCTTCGTATGCTACAAGTTGACAAGGCACAGTATATTTTTGACCTAAAATTTCTAAATTTCGTCTTTTTTTAATACGTTAATTCGTTTTCCAATCGACGGAAGTATGCCCAGTCTTCACGATCTGTAAACAATTTACCATACTCATAACATAAAGAATTGTGAGTAGACTTTTTCAAGTTCAGACTTGCTCGATGGACATAATCGTGACGTCACATCGAAATCTCAGAAGGAAAAAAAATCCAAGTCCTAAACGTAAACACACTGACGTCACCGGTCATGAATAAAGTAAAAACATTAAGAAATCAATTCGTTCCTTAGATTAATTACTTTTAAAATCACCAGATGGCGCCATAAGTCATTTTGAAAAAGCATTTATTAAAACCCCTATGCAATTATTCCAACCATTTTCTAAAAATAACCCATTCCTAATACTAAGAAAAAATACAAGTCCAAAAGAGAAAAAAAAATCCAACACTACATTAATTCACCGCCCATAGTTAACTCTCTTACAGCCTAACGGATAGCGCACTTGACTTCGGATCCTATGGTCCTCGGTTCGAATCCACGAAATTGCTTTTTAATTAAAAATAATAGGGTTTCGAATATCTCCACCAGATGGCACTACGCGAGTGATTCATCACCATGGCAACGAAACGACGCCATTTTGAAACAACTCAACGCCTGCACGATGACAAAAAAAAATTCCAAGTCCAAAATGTAAACAAACAATACGTCACGGCATTCAGACACGCCCACTTCCGGTCACGTGGTATGACGTCACTTCCGCCGCCTATAGGCACCCGTATACTACTCTGCAGTGCTTTTCTGTTCTTGTTCTTTACAAATACCAATGCATTTCAAATCGTATTTGAAATATACTGACTGTAATATTAATTTTCCACAGGGTATCTCATCCAAAAATTCGGGCGGAAGGCTGTGATGATGTGTGCATCAACTTCATACGTCACAAGCTGGCTGATCATTGCCTATTCGGATTCCATTGGAACGATTTACGTCGGACGCTTAATTAGCGGTTTTTGCGCGGGTATCACTTGCGTTGCTGTCCCCGCTTACATCGTAGAAATTGCTCCAACCGAAATTCGTGGATTGCTGTCCTCCGGATTCCAAGTGGCTTTCACCCTAGGCGTTCTTGTCGTCATGGTCTTGGGCCTCTTCTTGAGATGGTCGTGGATCGCCATATCAGGTGCTACACTGGTCGCCTGTGCAGCCTGTCTCATGTTCTTCATGCCCGAATCACCTCCATGGCTGGTTCGGAACTCCAAAGCCTCCGAAGCTCTGGCTAGCTTGAGGTTCCTGAGAGGAAAGCACACAGATTTGAAGAAAGAGCTGCAAGACATCAATGACAATATATCCCAACTAGGGAGTGGTGTGGCCTGGCATGAGTTTCGGAACCCTGCCTTCTACAAGCCTGTGATGATCAGTGTTTCGCTGATGTTCTTTCAGCAGTTTTCCGGAATTAACGCCATCATGTCTTACACCGTTGAGATACTTGAAAACACTGGCAGCTCGGTACCACCGAACGTGGCCGCTGTGGTCATTGCTGGTGTCCAAGTCGTTGGAACCGTACTGAGCGGCGTGCTCATGGATAAATTAGGACGTCGACGGTTGTTCATAACTTCCTCGAGTTGCATGACTCTATCGCTTTTGATACTGGGTTTGTACAGTTATTTACCCAAGAAGCACAACTATGATTTGCGTGCCTATGGTTGGATTCCAGTGACCAGCTTTGTCGGTTATATAGTTTCTTTCTCCCTAGGTTTGGGTCCTATACCTTATGTGATGACTCCAGAACTAGTACCGATTCATAGTCGGAGTACTGTTATTGCAATTGCGTCTGTGTGCTGCTCGTTTTTTGCATTTATTGTGACAAAAGTATTCGATGATATGAGGACTCATTTGGGTCTTTATGGGGTCTATTGGACCTATGGGTTTTTCTCACTATTAAGTGCCATCTTCGGCTACTTTTTTGTTCCCGAGACAAAAGGATTGACCATTCGTCAAATATCTAGAAATTTTTCTGTTCCAAATGAGTCGTTGTAGTTTTTGTTTGATGGAATATGTACAGTTGAACACTCTTGTAAAGTTTAATTTATTGTTCATACATTTCGATGTCAGTGAAATATTTTTTTGTCAAATAGTAAATTTTACTTGATCATTTTACTTTTTGTATATAAAAATTTTATACAAATATGTCACTCTTGTTAAAAATACTTATTTTCCTTTTAAATAATTTTATTTTGAAATTATTTTGCAGTATATTCGTTTATTGAAATTGACATCCCATTTTCTAAAATCCATCCAAAGGAAGTAATATAAAATGACACATTTATTTATTATTCATAGGTTTTCTAAATTTATACGCTGACGTGTTTTATATCTCGTCATTATTTCTTATTTAGAGGGAAAATCAATTAATAGCTGCGTATTCCAAATATGAGATTAAACTGTTGGGTAACTAAGAAATCGTTGGAATACTGTTTGAAAACTATGTAGTCCATTTATTTTCTGGTTTAAAGGATACACCTATGAGTATCTAAAATGTAATTCTGTTTAGAAGCTATTTATATCAATCTTTCATATTTTATGTATTTGAGTTAACCTTAGAAATTGAGGAACTTCGCACTAATCAAATGTTCTTTGCTCTCTAGTGTTGTTGTAGTCTTATTAATTGAATAAGCATATTATTGATTTATAGTTTCTTGTACAAGTATATTAAATTTCGCAACATTGTCATTGAATAATCTACATTGTGTGGTAGAAACATTCAACTTCGGATTTTTAACCCTCTAAGGGGTTCACTCACGAATATATCCGTTCTGCAACCTGCAGTCTTCCCTGTATGACTTCTAACCAGTTTTGATCTTCTTGACCAATATAATTTTTACCAAGATTCTTCCAACCAATAGATGTGGTTATTTAGTTATGCCTGTTATGTGGAAAAAGGAATACTACACTACTGGGAAATCTTATGACGAGTAGAGGGTTAATCGAAATTTAATTCTATAGTTGACTATTTTATTTAAATTTTCTTTGGTAGAAATTTTACTATTTTTTGTTTGGAATAGGCAATGTGGGATTTCTTTTTAATTCAGACCTAGTATACTGCTTGTGTTGAATGACTCCGCATTCTGCACTTTTTAATATTTCTTGCATTTATTTGAATTTGCACCGAAAATGTAACTTATTAACTTTAAATTGTTAGCTTTATTAAAATTTTTAGCTACTTCACGTTGATGGGAATTTACCACCTTAATTTTCAAATTATTGATGTTTGACATAACTCTTTGAGCAACCAATAAGATTTTATGTAGGGTTTTCATTTGTACTTTTAAATATTTTGAACTTCCTTTTATCCAATACATTCTTGTCTTCTGCACTACACACTTCTAATCTACACAGTTAATTTGGATACCTTTGATTTTAAAAAGCCTTTTTATTGAATTTTTCTGTCTTGTGTTTGGCGCAGCTTGTCTGTTACTGGACCTTGTACCGCAAAACTCTATTAGGTGAGAGTGTGCCTGAGTGTGGGGCGTGTGTGGTCCCTTTTACTATCCATATCATATTTTGGTCGATAGTCCTATTTTTAATCGTCACCGCCAATACTTTTTCAATAAATCAATTTCAAACTTGCAAGATTTGATTGGGGAAATTACCCACCTAAATCTTTAAATTTTTACAAGCCATCAAATTTTTAAATTCCCTTTAATATTTTATCTTTCATATTCAGCTTCAAATTTTTACTATCACTCACTATTTTTTGTATTGATGACGATTGCCTCATGTTTTCTTTAATCGCTGCGCTTAAATATTTATTCTTATTTTCACATTCAATGTATTTCGAGTGTTGTATTTTTTAAATATACCACTTATTGCTGGTTAGAAAATTAATCTTTAAGTATTTTATAAAGAGAAGAATTTTGGTTATGTTCTATCTTGTGTTTGGCGCAGCTTGGACCTTGCGCCATAAAACCCAAATCAACCAACCACAAAATCCTAACAAGCCAACCAACCGTTATTTCAGATCTACTTGGAGCGTTTTGAGTTCGCGTTCATAGGTGTTTCTAATCATACTACGCAAGACGGGAAATAATCTGGAAAATTTCGATCCATGGATCGCTCAGGTCCAATTTCACTCGTCCATGCATCAACTTGCACGATTTTACGAGACCACGCCGCTGCATCACCGGATCCGGATTTCAGCCAACTCTTTCCTCCATTTAATGTGCTTGAACGTAACAAATTTAATTAAGTGTCCCGATCAATCACGCACTTCTCTTTAAAGGCAGTGTCAAAAGAAGTGTTACTCGCTTTTAAGTTCGATGAAAGATTACTTCCCCTGCCATCCATGGATTATTGACTGGGGGACGGGACATTTTGTTCGCGGTCAACGTCCTTCTGGGACTTTCTGTCCTTCCATCGAACTGTGACCCAATTTCGGCAGAGTCCCGAAAAGCGGCTGCCAAACAATCGTTAAAATCGATGGATTGCCGACACTGCGAAGGGAAAGAAACTTCCTGTCCGCTGCACACGCACAATAAATGAGAGGACAATATTAGCTCAATCAGAGCTCTTATCGGAACTTTTGCTACAAAATGTTCCTCTTTTTTAGTGTTTCTTATCGTTGTGCAAGTTGGGCAAATCGATTCGCTGTCCTGCTCTGATGAAGCGTTCATTTTCTCTTTTAGCGATGAGGAGATTCTTGGAATGTGCGATTGTGTTCCACGTGATTATGCTTTGGTGGTATAGATTGTCTGGATTGAGTTTCGGGAATTCGTTTGGAGGACTTTTTGATTCATTTTGTTGAATTAAAGAGCTTTAGAGGATAAAATATCGAGTTTGTGCCTTTCCAAATAGTAATGCTAGATTAAAGGGTTTTCTTGTAAAAATTTAACAATTGTAAACATGTCAGGAGCTTCTACTGCAAAATGTTCTTTCTTTTTTAGTGCGTGATGAAACGTTCATTTTCTATCTTAGCGATGAAGATATCCTTGGAATTTGCGATTGTATTCCATGTGATTATACCTGGGTGGTTTAGATTGTCTGAATTGAGTTTCAAGAATTCCTTTGGAGAACTTTTTGATTCGTTTTGTTTAATTAACCCTCCAAGTGGCTTCAATGAGATATCTCGTCTATCAAGATCTGACCAATTTTGTTTATGGCGAGACATGCCGTTATCCAGATACTGCCGTGTTTTGGTGATAACAAGATCAAGATCTGGTCAGTTTTCTTCTAATGACGATCTATCTCGTCCATCTGATCCAGTTTTACTGATGACCAGATTCCTCATTCAGACAACCACCAGAAGAGTTAAGAGAAATCTATGGAGGATATATTATCGAGTTTCTTTATATCTGGCAAACATTAATAGGTTTTCTTGTAAAAATGTAATAAACAATAATTGTGAAAATGTCAGAACTTTTGCTGCAAAATGTTCATTTTTTTGGTTTTATCATGAGCAAGTTGGGCAAATCGATTCGCTTTCATGCTCTGTCGAAGCTCTCAGATCAGAACAGCGAATTCATTTCTTTTTTGCGTTGAAGAAATCCTTGGAATTTGCGATTGTATTCAACTTGATTATTCTTTGATGGTATAGATTGTCTAGATTGAGTTTCAGAAATTCTGTGGAATTTTTTTATTCACTTTTTGCTGAATTAAGGGGAATGAGCTCGTCTTATACTTCAAACTTTTTAAAATTTATTATACCATTTTTTAAGTATGACGAGTGAAAACTATGCAGATGTGAAAGTATTCGAAATATTTTATCGCCTGTCTTATGCTTGACGCAGCTTGGCCAAATATGATCCTTGAGCCATAGAACAATCGAACCAACAGAATATCATGCGTCATGAAAATCCTACTTACCTTACAATCTTGAAAGCCATTTTGCTTTAATGAACTTTTTTAAATTTATGTTTACTAATTTGTATAGATGATCACTGCGAGGATAATTTTTGACCGGTAATTCAACCATATAAAAACGAGGCTTACCACACTTCATCTCCATAATATCGCGATCGTGTGGGTTTGTGTTATCTTCCAATGAAATCACATTAACACATAAAAATGAAATACCTCAGGATTGAAAGGCTAATCATGCTAAAGTTTTTTTAAAGAGACATTAAATATTCTGTATGGCTTTAAATATACTGGAATACGTGAATACTTAAGCTGTTTGGGTAAGTTAGCATTTATGTTTGCAAAAATGACTTCAATCTGAATTTTGAACAGCCACGAAGTCACTAACTTTAATCTTCACCTGAAAATCTCAGTTGGTAGACATTCTTGTCCTTATTTTTTCGAACTATATCTTAAATATTTATTCCTAAAAACGCGTAAGACAACGTTGAAATGGTATCTTGTAGTAGTTCCTACATTTCTATTCCCACGCAAAGCAAGGGAAGACAATATATACGGCAAACATACGCCCATGTTAGACAGCTCAGGTAATTTTTCAAATGTTCCCTCATCTAAGCAGCTCGGAGCCTTTATTTGCCCGGCGAATGCTTCCTATCTCGCAGCACCAAAACGGCTACGACTCCAGTGCATACCCAACGTAATGCATTTCATTATTAATGCATCTCCTATTCCTTCCCTTAAACCAACGCCTCCTATCGCTCCGCTTTGAAAAATGCGTCTTCGAGGTCTTGCTGACAAGATAGCTGCAACTATTTCTCTCCGGCTCTTATTTTCTCTACTACTTGCGGAAAGCAAGCCCTCCCTTGCCACCCCAACCGAGTACATTTTTGTAAGGGGAGGTGGTGCATTCTCTGGAAAGGAAGTGTCAGCAAGACGTATGTCTTGGGCTCAAGGAAGCGCTGGCAACAGCGTCGGAATCGCGTTATTGAGTCTGTTTTCCACTTGGCCCCTTGATACCTGGATTACCTTTCATGCCCTTCTGTTGTCTCCTAGAGTTTCCGAAATCTGTGGCCTATTCTTTCTCCTCCCTCCTCCTTCTTCCATGAGGATGGGGATATTTTTGTTCCTTTTGCGTTGTAGGCTGATTCTCCTTGCATCCCTTCTGGGTATTTCTTTTCTATTGGGGTTTTTGTTTGCGACGGAGATATTACGTTCTGCGAATTGTTTCGTTTTGCGTGAGTAATTGCGTGTTTTTCTTTTGGCATTTGTTTTGGCAATTAAAGATTTTTTTCCAAATTCAAAATCCTTGCTTCGTTCAAAGAGTCTTTAATGAAATTTGGAGATATATATAAATACAAACATGAGATAAACAAAATTTACAAATCTGTCCACTATTTTCAAACAATCTGCATCAGTTCATGTATAATAAGTTTGAAGCATTCTCTGTTATTTTTGTACTTGATCACTTGCAAAAGTGGTGCATTTATTTAATTTTTGAAGTCTTGTCATAGTGCGTTTCTGTTGCATTCGCTAATTTTAGAACATTTTTAATTCGTTTAAATCAGAAAAAAGCAGCAGCAGTAGTGTTCATAAAATCTTCATTCGGAGAAAGTTACTGCCTCAAAAATGTACAGCCTTATAACAGAAAACTTCAAACTGTAGCGGTTTGATATACTGAAACTACTTAAAAGTATGCCACCATGCGTCACACTTTACATTTAAAAGGTTTGTCGATAGTTGACGACCGAAGTAAATTATACTTTTTCAATAGTTTCCATAGTTTGCAATAATATCTTGTGTGGTCAACTGTTCCCAAGGGTTCTACAAGGGTGAAGATCTGTCTTGTGAAATCTAGCTTGATAAGTTCCAAATGCTGTATGTGATACGATTATTTCCTTTATGTAAAAATCTTTTATAACTATTTTGCTTTGGAGTCATCTTGGCGGGTTCTTCCGCTGCGCTACCAATATGCGAGTTGTAGATGGCACAGGTTAAATTCCTTCCTGGGTGTATTTCTCTTTTGCATCTGTAAATCTTTTCTTGTGTATACGTGTCCATTACTTGATGCTGTCTGTTTTGTATTCGGCGCAGCTTGGTCAAATTTGGTCCAACGAACTATTTTTGCGTTAACTTTTCAATAACATAACGAGTACAAAGTTCTATGAAGTTTAATTGATAAAGTGTGACTAATAAAACAGGTCAGAATGGGGCACATTGATGGAATTCTTTCCGCAATTAAATAGAGCTGAACTGTCAGCAGAACGGTTATTACCATTAAATATCCTTCTGAAAACCTTTATATAAACCTCTTATGAGGATAGAAATATTTTGTTCTCTTGCTTGTAGGCCGATTCTTTGCATGTATTCTTTTTCTACTGAGGCGCTGCTTTGTATGAGCGTTTCTAACCATTTAGTTTTAGGTGAACACTTGTTTTCTTTTCAAATGCAGCATTTGATTTGAAAATTCTAAGTAGATCATTCTATGGATGTTTATTATAATGGGTATCCACAATAGAAAGTAGAATATTTTGGATAAGATTCTGTATGTTTAATTTAGTAAAGCTGAATGATCTACCAAAACGGTTATTCGTTAGCATTAAATAAATTTTCATTTGCTTGCTTATAATTAACTTAACTAAAATAATTATATTTCCTTCCCTCTCAAAAAGTTCTTGATTCTCTTGTTCTGAGCATCAATACGATGTCAACACTTGAAAACCCTATTTGATATTCAGTGCCTTTCATATAGACTAAGTATGAAAAGTTCGTTGGCATAATTCATTAAATTCGAAGACTTCCTTGTGTGACGCTCCAGGGGTGATTCACTGATAACACTTGGCCTTACCCTTAACTACAACTTATCAAAATTTCCTATGAAGCAATATTCTTGCAACCTGTATAGCTGAGAAACTTGCCATTCGTTATTTTGATCCATGTTATCTTCATTTTTTTTCTTTTTCTCGGTGACATTACATCACCAGGCTGCATTCAATTTTCATTGCCTATACAGGTTCTGATATCAAGGCAGGTAAGTAATTAACTTCGCTCTAGAGCCAAACAGGCTATTGGTGACGATCTGGTATCAATCCCGAATGCCGTGAAACACGAAGAGATATTTTGGTAATATCAATAAAAAAGAACAACTTCGTCATTGATGATCTGTTCGCCTTAAACTCAGCCAACATCAATTAAAAAGACGCATTTCATTTGCGTTTCCAATTTGTAATGGACTCTTGGTTAATACATTAATACGAATTTACTTAATTTAAATTGCATGCTGGATCTTCGATACGATGTCATTCATTGCAGTAGTTGAAACGAAGAGATTATGAGCTTTGTTCGACATTATGTGATTAAGTGAAAGCCATTAAAAGATTTATTTCTTAATATTGCAAATTTAGGAACAATCTGTAGCTTGAATTATTTTAATCATTAAAGAAATTTCAATTTACTTTTTAGTATAGAAATAATCTCGCAAATGGTTACCTTATCTGAAATGCGAGACCAAATTAAGTTCACCCACGTATTTCCTCTTCATAAGATAGATTGCTTCTCGGAAATCAAATATACTTGTACAATTATACTTTGAGAATTGAATTTTACTCTACTCTCCGGCAATTCGCATTTCTTTTTAAATCGCAATTGAGTTTTTGATCAGTGAAACTTTCTTTTAAAGGAACTAAATTATTTCTTCTGAAAACTAATGGAAGATTGATGTTCTTCCGGTCGAGTTCTTCAGTATTTTAGAGGTTTTTTTATGATTTATGTTTTCTACCGCTTTCTTTCTAGTTGCGCAATATTTATTACTCTGACAAAAAGTCGAGACATCCCAAAGCCAGAATTCAATCAGAATGAAACTTGACTTGTGTGATGTACATAGAAATAAGGAATGAGTACAATATCAAATCTAGAGGATTCTTTACTGTTGTAGAATTGCATCAGAAAAGTCATAAATTGATAAGTTGAATCTGACCTCGACACATGCCTATATACGGCGTGGTATGGTCAAACAAAATCCTTATGCTATCCTGTGACAAATTATTCCAAACATTCTACCGCTACTGCTTCAGATCCTTTATATTCCGGTGGTGTGCAATTGATGGACAGCATATCCCAGACATGCTCATTGGGAGACAGATGTGGGGATCCCTCGATCGAGGAAGGATTTCAACACCACGGATTTCTCCTGGGAGAGGCGAATCGTGTGTGGCCGGGCCTTATGGTGGTAAATAGCCCTTTGGACATGTGACATGAAAGGCGAAACAACAGGTTGACAACTGGACGTGTCGCTGTTCTGCCAAACTACCCCTTACCACTACTAGATTGGACCGGCTGTTTCAAGTTATGAGCCCCACACCAGTGTATTACTAGGAGTTACAGCGGTGTTGCGCACGACAGTACACTGAGAATACACAGCGCAAGACAGTACACTGGCCGGGTCTTGGCCACACGCGAATGGGATCATTTTTGTTCCATTCGTCACTAGCGGTATTCGTCACTAAATATGGTACGCTGTAATTTCATACCTGTCCCCGACTCTTGGTCCGGCACCTCTTCAGACACAACCGTCGATGTTACAGGCAGAACCGTCGGTGGTTAAAGGCAGAACCGTCGGTGGTTAAAGGCAGAACCGTCGGTGGTTAAAGGCAGAACCGTCGGTGGTTAAAGGCAGAACCGTCGGTGGTTAAAGACAGATTTCTTAGTGGGTGGCGTGCCTGCAGTCCTGCCAAGTGTCTAGCCATGGTTGCTACAGGAGCCTCTAGCATTAAATAAATCCAAACATCAAATCCAAAATTAACTCACCTTTTGTATAAATGACCACATTTCGTTTATTTGCCTTAGAACGAAGTAACAGGACTAGTACGCGTCTAAGCAAGTTTCTACAAGGTTTACTTCAAGATATGTACTATTTAAAATGCAATATGCAATTCAGACGTTTTATGTGCTTTTCGAAACATCCAGGACTCTACAGAGAGAGGTGGGTAGACTTTGAGATCCCCTTTTCTTCCCATCATTCCCTCTCTTGTAGAACGTGTTTAACGTAGGAGGAGGTTTGTAGTCTAATTTGGAGACAAGTTTGGGCTTGCTTTCTCGTGAAATGAGAGTGAATTGTATGTATCCATCCTGGTTAAATTCTCTGCATTCTTCTGTACCTTGATACAAACTTTCCACATTTTATTATGACAGGGTAAGTATGGAAGAGGATTTTTAAAAGAAATCACTAATCGTTTAAGATCGTAGATGTCACAAGGCAGAAAATCTGAAAATCAGTGAGTACAATTTTCACCCGATAAATCAGATCAAAGTGTTTTGTAGGTTTTGGGAATTTATTATTTCTTAAGCCTCCAAGTGGTTACGACGAGGTATCTAGTCCATCGAGATCTGATTAATTTTGCGAATGACGAGATATCTCGTCATCAAGGTATTTCCGATTTTTTTATGTTGAGATAAAGATCTGGTCAGTTTTTTCTAATGACGGAATATTTCGTCCATCAAGATCTGACCAGTTTTGCTTGTGAGACGAGATACCTCGTCGAGACAACCAGCGGGAGGGTTAAGGAGCCTTCAAAAAGATTTCTCTCTTGCCTGCAATATTAAGTTTAACTAACGGCTTCAATTTCTCTGCATGGCAGTGTCCAATTCTAATTTTCAGATTTCTATGCTCTCGTAAGTCACTGAGAAAAGGTAAAAAAATTTTTGATTAATAAAATATAATAAGATACAGCAATTTTCATGACTCAAATTGTCCCATACATGACAGTGGAATGCCCTTGTAGATCACCTAATCCTTAGAAATATAATCATAAAAAACTATTTTGGTTGAAACTGATAGAAATATTTCATATTTTTGTCGTGTACTCCGATTTATTTATACGGGGGGAAACGAATCTTCAAAATTAATTTGAAACAATATTTGTTTCACTAGTCATGTCATTTGTCTTTCAATAGGATACTTTGCTTCCTATCTTACGTTTATTCACCCAACAATAGGCTGTGAAAGTGAAGAAATGAGATCATATTCTCCTCTTATCACGGACTTTACTAGGGAGACCGAGAAGTATAGAAGTAGATCTGAGGGATTTGAGTAGACAGCTTTATCTCTAGAAGCTCTTTTCGCTCCTTGAGATACTGATAACAGGCTTCTTGCGACTAAAATGTGTCGACTAGGAAGTGTGAAATGATTGGTCATGGGACCTGTGGAATGAGACAATGGCCATTATATGAATTGTTGGCATTAAATACAATGGCCATTATATACAGCGTTGATACGTAGGAAATAGGACATGTTTTATGCTGTAAAAATATAAATTCATTGTAGGTGGAGTAAAAAATAATATTTTCAACATCATTTTAAACTTGGAATCAATTAGATTGTTTCCAAAATTGTTTTCTTATATTATAAGGAAACATTGTGATAAATTATTAATGAATGAACGAACTAGGTCCAATAGGTTATTGTTCTACTCTTTAAGAATTGTCTACCTTCTTCAAATTGAATTCTGATTAAACAATGGTGACTATTGTACTCATTGGAATTGCAAGAAAAGGGGAAAAGTCTCAGCCAATTGAACTGCCATATTTGTATACCTAAGGTATGAGTATTGAAACTGTCCAAGAATTGGTCTGTACTTTAAAATATATACATTGGTATTGGTTTCTTCCCTTAACTTAGTTTGTCGCTTAGGCTCAGTGGGTTTGCCCTCTGAGCTAGCAACCTGCGAGTTGTAGGCGGCGCAGGTTCGATTCCTCCCTAGGTGTATTTATTTACTCAGTAAAATTTTTACTTATGTGTTTATGTCTATTACTTGATGTTTTCTGTCTTTTTGGTGCGGCTTTGCCAAATGTGACCCTTGCCCCATAAAAACCCTATCAACCAACCCTAAACTTGGCGTCGATCTTGGCCGTCTTGTAGGAAAAAGACCGTAAAACGACAAACTAAACCTTAACTTGGTATGTTTTGATTTTGTTATACTTTTAGACTTCAGTGTAGGCATTGGCGTGACGTTTCCATTTTAATATGGCAACTATGATGAATGGTATACGAAGTTGAATTTAGAGGAAATGCATACAATTTGGTCAGAGATCCGTTACGTGGACATCCTGTTCTGACACTACGGGAAGTAAGCACGAAATCTATTTTTAACATGTGTATGGGGTTGAAACTGCTCCCTAAACATCCATACGCACATTCTAGTAGAGGTGGTCTGAATTTAGTAACAAATAAACTTTAAAGAATCGAACACTTGGGATTCGACTTCCATATATAGAGAGAGTGTTTGAATTGTATTATAGTGTTTGAGTTGTGTATTATATATATATATATATATATATATATATATATATATATATATATATATATATATATATATATATATATATATATATATATATATATATATATATATATATATATATATATATATATATATATATGATAAAATAAACGATTAATCGATAGTAAGAATCAACCAACTGCGATGTAAGACTATTATATAATTGGTTTTGGTTGGGTTTTATGGCGCAAGGGCCATATTTGGCCATGCTTCGTCAGATAGAAGAGACAGATAACATCAAGTAATGGACATACACACCACAAGTAAAGTTTTTGCTGGTACAGGAATACACCCATGGAGGAATCAAATCTGCCGCGCCTACAACTCGTAGGTTGCTAGCACAGTGGGAATGCCCATTTAGCCACGACGACCCTATACAATTAGGATTCGAATACTTTTGTATCTGAATACGTTAGTATTCGAATACTTTGGAAGAATACTTTAGTGTTCGAATACTAGAAAAATCGTGTACAATGTATATTTTAAATTTGAAGTACTTTTGTATTCGAATATTTCCATCTCTCCATTCTATCACTTGTTTGTCCGCACTTATCGAGGTAGGACGTATTTTAGTTCCTTTACTGTTTTCTCTTCGTTTTAAATAAATTGATTTTTAAGTTTTAAGCATTGTTTGATTTTCTGGACGTTAGAGTTCACAATTAATACATGCTTTAAAAACCGTTATTGTTGAAATGGTAAAGTCATAAATTTGAACTGGCATCAATTCTTATTTTATAATTCATATTTTTTTATGCTCGCTAAAGGTATTCTCTCTTAAGATAAAGCATCAGAAAACTAAAACAAGGTATCACAATTCTGAAATAATTTCATATGTTGAAGTCATCGTTTCTAAAATTGTTTCGACTCCATCTAACTTGTTTTTAGTTTGAACTGGAATTTTTTCGAAACCAGCTTTAATTTTCTTCTCCGACTCAAGTTTTTCATTTTTTCCAAAAACATTTTCCCAAGTCTCATTTCCAAAGAAACTAAATTCTGTTTGCAGACGTTATTTTCCCCCCGGATATTTTATTTTCCCAGATACTAAATAGATTACCTTCCTTGTGGGGTTTTGATATTACAAATTGTTACGTCACTTTGTTCCACTTAGTCTTTTTTTATAAATATCTTCTCAGAACTACAAAAAAGAGAAATAATTTGCTTTTCTCCTGGAAAAGGCCGGATAAACATTCGGTCCGACCAACGTACACTTTCCAACTCCCGAAATCTAATTTTTGAAAATCAAGTTAGAGTTCTCTGCCTGTTTTGGCGTATAGATTTATATATATAACTGACTCTCATCTATACCCCTCGCTATAATCCAACAATCGAAACTAGAGAAACAGGAAAATAACCGCTTCAAATTCTCTTGTGAAAAAGATTTCTCGTAGCAAAGGAATGCCTGGGGACCTCCACTACATAAATCTCCGTCACATATAAAGCCACAGAGATCTCATTAGAAAGATGTAGGCAGTTCTTCCCTCAGGGACGCTGCATTCTTTTTCCTTTGTTTGGTTTTCTTTTTGGAGGTCTTTGGGGCGCTGTGTTCTCCCGGTCTTTCCTTGTTACCCTATCTATCAAATTGGACGTAGTGTCGTCATTGACTATGACAATCGGTTACAGATGATCAATCTCACCCTACAGTCTTGGAGCTTCTCGGGTATCACTGGTAATTTCGGAAAGTAACACTTCCTGGGGCTTAACCTTTATGAACCGTACATTCCCAACCTCTTTGTGTTGTGGAGGAGATATTTCTTAACATTGACTTATTGGTTAGCCGAGATCCTTCCACACTTTTAATAAGACTGCACGGTAGTTCCTAAGTGAATCAAACTACTTTATTAAATGTCATCTTGAAATTTCACTAAATGTTAAAGAACAATGTCGTCATTGAATATGACAATGAGTTCAGATGATCAGTCTCACCGAACTGTCTTGGAGCTTCTCGGATATCACTGCTAATTTTGGAAAGTAGCACTTTCTGGGGCTTCTTAATCTTTATGAATCGTACATTCCCAACCTCATTGTGTTATGGAAGAGATATCTTAACATTGATGTATTGGTTAGCTGAGATCCTTCGAAACGTTTAATAAGATTATGCACTTGGTAGTTTCTAGGTAAATCAAATTTTTATGAAATATATTCTTGGAATTCCGCATTATATGTTAAAGAACACATAGTGTCGTCATTAAATATATACAATGGAATGATCAATCTCACCCAACAGTCTTGGAACTGATCCAATATTACTGGTAATTTTTGAAAGTTGCACTTCTTGGGGCTTAACCTTTATGAACCTTACATTCCCATCCTCATGTTGTGGAGGAGATATTTCTTAACATTGGCGCATTGGTTGGCTGAGATTCTTCGACAATTTTTATAAGAATGCATGTGGTAGTTCATAGGTAAATCACATTATTTTGTTAAATATCATCGTGGAATTTCACAGTAAGTGTAAATAGACATAGTGTCGTAATTGGCTATGACAATCGGTACCAGATGATCAACACAAACCATCAGTCTTGGATACTGCCTGTAATTCCGAAAGTTACATTTCCTTGGGCTTGACCTTTTTATTCTGTACGTTCCTGTGTTCTTTCTCTTGTAGAACAAATATTTTTTATCATTTAAGCATTACTTAACCGAAATTCATCGAGTAAATGTGAGTAAATGGACCTAATATTATCGACTTTGGCAATCGGTAACAAATAACGACCTCAGACATTATTCTTAGTGTCTAAAATACCACTAACACCCGCTTTGCCTTTTAACCGTACCATAAACTACTATAATGTTTCTCTTATTTTCGTCGCGTAATGTTGCTTCTTAATATGGATGCATTATTCATCTGACTTTTCTCAAACATGTTCAACAATTACAAATGAATATGCTGGATAAGCATTTCATGGCTGAGTAAATCAAATAACCACTCAGTTTAATCTCATACCATGATTGACACCATGATATCATATGACCACTCTAGGTTTTCGATATCACTCATAATTTCATGAAGTAACGTTTATTATGACTTAATCTTGGTAACTAAGACAATTTTCATTATTACGGGACTACTTATGTTTAAATTTCTATACGTTTCGCCATTACAGCTTGTACAGTTAGCTGATTGTTCAGGAATTTTTCCTGATGCTTTAACCACAACATTTACAGCATGCTCTATAATTTTTGCTCTATATAATTTTAGCTACCAAATTTACATCAGGAATAAGTTGATCGTAATAATCCTTAACTTTAGCTATGATTTAGTTTTGTTCTAACAATCTTGTGAAGTAAATGATTAGACTTATTCGGAATTGGAAATTCAAACTCAACAATTCTCAATGCAGCTTCTGATTATTTTGTATTGCAGTAGATTAATTTTATATCGGAACTTTTTATCAACACAATAATCTGGATACTTATGTAATTGACATGAATGTGTGTGTGCTTCATTTTATGATATTGATAAATGCATGATAAAATTTTCTAATAATATTTCATTTAATCTGAATAAATAAGATTAAGATAATTGCTCTCTTTTAAATAAATACCAAAAGCATTAAATCATAAGTTGCTATTTTAATCAACCTTCTTGCAAGGAAATCTGATTATTCTTAAAATATTCAAACATATTTAAAGCGTATTAATTTCTAAATGAATGATATATTAAGTTTTAATAAGGAAAATAAAAATCCAATCTAAGACAAGAAATTTCAATCGCCAGGACGCCAAATCTGTGATAACTTTAGATGTTTGGGTCTATCCGTTTGCTCCAACAACCATCTTGTTAGCGGGAATTCTTGTGCACATCTCTTTCTGAGTTTAAAGAGAACTGCTACGGTATTTATCTTGCTCTGAAACTCCTTTTATTGATCGTTTGTTTATCCTTAGCGTTTTGTGACGTTAAGTAAGTTTCAATAGAATTTTTAAAGTACTGTGCCCTATTCTCCGGATTTATTTTGAAAGGTGCTCTCGTACGTTTTTAGAATATCGTAATGTTTAGGGTTTCATAACATTTTGTAACCTTTTAAAATATAATCTTTTTCAGTTTAGTTTTTCTAGGATGCTCGAAATTGGATGGCACAATAAAATTTGTAACACAATTCTTTGAAGTTTTTTGCGTCGTCTTAGTTGATAACGGAATATTATACGGCATTGCTCAGATTGAAATGATTAACCTATGAAGAAGGGTCTTGCACTCAGTTTTCCTATCAATGTTTTGACTTGTAGCGCTCTTGCATCAGGGATGCGGTATTTGCGAATTTCATCTTCATAATTAAAAGGATGGCAAATTAATTTTCTTCGATATTCATGATTAATTTCTTTTAAGGTAAATGCATTTGAAAATTCCATTCATTGGCACATTAAATAACAGCTTGTTTTAAAATTATATACCTTCCGTGTGAGAGGCCTTTTTCGTAAATCTAAATGTAGATGGCGCTAGTGTTTTTGTGGTAGAGCGTAATTTCCTGTAAAATCCGATGTACAATCTTCTTTCGGTGTCTCGTTTGCTTACACTGAAAATTTCCGTATTGGGAAACCGGAAGTAAATTCTTAGACTTCCGGTGGTTTGTTTACGCTCAAAATCCTTCCGAAGAAATTAAATGTAATCGATTATAATTTTTCAGAAAACGGCAGGTCGTTTTTTTTTTATTGAACAAAAGCAAACTCCCCGTGCACCACAGAAGTACAACACGGGGCTTACAGAAGTAAGTTGATTTAACAAAGAAACAGTGGAAAACAATTTAACTGAAATTACAAGATTTTATGAACCTGACAAATGAAACAACTTGAAAAGCAGATTAGATTTTACAAAAACATTGAGTTTCACTGGCCATGTTTCACCTAATTTTCTCAAATCATTTTTTAGGCATATTCTTGCTTAAGTTTTAAATGCAGGACAACTAAAAAGCAAATGCTCTACATCTTGTGGCTGCTTTTTAAAACACTCGCACAAATATTAGTCCGAAGATGAAACCTATATAGATATTTAAGCAAAATTTCCATGGCCAGATAAAAATTGAGTAATTTGGAAGTTTGTGAAGAAAAATAATTCTGAGTTCAATCTATGCTTAATAGTAGGAAAAAAATTTTTTGGTGTGGCCAGCTTTCTCAGACGAGACATACTCTTCGTTCCACTTAGCAACAAGCATTTCATAATATGAGCCTTTCAAGTAACACTTAGGAATGTTACAATTTACATCAATTGCTAAATTCAAAGCGTCTTTGACTAAAAAATCAGCTCTTTCATTCCCGTAAATTCCACAATGTCCACGCACATAGGCAAAAAAATCTCAGTTCCTCTATTTTTAAGAGAACTAATTATATTAAAAGCGTTTCAACAACCAATTTTTCTGTGCTTGCAACATTCTTCAGTAAATGTAAAGAGGAAAGAGAATCGCTACAAATAAGGTACTTTGAACAGAAATTTCCATTTTCTTTAAACCACTTAACTGCGAGATTAATACAAAGCAATTCTGCTTGAAAGATAGTGCATTCATTCCGGATACGATGTTTATAAAAGCCGCATTCGAAGTTGTCCTCAAATAGAACAAAAGCAAGGCCGTCTTTGTTGTTCATCTTACTACCGTCCGTAAAACAGACTTTCTGACGGTAGGTCATTTGACGGCTGTTTTTTGTAAGAAAATCACTGTTTTTTACAAAGGTTGTAGAGGTAACTGAAAGGCTTCATAAGAATAGCTTCAACTTGTAATCAACCTTCTGTTTTTCATACAATTTTTTTTAATTTTTAAAAAGTCTTAGGTTGGATATTTTATAACAATAATCTTTCGGAACTGGCAACGGTACTACCCTGGGTGTATTTCTCTCTTCTGTGCCAGTAAAACCTGTATCTACCCATTATTTGACGTCTGTCTTGTGTTTGGCGCAGCTTGGCCAAATATGCCCCTTGCGCCATAAAACTCAAAACCAACAACCTGGACGGACTTTTTGGATTGGGAAAAGCTCGTAGCCAGAGACTATCCGAATTTCGATTCAACTATTAACAGCTGCGTGTGCGCTGTAGTTAGGAAGGCCTCTTGGGGCCGCCACTCATTTTGGTACCGTTGATTTGGTTTGCCGATATGCATTTTGAGACTGTCCAAGAAATAGACCCGATTTCTTCAATTTCCGCTACTTTATTTCAGCAATTCTACTACACGATTACAAATCAATGAAGAAACGTATATTATACAATTTTCAACGTAAACGGTTTTCGGAAGGAATTGTTTTATTTGCTTCCTTCAATCGAAAACGATCTAGTCAACTAAACGTTGCCATTAAAAACGTACAAAATATACTTGACAAAATATTTATAATTGATTACATTGACCAAACTTTTTTTTCAAAAAATTCACTAAATAAAATTCTATATGTAAGAATTCTTATTTTTGAAGTTCAGTTTCATTAATATGTATTTGAAATTTTAGGTACTGGGAGATAGCAAGTATAAATTGTACAAAGCAGTTTTTTAAAGGTTTCCGTTTAGGTCACGTTTAACGTTCTTTAGGTGGCAATGAGGAAGTGGAATTTGCAGTCAGTGCGTAGTGACAGAAAAGTGAAACTCACGCTGTAACAGGAAATTTTACGGTTTCAGACAGCCGATACTAGAAGCATTTATCCAATCCAGTCAACCGTTCCAAACTGATTCATTCAGATATCAGTTAATTTTAATCTCGTGGGGTTTTCGTAATGAAATATTTCATTATGTCTTGTATCCAAAATTCAATTAAAAATTTAATAATTCATGGTATACCTAACCAACGGACCATAAGTTGAAAATAGCTGTTTTATAAACTTATTCATTTATTTCTTGTAGTGTGAGAATGAAATGGGTATTGTTTCATTGGTACCCAAATTCAGTAAGGCTTGCTTTCGATCATAAATAATAAATAAGCTCACATCTCTTTAAAAATTCATTCTGATTTAAATATAATTTTGTGAACTTGTCGGGGTACGTTTTTAAAGGACTATCCAAAGAATTGTCTACATAAAATAAATTAAAAAAAGGAGGGTTAAAAAGTTAATCAGGGATATAAGTGAATGAACCTTTTAGATGAAAGTAACATTTCACGTAATTAGGACGTTTCAAAGACGCTTGTTTTTGAAACGTTAATAAAAAAATGGGGAACGTCATTTTTTTTATCAAAGCTTATTTCGTAGATTAATTAAGAAATTTGTCTTGAGGATTCTCCTGATCCGTTTGATGTTTTTTTTATTTGAGACCGTACTCTGAGATTAAAGTCTAGTTTTATGTGGGAAATTTTTCGGATGTAAATAGGTTGTTATTGTTATTTGATAAGAAATTCCATTTGTGTTTGCAGAAACGGATACTATTTTAGTTCATTATAGGCATTTCCTGGAAAGATTCTAACTTTTCGCTCCTGCCGTAATAGCATGTATAAGTAGATGCAGCATTTTATTTTGCTAGGACTTAAAAGTTCATGTCACCATTCAATCCATATCTAAGGAATGTGAGTGCTAGTAACTGTTTTTTGAGACGCTTCTTTTTAGGCTGAAAAGAAAACCCTTCAAGTGGTTTCGATGAGATATTTCGTCCATCAGGATCTGATCAATTTTACTACTAACGATATATCTTGTCATCAAGATATTGCTGATTTTTTTATGATGACGGGATCAAGATAAATTTTCTTCTAATGACGAAATATCTCGTCCATCAAGATCTGATTTGTTTTATTAACTACGAGATTTGATACCTCGTCGAGACAACCAACTGGAAGGTTAACATCTGGTGGATCACTGGTACTGGGGTTGCTCATTTTTATGTCTAAAAGAGGCGATTGCACAACCAAATAGAATTTCTGATAGAGTAGAGCAGAAACACCTGTTGCTCAAACCCAGCTAGTCAGATCACCTGGCACTAATAACATTCCAATAATCTAGCACTTTTATTTGAGTACGAAACTATCCATAATTTGTCACTAGACTCGTATAGTTAGCTGCACGCGCAGTAGCGTTTGAGAGTCATGACTAATACAGTATGACATTAACAAGGTTCATTGGAAGTGATAGTTGCACTATATTTGTCTCCCATGAGAACATTTCCAGACAATATATCTATCTCTGCCCGTTGCCGTAGAAACGAAGGTTATTGCATTTTCCGTAGGTGATGCTTGGGGAAATGTATGTTTATCACATTGAAGCACTCGATCATAATTTGCAAATATTTTTGCTAAGTTTTTTTTACTTGTCGTCGAAGATATGTACTAGTAAACTACCTCTTTACGTCACCAAAATTCGAGAAAAACAAAATAAAATTTAAGTCCCAAGAGTTACTCCTCAAAATGAGTGAGCCCTGTTTCTCTATAGAAACCGCTACCATCTAGACCTGGTAGCAGTTCTCGTGATAGACAGACAGTAACATCATAGTGTGACTCCAATGAAAAAGCAGGTGACCCAGGGAAAGTCCATTTGTTGAAATGTGGTAAGCTCGTCAAAGAAAAGCTGGCATATGCAAATTCATGTATGGCGCCCACAATAGGTGATTGTTTCGCCAACCCGTAACTGCTATCTTCCCCGGCACCAACCAATGAACTCGATGCCATAATTCTCACTGAATACCAACCCAGAAACGCCCTGTTTACGTAACCTATCCGTAATTTCAAAAATAGATTCAACTCAGATGCCGACTTGCCAGAAGTGGGCTATGTAATATTTATTTATTCAACCCTCCTGGTGGTTTTGTGGACGAGGTATCTCGTCATTAGCAAAACTGACCAGATTTGGATGGAAAAGAGATTTCGTCATTAGCAAAACTGACCAGATTTGGATGGACGAGAGATTTCGTCATTAGAAAAACTAACCTGATCTCGTCGTCATCAAGAATTGGCAATATCTTCATTCGGAATTCTATTGGCGTTCTTTTTGATGAGATATTCCGGCATTAGTAAAATTCAGATCTTGATGGACAAGACCACTTGGAGGGTTAAGTGATATTTCTCTACAGAAAAATATCCGATTACAGAGAACAAAAATACATGATCTAAAAAAAGGCTAGAAAAAGATGCACACACAAATACAGTTATATAAGAAACAAAACAAAATACTTCAATTATTTAAATGAATGCATTAAAATACATCAATATATAATTGCATTGCACACAAAATGTAGATATTTGAATACACGCAGTTTTCTCAGTTCTTTCCTTATCTCCCGCTTTTCATTTCACATTATGCTGATAAAGAAAAGATGCAAGAACATCAAGTACTTCATCCTTACTTTACTTTATCGAGTTTTCCTATTAAGTGCAAAGCTTGTATCTTTCAAGTTTGAAAGTCTACCCCGTGTTTTCTGAACTTGGAGAGAGTTGGGCACTTTTGAAATATGCGTGTCCTTCAAACTTGATTCACGCTCCCCCCATCAACTTCGGTGTTCCTACTCTCAAAACTCGATGCAACGTCGTCTTTGATTACTCGGGTTTGCTTATGAGATAAATATGATGTTCTGCGTTCTCTTAAATCTTCAACCGATCGATGTGAACTTTTTTCGAAAGTCTTGAACGATTAGCATGTCAAAGCTGACTTTATTCGATACTACGCCGTTTCTTTGACGTTATTCAAAGTTTCATTTGAGGAAGGAAATTTTGAAATGCATTAAAATTTGGCGAACGTCAGCAATATTTCTATAATTTTATTTTATACTTAGTATTTGAATCACGATCAGACCTTTGATCCCGTCCCTTATTCGAAGAAATACAGGATTTTTTTAGTTTGCAGAATTCCTCTTCCAAAATCTGTGGTAAGTTCCCAGTATGAAAAAGATTTTTATCCTTGGTAAGTGTAACAAACTCGTTAATGTAAAAACTTCTTGTCGGGCGTTTTATACTGAAGAGTAGAAATTACAGGAGTTTGTACTTTTCCATACAAGGGAAAACTGCTCACTGAAGTAGCTCACAGCCTCAACTGTAAATTGATTCTGCCCCATATTCGTGTATTTAAGCCCTTCGTACATACATGAATCTTTCTCTAATGCGCATTGGGCATCATTAACCTTTGCATCTGTACTCACCAAAACAATTCTATGTACTTCGCTATAGTGTGACTTCGATGAGGTGGAAATCAAACTCGGATCAGTCGATTTTTGAAGGTGTGAAGCCTTGTCAAAAGAAGGCTGTAACACGCAAAATCACGAATGGTGGTTGTCTTGTCTGGTTTTTCACCGACATCACAGCTGTCGCTTTCGGCACCGAACGTTAAACTTAGAATCAGAATCCGCTGTAAATACGCCAATTGTGGAAAGACGCCAATTCGTTTACGTTTCCGGCCCCAAAGGATCCGCGGTAGCCCGGTTGGTAGAGTAACGGATTAGCAACCGGAGGGTTGCGAGTTGGAATCCAACCAAAGACCATCGTGTACAAAGGGGACTGGTGCACTTTAAATCTTTCGTGGCCTCAAATGTCCTCACGTTGGCGTGGTGTTGAAGTTTGGAGAGTGGGGTGCCAGCTCATTGTTGTTCTCTTCATCTGACCGTGGTTCAAAATTATGAGGCGTTGTACTTGAATCTTTCCCTTTGGGATTGATTCCGGACCGTCGCTAATAGCCCGTTGTGTTGCTCCAGTGTGACGTTAATTTAGTACCTACCTACCCGGCCCCAAAGTTTACCAATAGACTCGTTCAAAACCAAATGGCTCGACTGCCCACTTGCAGGAGCCGGACTATGACGAGTGTTTGTATAACCATGTACAGGGTGATTTGTCATATTTTGTATAACAACGTATGGGTTGAAATAACGAGTTTAGGCGCAAGCACAAGAATTGCGCAGGAAATGAAACAAAATGTTTATTCACATCATTATTTTCATTTACAATGATTTTTACAATAACTGCTCAATGGTGCCACAACCAACATAAATGCAAGTTTGGCAGAGTGGCAAGCTTACGAATCCCGCCTTTCAACTGCCGAGTTCCAGCAAAGGAACCATGTTCAAGTGCGCCAAACCAAACTGCACTCTAACGGCGAAAAAGGCCGCCAATCCGTGCATCGAGTCGCATTCGAGTCAAGCTTGCATTTATGTTGGTGGTCGCACCTTTGAGCAGTTATTGTAAAAAATCATTGTAAATGAGTAATTATAAAATAGTGACGTAAATAAACTTGTTTTATTTCCTGCTCAATTCTTGTGTTTGCGCCTAAACTCGTTGCTTGCGCCCATGCATTGCGATGCAAAAATTGATTCTTTTAGTGTGCTCTAACACCTCTTGAAGATTGTCTCATGTGTTCCGAATCACCCTGTATACTAATAGTGGTAGGTAGCTATTTTAATTTACGTCACACTGGAACAACACAACGGGCTATTGGCGACGGTCCGGGATCAAACCCGAAGGGAAAGAATCGAGGACAACACCACGTAATTTTGAACCACGGTCAGATGACGAGGCCACACCTGAGCTGGCACCAGACTCTCCGAACTTCCACACCACGCCAACGTGAGGGCATTTAAGGACATGACAGATTTAACGTGCACCAGCCCCCTTTGTACCCGGCGGTCTTTTTGGTTGGATTCGAACTCGCAACCCTCCGGTTGTAATTCCGTTACTCTTCCAACCGGGCTACCCCTGCCCCATACTAATAGTGGATAACGCGTGTTTGATGAGGCTCCCGCGTGTGTGCAGCGCGCGTTAGTGTTGGGTTTGATCTACTTTAGCCAGAGTACATTTAAAAATAAATTTTATTTAATAAAATAATATAAAAAAAATTAAAAATAAATAAATTAAAAAAAATTATTTTATTTATTAAACCAAAAAAAATAAATTTAAAATAATTTAAAAATAAATTTAAAATAATTTAAAAATAAATTTAAAATAATTTAAAAATAAATTTTAAAAAAAATTAAATTTTATTAAAAATAAATTTTATTTATTAAACCAAAACTTATGGTTTAAAAAAACATACATCTAAAAACCAACAGTCCGATCTGATCCAAAAATCTTCACATTATCTCCTCTCTTTTATAGTGGTTCAAAATTATGTGGTGTTGTCCTCGGATCTTTCCCTTTGGGATTGATCCCGGACTGTCACCAATAGCCCATTGTGTTGCTCCAGTGTGACGTTAATTGAAATACCCCCCTCTCTTTTATACATTCAAAGATTTACACAATTTTCCACATTCATGTGCCCCACACGGCACTACAATTGGAGGTTTGAGACCGATTCCAACAGTTAGCATGTGTGCGCTAGATAGGCTAACTAACGCGCTTTAGATAAACCTACTAGTATACAAGGCTCTAGAGTTAAGCTCCACGCAAAGCGCGTCTCGGGAAACGCGTTAATAAATTACGTGTCACCGGTCGGCGCCCATTGATAAGTTGTCAGCATTTTACATTTCTTAAAAAATAAACAAAATGCAATAAAAAACGGGAAAATAAGAAAAATTGATTTAATGCAAGAGGAAGCGAAAAGAAAAGGGTCTCTGAAATAATTCTCGTTCCTTGTATGCCGGGACATAGAATTGAAAATAACGAATGCACTCCTATAAATAATAAAGAAAAAACTGTTATTTTTCTCCTATACTCCTTCCAGCGCTGTTCCCTTTTTCTCCCGTTTACATAAATGACAAGTCTCTTTTGTGTGCGCCGGGAACTGAAAAATGTTTCGCTCTTCTCCTGTTTGATGGATTTGTAGAGAGTTGTCCCGAAAATGAATTCATTCTATAATGGGAGTGTGAGAATTCAAATCGCGTTTCGGCCTCACTCTCCCCGAGCAGTGACTGCGAGTACCTATCATCTATGCAAATTTATTCTTTTAGGATTCTTGCTCGGCTCTCGTGGGCCACTGATCAAGTTGATGAAATTATTGTGATTTAAGGAGGTGACGACGGTGCTTTGAGTTTTGTGAGCGAAGGTGCTGCTATTGTGTTTGGTGTCAAGGTGGCGCTTTTCATTTTTGGTTCTGCCCGATTTGAATTATTGAATATGCGAAAAGTAATGAATATAAAATGCCTTTTAAGAATCGGATATTGACTTTCTTTTGTGTGGCGGTTGAGGGCATTTCATTACAGGTGAGATTTTGATTTTCGTTTTGAGTTGAATTCTGTGTGGGAGGGTTTTTGTGTTTGCCTTTTACCGATACTTCGCCTGAAAATTGGGTTTTTAAAAAACTGTAAACAAAATCGCGCTTCGTGTAATTAATATTTGTCTTTTTTCGAGTGATTGCTTACTGAAATATGTGTTCAATTAAAAAATGTGGTTGGATTTAAGTCTCCTGTGGAATTCTGTTTTACATTCTTTAATTAACTTTTGCTATTCGCAAAAGCTTTTTAATTTTTAACGTGGACACATTTGAATTATTTTGAGCAAAATCTAGTAATTAAATCGCAGCAGGAAGAGGTAAAATAAGTAATTTATCAGGGCTTTTTGCAATACATTTAAAAAAATTTATGAAGTATGTATTAAAAATGTTTGTGTTAATTGAATGACATTGCAAAATGCAGTGTAAAGCTTTTTAACACTTAAATAAAAAATTTCGGTGACTCGAACTTTACTCAGCCTTCATTATTTTTATAATACGAACCTTAAATATTTTTATGAACAAATTGAGGATAGAATAAATTGGGAATTAAAATTTCTCCTATGCATAACATTGTGAGAAAATGATCCTTATAAAAAGTATTTTATCCGGTAAGCAACTAAACTTACAGTATCTCCTTAGAAACAAAGATTAATATTGTCGATGTTAAAAAAAGACCACCAGAATTCAGTACATCTCCAAGCAACTCTAATTACATATTTTTTGTAAATGAGGATTGTTTTAATGAGTTTCTTAATTAGCTAGAAAAACAACTCGCGCATGATTCCTGTGCTTGTTACAAAATGATTTAGACTTCCCTTTTTTCCCACACAAAACAGAACACCAATATGTTAAACATGTGTTTTGCGATCATCAAATTATGCTTTGCAAAAATCACGAATTACAGTGTTTTTACGGAAGGGTAATTTACTCAGAATCTTGTTTTTTCATTCTGCAAGAACGTTTCCGAATACGTTCCATATTATTCCTTCGGACTCGCATTCTCTGGATGTTCTAAATGGAATATTTCCCTCCCGAACACGCGATCTTTTGCTCGCATTTATCAGCTCCTCAAAAGAGAAGAGCTGGGAACAAATCAAATCGATTTTTCCTCCGAAAAATATAATAGAAAACTATCATACTTAGGAAAGTTCCCCCTTTGATAAATGTTGCCTTTTTTCCCCCTTCCCTCATTGGAGAGCTTTTTCTGACCCTGTGGTGTGTTTTCCGTTCGAGTTTGAAGGAAAGTGGTCTTGTATTGTAATTGGGATTTATTTGTATTAAGTTTCTTGATATTGAATCGTTTTGCTTCTACCTCTTATTTTCTGCTTTTTTTTAACAGAATGATTTCGGATTGATTAACTTTGAAAGGGTATTGATTTGAAGTTCGTGCTTGTTTTTATTCTATGTATCTATAGTTTTCGGTCTAATACTTTATGATATAGTTTCCTTAGTTGTAAAGGAATGGTTAGAAATAGATCGTATTTTAATTTCAAATATTGAATTATGTAATTCAGTCTTATGTAAGAAGTAGGAACTTCTTTCGTCGTAATTGTTGCTGAGTGAAACTTATATTAGTTTTGGTTAAATATTCCCTATGTATGATTATTTATAGTATTTTATCATTTATTAATTATTAAAGTATTTTGATTCATATCACTAAAGGAACACTATTGAAGTAATTCGTAGTACACCTTTTGAATTGAAAGTCATGTGTTTTAGACTTCACAAGTCTGCGATTAAAAGTATTTCAAAATCATCTCTGTAACATAGCAGAATTAACAAGTGGATAATAAAGTTTATGTTCATCAACTCAAAATCGTAATGAAATTTCAATACTTTTGACTGATATATATTAAGAAATATATATTAGGAAAGAAAGTAATATTTGCTTTAAGTTTAGTATATGCAAACATAAATTTTAATTCGCTGGCATGTGTTTGCTAACTTATGGAAACAAATTTCGCATTATGTACATATGATTTATGAGAAAATTGTGTCCAATTATTAAAATTTCAAAATTGAGCTTAACGCCTTGATAAGTAGTACATCTTACAAGATTGATTGTTATAAAAACCACATGTGTTATTTAATTGCAACTCATCTGACAAATTTTAGTACTGATAATCCTCGAGACCTCTTTGGTTGTTTAGTGACAAAGTTTTATAAGCCTAAATTTAAATGGGCTCATTTGTGCATTGTATTTCATCAAAAAAGTCATGTTTTATTATAAAATACGATGTTGAGCAGTGAAGAAAATATTTAACCATTTAAAAGTATAATTTTGTGGAATATTTAATTTTGAGTATGATTTTTTTGTACACTGGTATATCTCTTTCAGCAATGGAGAAGTGACATTAAAAATATTGAGCGAAGTTTGCTTTAAATTGGTCTTTTGAAATCATCTACCGGAAATATTTAAATATTTTAATTTTTGGCTGATTTTGTATTTATTATTTCTGTTTGTTAAAATTGATTAATCTCAAAATTGATTGATCTCTCAAAAATATTGAGATCAATTTCGAAATAACCCATTCTTTGATAAATTATATAATGTAGTTCTTAAGAACGCTGATTTTAATTCCTTTATATTTCAATACAAATCAAATCCCTAACTCATAGTGTTCAGTCATAGCAAGAAGTTACCGACCACCGAAATGGTGGGATATAAGAAAGCAAGCTAAGTGGCTTTTACTTTTCTGTACAAGTTGTTTCTCCTTTACTGTTGTACTGTTGTAAAGAAACAAACTTGCCTCTAGATCGAAAACATCCCTTGCATCACTTGAGCCAATTTGCCTCAGTGATATTAAATCCGTGTTTTCCGTTCCGTGTTTTGTATTCAGATTTTTAACCCGAGAAATCTCGCAGCTCTTAGCTGCACTTGTGAAGGCACAATGGTTGAGGTCAGAAATATATAATGAATGGCGTAAAAGCAGCGCAAAGTTCCGCACAGTTGTATTTTAGTGCTGAATTTGAATTATGGTTACAATTAATGCAGTTTCGGTTTATAATTTAGAATAAACTGCATTCCAAAATTGTAAACAGTACAAATTTAAAAATTGAAATACTGTTAGCGGTAAAATAACAATTTTGATTAAAACTAAGTTTCACAGAAACAAAATTTAAGGCGTAATGTTTCAGAATTGCTGTAGGTTTTTGGAGACCCCTTACTTAAGTTCTTTGCTTCCATTTCCTTTACGAATAGTTTTATAATTTATATTTTCTTTCGCGTGGTAACATTTAGTGTGATAAAACATTGTAATGAAAAAATTCAGTGAAGTAAAATGAATTGAAAGAATTTTATAGCAATGTAATCTAGTACTAAAACAAAACGTTTCAAACGTTCAAAGCCGTTCTATAAATTTTTGAGCCTATTTTTCCGAACATTCTTTATAATAGCTATCGCTAACAATTTGTGGAAATGGCTACTTTTTATTTGTAGTGATGTACTGGTTAGCAGCAAATTCTTCGATTAATTTTGAGAAACTGGTTTAAATATTGGATTATATCCTATTAAATTATTCATTTACGTTGAAATCGTTTGAATACGACTTTAGTTCATTAGTTATGTTACGTTCATAGCATGATTAGTATTTGTCTTTAATTATTGAATTTCCTTTATTGTCTTGAGTCTTTCTATTCATTAATGATTGTCTTTTAAAGATTGGTTTTCGTTGAACCTTTGAAAAATTAACTGGAAAAATAAATTTTTCAACTTTTATTTATAGAAAATTAATTAAATTGTGAAGTTCCTTTGGCTTAGTGAATTTGTTAATTATCAAATATCCTTGAAAGTGATTATTATAACGCGATCTGATATGTACACGTCACACGTGTAATTTTTTTCTAGAACAAGTTTGTAATTGAGATTGGATGATACTTTGATTTTCACAATTGTGATTTTAACACTGTTTTTGATCCATTAATGAGTTCCAGAAGCAGGAATCAAAGCATCGACCTTCCAATGAAATAGACGGAGCATGTGCACGCGGCTTTCTATTATTTCTCCCGATCGCTTGGTTTGAAGATCTGTCACGTGATATTTGGAAAAAACACTTTCACGAAAAAGCAAGCTATTTTTTCTTCTTTCATCCCACTATGCATAATCCCTCTTTTTTTCATTCACGGCATTTTTTACTTGAAGTTGTCTTGTGTTTGGCAAAGCTTGTCCATTACTGAACCTTGCTTCATAAAACTCTGGCCCCTAACCTAACCTTGATGACGAGATATCTCGTCAAGTATTAGCAAAATTGGTCAGATCTTTATGGACGAGATCTCGTCGAAATCACTTGAAGGGTTAAATACGTGTGAATGTATTATATTTAAAAACTATTTTTTCTTAACCATATGCTCTTGCAAAATATGTTGATTTGCTCGTGTGCATTTCATGAAATAAACCACTCTACAAAACAACGAAGAAACAGGACAAACTCCTGTTTATTCCTATCCCTAAAGCCACCTCAAAATGTATGCAGACGTGTTATTAAAGAGAGGACTTATCCCATTTCTGCACAGATGGCAGTTAGGTTCGCAATAATGCGATGAAAGAGGGAGCGAGCGCATTTCTAAAGCACGAACTCTCATCAATCTCTTAAAAGATCCGCGATCTGTGATAACAAGAACAGATATGCATCTTTTGTGCTGCTAAAGCGCCAACAAGCACGGAAATGTCGCCAAGCGTATCCAAGAGAGATTCAGCCATGTGTGGTTTGTGCAAATAATCTCTTATCTCTCCTCTCATATCTACGGATAGTGCTTACACGTCATTGCTGTATTTCGGGCTATTGTGTTTTTGTTCTTATCTATTACCACTTTGCCATTTATATATATGTTTCACGAACTTACATGGCACAGAAATTGAGGTTTATTTGTTTATTGTAGAGGGGCAGCAACGGATATAATCAATGTAAAATCAATATGTACGGGATTCATTCGCGAATTTTGCCGCTTAGTTTAAATTTGCTAGATTTGAGTTGTGAATTATATTGCTGAAATTGAGCGGAATAGCTTTCCACTCATTCCGAAATTCAATGAACAATGAAATTCTTCAGCAGTCTAATTGCATAAATCAATGAGAAATCTTGTAGGCAGAAATCATCGCAGGAAAGAAAGCGTGAACGAGTGGTTGCGTCAAAAAATGCCTAATCGCCTTTGAAGATGGGAAGTTCATGAAATTGAAGTGTACGTTAGGGTGGGCCGAAAAAAAAATCGAATTTCGCCGGAGCAAATTCTAATAGTGAAAAAAGTTCGTTAATCCGCCTCAAATGAACATCGGTTAATTTTTTCGAAATTAAAAAATATCTTAGTGAAGAGACCGGCGGTTGAAGTTTTGGAATTCTGGCGTTTTGGTAGTCCCTCAAGACAACGTATGAAACCACCCAAGCCAATGGTTTTTCAGCATGGGCAATTCAAAGTAACTAAAAATAACGGTTTTTAGGAATCCCACTTTGCAAATTGCACGCTAAATAGTTCACATCCCATAGAGAACAGGGTAGAAACTTGAATAAACGCATATTCTTGCTACGTCATTCCAAGCCAAACCCACTGTATCTGGTCATTTATATGGAAAGCGAACCAAGCTTGATTTTAATGTTTGACACTACTTGAACTTCGTAAAATGTTTTACGAGTTTCTAAGTCTGAAAAACGTTCTTTTAGATCACTGTAACACTGCCTATGTGAAAAACCACTTGAATAGTGTGATTTCCAATGTCTTGCTGGACTCAAAACTCTAGAATTCGAAAACTACAATTCTTAACTAAGATATATTTTGATTTCGAAAATAATATTGATGTGTACATCTTTTTTACGTGGACATACAAACTTTTTTCACTATTAGAATTTTTTCCGGCGAAGTGTGTTTTTTTTTGGCTCACCCTAGTGTACGTCCAGAATCTAATAAGAGTAACAGTGCTGAGGTGTTCATTTTACCATGCATTTCATTTTAAATAAGAGTTAACACCAGTAAGAGTAAACGAAATGTTATATATGTTTGGATAATTTTATTTTATTTAGCGGTAAGAAATCCATTTATCTGAACATGGATGCCGTATTCCTCATTAATGGATTGAAATAACGTGTAAGAGTAACGGCACTTTGCCATCAATAGATATACGCAATTAAGAAAGTTGGTTGCTGATGCTATGCGCGTATCTACTAGTCCTTGTTTTATTCTATGAAATGCAATTTCGTGTTCCTTACTCTATAGTGGAATTTTAATATATTGGTAATATTGACTTAATCAATAAAGTAACTCAGTATTTGTCTTGCCTTTTTACCTTTTATTTAGTACCGATTTAGTACCGATTCTGTTTTTCAAACTTTATTTAAGTTGCGAAAGATTAAGTCTGATATGGGCTTATAAGAATTTAAAAAATCAGATTTATTCAATTGCTGTTAATTATTAATTCATATGTATATTCTTAGCGCTTATAAGAATAAAAATAACTGAACAGTTGTGATTCAAAAACTATAAAACACAATTATGAAACTTTTAAAAAGTACTAATTGAACCATTTAAATATATCAATTAGTAATTAAAAGTTAGGGCTGGTGTAAAAAGAGAGATTATGACAAAATCTGTTTCACAAAAGTTAATAACTAAATTATGCGAGTTTTATTTTGTAAATAATGAATAAAATTATGTTCTGTGACAGCAATTGCTTTGTTAATTTTTCAATGACGATTGTAGAATGTAACATTTCAGAATCTTATAATTTATTACCATTTTTCCATTCGTCAACATTTCCACTATGTTTTAAACTACCTTATTAGCATTTTTCTATGTGATGACGATATATTTTAATTTTATAGTTCTGATCAGTGTTTTAATGTGTACTTACGTGACTTTAGTCTTCATTTTATTGTTAGTTTGCTTATTTGAATTCTCTGACCTATATTAGAATTGTTGGATCTGGAACTTGTCCATTACTAAACCTTGCGCCATAAAATGGAAAGCAAAGAAAATTTATATTACTATTTTGTCAAGGAATCTTATTTTTTATAAATGTACAACGTATGTTTATATATTTGTCTGCCATTTCATTTCTATCTCTCTTTTCATAATAACTCCTCTTGACAAAATATGGAAGAACTAGCTGCTAACCCGTTGAAATAGGAATGCAATGTGCTCTGGAAACAAATTTTTTGCCAATAGAAAAAAAGGAATATCAATAAAGATAGTATAAATTTAATTCTGAAACTCAAGAAATTAAAACATTTATGAAAATCGTTTGCAAAACATTAAATTTGTACTTTTAAATGAATAATCATTGTCTAAGAAAATATAAATCGAAATTTTTACTTTTAAATAAATATAATTTGGTAAAACGTATTCCTAGAATTTTACACATAACATTGCTCTCCCAAAAGTGCATCAGACTTTTAAACTCATCTCGTGAAGTTAAACTCTTGAGCAGTTTAATTTTCGTTATGATTTAATATTTAACTACGATGCGCGAGCGATTTCTTGTGAAAATATTTAAATAGAACTTTAACCAGTGATAAATCCAGGATAAAGAGGTATCCATGTCATCCCAAGTTTGCCTTTTAAAGATAATCTTATTATCTTTAAAAGGCAAACTTATATAAAAAAGCAAACATCTATAATTTCAGATGACTTATGAATCTTTCATGAAATGCATTTATTGTAGTACATGTTTATTCAAATTAATACTTCGTGAATTAGCATTTCCGGTTATGTGATTATCGCGTTTAATGTAAAAGTCTCCAACCTGTCATTCCGAAAGGAATTTTCAGCGAAGGATTTTTCAAACTCACCCAGCTTATCTGTGTTTGTTTAAGATCCGTTGAATTACCTTTAGATAAAGCGGTTTCCATGTTAGTTTAAAACGTTTTCGAAGTTTCCAATTAGGAAACTTCCGAAGCCTTAAATTGAAGAAGGCGAAAGTGTATTGCTTCTCGAAGAATTTTGTACACATTTTCAGTCTTCTCTTTAATCATGCAAATGTTCTCTTTGCTGTAATTTCTTTTCGTCCCCACGTTTATTCTTGGATTAACTGGATAGTGAATTGGTTGTATAGTTTTTGTAGACAATGAACAAGCTCTTTTGTCCTAAATAATGTTTAAAATTTCATTTCAATTTGGATGTTTTTGAAGTATGTAATATATTAGAAAATACAGTCGATTTCAATGTTCGCTTTTGGGTCGTTCTGATAAATCTTCCAGTTATTAAGTAGCGTATGCTGGATAATATTGTTCTTTAGGAAATATTTTGTGTAAACAATTTCCATAAACGAAGAATTGTTGATTTTTACAATAATTACTTTTTGACTTTTAAGTTTCTTTGAACAGCTTTACTATTCATTGTTTGCATTTTAATCCATTCGTACTTAGCAGTTTAATCAACTCTCAGTATAGTCCCAAATATTTTCACACTAGTTGTGTTTGAAACCGTACCATATTTACGTACCTCGACAGCTTTCAGACTGAGCACAAGTATCAAATATTTTTCTGTACCTGCCTTGGTCTAGTATGCAATTGATTTTTAATGAGGGAGTATATGTTTCTGAATTCAAATCATATTATTCGTGGAGAATCATGTCGAATAGATCTTTTAACAAACCTGTTTTCGGAAAATTTGATAAAAGTGGGTAAATTGTACAGTTTCCTTTAAACGACATGTAAATCATCTTTATTTCAAAATTAGAAAATACTTGATTAATGACCATTTATCATCTCCTTGCTTTTTTTGCTATAAAATAAGAGGTATTTAATTCATTTAAAATTACAATAAGTACAAACAATTAATTTATTTTAAATGTATTTTTTAAGTTTTTGAATGCGTATGTTCGTTTCATGAATTTGTTTGAATGTGTACGGAGATAAAATTTCAGATACGAAATGAATAAAAGCTCATAACAATATATTAAGGGATATTTTAACTACGCAAAAGTAATTTTACTTAGAAAATTTACACTAGTCTTGTTTCAAAACTTTCATTAACGATTTTAATTAGATTCTTTGCTTCAAGTAAAATAATTTTGAATGGATTGACAGTTTCGATTATTACTAACAGTGAAGATTGTTACTAACACTTTGAGATATACATATGTGGATTTTAAAAACAAGAACTGTAACGAAAATAGTTTGTTTAAATCTAAACATTTTTGAATAAAACATAACAATTATTACCTCCATTTTGAACGAAAATAAAACTAGCATAGTTTATTTGTGTTGTCTTATATAGATTCTATTATGTATGGATTATTATTTTTTCCAAACTTCTTTTTACCCTCTGAGTGTTGTGTAGGCAATATTCCACCCTGGAGTTTTCTTTGCATGTGTTCTGATCAATTCCTGGTTCGTCGTGGATCAGTGGGTTTGCCCACTGCGCTAGCAATCTGCGAGTTGTAGTTTCGCCGGTTCGTTTCCTCCCTGTGTGAATTTTTCTCTTCTGTGTCAGTAAAATTTCCTTGTTTATATCAACTTGGTCAAATCTGGCCCATGCGACATAAAACTCTTAAACCAGCCAACCAATCTGATTAATTCCAGAGCCTAGTTATTTATTACACTGTGTTTAAGCACATCCACTTAAAAAGTATGTCTGAAATGGCACCGAAGTACAACATTTCGGCAATTAAGGAAAGAAATGTTAAAGTGCTTTCGACGCCTAACTTACTGCTCCTAATTTCTAACCCTGGATTCAAACTCGGAATATACTCTCTTTTATATCACCCTCATGGTCATTTCTCAAGCCTCGCATATTATAAGAAAGAAAAATAGCATGACATATTTTATCTCTTTTTCCTCTCCCTTTTTATCTGCCGCGCGCGCTCTACGTCATCAAAGAAACGCGAATACCTTGAAAACTCGGGAAGAAAAGACGGGAGAAAGAGAGATGGGGATGCGGCGTTGCCAGGGCAACTGGGGTGGGCCGTGATTGGCAGCGCTCCCGCGCATCCGATCCGAAAGCCCGGAGTCGGGAGAAGATCCGGAGCAAAACTGATGCTCCCAGAGCACATCTCATCGCGCCTCCAGAAGAAGAGGCAGCATCTTCATCCCTCTCTTCTCTGCTTTTGTGTGATGCATCCCTCTCTCTTCCTCATGGCATCCCCGCTCTCCTTGAGGTCCGCAACGGACACGCAGTGACCCCCTCCCCATCGGCTGCGTCCCGCCCGGAAAGGACACCTTCAAGAAGGTCAACACGTGGCCCCCTCCCCTTTATCACCAGAAAGGAAAGGAATCGATTATTAAAAAATAAGGAGAGGTTGGAAAGGTCTGGGTTTCGTGTACGGTCTTGTGATCCGTTGCTAAACAGGTGAGGCAATGCACATGTGCTTGACCTTTCTGATAGTTTATAAGTAAATTTAGTTTCTTCTAGAACATTGCACGTCAGTGGTTGTCAACTCGTTAATGATATCTTGAAATTTGGATGTTAAATGTATTTTGCGTCTATTATCTTAATATATTGCTTCAGTTAGTGACGTTCTCAAACTTGAGTATATTCTGTGTCTCAATGGTTATTTTGTTTAGTGGAAGTAGTAGCGTCTCAAAATTGGGATTGAATGTATTGTTTCTCAATAATAGTTAATCTGTCTATTGAAGTTAGTGAGACATCTTAAAATAAAGTCATTGGGTGTATTTCGTCGAGATATCTCGTCCATCAAGATTGCCCAACTTTGCTAATGACGAGATACCTCGTCATCAAGATATTGCCGACTTTTTGATGGTGACGAGATCAAGATCTGGTCAGTTTTCTTTTTAATGAGATAGCTCGTTCATGAAGATCTGGTTAGTTTGGCTAATGACGAGATACTCATCGAGATAACCACCAGGACGGTTAAAGCTTCTTCCAATGACATTAGTGACGGCTCAAAGTTGAAATGTGGAATATATTATAAATGTCTCAATCGTTATTATGCCTTTAGAAATTATTGACAGCTCAAAAATCTGTCGTATAGTATATTATGTGATTAAATGTTTAATTTTTTATTGGAAGAAGTAGCCAGTCGAAATTGGGACTGAATATATTGTGTCTCAATAATAGTTAATCTGTCTATTGAAGTTTATGATAGCATAAAAAAGACTTTAAATGTGTTATATGCGTTTAAAGCTTTTTCCGATGACGTTAGTGACGACTCAAAATTGAGATGTGGAATATATTCTAAGTGCCTCAATCGTTATTCTGCCTTTTGAATTTAGTGACAGCTCAAAATTTAGTCGTAGAGTATATTTGTGACTTAAAGGCTACTTTGCTTATTGGAAGTAGTAGAGATTGAAAATTAAGACTGAATATACTGTCTCAATAAGAGTTAATCTGTATTGAAGTTAATGACAGCTTAAAAAAGACATTGAATGTGTTATTTATGTGTTTAAATCTTCCTGTGAAGTTAGTAATGCCTCAAAATTGAGACTGATTGTATTCTGTCTCAATTGTTAATCTTCGAATTGAAATTGTTACTTCCGTTGCATCGTTGGGTTTTACGAGAAAACGGCACAAAATCCAAAAACGCAAGAGGTGAATTATTATTTTTTGTGATCAGTCCAAATTGTATTCTGTCGGCAAAAAAGGCAAAAATTGCTAGCTTTTAAGATTTCAAGCACAAATCTTCACAAAATGCTAAATGCGCAATACATTGTCAGTCACCAAAACGCATTTATGTCAACTATCTTTTTGGACTTGTTTTCCTTTCTTTGTATAAACTCACGATAAATTCCTCGTTTCTTTTCCAAAACTGAGTATGTTGCAATTAACATCGAGTGTATGATAGCTGAATTACTAGTCTGCAAAATTTCTCTTGAAATTACGAAATTATTTTTAAAAATTAATTTATATGATCAGAAACGGATTGCGCGAGTTTATGGAATTAGATTGGAATAAATGAAAAGTTGTTAACTACTGGTGTGTATGTTTGCTATAGAAAACGAAGAATTCTGCAATGACTAGTGTCCTTTATGCTACTTTGATGCAATGCATTTATTGTTACATGTTAGGAGTTATTAATGTTTCTAATTTGTATAACACCATTGTTTTAAATCGACAGATTTCTCTGATTGAGTCATATCTATTGTCTGTTACGGGTGTTTTCTCCCTCCTTTATTACTTTCTATTGAAAATAGATAATTGAATTAATCGATCATGATGTAAAAATTGTGTCGTATAGTTATGTGACGCATGATAATTCGTGGGAATTTAATAATTTTCTGAAAACTTAAGTGTTGAATAATTTTGGATGACATCTGTAAAAGTAACATGTGGTTGTCATTATTGAAGTAGATATATTTGACTGAAATGACGACTTTGACGGTATACATCATTTGTCGTATGATTCTTTCAAACTATGTAGAATTATTCGATGATGTCTTAATGTAACTATTAAACTATATCCTTTGTATCGCCTTCGACGATACGAACTTTCACCATTGATCGAATTCAATACATTGGATATCGAATGATACACATTTGAAGATGATAGATACGTTCTGTAACTTTTTTCAATGATTCAATAATTTTTATTTTTGATTAAATATGCTTTTATGCGTGTTCGCTTGGGGCGAAATGCACTTTCAATTAAATTCGAATTAGCAGAGTTTAACTGTTATATAATTCAATAGATCGATTTCTTCATGTTTACTCGCTCTAGCGTGTAATGATACCTCTTGAAAGTTTTATGAATTTTTACTGAATTTTGTTTCTGTTAAATAGTGTTAACTTGTTTTTGAAGTCATTAACATTCAGTAAGGTTGATCGAAAGAATTATGACTGAAAATTTGCGAATCCATTACTGTTTTTGTATTATTTTAGTGGTATGCAAAACTATTTTGACAGATACCTATTTAAGTACTGATAGAGGTGTTATTGATCTTTAAATTTAAGGAATGTGGATTTCAGTTTGCATGCTTACAGCATGTTTATTCATAATAAATTCCTTCCTGTGTACATTGTGGTTCTTTGTGAACCTTGAGAGTAATGGTTGTTTGATAATAATTTTGTTAATCGTAAGACATTTTATAGTTTAGGATATAATTACAGTTATCACCCATACTAATTATGCTGAAATATCTGGCTGTACGAGTGATATTTGATTTGATATATTTATTTAAAACTCAATTCAACTTCTTATATTCTGTATTACTGTAAATTGAATATCGTTATAAATTGAGCTAAGTATATATATGTGGTTCATTATATTTTTATATTTTGAAGTATATTCATGCGCTATAAGATTAAAATTCCTTTTAATTTTAAAAGTATATAATCTTAATGTAATGTGTAATATAATCGCATTGAGTATACATTTGGAAAACTGCATGATCTCTTTATATGGTTACAAAACGAGAAGACAGAAAGTCGACTGATGATCTGAGACACTGCGTTACTGTGAGTACTCGAAGTCTACAAAATTTCAGGAAAATGTTTGTAGCCGTTTGCATGCAGTGAGGATACACACATACAGAGACACGAAACGCGAAAACTAGCCACCGATTTTGCATTAGTGACTCAAAACTGATAAATAACTTGAAATGGGACGAAAATATTCAATGTACAAGCAAACACTCTGTTTTTATATAGATTGGTTCTATATTCTTGGAAGAATTGTTTATATTTTTCTTATTTTCCAATTAAAAAGAAGCTCATTCACAGAAGAAAGAATTGAAGCTCATATCACGCAAAACAAATGTTAGAAAAAATTCGAATTATGTATTGAGCCCCCCCCCCATTTGATTTTTAACATTGTATTTTAACCTTATATTTTAATTCTTTCTTTTCTCTTTTTGTAAAACTGGTATAGAGAGTACTAGATTTCGTTCAACAATCCTATTTTGTTTTTCTCAATAGCAATATATTTCTATTTAATGTGTTTGTTTATTTTCTTTTTAATAGTGTTTTCTAAATAACATTTGAAAAACTAATTGGTTCTACGCACTGTTAAATGAACATTAACTCGAAATTTTCTCCATAATTCCCTATTGAAAGTATAGTTTGTAAAATTGTAAATTTAACTTTTATTTTGATGAATACCCGTTTCATTTAATTTTTAAACTAGTACATAACACTAGGGACGGGAGTGTGCTGGTGTTACTTAACTACATTTAGTTAATGTATGCAATTAAATGAAATTAAAAACCTTGACTCATTGAGGATAGGGAAGGATGAAATAATTTATCTTTAGTTAAACTTAGACTGCAACTTTGAAAATTTATACATCAAACTGTTAGTCATAACCTTTCAAAATAAGATTTATTTTAGATTACGATTTAGAGAATTCCGGCATACATTTAAATATGATATTTTAAGTAAACATTCTATTAAAATACATACTTGGATTCTTGTGTTATGTACCCATAATAAAGACTCGTTATTATTTACCAATTCAGCATAACTTAATTTGAATACTACTAGAATAGAGAATCAGATATAAATTAAATTCAATCAGCAATATTTAAATGTTATCAAATTGTGTTTTACATTTTACTCCATAAGCATTATAAAACTGAGTGATGATATTCGTAGCTGCTTGATGTTATATTGTTGAAGTGTTTCTAAAATATATAAACACAATTATATCATGACTTCAAAATCACGTCATCAAAATCTAAATTTGCATTGACTACATTCAGAAGACTCAAACGTACGACGCCTGAAATAGATTCTTTGTTATCGATATAAATCTGATGTATATATATATATATATAAATCTCAAGTAAATGCTTTTGCTTATCTATACTAAATTTCTTTACTTACTTTTATCTATCTTTCACAATGTACTCTGTTTGAAAAAATAAACTAGAATTCTGATTTAACTCGACATATCTCTCTTTTATTGATAGACATCAGTAAAAGCCATTTATTTCATATTTTTATTAACTCTTTCATTTCCTAATCTCTCTTGCGATACCATTCATGTTATTACTGTCCTCGTAAGAATGCCATAGCAGTCACTTAGGTGGAGAAATGCTGCGAAATAATAATAATAGCAATACCTTTTATGTTCTTTTCTGACGCCTTTTAGTGCCTCCAAGCGATAATAATCTACGATCCTTTGACATTCCCCCTTCAAGTTTTTCCCCTGCCATCCAGTTTCCCCTGTAAAGCAAATATTTTCTGGAGCCGATTCTGCAGTCGCCTGCTAAATGGCCATTACAATGCTATAAGGCGCATGGTATGTGGGAGGGGAGCTTCCTTCTCTGACCGGGATTAGATCTACAAAACATCAGCTGCTATCTCTCTGTTCTGCGATGGTTGGGAGAAGAAAGGCTTTTTGGGGTGCTGTACTTGAAAAGTGAAGTTTATTCCTAGAAAATAACGTTGAAGATTAAATTCTTTACGATAGGTAAAAATTTAACCTATAGCATTATTTTCTACACACATCAAATGATGTGTGTTCTGAAACCACACAATCATTTGATGTTGGATTTCCATCCACTCATCAAATGATTGTGATTTCAGAAGGATTGGTACGATCGTTTTTTAAATTTATATCGTCGGCTTAGAGCACAAACTCATTAACTAACAATTTTTAGAAGGCACTAAATGCTTATTTTCATAATGATGAGAAATATAGTCGTGTCTCAATCTGTTTAAAAGATACATAACATCAAAATGATTATAATTTTTATTTTTTGACCTTAAAACTAAAAGCTAGTCTTTAAACAGCTGTACGGTAAAATATTAGTTTTATCACTTAATGAGCTTCTGCTCGAATCTGACGATATGTGCTACATATCTGCCACATATGCTCTTTATTACCACCGTTTTGGAAATGTGCGGCAAATATACTATTCGTATCATAGGAAAAACGTTAAATAGAATTGTATGTTCTTTGTTTTTCGAGGCAGAAAGCGGAGTACAAATGCAGTAATATAATGACATTAAAATTAAATATAGATGTTGTCTAAAGAAAATAAAATTACTAGCATTGGTTAATTGAATTGTATAATCATCGGCGCAGATTCTTGCCATGCGTGATTAAAACCTTACATTAAGTTAAAAAATCAATTTTTATCATTTGGTAATCACTTCTGAAAATGTATTTCTTTTTAGCATGCTTCCTGCGTTTGTTACTTCGGATATTTTATTGATTGTCTGCTTCGAAGTCGGTAAAGTAGTATCGAATAATTAATGACTTGTAAATAAAATAAACTGAAAACGTAGATCCTAATTCTTACCTAAAAGATTCATAAGAGTAGTTCCCTATTAAATTTTGTCTTTACCTGCTTATTCACTTGATCATAGACATTATTTAAAAATGTTTTTTATATAAAAATTTACTGAAGAAATTTCTGTTTAGAATGCGCACTTTGGAAAGTTATTAATCACTTATAAACATTCTAGTTTCCAAGTACTCTTAAAACGTTTCTTGTTCGTATGTTTTAAATAAGAAAAATATTACAAATTTTAACTTGAAATATTAAGTATTGCTACTTAAATTGAAGATACTAACTTATATTCCCATCAAACATTTCATTGAAATAGATGCACTGAATCAGTTTTTCCTATTTTAAGTTTCCAGGAAGCATGCAATAAAAATAGCTATTTAATGCAATCGCACATTTTTAAACTTGTCTTGGTTTTATTTTTGCCCTTTTTATATGACGCTATATTCTCCGACCTAGCGTTCTACATAAAGTAGCGTCGCTTATAAAAACGTTATTTCAGTAAACACCAGCGTGTTTGCTTACCCTTTCAAAGAGAAAAAACTTACAAACATATTTCAATACAAAATAATTTTTAATGGAAAAAAAAGCCTTTAAAACTTCCCCCCTCTACGTAAACTGTTTGTTTTGAAGACTTACTCGGTGTCCTATTACCAAAAACAGAATTCCATTTACTAAGAAAACAAAAGCGTAAATCCCCAATTAAATTTCCAAGAAGGAAAACTCACGTCACCCGCGTTTTTCCCACTGAATAATACACCCCATGCGCCCTTTATGTGTTTCCAGTACATATTTAACATCGACTCGGCCTTTCGCAATTAGAAAGGCAGATGACGTAATTCTTTGTTCTTAACCCTGCTGAACCCCTTCGCGATCAATAATAACTGTATCCCCTGCTTTCGCTTTGACTCTTCTGTTCTCGGCCCTGCTCCCAAGTGCTTTCTCATCTACCAACTACAAAGCTGCTCTCTCTAATTATTTCCCCTGCCTTTTTTTGCGCCCAGACATCCCTAATTCCCTGATCCTTGCGCAACATTGTAACCTTCGCGTTTCTTTGCGCTTTTTTTCTTCGTCGTCCCTAGTTCCTTTCCTTTTTCCTTTCTCATTCATTTCTGCTCCATGGTGGAGTTCTTTACTTCATTAAGAGATTGGTCGGCGTGCGTGAGATTCGAATTGAATAAGAGGCCGATGTCGGGACGGCTGTAGTGGGAGTATTGTCTCTTTCCTCTCGAGATGGGGTATGTTTTACGTTGAGAATTGGGTGTGTATTTGGGTGGGTTGTGTTGGTCCCTCTGAGCGTTGCGAGATTCCCAGCAGTGTAGTATTGCTTTTACCCCACAACACACATAATGACTAGATAACCGCATCGATTGGTTGAAAGCATCTCAGAGGTGATAGGCTATCACTCGGTTGTACCAGCTGCACCCCACCCTCTTACTAGCACAACTTGCAAGTCCCTGTTCATATTTACGAAAGCTTGAGGAAGCACAAATTTATTCTGAACTATGACCTGGAGACAGGGCATTCGGCCCAGGTGCTTCGCAAAATATCCACCCACGTCCATGAGACGATTCTACCGGTCTGTAAAAGGTCGAAACCTGGTAAGAAGTCATGCAGAGAAGACTAGAGCGGATATATGCGCGTGCACCCCTCAGAGCTTGGTCATCGTTGAAAGACACATAATCGTTAAATAACCACAACTGTTGGTGGAAAGTATCCTTGGAAAGATTCTATTGGTTGAGAAGATCAAAACTGGAAAATGCAGGGAAGTATATAAAATGTGAAGGAAAATTGAAGGAAGTTGTATAAAATTTTAAAATATTAATTTAATTTTCTTTTCAAAATAGAATTTATTTTTAATTATATTTTCCACAGTACCTTAACTAACCCTTAAGAGGCCTTGTTTCTTATCTATAATTATAATAATAATTATAATAATATCTATAATTATTTGTGTTAAAATAAAACCGAAACATTAGATTTTTTTTATCCTTTCTCAAATTGATATTTTAACGCATTCTTCAGTTTTTCCTTACCATTAACTTAAAATATTGCGCGATACAATACAGGTCACAGTAAGCAATGTTTCAAAAGCGATTTGACGAAACCATAAATTAAATTTTAATGAGTATTTGCTTCTGTGTTCGTAATTGTCTGACCATTATTAAATATTTCTTTTTTATACCTGCTATTATTTTATACGTACCTTAGTTTAACCCTCAGCTTTCTAATTGCAACAAATGGTATTCGTAGTGCTACCACAGGCGACTCTGCAACTATTTTTCAACCTTGGCGACTAGGGGATTTTTTAAAGCAAAATCGTCTCAAAAGTTCCTATTTTCAAAATTTTAACGACTTTTTGAAAATTCATCACAGATCAACGAAAATTTACTCCCCTTTCTTTTAACTTATAGACGGGAAAAAATATTTTTCGGATTTTTCTTCCGGTTGAAAATTCTCCAAGGGACGTCAATTTCGAAGTTTTGGCTTCAACTCGTGGCAACCTTGAAAGAAAAACATCGGAATCTGGCTAGTAGATTGCCGTGAAAACCTTTGGAAAATATTAAATTTTTAATTTTGAAATTTAAATTTCTTGGCTAGATCTTCAACGTCTGTTTATACTTAATTAGCACATTTTGTGTTTTAGCCGATTAATTTTGTATCTCATCAACAAAATTGGGGTTATAGAGGAAACTTTTTACTACAATTTTTAGGAATTTTTGATAGTAATGCTACTATTTCACAAGTACTTTGGCTGTGGCAGTTCCGTAGTCTACAATCCCACAGCTTTCTAATTGCAACAAATGATATATATTATCCATTTTCTTGATAAAGTACCCCACATTTATATTTATTTACAGCCACTCTTTTGGTACGATACTTACAAAGCATTGATGGACACAGCTCTGACATGGGTCATAAAGCTAAGCCCCCCCTCTAATGTAGAAAATTGCCTCCCTCAGTGAGGATCCTTTCATCTCTTCCTTGACACCTCTCTTGAATTTTTATGGTTTAGGAGCGAAAGATTTTGTTTGCCCCAAACGAGAACTTTCCGTCGTCTCTTAACTGCTGTCGGCCGTCGCTGTCGTTAAAGAGGGCCTTTTAGGAGGACCGCTGTACGTCGCCGTATGCACTGAGCGGGCCTTGTCTCCTTAACGGAACTGCATTGACGTAGTGCCGTCGTTTAACGGGTTTATAGTCGGAAAGCGATTATGATCGAGCGACGTAAATGCCCCCTGATTGCCGTAAGCCCCTAGATCGCCCGGAGGAAGACTTTTGTCAAAAATGTGTGGAGATAGACTGTTGCTTTTATGGCAGCAAATTGAGTAGATTGTCCATAAATATCTGGCGAGAAATTTGGATCTTATGTCTCCGTCGGGAGAAGCCGGCTTCTTTTGATGTTCTTGATGTAATAGTTTACCGACAGCGATTGTTAAAAGTTCAAAGCAATGCAGAATTCATTGAGAATAGATTGGTGTTTGTAATACTCTTATTTTTGAACTGTCTGAGCTGATAGATTTGGCTCATAAACGGATGATAGACTAATAGATTTATAAAAATTAATAGTACCTTCCCCTTCTTTGCTTCAAAGTAGCTTTATAAAAAAAAATCTTTGAAACAATTTATGATATACTTTATAATAAAAGATATAATATTCGAAACTATGGTATTACTTAAAATTATTTGTAAGCACACTTGTCAAAAGTTTTAGAACTAAACCGTTAAAATGAAAAAATCTTACAATTTAAACCGCTTCATCCTGAAGGCACATCAGTACCATTCTCGCGTCACACTTGCGACGAATACCTGCTATAAACCATTTATGATGTTGACGATATTGGACTGGTAGCATTTATTAGTTCGATTTACCACTCGTAGAATATCTATGAAATCTAATTGACATTCTGCACTGTATTTAACCAGCAGAAAATTAAAACAACGTTGAAAGTCCACATGACACGCACCGCTGGTTGTTAGACTGGGTATTAGACTGCCAGCGTTTATTAGTTTGATTTACTTCTCTTGGTTCTCGCTATGAAATCTAATTGACATTCTGCACTGAATTCAACCAGCAGACGAATTGTCAGGGCTTTAAAACGACGTTCAGAATCCGCATGACTCGCTCCGGTGGAACGCTGGAGGTCGATTTAATTCCAGACCAATCCTTTCGAAACCCTATCCGCGTGTAATAAATCTCGCCCAAACACACTTGTGCTCGTTGCAAACCGTGAGCATTCGCTAATCGCCCTCTGCTGTCTGCCGGAGGTTTGCGCTTTTGTTATATATTAATTCCTGCCATTTCAATCCGACAAAGACGAATGGTCCGCGGTATATCGAGTTCGCACATGGACTTTTGTCCGGATAGCGTTGTGTACCGATATCGATCGCAGTTAGCGCATGTCAGACCCCGCGAAATGAATGTACCTCGCTCCGATATATCTCCAAGTTTTCCCTTACAATGCGACCATCTCGGCAGCCAATAACAACTGGAGCCATGAGAGATATTAATTTATGAAGATCGATTGTGCACACTTTTCTCTTCCTTCATCCGCCCCCGCTTCTAGTATCGTTTTAGGCCTTGAGAGGAATCACTTTCGAAGCCGAGGATCGTGAGGATGATGTATACGGGAAGGATCGCGGGCCGTTTTTAGTGGCCAATTTATCTAAATTGAGAAATGATTTCGATGAAGGGCGGAAGGGCTTTTCTTTTGCCCTGCTATTGTTGCGACGAGCTTTTGAGACAAGTGCGTGTAAGCGGGCTGTCATTTGTAACGCCGCTGTCGTTTAGTTGGTGTATGCGTGGACATGGGTATTGTTAGGAAATTTCCGTCTTAACGAAAAATTTAGTAGTAGTTTGGTGATGTTGCTGTGTTGAGCCTAGTTTGGCTTGTTGCGGTCATGAAATTAATCTTTGCGCTTTGTTATTGGATGATTTAGGTTCGCTTCTTTGTCGGTGTATCGTTGAATGAAACCGTTTATGACCTGTCGTTGCGTAACTTAGTCAAACTTTAAATTAATAATTCGCTTTTTGAATAATCTCGGTTTGTTAAATCATCGATCAACTTAGGTTGCCTCAACTAGGAAATGTATCCTGTTACGAAGTAGGGGTATAATGAATTCTTTATATTCTTTTTGCGTCTTACAGGAACTGCCCCAGCGGATTCCATCATGTTCTAAAATTCATCCTGCTCAAATTAGCTTCAACACACTTTCAACCCTAACTCGAATTCCAAAAAAAATACCCAATAAGTTTGATTACCTTGTGGTGAACTTAGCCACCACTGCAAAAATTAACTTACAATACAATAGTATATATAATAGTGTAACCCAACCCCACCACGAAGAACTTTTTTATAGACAAAGTTGCACTCACTCGTTCTTGCAGATGGCGCTCGCCTTATTTGGCGCACACTTCGATGGATGGTCCACGATATTTGGTTGAATTGCAGATGCGATGTTAATCACTTCCAACAACTGTCTGAAACCCTGTGATAACATACACTACTCCTATACCAACACAGCTTCACTATTTGTTGCTGCTCAGCCTTATTTCAACAAAACTGCCGACTATACTCATATTCAGGTGCTAAAGGCAACACAGGACAGTGTACGGTCGCAAACTTTCATTGCTTGACCACGCATACGGAAGTACACCCGTGATCTTAATACAGTTCTCGCGGTCTCGCAATCGACAATTAGTCAACAAGTAGTAGCATATATCGAATTCAGTCGCTCTAAATTCTGGGTGGGAGAATATTGGTGAATTAGCCACGCTGCAAAAATCAATTCAGAATACAACAGTATATATCGCAGTGTAACCCAACTCCTCCTTTCTGGTACACAAAATTGCACTGTCTTTCTGAAATCTCAAGTTAATGAGATCCATTAATTCTTTTTTTGCTGATATCACATACAGAACATACCACATGCCACCGGATATCGTCACTTGTATACAAAAACTATATAACTCAATTTTTTGGGTTTTGAGAGAAAGGGAAAAGCAGTTTCATGTGTCGCAGTGTTTCATAAACCTACGTTTTCCAATATTCGATAGATATTGACTCTTTACCTCTAAGTTGAAAGCCCTTGCCATTAAATTCTGTATTACTACAGCTTCATTTATTTTATTATAACTAAAAAATATTTTTCTAGTTGCCAAGTTCTTGCATTCAGGTAACGATATTGAGATTGGAATGGAAAAAGTAGCAACTGATGCTACAATAATTGAATTTGGGTAATTAGTCTGTCTAATCGTTGAGTTTAAACGAAGTTTTTCTTATGATACTATTTTTAAATTGCCCTTTATGTATTGAAATTGTTACGCGTTGAGAATCACGGATGTAGGGTATTTGCGAAAAATCTCTTCTGACCAGGGATGACCTACTACAGGGATGATAAATACTTCAGCCACGAAGAATTTAATGTCAAATGAGCATTATTGGTAAGTAACCTAACAAAATGCAACTTGCCATCTTGGAGAACCTTTTGGTTGCTAACTACTCAAATTCCTTTGTTACTCAATAAATGTTCACAATTTAAATGCATTTCAGTTTTCTAGCTTTTCCATATGAATTTTAGAACACAGATGAAAGAAATAATATGACCACACTTAAGATTTTTTTAATAAAAAACTTGGGTCCTTTTTGGTACTTCACAAAATTTGAAACATTTAAACGAAACACTATAAATTTGGCAGAATAGAATTATCGTGGTTGTTTACAAAAACCTTTATTCGTCAGTTTTTCTTGAAGTGTTTGAATTAATCAAGATGATTAAATATATGAAAATTATATTTGTAAATTCAATAACTCTTTACAATATTACTATGGTGAATATTATTGTTTAAATATAGTTTAGTTTTATCTAAACATTATATTCAATTACAAAATTTACTTTTATTAAAAACAAATAATATATGGTATTGATGAGGATTTAAAAAATATTGATTTCGAAAAAAAAAAAAATTTCATTAATAACCATAGCTGGATACGTTTTTAATGAAATAAAAAACGTTGAAACGCACAATTCAATACAAACATCGTTTGAATATATTTATATATACTGGTGTTAAAATATACAAAAATATCTGCTCATAAGCGGTTGAATATATTAAAATCATGGAGATGCATAGTTTATTTATGGAGTTCCAAATATATAATACAAGCAATGACAGAATACATCTACGAGCATATCTAGAAAAGAGAAACACTCGTCCATATTTCACTCTAATTCATCCCGAGCTTTCTGAACTAGGAATGAAACTTCTGCATTTTAAGCTTCACATACAGTAAACAGAAAACTTTCCCATTCTAAATCCCCAAAGCTGGAATTTAAAATCAAATTCCATCGGGTACTCTCGCTCTCTGAAAGTCCAATCGTAATGGAAAGTAAACACAAACAACTCAAAACACTGCGTCGACGGATTTAGTTGCGCAAACAAAGCTTACTCGAGTTGCTGAACTATCCACCTCTCCTACTCGTAACAGAAATAAAAAAAAAGAAAGTAAAGATCTTCTATGAGACAAAGCAGACAGATATACTCTCTCGAATCTACCTCCTATCACTTAAAGGACTAGGTTTTTTTTTCTCTAAGCCAGCTGGCAATTTTTGAAATAAATGCTCTGTCGTCGCCGACAGACAGCAAGAGTAAATTAAATTCTTGCAAGATTTACGAGACCGTTACTTGAGAGTGAGGACACTATATTAGATGAAGGAATTTATATATTTATTGCTTGATGTGATTTTGGGACGGATGTTAAATAAGAAAGCTTTCTTCCCGATTAAACAGATCTATTTATTAGTTGTTTGAGAAAATACTCTTAGGAAACTCAAACCGTTCAATTTTCCTTAGGGACGCAAATAATGCTTCTTCCCTTTTTCCATGTTGGAATGCCATAGGGGAGGAGTACCTAACAAAACACTGTAAAATCGAAAAACTGGCATTCTAAAAAAATGTCTTTTTTAAGTTTGCAAGGAATTATTTGCAAGTATCATTTCATTTAGGAATCAATTCCTAACTAAGAACTTAATTTTTTAAACAAGCATTCCGTTGTAGCAAAATCAACTTTAATCCTCCAAGTGATTTCGACGAGATATCTCGTCCATCAAGATAAGACCAATTTTGCCAATGACGAGATATCTCGTCATCAAGATGTTGCTAATTTTTTATGACTAGTTCAAGATCTGGTCACTTTTCTAGTGACGAGATATCTGATCTATCAAGATCTGGTCAGTTTTGAGTGAGCTCATTTTCAGCTTTGTTGGCCAAAAATATTTTTAAATCGTCTCTCAAGTCTTTTAAAATTTGTCAAAAATATTTTATTAATCTTTATTTAAAAAACGTTTTCAAATCGTTGAAAAATGTTTTTAATTTATTTGTTTTAATTTAAAATAACAAAAATGAAACAGACATTCCATTGCAAAATTTGACAGTATGTGTGAAATAGAAAGTACTCAAACTACCAATAAGCATCCGGGCTAAACTAGAGATTAAATAAACCGCTTTTACTTCATTGAGTCTGATGTACAGAACGTAAGATTACTATGTCCTAGAACTGGTAACATCAAAATAATAGGATCGACAACATGTAAACAATGTTCGAGGGACAAGCATTCATTTTCCACAAGGAGAAATATTCCTTTAGGATCTAAGCCATTTTTTCCTTGTACATTTCATTCATGTGAGTTTTTATTCAGTGGAAGGTTAAAATTATGGTAAGAAGGTAAAAATGGAATTTATTCCGTATCGAGCCCACACGATATGGGAATAAATGTTTAAAGCCTTCAGGTCGTGGATTTAAGAGATTTCTAAATCAGAACTCGTTTTGGGAGAAAGGCTCCATTGACTGAATCCTCGAACAGTGAACGGGTTTTAGAAAATAGTTTATTGCTCTACGGTCATTTTTTTCTGCTCCACGAATGCTAATTAGACCGACGCCTGCGGTTTTTGAAGTGGATTCCGAACCACTATGAACATCTTCATATCGTGATTCGAACCCACTGCCTCTTGAACCGAGGACCAAAGCTCTAACCACTCCATTTATAAAAGTTCTGGATAACTCACTGCCGTTCTGTTAGAGTTCAACATTCATCGGAGATAGAGGGGCCATTGGCCCAGGTTCTCCAGAAAAGAAAATACCGTCCAGAACCACTCCACCTAATATTATAAATTTTAACTCTTATTAATTAAATTTTATTAATAAGGTTTTTATTAATTTGTACATTTTATTATACTCCTTGTTTTTTTAATTGATCGGGAACCATTATGGCACAAAAAATCTCTTCATCGTTCGTACTTTGAAAGGAATCCAATCTAACAAAACAATCTGTTCTGCCATTCAGTTCATCCTCTTTCCTGTCGCTTATGAATTGTGTTTGCTCTCCAGGAGAGAGGGTCGCAGGAGCAGACGTCCGCCATTGATTGTCCTTGGGCATTACCAAAGGCATTTCTGGGTCATTTCCTGGGAGGTCGATTTTGCCGGCCTTATCACGATAATCTTCGGTAATCCCGCTGCTTTTCCTCCGTACCCACACATCCATTACTGCCCGTCCGATGGGCATCAGGTGCTTCGCTTCCCGCTTTTGCTTTTTCTGCTCTTGCGGACGGACAATTCTGCCCGCCGCTCATTAGATAGATAGATGGCGTATTTTCATAGGAAGGTTTGTTTCCTAATGTGATGTGTTTAAGGTTGGGATTTGAAAATGATGGTTCCGAAAATTGGATTTCATGGAGGTAAGATTCCGAGGTTTCTTACAGTGGCGTGGAGTCCACGGAAGCCACTGATAAAAAAATAAAATTCGGAAAAATTTGATGGCAAAAAAAACAGATCGATACAATCTGAAGCAAACTGCGATTTTTTCTTGTAAGTCTGAGTGAGACATCGCCACTTTCACGACTCAATGGGTTTTGCCCAAATAGTGGTTTTGCTACCAACTTGTAGTGATGTACATCAATTATCTCACTCACCATTTTACGATTTGCGCTTTAGCTCGCATACACGAAGAGCTCTGTTTAATAATGTTTCCCCGTTTTTTCGGATTTTTTATTGAGTCATTAAAAATTTTATATCCTTTCGTATCTTTGGATTAAAATATTTTTTTTTATTTCACTAACGTAAGTGGCCCAGGAATTCATGTTATTTGTTTATTGTCGAATGGCAACAACTAATTTAAGTCTTGTGAATTTGTTCCGCTTAACGAATAAATTAGAACCTAATTAAAATTTAAACAAACTATTTCATAATTCGGAAAGTTAATCAGTTAATGTATGAGCTCAATACTTTTGATCATAACTTTTGTATTAGTTTTCTCGTATGTTTTAATCAAGGCCACGGTAAAGTAGCAGATTTGTAACCGAAGGGCTGCGAGTTCGAAACTCGATCCAACCAAAGATCGTCGTGTACGTGGGGGCTGGTGCTCGTTAAATTTGCCTAGTATAAATCTAATGTCCTAGCGGTGGTGTGGAAGTTTGGCGAGTGGGGTGCCAGCTCAGGTGTTGACCTCGTCATCTGACAGTGGTTCAAAAGGACCAGGTGTTGTGTCTTCTGATCTTTCCCTTCGGAAGTAATCCCGGGCCTTTGCCAGTAGCCCATTGTGATGATCAGGTGTGACGTTAATTCAACTACCAACCTCCCATCTATTTTTAACCCTCTTGGTGGTTATCTCGTCATTAGCAAAATTGACCAGATCTTGATCTCGTCATTAAAAAATCGACATCTTGATGAGATATCTCGTCATTAGCAAAATTGTTCAAATCTTGATGAATGAGGTATCTCGTCGAAACCACCTGGAGGGTTAATCTTGAATCATTACCTACATTCCTTATTTCATTCCCCACACTTCAAGCCTGATTCCACTCTCACCGAAAAAATCCGATGCTAAAAAATTCCTCTCCACCTTATGTTTCATTTCTCCGCATTCACAAAGTACGATGGATAAAAATAGGCCCGATCGTTTTGAGTAACAATTCATTTTGTTACCTTTTTGTCCCCCCCCCCGACAAATTATATATATGTAACACTAGAGATAAGCAGTTGTAACTCCAATTTTATCAATCTCTATAAATATAGATAAAGAGGTTGAAAAAATTGATGTTATGACTGTTTACCTCTGCAGTACAGATTTATTAACTTTTATACCACCTAACATCTGTTTTAATCTTAAAACATTACTATATTCCTTGGTGCATTCCCCCACCTTTAAAGCCGGATTCCACTCTCACCGAATAAAATCCGATGCTAAAAAATTCCTCCCCACCTTATGTTTCATTCCTCCACATTCACAAGGTACGACGGATAAAAATAGGCCCCGATCCTTTCGAGTAACAATTAGTTTTGTTACCTTTTTGTTCCCCCGACAATGCCTCCACGGGCTTTCACGCACGATGGGCGCCCGAAACTTCTGGGCTTCCTCTCGCCACTTCCTGCTCGGGGAAGCGAAAATAAAATAAAAACCAAGCGGCGGTAATAACCAAATAAAAAGCCGAGGCAACGATTTCACTGCAGGAGAGAGCAGCAATCAGCTATGAAAAGAGAGGTGGTCGGATCCTTGGAGCGTAAGAAGCCCATCCATCGCTTCTTTTTCCCTTCAAATCCTACAGAAAAGGTGGCCGCGGACGTTTGCAAGAGTTGAGCTTTCACGATTCGGCGAGCACTGGCTGCCGAATGAAAAAAGCTTCCCGACACCTACACCCCAGGCCTAAACTAAAAAAGGCGGGCGCCAATAGGAGGGAATCCTTCAATTTCGGACTTTTCTCGTTTCGTTTAGGAACAAATTGAAAAAGGAGGTTTTTTTTATTTGTTTCCCCCTTGCCTTATCTGCTTGGATGAGGTGTGATATATGAACGCTATACATAACCGTGCTGGGAGAGAGGAAGAAACTCCTTTAAAATTGGGAGGAATTCCTTAAGACGGATTGATTTGCCATCTGTCAGGCGGTGTGCAGCCGCCGAAAGGAATTGAAATGTCTGTGTTGTGCGAAGAATAAAAGGTGGATGGGATTGTGTTGGGAATTTGTTTTGGGTGGGATCGGGTTTTGCTTATGTGTGTGATCCGGGGGTGGTTGTTTTGTCCCGGTTTTTCGTGTGCTTTTCCCCGATTTTTCTAGTACCAGATAGTTGATTAAAAATTTTCTCCTAGTTAAATTGCAAAATATTTCTTTGGTCATAGTGGAAAGAATTTGAGATATTTGTTCTTAGATATAGAGCCCACGGACCTTGATATTTGTCCATAAATCCTTAAATTAAACGCTTTGGCATGATGAGGAAGTTTGGAGAGTGGCAATTTCAAGATTGATCCTGGACCGTCTCCAATAGCCTCCTATTGTGTTGCTCCAATGCGACGTTAATTCAACTACCTCCCCAAAAATTAAAAAAAGAAGCCTTAATTTTTACACCCCTCAGGAAGCGAGCTTACTTCCTTGAAGGAAACACGGGCATCACAACCGCGAGGTACACTAGTAATCTGTCTGCCCTTGAGTTTTATCCTCTTTCATTTTTTCATCTCTTTTTCCACCCTCGTTGTCCCTCCCTTGAGTGCATTTCTCTCTTGTATGAGTAAAATTCTTGTGTTTCTGTGTGTCCATTTTTTAACTTTTTTCGCGCGCGTTTTGTTTGGCGTTGCTTGGCCAAGTATCGCCCATTGCGCCATAAAACCCAACTTAACGAATCAACCATCGTTTATACAATATCGCTGCATATTTTATTTCACCTGCATTAAAAAAAACAAGGTCAATGACACTCGTTCAAGGTCAAATGTCACCGAAATTCGATGGCATACTACATATAGGTTAGCTAAAAATTAATGTTAACCAAACTGGGTCTATAGGACCCAAAACTAGCACTCGTGAAAATTTCTTCATCTGCATTCTCGGGCTCATCTACCGTGTGTCTATGAAATGTAGCCTTAAAATTATGAAAAGATATTTGGATAGGCCTTAAGAGGGCTCTAATTGTTTTTCTTGAATAGTAGGAATCCTGTTAGAATGAAGAAGTTTAATCGACTTTATGAAGAAGTAATCTTGGAATACTTTGAACTCATATTTTTGTATGAAATTAATAATTCATATAATTTTTATTTGTTAAGTTTATTTGGATTGTAGTATAGGTATGTATACTTATGATTTGATGCATAAGATTTTAATTTGATCTTTTACTTTTACTGAAATTTATACATATTTTAGAAAACCAGACGAGTCGGTCTTAAAAGCGTCTAATTATGTTAATGCGAAACATTTTGTTCAGCTTAATTTTATTCATTACTGACAATTTCCCTCAGTATCGAGAACTTTCAGCTTCTAACTTATGTCTTAAGCTAATCTGAAGTAATAGTGAGGAGAATATCATTTTAAGTTTCATGAATACTTAGTGATACTTCGTGTTCCGAAACATACTTTTAAGTCATTGCGATTTTATTGTCGATAAAATTCCTATCAGTTAAATATTTGCAAGGCAAATATAAATCCTTTTCGTTTCTAGTAAATAATAATGTGTCAGAGGGAAGACAGAGACATTGCTGTTTAAATATTATCCACGAGTTCTTTTCAAAGGATCTTCCCGTGCTTTCAACCGTCGTTGTATCCGATATTCAAGAATTGGAGGCCGTACGATGACCAAAACCGATAATAAGGCAAAGAAATAATGCGGAGTTACTTTTGTGAAAAGCATTTGTGCTTATTCATCGAATTCAACATTTACTAAACATCTAGTGGAGAGTCATCCCCAAAAAGCTTATACCGTTTTTTAACTCTCCAAGTGGTTTCAACAAGATATCTCGTCCATCCAGATCTGACCAATTTTGATAATGACTCGTCATCAAAATATTGCCAATTTTTTTTATGATGACTTGATCAAGATCTGGTCACTTTTCTTCTAATGACGAGATACCTCGACCACCAAGATCTGGTTATCTTTGCTAAAGAAGAGATACCTCGTCGAGACAACCACTAGGAAGCTTAACCCTCTAAGTGGTTTCGGCTAGATATCTCGTCCAAGATCTAACCAAATTTGTTAAGGACGAGATGCCATATGATTAGCAAATTTGCCAATTTTTTTGTGATGACGAGATCAAGAAGATCTGGTCAGTTTTCTTCTAATAACGGCCAATAATATCTGGTTAGCTTTGCTAAAGACGAGGTACCTTATCGAGACAACCACCAGGAGATTAAAATACACCGACAAACCTTAAATCTTTATTTCCTCGTGGTTCCCCCATAAAAGACTTCTTTTTCCCAGCGCCGTATTTTCACCATCCTTCAACAACTTCCCATACCGCTTTAAAGAGTATTCCCTAAATGTAAAATTTTATTGGCCCAGCGGGTTCCTTGGGTACTATCAACAGCAAACGGGAAATTGATGGATAGGCCTTCGATAGCCTGTATCTAAGCAAAACTAGAGCATCCCCTCGGGCCACTTCAAGCGTTAGGCCCATGGACTATTGATCACGACGTCCTCCACCTTTCAAACAACCTGCTTCCATCCCTCTTGTATATAGATGGCCTCACCTCAAAACTTCACTCCATATAGTGCCATAATGCATCAACTTCGGGAACCTTACTTCTTCGCTTCCGGTAAGTGTGTAATGATAGGGATAGGCACTTAGGCAGCCTCCCCCTACCTCACCGAAGAACGTTTCCGGTTGCCCTGGAGTCCAGTTCTTTCCTATCACTAGGACGACGACGATTTCAAAAGTGTTCGGGCTGTTTATCAACCGTGGTTTCTCTCCCTTCTAGCAGGTTGCCTTTGTGGGTTTGGGACTGGGAATAAAATATTCCATTTTTATGTTTAGGATACCTTAGGAGGCTTTATGATATGAGATTTGGTTTTTAGGACAGCAGGAGCGTATTCAGACCCCTCCCCTGAATGTTATTCAGTGGCTTAGTTAGGGGAGAGTGACAGGGGCTATGGGGCTCCCAGCGCCTGTGTCTCAAGGGACGATAGGGCCTTGGTAGCCCATTGAAAGAGTAACGGATTGCCAATCGGAGGTTGCTGGCGCAGCTTGTCCGCTTTTGGACCTTGCGCTATAAAACCCTAACATCCGATCCAACCGGAGGTTGCTAGTTCGAAGCTAGGTTCAACTCGTCGAGTACGCGGCGGCTGGTGCACGTTATGTCTGTTGCGGCCTCATGTTGGCGTGGCATGGATATTTGAAGGGTGGGGTGCTAGTTCAGGTGTTGACTTCTTCATCTGACTGGTATAAAATTACGGGGTGTTGTCCTAGGATCTTCCCTTTCAGGATCCCGGGCCGTCGCCGTTGTGTTGCTCCAGTTCGACGTTAATTAACTATGTACCTCAAGGGTCGGTATTTTAGAAATATTCCATTAAAAAGTATTTTTTCGCTGAAAAAGTATTTTTAAAAGTATTTCAAATCGAAGCACAACATAGTTCTTGTCAGAAAAATATTTTCCAGTGCTATTTGTGAATGAATGTGCTTTCATGTTCTTCATCTTTAGACTCTTAAAATTCAGTCGTACAATGGTTAAAAACCGATTCTTTTTGTATCCCCTGTAATCTTACTGCTATTCAGGAAATAGAGAAGAAATAAAGCAATAAAATTATCTTCTCACTAACGTCCGTAATTTTAAGCAAGACTGGAGCATCTTTGTTCTGGAGACTCGTTAATAAATTAATTTCAATTGACAAATGTATTTAATTTCATCAGACAAAAACAGGATGTTTCTACCAAACCCTTATTGGAGAATATCGGAAACACACTTCTATTGGGGTGATTATTGGGTGGGGATTATTGGGTGACTTCTATTAAGGTGATTCCGATCTTTTTCATGTGAGGCTAAATTGACCATTCGATCTTAGAAACTAAACTTAAGTTTAGAAGCCCAAAAGGAATGTAGATTCGATCCTTGTCTGATCCATTTCTTCCTCTTCAACCATTTACTTGACATTGTTTGGGCCCTTGCGCCGTAAAGTCACATCTATTCTTTTTTTAAATATGCGAAAATGTTTTCCATATAAAATATAACAGATAATGCAACATAACTACATTAACAAATTTAAGGGCCATTTTACTCTTTTGTTAGAATCTGGGAACTTAGAACATTGGGTTGTTTATGCATTTTACTACGACAGTTGTTGACTAATTAAGTTTTGGGTGGTTAAATTTGTTTCATTCATATATGTGCATTTTGAAAAATAAGTTATATTTAAAAGATAATTAGTTTTTCATCTTTTTAGTTTCGTTTATGGGGATTTTCCACGTTGTCAGGCTATAAATTTCCCCTTTATTCTATTAAAATATTTTTCTTTTTCACAAAAAGCGAAATTATGCTCTTTCTCCTAACATAAAAAATAAAGAACTTTTGAAAGAAAAATGTTTTTTGTTTGGAGTTCTGCAGACCTCTCGGGGGAAATTCCATTTTTAGTTCCTTAAGCAACACATGCATTTGGTCTTTGCTCCGCTTTTGCTAATCTGTTCCCGCACGAGGAAAAAAACAAGTAAAGAAAGAGCTGTCGGCAACCTAATCAATAACAGCATTCACTCCCGTTCCCTTTGCATTCGCAACCATTCTTTACTCTTTTTATGCCAGAAGGAAAGGGGAAATAAAAAGCACACACTGTAAAAGCTTTCCATTAAAATGAGTTACATCCTCTCTATGTCACTGTAATAAATACTGTATCGGGTTTTATCAAATTGATCTCGATTTGAATCAACATGAAAAAAAGTGAAGAATGCAAATATGTTTGACACGGGTTTCTTTTTCTGTGTGATGTTAGAAAATTACCGCCAATTTCGTTGCCTGGTGACTGATTTTACAAAGAGGTGTATTTTTTCTGTATGGAAATGCTGGATATTTACTTTTCATACATTTCGTCGCTGTATATTTTGAAAGTACCTTAATTTGTATATTTTTATTCTAATTTCTACAGTCGACGTTTGCAAGGAATTTTCTAGTATTGAAATGGTGAATATCGGCATTTTATTTATTCTCACAAACGAATGATGATCTCCCACTCCTTTGAGTTTTCAAATATTTACTTTTTAACATTTGGTTTAAATTTGTTTCTTTTCATGGATGGATCAATGATCCCTTGAGTGGAAATATGATCCTTTGTCACGGATTAATTTTAATATCATTGACTACTAAACATTTTCACTTATAGATGTTTGTAAATAGATGTTTGTAATTTGTAAAAATGATGCACCTGCTGAAACTTAGGAAAGTTTCACCGCATATATTATTTTTAGTTGCTGTAATTCGCTAAGCGTGAGGTGTTTCGTAGTATCATTTCAATAATATGTGAACAACCTGCAAAAAACATTTCTAGTCGAATACTTGGTGAGAAGAAACCTGACTCGTTCGAAGGCATACGGGTATAAACTATTGGTCAGACATGAGAACGCTCAGGAAATGTTTACGAATGAATAAAAGTGTTTGCAAGTTCCATAACATACATTTTGAGAGTGTAAACTTAAATCTTAACAAAATTGGGAACCCCTTGTGTTTATTTCCAATTTCGTTTCGAACACTCAGTAAACATTTCTTATTAAATGGCAGGCAGGAAAATAAAGTATACAATATAGTTTAGTAACAAAAGTACGCACGAACGATAAATAATATTGATAAGAAAAGGTAAGCCAATAAAGAGAAATAGTTAGCTGCCTATCCGTCCTACTATTGGAAGTAGGGGTGCCGACCAGAAAAGGTTTCGTGTAGAATGCTTGCCAAAACTATAGACCATTTTACCGTTTAAAATGTTGTCCAGAAGCAACCACGTGGACATAGTCTACAATACTCCGATCAATAAATATAATACTAAAGATTTTTTCATTACCATGCTAATTCAACATTTGTCATCCCGTTCTATTTTGGCACTACAAGGGTGGAATTGTGAATCACTTGGCGTTATCCTGGTTCACCATAGGGGATGGGTTCACTTTACACCTCATTCATAACATACATTCAAGGCAGAACCCGTTTATAGAGGCTACACATTCACTCCTAACGGACAAAGATTCATGCCTTATCCCTGTTTCGAATCAGGAACATTTCAATCTAGAAACTAGCACCTTGACAACCAGATCGTTTCCTTGGGAATTGATCCCCTGCCTTCGCCAATAGCCAGTTGTGTTGCTACAGGGCGACATTAATTCAACTACCTACCTACCCTGACCACCAGACCCATTGGTGTGCAAATCTTAACCCTCCAAGTAGTTTCAACGAGATATCTCGTCCATCAAGATCTGGCCAATTTTGTTAATGACAAAATATCTCGTCTATCAAGATCTGATCAGTTTTGCTAATGTCGAGATAAAAATACCTGTTTACTGTAAGGAGAATAAAGATCCAGGCAGGAAAAACAAATTATCTTTTACTCAGACAATTTGAAACAGGTTTTTGCATCAGGGACTGGCCACTGCAGAATAGTTTTCGACGAAAAACCGGCAGGAGGGTTAAAGAGTAGAGTTGGAAATTTTTAGAAAGAAAAATTCGTTGTTACAATATTTTCTTTTCTGTATGTAATACAAGCATGAAAAAAAATCATACTATGCATGTGATAAATGAACGTTTGATAGACAGTCTTAATCGCAGATTAAATTATGAAGGCAGTAAATCCCCAATGAGCGAAAACGTGAATTCATGTACGTCGAGTGTCTTGAATAGTCGATTCTCCTTCTGGCAGTTTGAGGAAAACCAGGCACAACATATTTATCCACTTTGTTCCAATTGCATACAGAAATATTCCAAAAGAAATATTACCACAGCCTTCCGTGAGACTTTGATTTCGTTAAAACGTGTCTTCCTCCTCTTCCCCGTGCATCTGCATCCTCCTGCCCCCAGCTCCTGTCTTCTGTTGTGATACCGTATTGACGTTAATGCACTCTCTCCATTTCGAAATTGTAGAAAAAGAAACTGCGCTGTTTTTTGCGGATCCCCGAAGGAAATCATATTGCTCTCCACCCTTCATGTCGCTTTGTGTGTGCAAGACACTCAAACCAACTGCCTGCATGCGAAGAGACAAAGTGTAAGGGTGGTGGAACGGTCTCTGAGAACATGCCAAATATGCCGTTTGCGTTTTTCTTCCTTGGGTTTCGGAATAGCAAAAAGGAAATTCGTTGTGGGAAAAATTGTCTCATCTCCCATGCGTTGCTCACTCGTGCAAGACCTACGGAAATATTTTTTTCATTGAAGATGTTCCTGTGTTTGGTAAGAAGCATATCTTTCAAATTGTGAATTGGATGTGTTCTGTAGCGTGAATTCAACTGCTCGCGTAGAAACATTCACATGTTGGCACGAAGAACAAAATACAGTTATTGTAAGTTTAATCCTCCTGGTGGTTGTCTTGACGATGTAATCGCTATATAAACAAAACTGGTCAGATCTTGATGGACGAGATATCTCGTCATTAGATGAAAACTAACCAGATCTTGATCTCGTCATCATTAAAAAATTGGCAATATCTTGATGACGATATAGCGATATTGGTTAGATTTTTATGAAAGAAATACCTCGGGTCTAAACCACTTGGAGGGTTCAACAAATTAATTTATAGGTTTTACTGGGGTTGACATATACACTATTAAATTTTGACGGGACAGTATTCGAAAAATTATGCACATTTTGCTTCTGCTTCACCAAAGATCATACCAACACAATTTTCTTTTATTTTTTTCTGTAAAATATAACAATTTCAGACTTTTTCTCAATGGATAAGGGCCGCGGTAGCCCGGTTGGAAGAGTAACGGATTAGCAACCGGAGGGTTGGGGGCTCGAATCCTACCAATGTACGTCGTGTACAAAGGTGCACGTTAATTGTCGTGGCCTCAAATGTCCTCACGTTGGCGTGGTGTGGAAGTTTGGAGAGTGGAGTGCCAGCTCAGGTGTGACCTCATCTGACCGTGGTTCAAAATTGCGTGGTGTTGTCCTCGGAACTTTTACTTTTTGTTTGATCACGGAAAGTCGCCAACAGCCCGTTGTGTTGCTCAATTCCGACGTTAATTAAATACCTGCCACCTGCTAATTGTAACCTGACTGAGGTGTGTGATTTCCACCATGCACTTGATTGAAAATAAAAATCAGCATCAGTCAAAAGTTCACGAAATGCTATTTATTGTTACCATTTTGATCAATTCTTATTTCATTTGGAGGAATGCATTTTGATGTTTATGTTCATTGTAAATAGATTTAAATAAGATGAAAGGTTTGTAGCAACGCTGGCCACAATCAATTAAGAAACTAACACATGATGGGTCTGCTAATATTTAGATTTTTATTATGTAAAAATATATGAGCATCTGTAAAAGATTATCGAAACAGTTGGACATTTTTTCCATACAAATAAATCTCCCCTTTTTCGAATCTTATGGTGAAATCTCGCTACTCCCTCTGTTTACATGCATTACATATTCTGCCGGCTGTCTCATAATTTTCATCGTGAATTCGAAACGCAGGTCTGCATTGCCTTTCCTGAAATTAACTTCACCCGCTTTCGCGTGCGATTCCAACTGCATTAATATCCCCTTTCCTTCCGTTGATCATATTTTCTTCTTACACGAAACCCCTTGGGCCTGGATGTGATCCGTGGAAGACAGGCTGTCTGGGGGGGAAGGCATAAGGGGATGAAGAAAGTGCAAATAATTAAATACGAAGCAGGCGAGGATATTTTTTCCGAAAAGAAATATTCTTAATTAGATTGTTCATTAAAACCGCTTTTAGCTTCCGCAAAGTATTATTAGTTCATTGTGAGGGCCGCGAGATCTTAAAGCGGCAGCTCAATAAAGTGTTTGCTTGTATTTTGTAGGTTTTTTAAATTTTATTATTCTTGTCTTGCCTGAGGGTGGTTGTATTAGGAGGCCTAGTCGCAGCCTGTCCGCAAAAAGGCTGTCGTTGGCTCTGATTATTTGGGCTTTGAGCCTTTTTTCCCCCTTGCATCTCTTTCGGTGGTGTGTGTTTTTGAGCTATTTTTCTTATCTTCTGATTGTATTAGAAATTTGGAAACGTGTCTCCCTTTCAATGCGTGTCTGTTTCAGCAGTGGTTCGATAATAGGATTGGTTGGCACTTTATTGGTGTAAAAAAGATTAGGCAATGCTGTATAAGCTGTTTTTTAATTATATGTTTCGGGAAAATCTGTCAGAAAAATTATTTATGTACATAAAGATGTAGTCATTTTATTGGCTTATTCCTTTTTTATTGATGTTCTTGAGTAAATAGTGTTCTTAAATAAATTAAGATCGGCTTTTGTTCAAATCTGTATTAAAATGTGGTTGTAAGTCATTTTCTACTCTAACATATGTAATAATCCGATACGTCTTATACCTTCTGTGGTTTGACAATTTTAAATATGGATGTTAACCTTTCCTTGATATGATTTGGATGCTATGTGATTGATTTACTTTTTTATAAAATTTCCTTTCAAAATCACTTTTACTCATTCCGTTTAAAAAATATCTAAGGTAATAAAAATTATCTTGGCGCTGTTTTTGTTTGGTTGTTTCTTAAAGTTGCTTACTCTTTTTAGCTATCCTTTACCAACAATGGTGTTTAATAGTTTTTATGCTTTAAACTTGCTATTAATATTTAAATGCAGTTCTTTTAAGTTTCTCTGAACAGTTGGATTGTGATACATAATCATTCACCACACAAAATTGCTTTAAATTGGTTGTAAATATTTTAGTTTATAATGCGTTAAGTTAATTATTTGCTTTATATTTTTGTAGGTAGTTAAAATTTAATGCACGTTCAAAAGTGCTCAGGGAAATTCTTGAATAATCTGGTTGATTTGATTCTCATGTACGAGGAATAGCTTAATTTTTATAATCTTGTGTTTGGCGCAGCTTGTCCGTTTTCAGACTTTGCTCCAGAAAACCAAAAATACCATCCATTCTGATGTGGGAGGTTAAATAAAAAAAAACCGGAAGTCCAAAATTAAAATTTAATCTAAAAATGAAAAATGCGCCATATCAAAATTTGTCAAGGGTACATTAAATAGTTAATCCTGCTAGTAGGAATACGTGTGTTTGAATTATAAGAATTCCATCGGCATCCCTGGAATATTCAGATAAATATTTCAAATTTTCGGCAGTGAGGGATGCAAAGATCAAACTACATTGGCATCGAATTGTGGAGCACTTCTTGCAGTATTTGGTCTTGTGTTGCCATTCCTCCACATCGACAGTGCTGTGCAGAGAAGAAGGAAGGCAGAAGCTTAAAGCTAAAAGAAGGCACTTTTCTGAAGTTATATTTTCTGTATAGTTTTAGAAATAACTTACAAAGCTGACAAGAGAAGAAAGTAATTTAAAACTAGCTATCAGTATAGAAGTATTATTGCGCTTTCGAAACAGAATGTGGGAAGATGGCATATTGTATAGGATCAGAAAGGGGGACAACTAGGGCAGTGAGCGCATTTTGTTTAAAATACATAACCGTGTGTACACATATACGACATTGCATACTATAAACATTAAATAATTGTTTCCTCCACTGACTTAGAACAAAACTATTTTCTAAAAAGGGATACTTATCTCCGCCTATACACGGTCCTGCGGGGGCCTTCGTGGTTCAGTGGGTATGCACTGTAAACTGTTTTGCCCACTGTTTTAGCAACCTGCTGCCAGTTGTAGGTGGTTCAGGTTCGGTTCCTCCCTGTGTGTATTTCTTTTTCTGTGTCAGTTCAAATTTTCCTTGTATGTGTGTCCATTTATTTGACGCTGTTTGGCGCAGCTTCTACAAATATGACCCTTGTGCCATTAAACCAAAACCAACCTACACCGTCCTGCGCGTAGATATCGTTCCAGACATGCCTCCTGTGAGTTTACGTTAAACTATGTTTTAACCATATTGGTTATTGGTATCCAAACCAATTTAAATAGACATCCCCCAAAACAAGTTATTGGCCTCTGAATATGGAAGTGTTTACAACGTTTTCTACACTCGTATAAACTCCGAATAACGAAAGTACACGAAACATACTTCCAGATGTATCTCAAACACAAAATTCTTCCACTGGTGTTTGCTTTTCATATTCCAACAGAATCAAATTTTAATTAGACTTTTTGATTAGTCTTCTGCGGACTCCCCGAAATAATTATCCCTTGTCTGAACGTCTGATCCTCCTGCTCAGCCAACTGTGATGTACATGGATTATGGTAGTCTTAAAGCGGCAAAAAAACGTGTATTCCCAGAGCCTCAGTTTTTACAATTGCATCGCATTCAATTAGTGTGAACCAACGAGTTAATATCTTTCCATGCCCGCTGCCTTCTCTCTTCCCCTTCTGACCTTTTCTGCATATCCGAGTGGGTTTTTAATTAGTACGCTTCTGGAAGGTTCTCTCCCTAGCCGGAGAGTTAATACCCCGTTGCTGCAACCCATCCACCAGATGTAATTAAAATCGGCGTCTGGTGTCACACTTCTCGGGTGAAACTGCTAATGCGTGTGACTCGGCTACACTTTGTGCTCCGGATGTCTCCAGGCTTTGCGAGAGGATCCGGCTTCTGGTGAAGTTGGTGCGATTTTGAAGAAACCTGACAGTCTGGACTTAGTAAAGTATTCGGTTTATTCCGATAGTAGTTATTCTCGAGTCTGTTTGGAGAATTGGGAATTACTCGGGCTGGAGGCTTTTAAGCTGTGCCTGTTTAATAGACGCATTAACATGTAATTGTGACAAGAAAATTACTGTTGGGTTTATTAAATGCCGTGATTTTCTTCCACGGTGGTGATTTTAATGATTTAAATTTGTTTCTGTCAAATAACGTAGTTTCTTTGCAAAATATTTGAGTCACGTCTGTTTGCTGCATTATGTAGGTGCTCAGTAAAAAATCCTGAGATGGTTACGTAAAATGTACGTTACACAGATCTATATATGTATATATAGAGGACGGTTTCCTTGGTTTAAAATTAATGTCATCTGATTATAGGATCTCAAAATCGGCATCTGGTGTCACTACTTGGGTGACACCAGATGCCTCTGTTGATTCATGTGACTCGGCTAAACTTTGCGCCCCAAATGTCTTCAAGCTTTGCATAGGATCGGGCTTGGTAGGATTTTGAAGAAACCTGACAATATGGACTTAGTCAAGTATTCAGTTTATTCCAATTGTAGTTATTCTCGCGTCTGTTTCGAATGATAATCGTGAAGTGCTGTTTCGAGGGCTGTTGGCTCTTAAGCTGTGTATGTTTAATAGCCACATTAACATGTAATTGTGACAAGAAAATTTCGGGTGGGTTTATTAAATGCCATGCCTTTCTTCCACGGTAGTGATTTCAATAGTTTAAATTAGTTTCTGTCAAATGACGTGTCTTCATTGCAAAATTTTTTGAGTCACGTATGCATTATGTAGATGCTTAATGAAAAGTCCACTGAGATGGTTATGTAAAAGCTATTTTATACAGATCTATAAAAACTTTCTTTTGTGTTTCAATATTATAAGTCATCCGATAAAAACTCAAATTCAGCATCTAGTGTCACTTCAATTGTGAAACTTTTTTACGGCAAATCAAATGAACTCGAAAAAAAATGCAAAATGTGATTTTGGAAAAATGATGCTCCTTTGCCATTTAGAGAAATTTATCAAACTGCTGTCATACATTCCATTTTATTCGTCTTTCCTCCTTTAAAATTTGCCTCTGGCTTCCCCAAAATGTTCATCCTTAAGAAAAGTTTATTTTTTTCTTCCTAACCGCCAGCTCTCAGCTGTAAGCGAAAATTGACATCGGAACAATCCTCCCTCAAGAGAAATGGGAAACTTTTCTCCGTGTTTCCTCGTCCCCTCTGCTCTTTTTTGTCTTTCTTCCTCGGATCTATTTCCTCGCCCAAAGAGAACATTCTCACACCACAGAAACGGGATGTGTTGAGATAAACGTCTTCTGCTGTTTAATCTCCAAGGATCGCTTTTTCCTCCATTTTCCCTTTCATTATCCCTATCTGTGAGTTGGTAATGGTCATTTTGTAATATAGGACTTCTTTTCTGCTTTTGTTAGGTGTTTGGCTTTTGTTGCAGAGCGCTCCAAGGCCATGCCTTACTTTGAATGCCACGGATGCTTTCATAAGCTGGTAATCTGTTGGACCGAAATAATGTTTATTCTGTACTGAAGACTAGTGTCTATCGTATATCTTATCCCTGAATTAGCAATGATATGTCATTGATAGAAAAAATCTGGAAGGTATATATTTCTCTCAACTTGACACATTAAATTTACAAAGATTCAAATTAACAAAATATTCTTTCGTAAAATTGCCGATGAAAAAACTTGGAAGTAGTAGCAAATAAATTTAAAATAATTTTGAAATGAAAATTTCTTTGAAAATATATTACACTGCTCAAATTTCTTGTACCTCTGTCATGAATGAATTACTGTATTTGCATTATAATACTGAGAAATTTACATATGCGAATGACTCTTTTATTTTTAAATATTCTTCCTTGCTTTATATTATTTTACTAAACTCTGTTCAACATTTTTAGAGTTTGAATTTCTTAAAACAACGCACGGACTTTAGATTTCATTATTCCCGAAAAATGCCATTCGTCTAAAATATTGAATATATTGATTGCAGGGGGATTGTAAAGTTGCATATTGGTAATAACCGATCAATAATGATGTGATTGCTATATAATCCTTGAAATGATGCCAATCTAATTTTGTCTCGCAAATTCCTGTGTATTATTTTTAAAATGTGATTTTCCCCTTTTTCATAACTCAAAAAATAATTTGCACGTCGGGTCATAGTTATTGGAATAGAAAAATAATCCGCATGTTTTACCTTTCCAACTGATCTAAAATTGAATATTTATGTGTAGATTTTTTAAGATTGTCATAAATTTTTATCCGGTATAAAATATTCATTTTTATCCGTGCAGAAACAAAAATTTCTTTTCAATCTCTGAACTCAAACTTCTTTAAAAGGATATTGGAGTGCACACGTAGGAAGATAGTGAGTTCCTATGCAATGTGACAACAAGCACTCTCGCTGCAGTTTGAAGGAACGGTAGCTTTTATTGGATCCGTTTAATACTCTGTCTAAATCTTTTTTCCCTGGTAGTAAACATTTGGAGTCGAAATGGAGGGATCTCTTCTAGATCCTCTGGAAGTTTTGTTATCTTCGGAGATTTCAGATAGGATTTTCTACTCAATTTCTCTTCGGCATTTCGCTCCAAGTAACTGCGCGGAGTTTAACAGGCTTAACGAATTTGTACGTGGGATGTAGAGGTCTTTCAAGAAACTGTTTCTTGTGTTTCTAATACAACTGCAAACTCGTGTTTCCTGCAATCGAATGACTGATGATTATAACATACCTGAATGATTATAACATGACACATACCTGAATGATTATAACATGACACATACCTGAATGATTATAACACGACTGAATGATTATAACGTGTATTTATTATATTGTGATCTGCATTCGTTGAGGAATACTAAATGTCCTCCTGTATTTTGTAGAATATGTAACTCCAAAACCTTTATATCCAAATATCTTGATTGTCTGTTTTTAGATATTTTCAAAGTGTATAAGATCCGTGTAGGAATACTAACCTCTTGACCTAACCTGTTCGAAGACATGCAGGAAGGTTGTGTAAAGTATGAATACACTTATGTTATATATGTATGAGTGTATCCAATTATATATACAATCCATACAAATTTATATATTACTTATTTAATCCATGTGTGGGATTACTTATTTAATTCATTATGGGATTATTTATTTCATTCATGTGAGATTATTTAATTCATGTCGAATACTTATTAATGATGTGTTGCTACAATCCTTGATATGAGGTCAATGGAATTTTGTCTTCGGAGGATCTTCGAGTGTACTTGTAGGAAGACACTTATTACATTCAAATAGTACTTATTTAATTTATATATGACTACTTATACCTAATCCATGTTCCAGTAGTAATGTAAACATTACAATATTCACGTAAGTAATAGGCTGCTTTTTTTTATTTTGTTCTGTTTAGACGATATTATAAAGTGGTACTGTGTACTACATAAATCTAGATCTTAGTTTATACGGGTGGAATAATGCATAGATATGATTCAGAAAATGTATGTCAGATGTATAGAATATAATTGGCTATGATGAAAAGAAGCATACATCTAAAAATCTATTCTACAGCTTATAAATTAAAAAATACACTAAAATTGATTTTTTTTCCGACTTCATATTTTAAAGTTCTAATTTTTACTGTACACCTAAACAATAATTTCGTAAATATTATAACAAACCGATTCTATTTCAGCACTTAAGAAAAAAGTGCCTTTAACGTAGATTAAGTTTGATTAGTTTATTCAAGTTGCCTTACATAGTGGATCACAAGTTACTAGTATATACTAAAAGTTGCGTCAACTATACACAGTTGCATCAGCTTTAATCCCTTTTACCTCTACGTAACATCTAGAGGCTTATATGCTGGTCTGTAAGGACTAATAGATTTTCAATCTACAAAGAAATGTCCACAGGAAAGAACTGGAATGTTTTGTTGAGAAATAAAGCTCGCATCCGAAGTTCCTTACCCAGAGCTGTTGGAGTCGCTTGCTTTCGACTTCTTACCGGACATGACTACATGCAAAGGCACGTACATCGTATTGGAGTAAGGAGATCAGCTATCTGTCCTCTTTGCGAACTGGACGAAATGACTGTAAACCGCATCAGGACTGCCCTGAAATTCTTGACTATACAGTTGCAAATACTGCATTGCTTTTAAAGGATATTTTATTACTTCAGACCTCTATTGGGCTGGTCCTTGACTGATGGCCGGGAGACCGGAGACGAAAATTAACCCTCCAAGTGGTTTCTACGAGGTACTTCGTCCATCAAAATTTGGTCAAGTTTGTCAATGACGAGATATCTCGTCCATCAAGATCTGGTCAGTTTTGTCAGTGACGAGATACATCGTCAAGAAAAACTGCCCTTTTTTCTCCAAGGGGAATGAAGATCTAAATAGGAAAAGGTTTTGTATCAGGCTGTCCACTTCAAGGCAGCTTTCGACACGAAGATACACCACCAGGAGGATTAAAAAAATTTAAACAAAAGTTGATCTGATAAAATGGGATACTTTCTTCCTCTTATTAACGTAATAGATGCTTCGAACACTTCCGATGAAGAATTAAGGCTATAAATAAAATTTTCCAAATTTTTTTTCCGTGTTCCCATTTGATTACTTGATGACGGTGCCATTTGTTCTCGCCACCCCCTCTTGAATTTATAGATTTTTCCATCAACCCCCGAGGCATCTGATAAAAGTGTAGGTGTGCGTTCCGAAAGGAAAAATAGTGCGTAAACTGCATTTTAGTTTCACTTAGCCGCTCTAATGAGGGTGTTCATTCAGTGTAGAAGAAAACAGCCTTCGAGTGCATTGTTGAAGTCAGAAGTAATAGCTTCGCATTTCAAAGCAAGCTGCCACGCTTCCTAATTGCACACTTTAAAACTTTAGAAAAGGAAATTTAAAAAGTTTTAGGGGGAAGTGTTGAGTCTTTTTTCTCCTAATCTGAAATCATCTACATTTCTCTCGTTTTCTGGCTTTTTTGTAGTTCTATCGATTATGCTGTGTATTATTCTTCACGGTGCGGAATTTTTCGGAGTGTATTATTAAAGCGTTTGATTCGTGCGCGGAAACGCATTTTTATTCTTCATAGGAAGAGCAAATTAAGTGACGATAAAATGGAAAAGAGGAATTTAAATTCTGAGTGCGTTCTTTTCCTGGTTTATTTCTAAATTTACGTTTTCTTCCAGAACACAGGAGGTATTATGGAGCCTTTCGGTATTAACTGCTTTTTGTGCATGCTTGTGAATTATCGTTTGCCAATTTCAAAAGTGTTTGCTGTCGGTCTTCTAGGATGAATTTTGTTTCTTTTTTTATTTGTTAGATGTTGACAAATTTAAACATCTGAACAAAATCGGAAAGAGAAACTAAGATGTTTAAAATATAATATGACTAATTGGAAAAATAAAAAAAAAAGAACCTAAATATGTATAATTACCAAACACGAAATTGACGATTTTAAAGCTACTACACTAACTCTTGAATAAGGACTTTTAGCGATTCCTTGGCCTGAATTCGAAATGGGGATTTCAAAACTTGTAGACCAGCTCTTCAGCAGGTTTAAAAATTGTCGAGTGTTCAGGTTCTTAAGTGAAGTCGCAGCTATTATGAAAATTTAAACTGTTATCAAGGAAACAGACTAAATATTTTAACCTCTAGCTATGCGTGATTTAATTTTGATTTTCCTCTTAATTTCCGCTTGTCTTCGGGATTAATCCCTGAAAGTCGCCAATAACCCGCTATGTTGCCCTAATGCTACATGAATTCAACTACCTTCCTAATTGCCTCTTGTTATCCCGATTTCAAGTACATTTCTCTACAAATTGGCAAACCCTGTAAAAACCTTTAATGATGCGAATTCCAAAGGTATTCAAAAGCGAAATGTCTTGATAATTATTGTACTTCCTTGCAATAATAATTGGGCCGCGGTAGCCCTGTTGGTAGAGTAGCGTATTAGCAACCGCGGGGTTGCGAGTTCGAAACTAGATCAACCAAAGACCGTCGTGTACGTGAGGGCTGGTGCACGTTAAATCTATCGTGACCTCAAATGTGCTCACATTATCGTGGTGTGGAAGTTTGAAGAGTGGGGTGCCATCTCAGGTGTTGACCTCGTCATCTGACCGAGGTTCAAAATGACTAGGTGTTATCTTCGGATCTTTCCCTTTTCGATTGATTCAAGACCGTCGCCCATAACCCATAACTCCAATGCGACGTTAATTGAACCACCCCCTCAATAATTATACTACTTTGAACGAAAAAGCTGAGAAATAAACTGCGAAAACATTAAATCGAGTTCAATTTGAATCTCTCTTACCCGCTTCCGCTTAATTAAGACCACTGCAAAGTCTTCTTCGTCTATTATCCTAAGTTAATTCGTATCCTTTATTTTCGAGAAAAGACTTCCGAAGGAAACAGCGGAATCATTTAATCGGTCGAAAGTTAAACTCGACGCGCAGTCTCACCTATCCGTTAATTAAAGGCCCCTAAACACTGCAAAGTTATCCCGCCTTCGCAATCCCCCCAATAAAATGAAATCCGAATTCCTCCTCCGATCCGACCTCGTAAATCTTCCCTTGCCTTCTTTCAAACTTCTTAAGGTTCCGCAAGCCCTGCTCTAATTGTGCGCTTAAGATCTCGACGAATCCCTTCGTAATGGCTACTGGGAGGTCGGTCTTCCTCATTAGGAAGCTTTTTGGAGACATTCGCCCTTCCAATCTCATCCATCTCTAGGACCTTCCTTACTTTTTTATGCCTTAGAACTCCTTCCTTACCGTCTTCAGGTCTCACGCCATGCTATAATTACACGGAAAGAAGTTGGGTAGGTATTAAAACAAAACTCTCGCACTAAATTGTTGATGTACCTAGTTGAAGATAAACGTATTTAAGACTCCTTACTTTTGCAGTGCGGTTTTTGTGTTTTCTTTTTGGGTCCCTCTGACCCTATTTAATGGGAACATAGCATGCATTAATGTTGTGCCTCTACTTAACGGGAGCCCTTGTCTCGTTTCTTGCGGGAGTAATTAGTGAGGACTCTCATTGGTTTTTGAGTGAAGGAAAGAGTTTTTTTAATGAGAGTTTCTCTCTTCAGGCTCGCGTGTTTCTTTAGTCTCGAGTCACGGTGGATTGTTCGTCGAGGCTTCTTTCTCTCCCCCTTTTGTTTTAGCTCCTTTCCTTTTGTTTCTGGATCCGTTGTTTCTTTTTTATCTTTCCATCTAAATGAATTTCTCGCCCGAGCCCCAATTCCAATGAAGCCGTTATTTAAAATAACTCTCCGGATCTCCAATGAATGGGATACTTTTGTCAATTAAAATTCTCTCTTTCTTAATTAAAACAGGGTGTTAAGCACGGCGTGAAGGGAAAAAAGTGCATTGGAAGGAGCTAAAAGTTAATAGATTAGAGAGACGTCTTTAATAAATCGGCTTTTATTCTTGTCTTCTTCACTTTTGTCTTATAATTAAGGAGGAAATATACATTTTTTGAGTGTGTTCGACTTGAAGTTAATTAAGAAAAAAGTTTTTTCCCTGCGTCGTTGGTCTTTTTATACTCCTACCTGTTCGTCAATTGGGATTTCGGCTTTCGTCTGATGCAGTTTCTAATTACTTTTTCGTTATTCAATTTGTTTGTTGTATCGAAAATTACAGGTGTATTGTCCATCACGTGGAAATGGGGACGCGGCGTTTCGAAACGTGAGATTTTTCCAAAGCCCCTTTAATAAAGCATTTTTCAAGATAGTGGTCTTAATTGTTTTTTTCTTATGTGTATATTTCTTAAAAATTAGACTTTTCTTTGTTGAATTACTGCGAATTAATCAGCTACTAGGCTTCTAAATGACTTCGTGAATTTTATACAAAAAACAAGACAGTTTTGCATTAAGTAAAGAGTGCCTCTGTACTTTCGTTTGTATTTTCCAAATGAATAATATTTAAATTTATTGTCTTGGCACTTCGTGTAGCTCATGCATTTTTGGATCTTGTATCATAAAACCTAAATCAACCAACCCCAAATGAGTAATGCTAACATTTTCTGATTTGTTTTAATTGATCCAGATGACAATAAATTCAGCTTACCTTTCAGTATCATTAGTAAGATGGATTTCTTTTCAATTTGATTAGAAAAACTCCCATGATATTAAATCGTAATAAAGTAACATATCGTCGACTTAGACTCATTGACTGAAAAAAAAAACAAATTTTGCAGCACAGCCGATTAATGGCTACCTATCAGTTTTTAGGTTAAAAATAAAAATTATGACAATTTTTATAGTGTTATATTTTCTTTCAAATCGATACAATATCATATTTATTTCTCATAATCATGAAAATAATCATTTTGTGTCAAAAATTCCTTTCCTAAAAATATCAGTTGATGAGTTTCTGCCCTTAGCCGACGATGTGTTCATTAATTCAGTATTTTTTTTCAATCTTATCTTTTCAGGTGTAAAATTTTTTAGCGTTTAAAATGTTAAATTATTTACTTTCTATAATACAATCATCACGGAAAGAGACTTGATTCCACCTACGTTATGTGGTACCGGACGGCTCGATTACCTCACTTTAGGAAAATGTCAGCTGAGCTTTTGAGGTATAGGTTGCCGAGTTCAATCTTTAGCGACCTTTTTAATGGCTTATTTAGTCTAAATAATTAATGACTGTTGACATAAACAGGTCTTGGTACAAAGGCATAAAAGAAAATATTGGCGGGGCTCTCTCTTTTGCCCTAGAGGGGTTTCTACCCATAGTGAAATAAACTCCCTGAATGAAGCGTGCCGAAATCTCTTGATGGTCAGACTATACTAACTTTGTACTGTTAACCCTCCTGGTGGTTATCCTGGTGGATATCTCGTCATTAGCAAAATTGACCAGATCTTGATGGACGAGATATCTCGTCCATCCAGATATATGTGCTGAATTGTGAAAGGTATCGATGATACAAAATCTTTTGGAGCCCGTTAGGTAAAATAGGCCGTAAATTTTCTCCTTTGATATTGATAAATGCACTAAAAATGGTAAATTCAGTGGTGAACTCTTATAACTTTGCTTGAAAAACCTTTTGTACTGCTAAAATAATTTATGCATAAAAATCCTTTGTGTTATTGAACGGGAGAAACGAGTTAGAAAAGCAATGGGGCCATAAAGTAGAATGAATCGCAAATTTGTATCAATATCGAGATAAAAAAAGACATTTTTAAGGTAAAGAAAAATTCCACTCTCCATGATAATAAAAACTTTTCAACATGAATGGAACTAATAAAAATAGTAATTCCAGCGGGAACCAATTCCTTTTAACATTTCCATTCCTACAAGAAAACGATTTCGACAGAAACGTTAACATTCCCTTTCACGAAGAAAAACCCTCGACCTGCATCAAGAACCAGGTCAAACAACAATTCCTCTCGAATCGCCGTATACCCCATCCGTATCTTTTCCCCTGCACAAACGTATCGGGGCTACGTTATTTTGTGTCTGTTTACCGAGGCTAAAAAGACTCCCTTTCTCAGCTCGCCTCATGTGTCTGGGAAGAGCCATCATTAGGCCTCACGTTGGAGCCTTTCCTCACAAGATTGACAAGAAAGGGAACGTCGTTAGACTTTTCTTTGCTTGACAAACTTTCAGACTAGCTTTTGACTAATGACGCTCCTCTTGCGCTTGGGCTGAATTTCCGCCCTCCTCAAGGAGCCCTGGCAGATGAGGCGACCACTTGGGGCTCACACTTTCTGTTGGGATCTATGGGGCACGGGCGGAGGGTTGGGGGAAAGCCCCTGTGAAAGAGGTTCTATTGTTGGAAGGATGTTCTGGACTCCTGTTGTTGTCGTTTTGATGAGAGAGTTATGGAAGGGAATTTTCAAGTGGGACGCGTACGTAAACAGCCGCGTGTACCGGAGTTCTTTGTGTCCTTGAAATAGGGTCTTGGAAAAGTATGCTTTCGGGCTCAGTCTTCCGTGACATATGGCGTGCTTATTTTATTTGGAATCGAGAGGTTGGATAAAGTAATTTTGTTTTCAAATCATTTCGTTTGTTTTTGATCACTTCTAGTAACTTTCTTCGTTGTTCCATGTAACGTTTTCAATAAATTTGTAATGCTTTCTGACGGCGTTTTGTTTTCAGCGGAATGTTTCTAATTCTTGAAAAAAAAAATCTTTTTGGCTGATCTAATAAAAGTATCAATTTTTTAATATTAAAATTGAGAAAAGAAGATGCTTTTACGAATAAATAAATTCCTTTTAAGAACGATATTTTCTCAACTGAAAAGAACGCATTTCAATCCAAATTTGGTAAATGGTAAAGTTTATTACTTAGAATTAACGGGTATTGGGAGGCTTTAACGTTCCTTAAAATGGGACCTTTTTAGAGAAACTCAAGAATTATTTCTTAATTTCCACTATATCTGGCGTATGGGAGTTATTTCTTTCGGAAGTCTATTTGCATATCTCAAGATTTATAATCTTAGTACTCCAGTACCTATATGGTATGACGAAGCTGCAATGTTACTTGAAAAGTCCTTTTTAGCTTTAGCTTATTTCAAGAATGGTTACTTAGTTACAAATATGTATATGGTGTAAAGAAGCTGTTTTCTTCAGAGAGATGTGACTGAAACTAGTAGTAATGTGACTTTGAGACTAATTTCGTCTGTCGTTTTGGAACTGAACATTCAACATCTGATTGATCCACGGGACAGAAGACGCCCATCACTTTTTCGCCACTTTAGAAATGCGCATTTACACGTATCTTATCACCTACCCTGTCATAAAATGTGATATCGCGAAACGAGGCGATAAGATGCCAAATCGTTCAACCAAGTCAGTTTTTCACAAAGCAGACACATGACTACTAGTCCGACACGTTGGTCACGCTTTTTGAAGCTTCTCTCAATAGCAATGTTCGGTCTACTTATATTTCACACCTATGGTTGCTAGCTCGATTGGCAAATCCACTGAAACACATTTTAAAACTAGAAATTTTGGATTAATTAGAAATTGTAGAAAATTGATGAATAAAATGTGTGTTAATTGCAGATTTTTTTTATCTTCCCAGGTCGTTCCGCTAGTATAGATGCCACTCCGGAACACCCTCTCACTGCCGAAGACGCCTACGATGTAGTCCCCAACCTCAGCGGCGACGAAGAGGATGACCGCGTGGGTTCGACGCCCATCGACGACCTCCGCCCCGGTGAAGAGTATGACGAGCCCTGGGAATGGAGCGTGGGCGCCCGGCTCACCAGCAGCCTCCAAGTGTCCCCATCCTCCCCGGGTGCTCTCTCTCTAGACACCACTGAGGAGCGGACCTTCTCCGAACCCGCAGCCGGAGCCTCCAGCGAGTCCCTGCTCTCCGACTCCGAGTCCTGCGCGGACGAGGACGAGATGACGGCACGGCAAAGACGTCTCTATGAGACGGCCTTCGACAGCCGGGTCAAGCGGGACGCCGACGACCTCGACCGGCTGATGCAGAGCCCGGTCCTGCAGGGGGACCTGTTCCACGGCGGCAGGACCGCCGACCAGGGAGGGCAGGTCGTGACGCGGGCGGCGTCCAGGTCGTCCTTCGGGTCCACCAGCGGGAGCTCCGCGTCGAGCACCCCGACCCACCAGCCCATGGTGATCGCCCGGGACTCACCCCGGCAGCGACACCAGCCACTGCACTTCACGCCCACCGAGAGGAGGAAGGTGACCCTGATCCGGGACCATCTCCCGAGGTCCTCTTCCCCGCAGGCCCGGATCCTGAACGTTGTCTCCGGAGTCGTCGACCCCATATCAAAGTCGTTCGTCCAGGGGGAACTGAACCGCAACGGGTCGAAGGTGGTGAACTCCTGCTTCGAGAGGAAGATCTCGTTCAACAATCAGTGGGACAACGTGTCCAGGTGTTCCTCGGACAAGAGCTCGAGCCAGGAGTCGATGAACGTTGTCGACCCGAAGGACGAGTTTCGGCTGTCGGCGAACAACTGCAAGAACGAGCAGCAGCAGAGGAACTTTATGCTCGGCAAGAGCTCTAGTCGTGATAATCTGGTCTTTAGGGACGATCGGAGGAGCTTGACCGCCAATTATCCGAGTAATTGGAAAGAACTGACGAATGCAAGGTTAGAAAACTCGAATGGGTTTCAGAAAAATGTGCAGGACATTGTGTTACAGAAGGACGATTTACAGGATGACCCGAACTCCTTTGTTTCCAAGAAGTCTCTCGGCATTCATGCAGGAGTTAAGGTAGAGTTCTTAGATAGTTAGAGTAATATGTTCTGTGTGGTATCAAGCCAACTCATGTATTATTCAATAGTTTCATGTAGATGTATACGGTGATTTTTGGAAACGAAAAATGTACCGGTGTGTAACACATTACACACTTTGCTGACACATGTAAAAACGTTGATGGAACATAAAACAAGAACCATTTGGGGAAAAATTGAGTATGGAAGGGTATAATTGAAACCAATTCCTGCTAATAATCCCCATAGTCAAGGTGAAACCAAGTCCAAAAGATCATGTTTCCAAGTCGTACAGCGACCAACTGAGCTGTCCCACAGAGACACCGATACAATCTAAAATATGGGAAAGAGTTGCTGAGGTTGCCGAGCTAAGACAAATTGGAAAGTTCTTAATTCCTCTAACATAAGTCACATATCGTGTGTGCCCACTTCTAACTCTTGCCTCTAATAGTAGTCTTTTGCAGTCTCGATCCTTTAAATTGCGACAGTCTAAGGCACTTTGCTTTGCGGGATAATTAGGTGAATGTGGGAGTGGAACAAACTGGTCCTTGGCACAAGGAGAAAAGTGCAGCTTCAGTTTAGTGAAATAGTGCAGTTTCAGTTACCATAAAGGTCTGATTTAACCTCAGGAATTGCCTGTTAGCATTTAGCTGGGAATATGGACTGGCTTCACACCTAGGGTGACTCTACCAGAAGAAACATACTTCACCCAGTGGCACCATCTCGCCAAGATGAGGCAGCCAACAGGATCCCCGTTGAACCTTATCCCTGTTTTAACCTCACTTTTTAATGTATGCAACGAATTACTCTTGCACTAAAATTGAAGTTGAGACCTAGGTACGAAAATTGGAAGGAGTCTTAATTTTTCTGTTAATTCTCTCATCGCAAGTTATTAACAATTTACATGCTGCTAGAGCTGACACAGCGTATCTTCATTTTTCAAGAATAATGAGATTTTAATCCTGTTTGATGGAGGTTCGGAATTCACAGTGAGCAGTAAATTTTGGCCTATTTACTTCGTATAGCACTGGAAAATATTTAATGTGATGAATAAAATAGAAAAACTTTTTCGGTGCAGACAGACAAAAAAGTCCTTTGAGTGGATTTCCATTTCCCTTAAAGATCAGCTGTCACAATTGTCCTGCTTTCCACTTCTAAACACCCACGGGGACACATCTTTAGGAGTGCACGGGCTTCATGGACCTGAGGTACCCTAGTAATTTATTCTTTTCCCATGGGGTTTACTGCTTCTGGTAAACATGGGGAACTCGACCCCAGAATGCCCAAGCTATCTTTCTGTACTTTCTTCTCTCCATCCCTTCTTTTCACAATTACTTGACATTGTCTGTCTTGTGTTTGACGCAGCTTGGCCAAATATGGCCCTTTCGCCAAAAAACAACCAACTTTCCACTTCCAAACTAATAGCAATATAAAATCATTTGCCAAATAAAAAAATGTTAAAATGGAAAGTAATTCCAACTCTATGGCATCTTATTAGTATATAAAGGTTTTTTTTTGGCAGAAGACGAATCAAATTTTAATTTTCAGAATAATTACGAATGTTCTCGTGGAGCCTCAAATTTCTGTGCTGACTCATTTTTATATTCAACACAGATGCTTAATCAAGTCAGTCACTAGAGCTACAAATGTTAGGAATCTCTGAACCGTGCGAAAGTTTATTTTCTCACAATCGCTTCAACCTTTCTGGTATGCCCCACAGCTTCCTAATAATTTTCAAACCCCAAAGTGCCATTGTTAAGAAATAGTACTACGCAAGTAGAAACAAAAGTGATAAATATATTAATATAGTATGAGTGAGTTTTTATTGTGTACTATTTATTGGAAAGTTTAAAGGTGTTTTTATAGCTAAATAACAGGGTACTCTATGGTCTACGTAGCATTAAAGTCGGTGTCAGTGTTGTAAGCCTAATAAGCAATAACAATTCTGGTGCTTCATTCCAGGTGCTACCCACAGACAATACTCGCCTAATGAAACCCCAAAACAAGGTAAACCCGACACTATCTGACTCTTGTCAGTCTCAGAATGAGGTCCTGGATCCTGAACTGAAGGAGAACAACTCCCAAAACGTAGCTCCGAGCAACGAGGAACCTCGCAGGAAACCCACGAGGCCCACTAGTCTCTTGTCCGAAGTCCGGACCCTGGACAATGTCCCCCAGAGCCCGGACAACGACCTCCGACCGTCGGAAGACTACGACCCACCCTGGGAGTTCAAGTCCAACGTCCTGAAGCCTTCCGTTAACGGGTCCATCTCCGTTCCGGAGAGATTATCGTCGCAGCCAGCTTGCAATCAAAGCCAATTGTCGTCTTCCGTAACTCATGACAAGCTGGAGAGTGAGGATCACAGTGATAAGAACCTTCCAGTAGCTGCGCCCAAAGCTATGCCTACAAAACCCGGTGGTAAGTTTATGTCAGGCTCCTACCATGTGTCCTACCATTTCGTGCCATTCTTATATTATTTTAGATCATAATTACATTAGATTATTAAGATCATTTTATTTCATTAAGATCTAGATTAACCTGTGTGATAAAAGCTGGATGTAAAACAGAATGTTTCACAAGAATTAAACTATTAAACTCAACTGAGTTAATTTATTTTCTCATTGTGTTAATTTTATTCACTATCGATCCCCCGAATTGTGTCCCTAGCCAAATTTTACCCTAGCTATTGTAGTTCCAAATAAGTCTTTAATTTTCTTAATTCTTTAACCTTGTGTAAAAAAGGCTCACAAAACTCACTTTTAAATCCAAGACACTTTCAACCTACCTAGAACATGTAAGGCTATAAAATATCACTAGTATGGAACGAAATCCACGATTTATAAAAGGCTAACCATAATAATTTTAAAAAAGTAGCGTTGAACTATAAGTAATTTTAAAGTAGCGTAGTCCACGAAACCTTAGAACAACTTTCAAGCTTTTGAAGTTGGGAATCCGCATTCAGATGACGAGGTCACACCTGAGTTAGTACCCCACTCTCCAAATGACGGTCTTTGGTTGGATCGAGTTTCGAACTCGCCACCCTGTAGTTGCTAATCCGCTACTCTTCCAACCGGGCTACCGCGGCCACGCTAGATACATGGATCTCAGCTGAAAAGTAATTGAAGTCCCTGCTCCATCGCAATATCGTTGTTGAAAATAACATTAGAAAATTAAGATCTAGATACCACTGAAACATGCAGTGATTTTCCTAAGCATTCAATTCGCTAAGGAGATTCAAGCAATACTCCTAAGTGATCTGTCAACGAATCTATCAAACCAAAAAGCCTTATTCGCTATTTTTAGTCCACTCTTTCAAACTCATGCCAGGCGGTTTTTCTGAAAGACCATCGCTCCAAAGTCCTTTTTTCTGTAAGGAAGGGACGAATATCACGCACCATTTAATTGAGTTAAAAATGAAGATTGATTAGACGCTGCTTACAAGAAAAAAAGATCTTCCTTTTCTTCTGCACCTCCTCCTCTTCCGAGTCATCCGCTCTTGAGCTCTAAATCCCCTCGAACAAATTGCAGCACCCCTCATCCATCCTCGACTTGAAAAGGGGACTGCATACAACACGGATTCCTTTTGTTGGCGTAATTCTTCCCCACTCCCACTCATCATATTCATAAACCTCGTGTCTACCTGCGCCGAACACACTCTGCAAGCTGCAGTTCATTACACTGCGAGAATTGGTGATTTGGCTGCATCGGGGCTGGTGTTCTACAACGCGTAATGCGCAAATTTACTCCTGCTGAAAGAACACCCCAAGCCGTGCTTTTGCAGCAGTAACATTTTCGAGGAATGGCTGCGTTTCGGCACTTTATTCCCCAAGAGCACCCCCGAAGCCTTCTGTATTAATGCCCCGCTCATTCTTTCGAATTTGCGCCGGGGAAGGTTTTCTTTCTGGCCAAGTTCCTCGCATTCCCGAATACATTAATTCCTGAATAGCGGCAGGTTACCTGGGTTCATAAATATTCAGCGGAAGCGCGGCGAATTCCGGAGGAATGAATATTTATAAAACTGGCGCACTTAATAAGTTTTTGAGCTCTGAGGAGTTGTCACACAAGTTACTTATAAATACAACGCTCTTCAGGGGGTTTGGCGGATTACGTTTTTTGTAGGACTATTGTGTTTTTGGCACTTTTTCGTGTGTCTGCTCTTTTTAAATAGTTATAGTGTAAGGAATAGGTATGTAGGCTTTGTTGACGCAGGTCTTAATCTGCTATATTCCGCATCGTTTTATAAGAGGTAGGTAGTTAATTAACGTCGCGCTGGAGCATCACACTGGCTATTGGCGACGGTCCGGGATCAGTCCCGACGGGAAGATCCAAGGACAACGCCTCGTAATTTTGATCCACGGTCAGATGACGAGATCAACATAATTACGGATCTGATACGTTGGAGATAAAAATACGGTACCAGTGATTTGTTGTGTTACTGATTAGTCAACCCTCCTGGTGGTTGTCTCGACGAAGTATCCGGTCATGAGCAAAACTGACCTAACCTTGATGGACGAGATATCTCGTCAGTAAAAGAAAAATGATCCTTGATCTCGTCATAAAAAAATCGGTAATACCTTGATGACGAAACATCTCGTCAGTAACAAGATTGGTTGGATCATGAACGAGATATCTCGTCGAAACCACTTGGTGAGTTAAAATCGATTTGCAATGGTGAGCAAGTAAAGCTTTATATTTTTGTGTACCGTATTTTAAGACAGCTTAATTGTGGCTGTACAATTTGCTATTAATGGACTACACAGCGAAGCGACTAAGTCAGCGAAGAAAACATGAAAGTAGATTTTTGTATCCAAACGAAAGAAGAATTTTGATATGGATTTATTTCCATGAGGCTAAAAAATAAAATTTATCGAATTTAAGTTAAGATTTCTCGGAAAATTCCTAAGTGACCTATTAAAGTACTGAATCATGTTGTCATAAGAGTAATTCATGTCGGTCACTCCAATGCTTAAAAATCGACAGCTTACTCAAATCAATTTTTTTAATCTGGCGTTTCGTTTTGCATTTCACTTTAACTAATTTCATGAACAATGGCATAAAGTTGGAAATCTTTGGCATTCATGTGTCGATTGACATGAGTGGATAACCCTGTCCTTCCGACTTTTCCAAATATTTTTATATAATTTAGTGACAAGCTCTTTTTTAACCCGTTTCATAAGCAACGGCATACATTTTCAAATCTTCGACATTAGCATACGTCTAGTGACATACGTCAATAGCATTGTCTTTCTGACGTTTCCTAATATTTTAATATGACATTCTTGTGACATATTCTTCCTTTTTCATAAACAATGGGGGCCCCAGGGACACGTCTCCTTTAGGTGTGTACAGTCTTCACGGAACCGAGGTAATCTAGTGATCTTTTCTTTTCCCATGGGGTTTACTGTCTTCAATCAACACGGGGGTCGCACTCCCGGGATACGCAAGCGATCTTTTCTGCTTTCATTCCACAACTCTATTCTCCAATCACACTTTTTTCTTTCACGCCATTTTTTACTTGACGTTATCTTGTTTGTCACAACTTAGCCAAATATGGCCCTCGCACCATGAAACCTAAAAACAACCAACCCTAAACAATGGCAGAAAGTTGGAAATCTTCGACATAAGCAGCATAAGTCGATTGACATTAGTGAATAACATTGTCTTGACTTTTCCAAATAATTTAACCTTCTTATTAATGCCACATGCTCTGTTTCAACTCGTATAGACATTGGCATAAAGTTGAAAATACTCGATATTAGTAGCATAAGTCGATTTACATGAGTGGATAACATTGTTCTTCTGACGTTTCCCTATTTCTCATCTCTACCTTGTGAAAAAATGCGAACAGAAATGGCATTTTAACAAAAGAAATCCAAAGCCGTTTCTTAGTTCACAAAAATATAACAGTATAACACTGAAGTTATAGGTGCTTTCGGTGCTCCAATCGGCTCTCCCACCATTGATTTAGTCGCGTAAAATTCCTTCCCTTTCGATCCAAATTCAATTTATTAAAGTTCATTTCCGCCCGCTCTGCTCTTGAACCCTGCTCCGACAAGAATCCATAGAAGATCGGAAGTCATCCATCGAAAATTCCCTCTCAGCATTCGCGGAATGGCCCGAAGCTTTAATTTAGAACGTAAAGGATGTCTAGTAGATATCTCCCCATGTATTGGGCCTCGAAATTTTTGGCATTGTGATCGACAAAATAAAGGCAGTCCGTTTAATATGACATCTGATTGGGATCGAAGAGCGCTTTCCCCAATACACAATCCCTCGACTCGGAAAAGGGGTGGATTAGTCGGGTTGTGCTTCAGGGATGAGCTTTGACGGTTCGGAAAGACGCGAGTCTATGGTTGGGCAGAATCAAATTTCTCGTCTGGAAAATCTTTGCATTCCGACTTTATATTTTTGACGCGTCTCCCCGCCTTGAGAGAAATCACTGCTGTCTGTCAATTCCCCTTATGAAATTTCTCTCTAAGCTCGCGCCTTGTAAAAGTCTAACCTTTTCGAATTTCTCTGGAATGTATAGAATTTCCGAGTGGGATAAGGATTCTGGAACGCGCGCTCTGTGAGGATGACTTGTGATGGGGAGTCATCAGTTGGGTAACGTCTGGCTTCTTCCTGCTCGCGACCATTTTGTAACTTTTCAATCCATTCGTAGACACTATGTTGGGGTAAAACAGTTTCGGTACTATTCTGAATGTCTTCGATGGATTTCGGCCCTGATACACCTTTAGATCACAAAACGAAAATGGATCATTGAATTCTGCTCTTTTGTGCAATCCAAACCCGGAGCAACATAGTTAACATTACGGCTCAGGTGTTCTCGTTATCCGACCATGGTTCAAAATTACGAGGCTTTGTCCTTGTATCTTTCCCTTCGGGATTGATCTCGGACCATCGCCAATAGTCCATTGTGTTGCTCCAGTGTGACGTTAATTAAACCTACCTACATGTCCAGCTTGCCGTGGCAGGAATCTGCAAAGTTTACTGTACTTGTATAAAGATGTGAGAAGACTTAAATCACTTCAAAAATCATAGGAACAGCTACACTTGCAATTTATCATGATTTAAATAGTTTTCAAAGGAGTGCGCATCATCCTTAAGTGTGTACGGTCTTCACGAACCTGAGGTACCCTAATGATCTATTCTTTTCTCATGGGGTTTTCTGTCTCTGGTAAGCATGGGAATCGTGACCCCCAGGAGACCCCAAAGTTATCTTTCTCCTCTTCTCCCATTTTCCTTTCTTTTCACAATTACTTGACGTAGTCTGTCTTGACAGCTTGGCCAACTATGGCCTTTGTGCCATAAAACCCTAGAACAACCAACCAAAGGTGTGCGCCGAACAAAATTGTCTTTGAAAAGGGGCATTGAGCCAAACATGTTTTGGGAAACTTTGAATTAAAGTGTGCTATTCAAACCAAACCCAAAGCCATCCTTTCACTCTCGTGGAAGTGTGAAGACTTCAAAAGACCGACTTTTTTTTCTTTAACGTTTCCCTCTCCTTGTTGACCGAAGTAATAGTACCCAGGTAAAAACTCCGTCAGGAGAAACGGGAGCAAGTGCTAAGCATGGCTCTTCAATTAAGAGCCGCATTCACACAGCCTCGCGGTATCTTTTCTCGCGGTGGCCACCTCAATAACTTGATCAAATTTCCAGCCGAAGAGAAACTTTTAGGATAACTCAGTTTCTGTGCGATTCCCCGTGGACCCCTCTTCCATTCTTCTAAGTGATCTTCTTTCCGAGGAATCTCCTCCTTTGTTTCTCCCCCGCCTACTATTTCATGTGGCGAATGGCTATTATCTGTAATTTGTAACGCCAACAGCATTTTTCGGCCCCCTTTCCGATGTTGTACTTACAAATCACGTATGTTTGCAGAACTGGACGGCGGCGAAGGCGTTGATTAAAACATATGTTTTCTTCGTTGTGTTACTTGGGGTCTCGGGAGGGCGGGGATTCGTCGGGCCATTTTTTGTTGAACCCCGGGTCGTGCGAGTGTAAAAATAGCCGTGTAGTTTGTTTTGCCACCATCTAATGTAATTATTCAAAAGGGATAGCGTTTTAATGTGGTTTTTAATTTTTTTTTTATTCTATAGAAAAATAATACTATCTTGATGTTTAATCTCTATTCTCTAAACCTGTGACTTCCAACGTCTTTTCATCTTATGGCAACGCATAAACAAATTACTTAAATTCTACGACACATCACAAAATTTGCTGATCTGATAAAAAAATAAGTGTAATTTTGCTTGCTTTGCAAAAGAAAGTGGTTAATTACTTTTTTTGCTCCAAAGGTCTTTCTAAAAAAGTCTTTTTGAAACAATTTATTTGTGATATGAAATCATAAAAAATTATGGTATGATAGGATTAAAAAATATTTTTGTATCGTTACATATCGCTTAGCTTAGAACACGTTTTCTAAAAGGTATCAAAGCACGAAATGTGTCTCAATGAATCCTAAGCACATTGTATATTCTGAACGTGACTTCAGATGGTTTGTGTTTTTCGAATACGAGTTCAGCACCGCCAATAAAAATGCAAAAAAAAAAAAAAAAAATGAAATCCGAATTAATGGTATGATGATTGATCAGCAGCAATTAGATTAAATGCCAAACGTCGCTAAAACGGTGATAATATACATTTTAAGGTACTCCTTTTTGATTTTATAAGTTTTTTTTTATACTTCGTTGTGTATCAAATGTAAATATTTGAACAGCAGGGTTAAAATCTTCGCAGACCCTTTGATTTGGTTGTTTACACTTAAAATCCCTATTATAGGTTAGCCTTTCAGTTCTAATTATTTCTGCAAGTCTAAAAGGTGATACTGAGAGTTGATCTTGAAACTCGATCTGACCAAATACCGTCGTGTATGCGGGGGCTGGTGCGCGTTAATTGTCTTGGCCTCAAATGTTTTCACTTTGGCATGATGTGGAAGTTTAGAGAGCGGGGTGCCATCTCAGATGTTGATGTCGTCATCTGATCGTGGTTCAAGATGACGAGGTGTCCTCGAATCTTTCCCGTCGGGATAGATCGCGGACCGTCGCCAATAACCCGGTCTATTGCTCCAGTGCGAAGTTAATTCAACTACCTATTTCCCTACCTAATGGTGATACGAGAATAATTTGTATTGCATGACTCAAGATTTTAAAGGTTTTCAAATGTTTCCCAACAAATGAAATAATTTAAAGCGCAACGTTATAAAATTTATACGTTTAATGCTTTACACAATATCCTGTGGTTTTGTGTATTCATTTTCTACTTCCCAATATATATAAAACAGTCGGATTTCGTAGATTTGCAAATAAATCCTCCGACGTATCTAAACCTTATTCATAGTTTTGCATTCTCTCTATTTCTTTAAAAAGTCGATACGAGGCAGCGTAAGGAATGCATTTTTGTCCCGAACCTTTGAACCCCCTTTATATTTCGTGTCGCCACCGCGTAGTTTGTAAAAGTATGGAAATGCGAAATCGATATATATTTCTCTTTTATTTATTCTCTTTCCACTTCCGTTCCTTTCCTAAAATTGGGTTGCGAGTTTAACCAGTCGTGCTGTTTTTTCTTCTCCCGTTTCCTCAACTCTATCTTCCTTCCATCAATTTCTACTTTGTTTTAGCTTATTTTTAAATTAGATTCAAAGTTCTTTGTTTCTGCTCGTTCCGCAAACGGAATAAGAAACTGTTCAGCCGGGGTTTCTGCAGTAAAACGTGGAATGCATTGGACTTTTGGAGAATTCGATGTAAAATTTAAATTTGCGAGTTCTTTGTTTGGGTATTTGTTTTAAAGACTCATTGTGCAGTTCAAACGCATTATCTGGTATCCAACTCAATGCCTGTTCGAAACAGAAACTATACAAAATGAAACAGTTACTTTTTTTTACGAGAAATCAAATACCTCTGTTTTAAATTGTGTAAGGGACGCACCTCAAAATTGGAAGTAACGGTGATTTTTAACAATGAAAAGACTGACCAAACATGACATTTTTGTTTATTCGTGTATTTCATTATATCCAAATAGAAAGATTTAATGTACATCATTTAGCTGCTAGCAGCCTGAGAGCTGAAGGCAGCGCAAGTTTGATTCCTTCAACTACCCTGAGTGTATTTCCTTTTTTCTGTGTCAGTAAAACCTTTGCTTGTAAGCGTGTGAATTTACTTGACGGAAAAATATTGCTCGGCCAGATCTTGCCCTTGTGCCATTAAAAAACAACCAACCGTTTAGCTGACTTGTCAAGCAATGTCAATAAATAGAATTTTCTTATACGCTTTCTCAGTAGCAAACTAACACGCCATGTAAGCAAATTCATTAGTGTGGACATAGAGGAAATATAAAAGTAGAGTGAGCAATGGTAACTTTTTATGTGTTTAGGATCATGTGACAAAACTAGTAGTTACTTGACCTAAAGACTACTTTGGTCTGTCACATGAAAACAAACATCCATTACCTGATTGGTCAACGGGATGGGAGAAGACACCCATCCATTGATTCGTCACCTGATTGGTCTGCGCGTCATAGTAGTAGATTGTCGATTTCAGTATTTTGTGGTCACTAAAAATGCGCATTCATGCATCTACCGTCATAATATGGCACATCGCCAAACGAAGGGATAAGATGCCAAATCGTAGCCAAATTTTAGCAGAGCAGTCATGTGACTAGTCGACTTGGTCACATCTTTTTTAGTTCCTCTCAATAGCAATGCTCAGTCTACTCATATTTCACGTCTGTGGTGTGGAATTCTATCGAATTGCGAGAGTAGCTCTCCCGGGGTACCCAAGCGATCTTTGAGGTTGTTTGAGTTTTTTGGCGCAGGGGCTATATTTTACCAAGCTGCGCCAAACAACGTCAAGCAAATGGACATACACACGCAACGAAAGCTATATTGACACAGCAGAGAGAAATGGAACATGCACTGCTTACAACTCACACGTGGCTAATGCAAACCCACCGAGCCATGTTTATATTAATCAAAGATTTGTTGCTAATGGTAACTGCTGGAAAAACGTGATGAGAATCTTAAGTTCTTAACTAAAACCCTCACGTTTTGAATTTTGTCAGCCTCCAAAGCTGTTCCGGCTCACCTTGCCTAAGACGACAAAACCTAATCTGCGCGGCAGACGTTTCCTCTTGTCTTTAGATAGATCCCCTCCTCACAGAAAATAATCTCAGCAAGACAGGATAAAAGTCCCAGCTTCTTTATCGACGCTTCGGTACATTTCCTTGTTGGCTTCCTCCAAACATCACTCGGCTAGTCTGTGGGCTGCGTCCAACTATAACTTCTCTCTCGCCCATTTAGTTCACTTTTCTTTTCTCGGTAGCGGCTTGTGCCGATTCAACTGCACAGCCCGAACACGCTAATGCAATTAGCTTTCCCCCTCCCTCTTCTCCTGGAAGAAGACGCCCTGGAAGAAAAGGGGGCTTTATCTCACTGTATCTCTTGCCCTGTTCCCAATTCCCTTTCTGCTTTTCTGCTTCTTCATTGATGCTTTTTCTTTCCATTACCGTCGCCTTTTCTTTCTTTGCATTATTTGTCACGTTAATGTCTGCCTTTTCCTTCTCACTCCCGTAACATTCTTTCTGACTCTTCTGCCTTTCCTGTGGGTTGATTTTTCCTGTTTTCCCCTACCCTTCTAATAAGAAATAGATTCGGTTGCGTTTGGTTATTTAGTTGGTTAAGACGCATTCGTTTTGATCTTTATTTCGGAGGACGGTGTTGATTTCGGATTCATGCGGTTCTTTTGCGGTACTGAGTGGATTAGGGCCGCGTGTGGTTCTAATTTTAGGGAGGCTGTTTTTTATCTGATGGCTTTCTTGGAGGAGGTTGTTTTCCGGCTTGTAATTGACTATTCCCCTAGCTTGCTTGCTTGTAATTACGAAAAACTTTTCTTGGATTTGCACCTTTTTTTTTCCCTTGCTAATGTAGTTGACCGAACCTGCGTTGAATGATGGCAATGTTTGAGAAGGATGGTCAAATGAGGAAAACGCATCATTCATCAACCTCCAGACAGCAGGAAACCTGGATTTTTATGGGAAATTAGTCGAAAAGATTTTGACCAACTATAAAAGTGTTCACCTAATTAATTTGAATTTATATTCTGTTCTTAACATTATAATTTTAGCGTAATATCTCTAGTTTTTCAAGTCCTCAGGTGCTGGTGATTTATTCGTTTCCCATGGGGCTTACTGTCTCTAGTAAACATAGGGGTCATGACTACATAATACCCAAGCGATACTTTTCTACTTCTCTCCATCCTTTCTTTGCACAATTACTTAACATTGTCTATCTTGTGTTTGCTACAGCTTGGCCAAATATGGCCCTGCGCCAAAGAACCCAAAACCAACCAAGCCCTCTGGAGCACATCTCCTTTAGGTGTGTACGGACTTCAAGACCCCGAGGTACTCTAGTGATAGCGAGGTACTCTTTTCTTTTCCCATGGAGTTTACTGTCTTTAGTAAACACGGGGGGGGGGGGGGTCGCGCTCCCGGGATATACCCAAGCGATCTTTTTCTGCTTTCATTCTATTCTATTCTCCAATCTCTTTTTCCTCTTTTCTAGACATTTTTAAATTGAAGTTGTCTCTCATGTGTTTGGCGCAGCTTGACCAAATATGGCCCTTGTGCCATAAAACCCAAGAACAAGCAACCAACCTAATTTTCCAACAGTACTGTATAATTTCGTCTTAATCCTTTTAAAAACTGAAGTTAATACAAAAGTAGGGTGTGACTTGATTTCATGTCGTTTTTGAAAATGGCAGCTTTTAATATATTCAATACATTTATTTTATTCACTACTTAGTGTATAATTTAGCCCCTAACTATCTGATCTTGATGAACAAAGTACCTACTTAAAACTTATAAACTCGTTTTCATGAAAATATGTGTTGATAAAGAACTCTTAATTGCTACTTTTCTCATTGTTGCTTAAGAAATTCAAAATAAATCAAGCGCAGCCAACTGTAATCTGTATCCTAAAAACAATCGATGGCGTAAAAGCCGAAATAATTTATTTTCCCAAAGAATGGAAGTTTCCTAGAAAAGTTTCGAGGGCTTATTAGTTTCTGAACACTAATTAATGAAATGCAGGGAGATTTTTAAATAAGCCTCGATTGGCATACATAAATAGGACTAATGAATGCTAGGTTGGTTTTTCTTCTGCCCATCTGCTGAATTTTGATCGCTCGCAGAAATATTTATTTTCTTTGTTTTCTGTTTCTTAATCCCTTATTTACGAACTACTGCTAATTAGACGGTATTACGTTTTCGAGTCGCTGAGTTTGTTTTAGTGACTCAACTTTATTTTTTATGCCAGTGATTCTCGTGCTAATGCTTTGAAATTAATCAATTGCATTTTAATTTACTTTTGATTCGCTAGCAGATTATTTGTTCGTGTAATTATTGCGTTGTACTCCTTTTTTTAATCTCTTGTCTTGTAATTGCCAGGTCATTATGTAATAAGGGTTATTCAATAAAACAAATTTAGATTCATGTTCTTAAAACGTAGTGTTCATGGCTTCCATAAGAATTCGGTTACTTAATTTAAACGATATTGAAATAATGTCTTAAACATTTGTTTGAAATTATAAGTTTTTAATTTGTTTTCGATCTGTGCGATGCATAAGGTATCGTAAAATGTCTACTTTATTTGTTCATTAACTTTAAAACTTTAATGCTTAGAAAAATGGTCTTATCTATTTTGCCACCAAATTTAGGGAAGTAGGTTGTAATGATGCTATGGAGCGTAGTTTGATTTAGATTACATTTTTGATCTAATTTATTAGAAGTCTCATAAATGGCTTCAATGAATCAGACAGAATACCAATCCAAATCAAACTACGTATCATAGCACTAAGCCCACATTTTCGGGGGCCCTTTTCCCCTCGAACCCCAAACGCCATAGTGTCCAAAATCCTTCCAAAGGTGGGCCTGGTTCTTATGATACGCAGCTTGATTTAGATTGGTATTATGATCTACATAGAAGTCTCATAAATAGCTTTTATGAATTAGATCAGAATACCAATTCAAATCAAACTACATATCACAGCATCCGGTCCCGCACTTGGGGGAGGATTCTGGACACTATGGCATCGGGTCACGAGGAGTAAAATGGGCCAGGGAAATGTGTTCTTTGTGCTATAAAACGTAGTTTGATTTGGATTGGTATTCTGATTTGATTGATAGAAGCCTGTTATAAGACTTCTATGAATTAGATCCTAATATCAATCCAGATAAACCAGTATCAGCACCAATTCCCCAATTGAAAGGATTTTAGACACTGACATCGGGGCACAAGGGGAAAAGGACCCCCTGGAAATACCAATTCCCCAATTGAAAGGATTCTAGACAATGACATCGGGGCACAAAGGGAAAAGGGCCCCCTGGAAATACTACTATTTACAGTTTGTTTTCTGACACAAGTTTTAAATCTTGTTTTTATGCAATAAGTTTGCAAAGGAAAAGCGAAATTTATTTGCAAGTTGCAGTACATATTTCTATTTCATTCGTCATTTACCCTCGGGGGCACATCTCCTTTAGGTGTGTACGGGTTTCACGAACCTAAGGTACAAAAGTCAACTTTCCCATGGGGTTTACTGTCTTTAGTAAACACAGGGGTCGCGCTCCTGCGATACTCAAACGATCTTTTCCTGCTTTCATCCCACTACTCTATTTCCAAATCATTCTTTTGTCCTTTCGCGACATTCTTTACTTGACATTACCGTGTTTGGCGCAGCTTGGTCAAATATGACCTATGCGCCATAAAACTTAAAAGAACCAACCATTCGTGATTTAACCTAACACTGGGACCCGGAGTGCAGATATGGGGTCCTCCTTAGCCCATGAAAAACGCATTAAAGATTTTATTGATTGATTGTATTTTTTAAATTCAGTGTTTTAATAATTTTTTCTCGTGTCCTGGTAAAGTGTCAGTTACGTAATCAGTTTCTAATTTTTATACAAATTTGAGCTGTTCTTGAAGGTCTGCCAAAAATCCACGTGAAAACTTCTTTTTCCCTGCAATTCCCGTTTGCCGATATCAGTCGCTTAATTCGGAACTTGATAGTAAAAGCCCATTTATTAAATTTGCTTCACGAAAAGCATCTCTACTCTTTGTCAGTCCCCCCTTGTACAGAAGCGAAAATACATTTCTTTTTAACACGTTGATTGATGAACCGTCTCTAATATGTTCTCCCAGTAAATGGATTATAAAGAAACGGAGGGCAGAGAAATCGGTCGCTAAAAACTGCTTTGAAAAACAACTCTGCTCGATGATTCGATTTGCGTTTTTCCCGGTTCGCTATTCGCGGAATGCGTCAGTAATGACTAATTGATTATCGAAAAGTAGCCGGTCCATAAAAATATCTCGTCTGTTGTGAGACCGTGTCTCGCTAATTACTTTAAAATGTTTCCTTCAAATCGCTAATGATCGGGAAATGTAAATCGCGGGGACCTTTTTCCTCTCTGTTCTGAATTTAATTTCGAAAAATAAATTTGGATCATCTCCGAGGAATAATAAATGGCTCTTAAAAACGTGGAATTTTTCAACATCGCCTTAATTGTTCATCTCGATGATACTCGTATTTGGTAATTGGTTTTGAATTAAACATGCAGTGGTCTAGATTTTTAGAGTACCTCGTTTGTGGACCATTTGAAAGCTATTTAAAGGTACCTGGGTGGAAGTATAATTTTATTGTAGTATGCCTTCATCTATTTAAAAGTACGCCATTATAAATTAACTGGCGCGATGGTCTAGTGGTTAGAGCACTCTTTAGGAGAATGGAGTATAGTCCAAAAGTCACAAGAAGAGATCGGTATGCCTCTTGGGGAGAGTTCATTTCACTTCTGGTAGACCTCTCCTGGTTGTAAATGAGATAATCCCACCAGTATTTTCTTTCCTGGCTTTGTGCTGGATTCTTTTTTAACCAATCATTCTTTATTCGAGACTAAATAAGACGCTAAAAATGCCACTTAACCCTCCAAGTGGTTTAGACGAGATGTCGCTTCCATCAATATCTGACCAATTTTGTTAATGAGACGAGATATTTCGTCATCAAGACATTGCCGATTTTTCGATGATGACGTGATGAAGATCTGGTCAGTTTTATTCTAATGACGAGATATCTCGTCTATCAAGGTCTGGTCAGTTTTGCTAATGACGAGATTCCTCATCGAGACAACCATCGGGAGGGTTAAAATTAAATGGAATAACGTATCCTGCTGAAGCTTAGTTGACACTTGCCTAAAGGAGGTATAAGTGCGGTTCCTACGAGAAGGCGGTCGACCTTGGTTCAGTCGATTTTTCAAAAGGTGTAGAAGCTCTTTAGGAAAAGGCTGTCATACGCAAGGCATGAAGGACATGGATGGTTTATTCCCAACCAACTCTTTATCACTGCTATCGCATTCGGCACCGAACGTTAAACTTGGAACCAGAATATCTGCGCTATGGACACCATTCCTGGAAGTGCTTTGTTTACGTTTCAACGTATCACCTTATTTAAAGAATATAATCGTTTAAAACGACTCGACTCAAATGCCAACTCACCGGAGTCGAACTATAATCGAATACTCGGGTACCACGTGACATGAGGGGTCTTGTCTCTTCTCGTGGTGGTTGTACTATAGACTGAAGGGCAAGGTTGGGGGGTTCAGCCCTCACTTGTACTAATGTTGATCTGGTTGCTTAAGAGTTCTCTGATGTTTCACATCGACATGTAAATGTAGGCCAATTTCCCTTAAGACCTGGAAGGCTCTTGGACTCTGTTTTCTCAAACGATTAACCGTGGTGGAATAGAAGTTCTCTTGGCCTAACCAACCTAGCGACTCCAAACGGATTTAGTTGAGGCCAAATTGGGGGTATAGTTTAGGATAAAGGGTTGGTTTGACGCGTGACACGTATTCAAGCCGGGTAAATCCCAATAGGAACCAATTATCGGGATGTGTGTGTTGATGTCAGATTTTTAGAAAAGAACACTTTCCGATTACATTCCAAGACAATCCATGTTCATGGATTATGTATCGGAGAATAATAATCGCACCTCTTACGCTATCCATGTTCATGGATTATACCTTGAAAGTTGATCATTCAAAACGCTTTGACAAAAATATTGGTGGTTGGTCATTGGTATATTTTTGTTCATATGGTGAATGGTCTGTGACATTTGCTTCATTCATATTTTATGTGCTAAGTAACACATTTTATGGGCATTTTTGAGCACGATATTTACCAGATAACAATGATAGTTTGCGGATATAGAAAGTTATATATACGAGCATCAACTTTTTCAAAAAATATTCTGCGAATATGTAGATACATAGGTGTGGGCCTATCTCGTGAAACTTAGAATATCAAATTCTTGTTTCAGCACAAAGGAATGCTATATTATTGAACATTAAATTTTTAAGCATATTCTGCAAATAGGGGAAATAGCATAGAAGTGTGGATGCTATCTCGCAATTTCTAGAATGTCATAATCGCAAAACCAGCCAAAGGACTAACTCCCCAAAGACTTATTGCTAGTCGACGGTGGTTGCTTTTTAATGTAAACATATGTTACATAAGGTTAGACGGTGGCAAAAGGATAATCATTAATTTCACGAGGATTTAGTGAAAATGAGCTCTCATTTCGCAACTGACGCTTCGTAATCCTCGAGCTCACCCTCCCTATTCCCAGCACCTCCCGACTTCACTCCGGTGATTGCCTTATCGCAAGAGCGACTCCTAACTACAAAATAATCCCTGTTTAAATATCTGGACCTCGACCCGATCAATTATCACCATGTGTTGCTCCGTCTCGGGGGGACCCTATCGCACATCTAATCCTCACGGACCGTTGCCCATTGGGCCCCGAGCCCAGCACTTTCCCAAACAATTAAAGACGGCCTTCTTTCTGCATCAGTTGCCATTCCGATGGTGGTCGAGGCGGACCTCGTGCCCGAAGAGTAATAACCCCGCTCTTTCGTATCGTAAAAGTAAAAAAATAAGTAAATAAATAAAACATTCCGTGGAAAAAGCGGCGCGGAATCGAAATAAAATGTGTCCTTTGGGTCTTTCCCGCTTAAACTTTGGGCCCCGGTTGGGGCCGCGTCGTAAAAAATACGTTCCGAAGACAGAAGGTGGAAGTTCTGGAAAAGAAAAGTTGCCCGTTCTCTGATGTCCTAACGGAGTTGTTAAGTGTCGCAGTGCCTGCGATGTGTGGAAATAAGTGCGGGACTGCCATTCTTTACTTTAAAGGGTTTTTGTTGTTGTAGTGTTTGTTTCTTTTTGGGGGTCTTAATTTGGGAAGTTTTTGCCCTCGGAGAATATCGTTATTACCCTGTGAACTTTCGATGGAAGCCATTTCTTCTCGCTTTCGCGTGATTGCTGCTCGTATGTTTGGCAATTCTTTTTGCACTGTGAGCCGCAGAGGGAGTTGAGAACGACTTTCTAGGTTTTGGGGCTGTTTCTTCCCTTCGAAGGCCAAAGTATGTGCGTCGTTTATGGGGGAAAATCATTAGAAATTTTGCGATTAAGCTGTCGGGTGTTTTAACATAAAGAATCCTTTAACCCTCCTGATGGTTATCTCGACGAGGTATATCTTCATTAGAAAATATTGGCCAGATCTCTTTATGGACGAGATATCTCGTCATTAGAAGAAAACTGTCCAAGACTTGATATCGTCATCATAAAAAAATCGACAGTATCTTGATGACGAGATATCTCGTCATTAGCACAGCAGGTCAAATTATGATGGACGAGATGTCTCGTCAAAAGCACTTGGGAGGGTTAAAAAGAATCACTATTCTTTGGAATTTTATAAGTTATACTTGTTTCTGTAATGAGAAAAGTGTCTTCCATAAAACGAATACATGTGCCTTGTGTAAATAAATGAGCCATGTTTTCCTCTTTACTTTTATGTTACGGTGAAACGTATCCTTGTGCTTGCTGTCATAATACTATTTTCATTTGACAGCTAAACTTCAACTGTATAGGAATTGTAGGTCGAGAAAAACATTACTCGATCGACTTTGTATACGAACTTCTTTTTGATCCCGATGAATTTTTAGATCTGAATATTGTGCTCTGATAAAAAAAATCAATAAGATTTACCTCGTCTCTTGTATGGTATTTTTAATTTTTCATCCTAAATGTATATACTATTTACATGAAATTTAAAAATAAAACAAATGTTGTTTCATGTGATGATGGATGGATATATCATTAAAAGTGTTAGAGTGAAAATTAATTGAGTTTTATCCATTTTCAATTTATTCTAAACGCTGTTCTTCTTTATTGGTTTCATAAACTTTCAAGTATTCTGATATGAAACACTACATTTATTTGGTTCGTATCTCTTCTAAACACGTCCAAAAAAATATTTTTAAAACCCCTCGAGTAACTTATGGTTTTTAAGTAAATTTTTACTCTTCATATCATTTCCCCTTAAAAGGGACAAACTGCTCACTAACTTCCACTTACTGATTAATTTTTGATTCAACATCAAGCCATTTATTAATAATTCGTTTTAAAGTCAAGCGTTTATTTTAAAGCAATCCTTTTCGGAAAGAGTCATTGATACCTTGCCCCAAAATCCCCAGAGTACATAAATACGAGTTTCGTTACATCAATACGAGTTTCGTTCCATATCGCCCTCTCAGGACACATTTTAGAGTGCCTAAGCATTCGGTCGATGTGCCCAATGAAAACTGTTCGGATCCCCTAGAAGTACTTAATTGCATCAAGTATTAGGTAACGTTATATCAAGAGCAATAACCATCATTTATTTATGAGACATCTCACGACATGGCAGAAACTTACGGACACGTGCGGCCAGATGGCTTAGTATTCTTTATGGTGGACGCCATTTTTACTTCAATGGAAGTCTGTCATTCATCTGCATAGTTCAGTTGCGTTATGATGCACTTCCACGATGTAGTTTGGGAAAGGGATATCCCTGCTTTCCGGACGAGCTCATTAAATCACGTTTTACTACTTAGAGGCATAAAAATCTCGCGGTGTAATGTCTGTCTTTTGGGATCGCTCTAAAAATTCCGCGCCCGTGCGAGCTTTAAAATTCCGCATTGAAAGGTATAAAAATCTATTGCTTTCCTACCAAAACGTCGTATTTTATGATTGTTTACGTTGCGTGTCCGCTTTCTTTCGGAACTCTCGTACATGGAATGAGTTTCAACAAGCGCTTGATGTCCCGGCTATTTATTCTAAAGTACCTAATATCCGAACACCAAAACGAAATAAATTTTGTGGGAGGCCTGTTTTTTAACGTTCTTCAGTCCTTGGCCATAGTTTTAAAAGTTGGTGATTACGTACACGGGGGTTCGACTGGATCGGCTGCTCACCGTGCGACGCTTAAATGTACGCGCAAAGTAACTGCTCCTGATAAAACCGAGGATTGAAAAAGTTTGTGTAATAAACCGAATTAATGCGGTCCACGTGAAGTGATCTTAATTACCTCACGTAACGTTATTATGAGGAATGATTCTTTGGGGTATCATCGTAGCGGTAAAGTTAGACAATTAAGTTTACGACCATGAGGGCTCCATTAAAAAGATTCTCGTTTCATTAGCATACCTAAAAGCTAAGTGCTCAGGTAATAGAGGAGCATTTTCGCCATCCTGCCTGAATTTTAATTAAGGTACTTTTTCCAGTTTTTTCCTGTTTTTCAATATTTCTACGCATAAAAAATGGGAGGGGAAGGTGGAGAAAATATTTTTTCATTGTTGCTTATAATAGCACTTGCTGACCACATTTCACCGAGTTCTTTTTTTAAATTCTTACGAGTTTGGTTAAGTTTTAACGCTCCATTATTTCAGTAATTATTATGTCTTGCGACTGTTTAAACGATCTAATTAAATATTTAACAATAACTCGTCTCTTTTTTATAAGCAAGTGCTATTTTTTTCGGTGTCATTTTAAAATATGGCATGACTTGCTGTGGTAAGCAGCAATAATTGGTCCATAAATTCAGTACGTGTTTCATTTTAAATGCTTAAAAAGTTGTTTGAAAAACTTGCTAGATTTTATGACTTCTATTAAATATTTTATGGCTGTATCATGAAAATATTATTTTCTTATACTGCTTTCAACGGATTATTTGTATTTTAAAATGAATTATTAAATACTGTAATACGAGAGTTTCTTTTCATCTATTATAAACCTGCTCCTAAAATTCTCTTTATAACGTATTGAGTAGGAATTGTCGTAATGAGCAGCTGATGCAGCACATTATGTAAAAACTTCTATACAAATAGTGGAGGAAGTTGGGTCATAAATTGAGCTTTAAAAAATTTCTCTGATGTTATCTATCAAAAGATGTACAATTTAAACGCCATTTTTTCAAAAATAGACGCTGTAAAATCTCGATTAGTTTACCTCGTAATAGATACTAATTAAAGTATTCTGTGTTTCTCAGGTTTTCAATTTTGATTTTTTTTCGATAATTTTTTATCTTGATATTCGGCAAAATAAGGCTTGCCACACTGCCCTGTTAGTCAAGATGGCAATATTTCCATGTTTGTACTTGAGGGTTAAAAGAGCAGCTACGTAAAAATGCTACGTATAAAAGTATATAATGCCTGAAAACAGTTACTACTTCACTCAGTAGAGTAATAAATAAAACTCTTAGCCAAACTACTAGTCAATGATGTAAAAACTTCAAAATATGAATAATAAAGTGGATGAAACTGGTCTAGCTGTTTCGATAGAACAAAACATCCATTATCATCAGTACAAATTGAACACGATGAAAACTCGAGTTCAAATATGTCATCTTCAACAGGTTGCGATTACTCGCTTTTTTTAATTAAGCTCTTCCAGCTTTTGTAAAAGCAAGAAAGCACAACTGCAGTTTCATTCACTAGTGTGTCTGACTAGCATAGCAGGATTCTGTCAGTTCCGTTTTACATGAAAAACCCCATGAACTTAAGTATTGAAGCTTCCTTTGTGTCCCATATGAGAAATTAGGTTTTCTATTGTTTCCCCAAGACGACTTTCAAGTCAACAAAGCCATCATGCTTTCCGAACAAATGGAACTTGTTTTGTTGTTCCTTTGGGACACTTTAGGCTGTCGTCGGCTTCCTGTAAGCATACCAAGTCGTTCGATGGGTTTGTCTCGGATTTTGAATAGGAATAAAGTTTGGAACTTTGAGTAAACTCGGAACATTAAACTGATTTGTAAAGAAAAACTATTCTGCCTTTTGGGGAGGCAGAGGTTCTGTATTTGACTGGTTCTTTATATCAAAAATTACCCTTACTACATCCTGTAAGGGAATTGTATTGAATTATTTGCTGCAGCAGGGTGCTGCAAGCTAAGTCTGCTTATTCTGACCGTTTTTCAATGGTAATAACTAGATTTTCTTTATTTGAAGGATTTTCTGTTTATTCATACGGGAATATCACTGGGTTTATCCTTTGTGGAGGTACATTCTTACTTTTTTCAGTGGCATTTTCTTTATTGTAGAGTTTAATATTACTAATCTATATGTATGTTTTCAACTAAGTGAGTACTAAGTCAATAAAGTACCTAAATAAACTTTTATTTGCCTTGCTTTGAACGAAACTAGTATTTAATAATGTAACAGAAATATAAAGAAAAATGAAACAACATTACTCAAAATACACTCATTTTTCTGTGAATATTTACATTCCGTAGTGCCTGAAGAGGGATTTATGATGCTCTGGTGGTGTATTTCCCTTTGTATTATAAGTAATATTAAAGATGTGTGTGTTCACGTTTACTTTTAATGAATAACCTTTTGAAATGCGTCTCCAAATAGAGATTTCTGTCTTTTGTTAAAAATTTTCGTCGTTTCAGCTTCATTTGTGTTCATGATTATTTAAAATTTCCATTAATTCTACTTGTGTATGGTAAATAATATTTAAATTACAGTCGTATTTAATCTATTTTTCAACGTATGTTGAGTGTGCTTTCCAGTTTCGTTCCAGCAAATGACGCTAAAGAAGGAAATTACATTTCATCATGTACACTAACAAAATATTTTAATCAAACGCTTTAAAGACAGAAATCAAGAAAAATAATCACCTTTTTTCTAATTTAGAAAATAATAAAACAACCGAAAATATGCGTATTCTATCCAACATTTTTTCGCACTACTTTTATCTCTTAATTTCATTTTTATTCATTACAATATTTAAAGCTTAACCGAATTCACAATTGCTCCTTGCCAATCCAAGTATTGTATCTTAAAAATCACACTGCTCCATATTGCCATCTGTTTATTAATCTAAGCTTTTATTTGATCAAGCTTTTGCTTCGTTTTTGCTGCAGGCTTTTCTAAACATTATTTCTTGCCTTTTCCTTTCTTTCACTACCTCGATTGTCTTTATCTCTCTCGCGCTTACGTTATTTCAAGATTTATATAAAAAAGGGACTGGAGAGATGATTATTCTGAGTGTGTCCCCCTTCATTGCTTAATCCTCTTTTGTTTCTTTCGGAAAAAAGAGGACATGTTAAACATAAAATGATATCCCGAAGAGACGAATTAAGGATCCTAAAACTGTTTTTTTTTCTGTTGAAAAATAATCTTATGGAGATTTGTTTTTCAGTGGAGACGAGACTATAAATGTACCAAGATAAAAATATTCTCGATGGATTTTTTCTTTGAAAAAGTAGATGCTATTAGGAAATTGAAAGCAATATTTTTATATCAGTATCCAGTCAAAGATAACCATTAAAAAGGTTTTAAGATTATCTATTCTTAACTTTATAAACATAGTTTAGTAAAGTAACTTATTAAGAGAAAATAAAAGAAAGGCTTTGAGAAAAAAATGCTAATGGCGTAACATTATATTTTAAGCTTTGATTGCATTCTTAATGTAGGTTTATAATTTCTTGTTTTTGGAAATTATATTTATCATTTTGATGAGAAGTAATAAAAGAGTATAATTATCTGTACCGAATATATCAATATATATTATAAATTCTATATTTCGCATGCTTGCCATGGGTTCGAGGCTGTTGTACTTTTTATAGTATACATACGATTTCAAAACTTCCTTTAAATTCAAAGGTTAGTTAGATAACACAAAATTAAACCGTACTCGCATAAGATGTATACCTACAAACGCCACCCGAATGTGCTAGAGAGTTATACGAAGGTGTTGAAATGAAAGACAGCAAGTATGTAAACAAGATTTTTACTAGTCCTAATTTTACAGTTCGACAGTAGTTTTTGTTCAACATTCCGTGAGTGTTCCGATTTCATGTAAAGTCTAGTGCAAACGTTTCGGGATTCAAAACTTTCAGTATACACTTTAGGGAACAAAGTGAAACCGTACTCGCATGTATCTTCGCATACGTTGTAAGGCGCAGTTCGTCAGCGCAGTTGAACAGTTTCTACTGCAATTCATGCATCAAAGCTGTCAGGGGTGCATTTGTGTTGGTGGTTGCTAATTTGAGCTCCTACTGTGAAAATATGCTTACAATTGTCCAACTCTAAAATCGGAGCTAATAAAAATGTTCACGTACTTGCTGCCTTTTATTTCTGCACCTCCCTGTTTCCTTTAACATATCCGTGTGGTGCTTTCTGAAAATCATCCCCATATGAATGCGGCTCAATTTTGTGTTTTCAACCACAAAACGCACACACACTCTCTCTCTCTTTTTTCTTCCCCTAGGATTCATTGAACCAAATCGATGTGGTTATTTATTTATTTATTATGTATGTTGTGTGGTAAATTCAATACTACACTACTCGCTGAGTAGTGTCGAGACTAAAATATAACTATTAAACGAACAACATGGATACACATAGAATGAAACACTGCTACTTAGGATGAATACTTTTTGATATTCGAATTCATAGGATAAATACTTTGGTATTCGAATTCTTAGGATGAATACTTTGGTATTCTAATACTTCAAGAAAAAACGAGTGCAGTGAATACTTTTAAGTATCGAGTACTTTTGCATTCGAATACTCCCGTAACGCTCAAAGGGTTAAAGTTTGCACAAGTTTTGAGACACCCTGTAGTTTTTGTGCTACATGATTTTTTTCTGTTCTACCTTTGAAGCCAATCGGAAAGTCAAGAAAAACATCTCGATCACCTCACGGGAATCTTGACTTAATCAAGGGCCGGCGTAGATGATATCGCCTCAGGGAGGCTTATGCAATTCCTCATACCCAACTCCATCGAGTCTCCTGCCAAAATTATCTCAATAAAACCTTCACTGATGACCTTTTTTATTATTGTTATTACAGTGTTCCGGCAATTGACTTGTTCCTTCCTCGCCTGACCCCCGGGGGAGTCGTTTTTATCCGATTTTGTTGATCGCCCCCTCCGATCGCAGCCCCGGGGGGCCACCTTTGCAGCCCCTGCCGCCCTCTGTAATTGTGTGTCTGTCTTCGGCTACCTCTTCTTCCTTGCTCCATGATCGTCTTCTGGAGTAGGCGAAAGACTGTCGCATGGAAATGGTGATGACTTTCGTGACGCGTCTCATGGGACGGAAGCAGTTTGTGAGCAAGAAGTGCAGTTTGTTTGGTGCGAATATTTTAATGGTGCGGGGGAAACCGCATGTAACTGTAACTTCCACCTCCGCCTCTGAGGGAGGTTTCTGTGTCTTCCCCCGGTTTTTTCATTTTCGGGATGTCTCCGCCAGCCCTCGGGGTGGATTTCGGTTTTCGCGACATGACAAAGTTGTATTTGCTTGATGACAATGTTTTTTCTTTCTAATCCCCTTCTTCTCTTGTGACTGTTATATGGAGTCGGCGATGTTTCCTTGGAGACGTATTTGGGAATGCAGATTACGGGGGATGTTTGGCTTGGAATTGAATCAGCTTCTGTCGGGGGCGTTCCGTCGCTGTGTGGTGTTCATTAGAGACTGGATAATCTCCGTGTGGTGATGAGTTCTGGCACTGGCCCGTGTTCTCGGTGGTAGAAGTGGGAGATCGTTTGAGTGTTATGAATTTTAATGAAACATGTGGGTGGCAGTATGGAGTTAGTAGGTAGTAAGAAATTCGCCTCTTGAATTTCTTGGATTGTAAAATTCTTTCGAAATATTTATTTTGAGAATTCTTTCAAACTATACATATGATTCTTTTGGCATTTATTATATCTTCAAAATTTAAAAAAGGGTATTCTCGTTATGGTTGGTGAGCAATGCAAAATTCTCTTACTGAAGAAAGGTTAACATAGGAAAAAACTGATTAAATCGATTCATTTTTAATCAGAAAACTACTTTTTATACTTTTGTTACTTGTTGATAATATTATATTAAGGTAATATTATTTACTTTAATTATGCTGAAAACATTCCAGGTAATATATAATATGCCTGAAAACCGTATTTCGAATTTCTGAAACGTCTAATTAGAAATTGGCATCTCTGAATGTTTTTCAGTGTTTGCAGAGCTGTTTCGCTTCTATGAAAAAGCGTTATAACAACAATTTTATTCTTGCTTTTACCTTTCTATCTATACCCACAAGGGCACATCTCCTTTAGGTGCGTACGGGCTTCTCGGACCCGAGGTACTCTAGTGACCTTTTCTTTTCACATTGCGTTTACTGTCTTTAGTAAACATGGGTGTCGAGCTTCCTCGATACCCAAGCGATCTTTTTCTGCTTTCATCCCATTATTCTATTCCCGATCCCTCTTTTCCCTTTCTCGAGCCTTTTTACTTGAAGTTGCTGTCTTGTGTTTGCCACAGCTTGGCCAAATATGACTCTCTCGCCATAAAATCCCCATACAACTAACCACTAAGAAACTGTATGTGTATGTCTATTACTTGATGCTATTTGTCGTGTGCTTGGCCAATACGGCCCTTATGCATTAAAACCCTAAAAACCAACCTTTCTACCTATGTGTTAATATGTTACAATGTGCCTGTGGTCATCCAGGTTGCGCCATTAAATCGGCCATGAAATTCCTTTACTACGTAACAATGTTGTCCTTTCGCTGCAATCCTTTAGGGAGTGCTGAGAGGGAGTCCCACCTAAATGGCCCAATTCCCCAGCAGCTTTTACGATTCAATATACTTAAGTCACATATCGTAATGGGAATGCTTTCACCGTTAACTGTGCCGACTGTCTCTGTATAATTTAACAACGCATAATCCCGTCGGCTGGTGGTCATTAATTATCCATTAGCGATGTGAACGGAGAGGTGGTGTTCGAGATAAATTCCATTCCGTGCCTGAATTCGCGGCTAACACGAATCGCACTGCTCCGCGAATATTAAGTTTTGCAAATTGTGTTCGTTGCGTTACGTCGGAATCTTTCATTAGTTAGCTGGGTTGCCTGGAAACGGATTGATAGAACGGAGGTTGGACGGGAATCGGAATGCCTTCGATGCGTTTTCGGCGTTTGGTGTATTTGATAATTGTTAATGTATTTTTCCATTTTTGTGCAGGGCCATTATGAAAATATTGCTGTTGGTGGATTGGCTGTATTTTCGTTAACTGTTAACCTTCTGAGGGGTTCACACTCGTAATTCCGCCTTTCAACCTGCAGTCTTCCTCTTGCAGGACTTCTAACCACTTCTAATCAGTTATATAATCTTTCCAAGAGATTATATTCTAAGGAAAGGAGCAATAGAATTGTTTCAAAGAATTATATTCTAAGGAAAAGAGCCATAGAATCTACAAAGAATTTTAATTTTAAGAAAGGAGCAATAGTTCCAACGATTTCTATTCTAAGGAAAAGAATAATAGGATATTTCCAAATGGTTATATTTTAAAGAAAGGAGAAACAGAATATTTTCAAATAATTCTATTCTAAGGAAAGAAGCAATTGAATCCTTCCAATGGATTATATTCTCAGGGAAGAAGTAACACAATCTTATCATAGGATTTTGTTCTAAGGAAAGGGCCAATAGAATTTTTCCAAAGTATTCAATTTTAAAGAAAGGAGAAATGTAGAATATTTCCAAAGAATTTCTATTCTAAGGAAAAGAGCAACGCAATCGTACTAAAGGATTCTATTCTAAGGAAAAGAGCCATAGGATCTTCCAAAAATTTTTATTTCGAAGAAGCAAAGATTTCTATTTTAAAGAAAAGATCAATAGGATTTTTCCAAAGGATTATACTTTAAAACAGAATATAATATTTCCGAAGAATTCTATTACAAGGGCAGAAACAATAAAATCTTTCTAAAGGATTATATTATAAGAAAAGAAGTAACACAATCTTACTAAAGTATTCTTTTCTAAGGAAAGGACCTATAGAGGATTCATTTCTAAGTTAAGGAGCAAATCTTTCCAACGGATTTTAGTCTAAAGAAAAGATCAATAGAGTATTTCTAAAGGTTGAAAAAATTCATGGATTCTTTCACCTAATAGATGCGTTTATTTACTCATTAAGTATGTTGTGGGGTAAAATCAATACTACACGACTGGAAAATCACGTGACGCTCTAAGGGTTAGACTTTCCTTTTGTTCTGTAGTATTTATTCAGAGCCAGCTTTTCTGTTTCGGACTTCTGACACATTTTATCTGTCAGACACATCGGCCCCCGGCTGCAAGAGACTCATTAATAGTCTAGTTTTAGTTTTTATAAGTAATTATCAATGCCCTACCTTAAGTCTATCTACTGTAAGATTTTCGTAACTCAAATCATGAGTGTCAAATCTATTGCAACTAAGTCTTGTGCTCTCATTGTTTTCTATCGCTACAAAACTTTCTAAATGCTTTTCCTGGAAATCGTACTTTTTGATCTGTTGCAATCCCGCTCCAGTGCAACATTTTAAGCGAAAGCTTCTGATTTTAAAATTAACCCTCCAAGTGATTACGACGAGATAACTCGTCCAGCAAGATCTGACCAATTTTGTTAATGACGAGATATCGCGTCACCAAGATATTGCCAATTTTTGATGATGGCGAGATTAAAATCCGGTCAGTGTTCTTCCTAATGACGTGATATCTCGTCCATCAAGATCTGGTCAGTTTGACTAATGAGGCGAGTTATCTCGTTCGGACAACCACCGGGAGCTTAAGATTCAACCCCTTCGATGCTACTCGTCCTTCTGTTGCTGACTTTAGGGGTGGCCCCTTTCTTTTATATAAAGTATTTGTTTTTATTCATGTAAAAAATACGTGTTTTTATTTTATATAAGATAATTTTATTTTAATTTCTAATGAAGTGTGTAATTTTCTCTTGTCAATTTTTTTACTTTTTTTAATTTGAGTGTTCTGTAACGTATTTTATTACTGATAGTTTGACGAAGCTTGTCCAAAGCAGCCAACGCTTTTACTCTAAAGGACTTTTAAAAATAATTATTTTGCTTTGGGATTGTTTTGATTTAATGTAAAATAAAAATTAATATAAAATAAGAAAACTTAATGCTTCCCCCCGTCTAATTTCCCATTATGCCTTAAGTTATTTAAAGCCATGACTTTTTTCTTATCAGATTCGTTATGCTTTAAAAAAAGCACTAAAGCTATAAAAAGTACAATTTTTATCCTAAGCATTTTCTGTCTTATAAAAACTGTTATTTTTTTATCTGATCTCTTTCGAAAGACATTTTTATAAATTTGTCTTTCTTATGGATGAAAGAAAAGAAAACGGTGGACCGTTCTGTTTTGAGATTAAGGAGTGAAAAGCTTTTAGATTAGCTAAATTGTATGTAGACAAAACTTTGAAAATTAACTTAACTCTTGAATTTTTTATATAACTTTTATTTAGTTTGTCAGTGAGAGAGACTGGGTATTTTACTACTTTTTTCTCGAGCGCGTATTTTTCTACTTAAATTAAGTGTTACTGTTATACTTGAGCCCATCTGAAGAAAATTAAAAACTTCTGTATCCTGATAACGTACCATATTTGAATATTTGTTTTATCTTCAAAACTGTTTCAACCCTCTCTGGGGATTCACTCGCATACTATATCCGTATCCTTTCTGCAAACTGCAGTATCCTGCAGGATTTTTTTTTATCAGTTTTGATCTTGATCAATAGAATCTTTCCTAGGATTTTTTAACCAAGGAATATGGCTATTTAGTCGTGTGTTGTGGGGTAAAAGCAACATTACACTATTCCGAAATTTCACTAATTTTAAGAGCGGACTAGAATACGTCCGTTTAACTGCGACTGGATTTATAAAATGTAAATATTTTAAAATACTGTTATCGAAAGCGATAACTGGTTTACGAAATATTAATAACGTACAGTTGTAACGTTAATAACTACACAGCTGTTGTTTCATCGGGGCCGTTTCTGAGTAGTGTGCTGGGCATGCACTTGCACGTCATCAGGAAAAAAAGCGAATTGCAGACAATGCCTCGGTATGACTTCACTTAGCAAAAATATTCATTTGTGTGTGTGTTCCTGATATTTAATAGTTTTCATACTTTATTCGTCTATATATACAGGATGTTTGGAAAATATCTGGTGAAATTGCGAAGGTCGGTAGAGGGGTCTAAAATAAAGATTTTTTTAACGAATGTGTCTGGAAATGCCACGTTTAGGTGGAGTGATTAAAAAATAGATGGAGGAGCTTGCTGTTGAAAATCCGAGCGGGGAATGGCGCCTTGTCATAGAAACGATGTTATGGACTGACCTAAACAGCACCCTCTACCACTGAAACGTGGCATTTCCGGACACATTCGGTGACAAAAAAGTGTTACATTTTGGACCCCTCTGCTGCCCTTTACAATTTTGGGGGCCGGGCTATTGAGCTAGCAACCTTCGAGTTGTAGGCAGCGCAGGTTCTATTCCTGTCAGGTGCATTCCTCCCTGAGTGTATTTCTCTTTCGTGTCAGTAAAACTTTCTATGTGTGTCTATTACTTGATATTGTGTCTTGGTCTGGCATAGCACGGCCAAATATCGCCCTTGCGCCATAAAACCCCCAAAACCAACCAGCCTTTACAATTTAGCCAGATATTTTCAAAGCACCCTGTATATATATTTTTTGCTCCCTAAGTATCTTTGATACAAAAAATAATAATATTAATACTAAATATTTTAAACTTAATTTAAATACGAATATTAAAAAAGGAACTATAAGGATGATTTTTTTCGTGAGGAGCTTATTGGAAGTTTGCTTGTTGGCGGTAATGGCTCCGGAACGGTCCTGTGCTTTGTAATGTTCAATTAAAATCTGTGTTGATTAAGCTAATTGATAGCAATATAAATATTAGCCAAAATAACAGGCGCGAGTCCGTGCTTTTCTGGGATACCTTCGCGGCACGATAAAAATTAATACATTTTCAGCCAAAATCTCAGACTCCTTATACCTTTGGCATAAATTTCTCTGTCCATGCGTTTTAATTTTACGAACCGACTGGAAAACGTGTCCACTTCACCGTAACTGGATCCGAGCTTGCGGTGGGGTCTTTCCACACCCACCACCCCTATTTAATTAATGGATCGCGTAAAGTGCGCGACTCAGTCGTTAGTTGTGCATCCCCAGGAAGGCGAAACCTGCGCCTAAATTAGTCCACATCGGATGCAGCGGCACACGGCGGCGCGATTGCGAACCTATTAAAGAGTTAGCATCCGAGTTAATGCTTTCATTTCCTGCCTTTTAGATGATAAAACGGAATCCTGAGCGAGGTATTTAAAGGTAATTCTGTCGCAGCATTTCCCGAAGCATTAACAGATAATGGTATCTAGATTTCATCCGCCCTGCCTGTAGTGGCGCTTTGTTTGCATCGCTCCTTTTGATTCTTGTTTGCTTTGGATTAAGGAGCATGTCTGTTTGATGCTCGTTTTGGCAGAGGTTCCATAATACTTTTAATGGAAGGCTGGTGGACCGTCTCACTGGAGGTTCGGCAATCTGGCACAACTGCTCCTTCTCTGGAGCGATGGCTGTTTGCTTTTGATTAATTTAAAACGCCTGCTCGTTTTTGAGTGTGCGTCTTAATTCTTTTAATGGAAACTAGAAGACCCGCGCATAGTATCTGCGCTGAAATCCCCTTATATCGATTGATGGCAGTGTTATTATTCACTTTTCATGCCGTATTTAACCCTCCTGGTGGTTGTCTCGATGAGGTATCTTGTTATTAAAATTGGTCAGATCTTGATAGACGAGATATCTTGAGAGACAAATCTGTTTATAATCGATATAAGAACTGATATGCACATTTCATACCTCCAAATGGAATAAGATTAGTCAAAATAATATAAAACATCATTCTATGTACTTCTTACTTGTATTCCGTGTTCTTATTTCAAATGCAATGTGTGGCGAAAAATTCATACCTCAGTCATGTTTCCACAATTAGCTTCTGGATGTCCACTTCAATTGCATCCATCCAATTTTTTTAAAGCGATTCAGTATATTTTAACATCTAAACCTATTTTCCCACTCGATCGCATTTTCTTTTCTATGCTGATTTCTATCTTCCGGATTTTTCATTCTCATCTCATCAAACGACTGAAGAATTTCATTAGAGCGGCGAGTTCTTCCGAGTAGTTTTTAAAAGTATTTTATAGTTCCATATATAGCACAAATCTTATTTAAACCAATCTTTATTAAACCAAAAGCTTATTTAAACCAATGGTCAAAAATAGTAGCAGTTTTTGTGGGTTCACCAATGTACACCAATATCTTTCACCAATGTACAAATAATGTCGATTTCTGTTTATATCTTATTTAAATCCATTTGTAATGAAATTAAGCATCCATATCCACATTCATTTCTACCTACTAATGAAATAAAACTACTAATCGAAAATATAAAGCAACATTTAATTCTTACTGGTCGTATTTTTAATAACTGTATGCATACCTCAAGAAAGTGCATACCTTAGGTCGTAATATCACAATTAACTTCTGATCGAACACGCCAACTGGATCCCATTCACTTTTATATGTATATAAGAAGTAGAAACTACTTTAAAAATAAATTTTTTCATGAGAAACACGAGAAATTGTGTGAAAATGTGAATCCAGTGAGCCCACTTTGTCAAGGGGAGTAAAGCAGGAGTCACTTTTAAGAGAAGCTTTGAGTTTTTTCTGTACTTATATGAGGCTTAGCCAAAGATATTAGCACAAGTTACCCCCGAAAACTAAAAAAATAACGAAGATAAGTGGAGGAAAAAAGCATAAGACATAAAACATCATCGACGAGATTTGAAACAATAAGAGAACATCCAAAGGAAAAATAACATCCAGAGGAATAACAACAGCCAACAAAAATCTTATCTGATTTTTGGTGATAACCTATATGTATGTAAATGTGCATATATGCGTGTAAATATATGTATATATACAATATATGTGTGTGTATGTATATATGTGTGTATATACGTATATGTATGTATATATATATATGTATGTGTATGTATATATATGTATGTATATATATATATGGATATATGTATGTATATATACATATACGTATATATACATATATATTTCACTCTCCAAACTTGCACACCATCGTGAGGACATTTGAGGCCACGACATATTCAACGTGCACCAGCCCCCGCGTACACGACGGTCTGGTTGGATTGACTCTCGAACTAGCCACCTTCTGGTTGCCAATCCTTGACTTTACCACTCCGTATGGTAGATTCATTTTTTTCACGCAAAACCATCCTCGCATTTCCTCGATCCATCCGGAATAGATTCCTGATGGTTTTGTGTGGTGGATCCATTCCTCGGATCTGCAGCTATGTTTCTGGTCGTTACTTAATTCTTTTAAGAGCCCTCCCGTTCTTTCTTCGGTTAAGTTCCCCCGAGATAAAGAATTGCGACAAATGCCTCGTCCTCTTCTCGGTCCACAGGCGGCGCTGAAAGGGGAAATTCCATTATTTTCGAACTCTTTGATTGCCCCGGGAAGATGAAAGCTTTTGTTCGCTGTGAATGATATGTGGTGTAGTTCTGTGTTGGCCATCTATTCATGGCCTTTTGGAACAGCTATATGCTAATGGTACGCTCGAATCGTTTCCCATTTGCTTGATCAATGGCGCGCTCGTTTTGTGTTTACCTAAAGATTCGGTGGTTCGTTATTTTATATTTGCTTGACAGCTGTCTGCGTTATCTGGTTCTCGTGTAGTAGTTATGGTTGAGTGGTAAAGAGGATTGAAACACCCATACTTTTGCTCTCTAATTTTGTTGATAAAACGTATTAATCTCAATGTAATGTTTATGCCAATCCTTTTGTTTTGTCTAATGCCCGGCTTGTTCAACATTACTCATTATGGCACAGGGGAGGATTTATGAACTAAAACACAACCAACCGTTTTCTGAATGAAAAGCACAAAAAATAGAAGTCATACCTCAGTCGTATCACCAGAATTAGCTTCTGAATGTCCACTACGATTGCATCCCATTCATTTGTTCCAAGACTAATCAGTATTTTTGTCAATTTTGTTCGTGTTCGTTCATACACAATTCAGTCCCTGAATATGTATTAATCAACTTTTATTTTCAAATGCTAATATCATTACGAAAAGTATGAATTTCAGCTCATAATTCACTCTAAGTAGTGATACATAACATGAAACTAATATTTAATAATTTGAAATTAAAAAGTACTATCTTTATAAGCAAATTCCGACAATGTTATAAAATTTATTCAAATTATACATAAATATTAAAATTAATTTACTCCACTTTTAATATACAGACTATTTTCTATCACGTACTAATAAATTTTTGTATTCCCCACCTAATGCCAACAGGAAACGTAGCTGATATTTTTTTGTGTTTAATATATGTAACTATAAATTTGTTTATTAACCCTCTATGGGTCATACGCAATATCCGTTCTACAACCTGTTGTCTTCCTTGCATTACTTCTAACATGTTTTGATCTTCATCAATAGAATCTTTCCTAGCATTCTTTCAACCAGTAGATATGTCCAGCCAGTAGATGCAGGTTTATTCAGTCATTATGTCCCTCAATGGCACATCTTTAGGTGTGAACGAGCTTCGCGAACTCGAAGTACCATGATGATCTATTCTTTTCCCATGGGGTTTTACTGCCTTTGGAAACATGGGGGTTACGATCCTGGATATTACCAAACGATATTTCTATACTTCTCTTCTCCCTCCCTTTTTCCTTTCTTTTCACAGTTACTTGATGTTTGCCTTGTGTTTGGCGCAGCTTGGCAAATTTGGTCCTTGCGTCATAAAACCCAAAACCAACCAGCCATATTTAGTGGTTATGTGTGTTGCGAGGAAAATAATTCTACTCTACTTGGAAATCTTGTGAGGCTCAGGCCGCAGCTTGTCTGCTTTTGGATCTTGCGCCATAAAACCCTAACATCCAACCCATTCCTTGTGAGGCTCAGAGAGGGTCAACCCTCCAGTAGTTTAAACGATATATCTCGTCCATCGAAATCTGATGTCTCGTCATCAAGATTTTCCCGATTTTTTATGTTGACAAGATCTGGTCAGTTTTTTCTAATGACGAGATATCTCGTCCATCGAAATCTGATGTCTCGTCATCAAGATTTTCCCGATTTTTTATGTTGACAAGATCTGGTCAGTTTTTTCTAATGACGAGATATCTCGTCCATCAGGATCTGGTCAGTTTTCATGTAATGTCGAGATTCCTCGTCGAGACAGCCACAAGAAGGGTTAAGCTTATGCATATTGAACAAATTTAGCACAATTTAAGAACTGCGATTTCAAATTAGCTGTCTTTTTACATCACCTAGTTACGTTTTTGTTTACGCCACAAAAATGTAAATTACGTAGCAAAAACTCATTGTAATCGCGTCAAACGTTCTTCAAATTTTTCCCCCGCTTAAGTCTTCCTTTTTATAACTCACAAAGGGACATAAAACATTGTTCCCTCTTTTATTTTTCTCCGCACGTACCTGTGCTCCTTTAGCTTCACTTAAGAGACTACTATTTCACCGTTTCAGCTGCTTTCTATGGCTATATCCTCCGCAACGCACCTCCATTTTTTTCCCTTTTTGTTTTCCCTAAATTCCATCTTCCCTCTTAAAGTCCAACCAGACTAGAATACTCCCAACGGTACTAAAAAAATCTATATAGCCCGTCACGTTGTTTATTCACATCGTAAAATAGATTGTAATGCTGCCATGCAGGTGCTTCGATGATATTGAAGAAATTCCCAGGATCTCTCCCCGTGTGCTTAGTTTTTCCCCGTGGCTACATATCCCCCCCCCCGGAACTTATTTTGATTGGTGAATGAGCGTCTAAGATTGATTAAAACAATAAATCACCGGCGTTATCGTTCCGTCTGGGAAATGGCGTTTTGTTTATTTTTCCCTTTTCGTATAAAGTCCCCTCGTTTTTTATCCGCTCCTGTTTATTCATGACGTGAAAAATCGAAGCTCTTCAAATTCAAATAGCGGACCATAAGCAAAACGGGAGTCCATTATGTGAAGAGGCTAATCAATTTAAATTCGTTGAAAGCGTCTTTCTTTTTAGAGAGCCGTTTTTATTTACTTGCTTTTTTCCTTCTGGAAGTAACTTCCTCGTACCTGTCCACATTTTGTGCTAAGTGTGTATGTGTGTTTTTTCCTAAGATTTAATTCCGGCCTGTAAAGGCAGGGGCGGATCACACTAGGTGCGTGCCTAGGGCGTGCCTAGGGTACTTTTTGTTTCGATGGCCCACAAATCAGAAAAGTGTAATTGTTAAATGAGTACTTTGCTTGAGAGTTCCAGCAAAATAACACATTTTCTTTTGATGGGAATGTTTAGTATAAATTAAGGCTACAGATGGCAACCAGGCCACGGTAGCCCGGTTGGAAGAGTAGTGGATGTGCAACGAGAGGGTTGAAAATTCGAAACTCGATCCAACCAAAGACCGTGTAGGCTGGTGCACGTCAAATCGTGTCCTCACGTTGGCGTGGTGTGGAAGTTTGAAGAGTGCTGTGCCAGCTCAGGTGTTGTCCTCGGATCTTTCGGGATTGATCCCGGACCGTCGCCAATAGCCTGTTCTGTTTTACTCCATTGCCACATTAATCAACTACCTACCTACCAACCAGTCATCAATGGTATGCTACTCTACTGATTGTGTTGCAGACTATGAATGAAGCACACATGATTTTACTTTTTTCTGTGTACTAAATATTTTTTCGCTCGCAATAATACTTTATTTTCTCTTTCCTGCAGGTCTTCCATCCAGGCCAAACCTCAACTTGAATTTAAATCTCAATTCCGACTCACCAAGGAAAGCCCGACAAAATTTATCTCTCAATTTCGGTTGTGCTGCGCTAAGTGCTGTTGGTGAAAAAGTGGATGTCGAACTGACACTAGAAAAGCAAGGGTAAGGTCTCTTCTCTTTTTCATTCTCGTTTATATATGTATATCAAGTTACATGGTAGTCGGATCCAATTGATTTAAATAGCAATGTTTTCTCTGAAAAATGCAGGTTAACTTCATAGAGTTCTCTTATTTTATCTATAACTCTTTTACTATTTTTATTACTATTTATTTTTTTGTAAAAAAATAGCGACCAGATATTTTAAAAGGCTAGATCGCTTTGGTGTACTTCATGGAGGAAGACTGGAATGAATCGCAAACTTTTTTTATTCCAGAGTGAGCCTAATGACCTCCATTACTTCAAAAAAATCTCTACAGCAATTGCCCCTTTTTCTGCTAAAGCCAGAATAGGCCACATTGTAACTTAAGCCTGTTTGAATCGTTTTTACCTGGCTGACTCCAAGTGTCTTATTTGCCTTGATGAGGATGAATTTGGAGCATATCTTATTCGACTGCAACGTAGACAACATTTTTAGAACTATCTTACAGAAATTTTGCGATTCATCTTTTATTCTTACTGTTTCTCTAATGTTCATTTTGTGTGTTGCTTCGCTGGTTTATGGAAGACATCGTAAAATCGATTTTAATGCGCTGGACTCATGTAGTAACAGTACAGTGTGCAGTAACTTAAACATATTGGTATTTTAACCCTCTGATGGTGATGCATGCCTGATACCACCATGTAACCTGCAGCTTATTCTGCACGGCTTCTTATCAGTTTTAGACTTTATGACCAATTGAAACTTTCATAGGATTATTTCAATCAATAGATGCGGCTATTTTGTTGTAAGGCAAAGGCAATAGTACATTGTTTGGAAATCTCGTGACGTGCGGAGGCTTAACTCCTTTCAAAAACATTACCTTAACCCTCCAAGTGGTTTGGACGAGATATCTTGTCCATCAAGATCTGTCCAATGTTGCCACTAACGAGATATCTCGTCATCATGGTATTGTCGATTTTTTTATGATCAATTTTCATCTAATGACGAGATATCTCGTCCATCAAGATCTGGTTCATTTTCCTCTAATGACGAGATACCTCGTCGAGACTACCGCTAAGTGTTAAACGTATAGGTTGGTTCAGATATCCTCATGTTTCCTAACATATATCGATTTCTTAAAATTCAATTTTCATGTCGAACACTTGTGATATTTTACACTTATTTGAGCGAAGTCATACCATCTATCGTAAACAACTTCTTTCATAAAGAATGTACCATCCTTTTCCCAATATCTGTCGGGATAAAGGAACAGGCACCTCTGACTTATCACCGGGGTCTTCACCTTATCAACAGAAGCTAATTTTCAACAAGGTCTAATAGCTTCTCTCTCTCTCTCAACCATACGCCTATTTGTTTTATCCCGAAGCAGCTTCATTACCCCATTATTACCACATGGGAGGGCTGCGGGAAAAGAAGCCGGAAACGGTGGAAAAAAGCAGGCTTCGGGGAAACCCTCTGTTTGCAGATATGACCTTCTTCGTGGATCCCCTGCGGGTTTACATCTTCTGGGCAAACACTGCACCATTCCTTATTTCCCTGCAGTACCTCTTATCTGGTGTACACAGCAGAACAATAAGAGGATTACCTTTCCCTAATCCAAAGGCCAAGGCATTCTCTTTTATCTCAGCAAGAGGGGGATATCGTCTAACCCCGGGAGCTTATTGAACCGAAAGGGCAAGATTGCTTTCTGTGCTGGAGCATGAGCTGAAGGCTCTTTGTAGTCCTGCTGCTGGGAAGGGGTGGAATTAATAATACAGAGTTTTGTTCCGTCATTATGGGGCTCCCTTGTTCGTGGGTGGCAGATAATTAGCAGGCCGTTGTGTCCACCCTTGAAAGGGCTTCGTTATTTGCGGCCGGAGTCGCCCCTGCCCTAATTATCCGCGTTGGGCTCGGTATGCGGAGAGATGGGAAATTTATTTAAATTTTAAATGGTGTGTATGTTAAAAACGGTTTTACTTTTCGTCTGCTTCTGATTTGGTCCTGCCTTAATTTTGGTTCAAAAAGATCAAATTTGGGTACCCTGATTATCTGTGTGGAGCGTTCGATGTGCGGAGGGATGGTTAATTTATTTAAATATTAAATTATATGAATTTAAAAATGGGTTTATTTTTCAGTCGTCTATTTCTGGTATGTGGTTTGCTCTTACCTTAATTTTGGTTAAAAAAATCAAATTTGGGCATCCTAATTATCCTCTCTGAGCTCGATGTGCGGATGGGAGATCCAAAGCAAGAATTGATTGACAATAAAATCCTCCAAAATGAATACAAAAACTTGTTAGGTTCCGAATAGAATACATCTATTCGTAGCCAGTTTTTCATTTTAGGGAGGCATTTTTGAATTTTTAATATCGTATAAAGATCTGAACGTTATTAGAATTTTAAAAAGTTGGCTCAGGTTTTTATATTTTATCACTAGATTAATTCAAAAATGTTGAATTAGATAATTCAAAAATGTTGAATTATCTAATTATAAAAGTGACATCTCATTTCATCGCATATCCTTGAGACATATTTTGACAAAATGCTCAAATTTTGACAAATCCGATTTGGTGTTTTGTTTAAGAACAAACCATGATACCATGAAAACTTATTCTTATTTGTCACTGACACTGATTTTTGTTAACTTCATTTCGATTTTATTGTTTGGGGTTTCAATTTGGATTCACAACCTGTATACGTATGTATAACGTATTTTATATCAAGTTTTTGAAATTTATACTCTTTCTTTGTTTTATTGAATATTAATCTGGCCTTTGCGCCATAAAAGCCTACCAGACCAATTCATCTCAGCGCTTTTCATGTGCTTATTGCATTCGAAAATACTGTCTGTCTACCACGAGATCTGCTTCCGAAACTAAGTCTTTGTCTGTATGTTCACGTAGAACGAGATATAGAAGTAAGTCATTTTCTATATGAAAGTCCTGAAACATTCTCGAGTTTGTCACATTGACGAACTTATCGACAATTGGTCTTCCTGCTTCAGGCTAGTGTTCGTCAAGATTCCAAGATAACGCGTTTCAATCCCCACATGTTCATTTCTTCGCAGATGTTAATCTCGAACGGATATGAAAAATGATACTCGTATGTTTTGAACTCTCCAGACGTTTCTGAGATTAAAGGATATAAACTGATTACGAGAGGGGCTACAGAAAGTTTTTAAGGAAGACGAATGATAAACAAACTACTATAACCCACCTTCAATTGCCAAACCATCCATCGTCAAATTCGCCAAAATCTCATGTACGAGCCCTGTTTCTATAGTGACCCCCATTACCTAGGCATTGTGTCTGAGGCAGTTCTCGTGGTATAAAGACAATATATAATTCGATTCTTCGCCATTTTTCGTAGCATTTTGAACATTGAAAGTTATGCGTGTATTTCCAGGTGGTACCACGGGTCCATTAGTCGGCTGGACGCCGAGAACTTACTGCGGGTGCTCAAGGAAGGCAGCTATCTGGTGAGGAACAGCGAAAGTTCCAAACAAGATTACTCGCTGTCTCTCAAGTAAGTTTTGACTCATTCTGTACTGTATGTTATTTCTTATAATCGTGGTATTGTTTGTATTGAGATGAATTTGAACCCACAAATATAGATTTTGAGAGATTTGGATAGTCTGTTTTATATTCTTTCCAATATGCTTCATTGTTTCAAAAGTACAAAAATAGAATAATTTTTCGATTTTGTAATTAATGTTTTATAAATATTTTTTGAGAAAATGTTTTACAATGTAATTCTAAATTCTCACTTCATATTTCATGTCTATCATACCTTTTAAAATTGCAAATCTAAATTAATGTTGTCCGTATTTGACCTTCCTTATCTCCTTTAGAAGCTTTACTTGTTTTGTCATATTTAAATTAAATAGTTCAGATCCTGTTAATATTTTAATTCATATCCTCCGAGTTATATTTAAAATACGTGCAATACCTGTGTACTACATTCAAAACACATGTAGTCTTAAAGGTAAAACTTATTAAAAAACTAGTTTTATCTTTTAAGAAAATTAAGTGCTCAGGATTAGCATAACGGATCTCGTTGAAGTCGATAAACACCGCTTTCTCAAAACATATTTTGTTAAAGCCTTCTAAATGTCTTTCGTGATAACGTTGATAAGATGCTACAGGTTCCACTTTAAACGCAACCAAACATTACCGGATGCTAAGCGACCTTCAGCCCACGCATAATAGCTCACGAAAATCGCAAAATTGCGTGCTCAGAACCATCACTAAACTTTCGCATTGGGCTTAGCTGTTAGTGAAGCGGTTTTTACGAGGGGAACCTACATGTAACTTATTTTTCCTCCACAATTTTCAAAACCCTTTTTGTGTTACATTTTGACCGATTTTTGTAGCAATAACTGGGGAATTCGGCCTATTGCTTGTATTTCCGTTTATTGGATTTCTGATGGTATTCAATCTTTGCTGTACACGTCTATGGGAAGACCATTACACTTTATTTTTAAACTTTTCTGTTTGAAGATAATTAATCCTCCAGGTGGTTTCAACGAGATAGTTCGTCCATCAAGGACTGACCAATTTTGCTAATGACGAGATATAACGTCATAAGACCTTGCCGATTTTTTATGACGACGAGATCAAAATGTGGTCAGTTTTTCTAATGACGTTATATCGTCGACATTTCTAATGACGATATCTCGTCGACATTTCTAATGACGAGATATCTCTTTCATCAAGTTCTGATCAGTTTTGCTAATGACAAGATACCTCGTATAGACAACCACCAGGAGGGTCAACATGTCATAAGGTTTCTTGGAAAGTCGTACTTTCCATGATCCATGTTCTAAAAATATACTTTTTTATATCCCCTCTCGCACTTTGGCGCAGCTTGGCCAAATTTGGCCCTTGCTCAATACAACCCAACCGATCCCTTCTTGCATTAGGAACCTTGTTTTGCAATTTGTTATTTGAAAGCAATTGGGGTTTGGGTGATTGTCCATCTCCAGCTAGTTAGACTGGGACTTACTTGACATCAATATATGCATAACATTCTTTAAAAGTCATCTTTTAATAAAACCTATTTGTTTTCTCCTCGTTCTATTTTCTGATTAAATTTAGGAACCTACTTCCACTTTTTCTTTTAGGTTATTAGGAAAGCGTACGATTGAGTCAATTAAATTTAAATATAATTTTGCTATAACTATTAACTTGAATTCTGCAATATATCAGCAATAGTAAAAATAAGATAAAGATAATTTCGGTTTAAACCTTTACGTCTTTTGCTTTAAATTTTACAGATACACTTGTAATTCGAATCGCCATAATTTGTTATCCTCACTAACTGCTCTGTTCATGTTGGGTTATGAAGCAAACATTTTTAAGTCAATTAGATTTCTGTTTTTATTGTAAGAAAGGACGCATTAGAATATAGAGGATTAAAAAGTTTTGACATGCTCCCCTTTTCAAGCCCTTAAAAATCATTCGTAGTTTAACGTCTGAAAAAATTAACCCTCCAAGTAATTTCTACGTGACATCTCGTCCATCAAGATCTGACCAATTTTGCTAATGACAAGATCTAATAATCAAGAATGGTGATTGAATTCTGAATGAAATTATTGCCGTTTTCTGATAACGATATCAAGATCAAGTTAGTTTTTTCTAATGGCGAGATACCTCGTCCATCAAGATCTGGTTAGTTTTGGTAATGACGAGATACCTCGTCGAGATAACCACCAGGAGGGTTAAAAGAACAAAATGAAGTTCTTTCACAAAATCATATTTTATTTTAACTACTAATATCTAGAAGCGTTCGACTATTATACTATACTTTTAATTTTGGGTCACGTCAAATCAGTCTGCAAAAATATTTGTATTAATTTGGTGTACTTAACATTTGATTTGTATTACCAAATTCGATCCAACACTATTCATTGGTTTCCAGAGAACGCAAAAATTCAATGCAACATTACATTGTGTTAGTCTTAGAATTTTGTTCTCAATTTAAGCTACGTATTCATTGTGTTTTCTACGTGATTCCACTGCAGCTGCATGCAATTTGTGTGCTTGTTTAGGTTTGTCTTGATTAATGTAACGCCTACATTGTTCAAACATCCTTTGTTACAGTCATTAATTTTTTGTGTCTGAAGGTTTTTACTCCTGGTGCACTTTGCTTTGCCGCTACCGCCGAAAAAACGGACTCCATTTCTTTCTTTTAACTCGATTTTCGGTTTCCCGTCCTCTGCCCAAGCCGCCATTTACATAAAGTCCGTCGTCTCTTTATGATCGCCACGGCTCATTAAAACCCTGGTCTTCCTTTTTGATGTTTATTTATTTAATTGCGTTTTAACGTCGTTAAAAGTCGGATCTAATGGGTCGGCGACACTTTGAGAAACGTTTGGGGTAGTTGTTGCGCCTGTCCCTTTAATGACGCATGATTTTTAACGATTGTGGATTTTTTTATAATTTTTTTATGTTCGAGTTCATGAATAGGAAGGCATAAACTTTTTTGGTTTTAGAGCTTGTTTATCGAAGTCCTGGATGTGACGTTTTTGCATTGGCTCATTATTATCTCTTGGATAAAAATCTGAAAATTTAACAATCGGTGTGTAGGGTTCGCCGTCGTTAATTATTTGCGATTTAATTTTTTTTCTGACGAAAAACTGTCCCCTTTCAGTTCGATTATCGTCCGCTTCTTTCGTTAATATGCCTTTCTTAAAAGATAATGCTTGAGGGTTGCGAAATACTTTGTTTTTGAGTCTGTTGCTGAAGTTTAAAGAACAATGTCGATCAAAAATGTTTTACAAATTTAATTGCTTGTTAATGATTCCGCTTTTTCATTTCAAGTGCCCAAAATGTTACTTTCCGATTCTATTGCTGGAGGTATCGTTCTTTTGTGGAGTTAATGATAAATGTGAAACGTTCTACTAAGCTGTCAAAACTACAAACGCTTCCTGCCATTACCTTACGACAGTATTTTTTAATTTCCCAGTTAAGAAATGACGCAGTTTTTTATCTCATTTCGAAACATGAAAGCGAAGAAAAGAAAACTACAATTTTAACGTTAAAGGTTGATAATATTTGAAGGGGTTAGATTGAAGGTAGAATATGTCATAACACAACACCAAAGTTTTCAGTGTTTCTTAATGAATATCGTTTATTTTTTCGAAACTATAACAAAATACTCAAGCTCTTTTACTCATAAAAATTTCTTTATGGCTAAGTACACTTAATTTCACTTTACATCGAAACAAATGACTACTAAAAGTAAGTACGTCGAAGTTTATACAACTCCATATATTTAAAATTATGATTCATTTTATTTTTCCATGTGAATCCCATCCTGTTATAAAGCATGTAGCTTTGAACTTTTATCTACTAGGTCCAGTGGTGGATCACTCACTGGACCCAGTAAACACTAACCTCTCGCCTGTTATTTTTATAGGGGTGACAATTGCAAAAAGTTCCAAGTCTGAGTTCAAAATGTCATGATTAAAATTTCAATATTGGATTTAACTTTTCTAATTTTTTCAATAACAGGTTGAGAATGCGCTTGTATCAAAAATATATAATTTTCGAAGTATCAGTGTGAATAAATTTGTAATGAAAATTTATAGAAACCGGGTGATGTAGCACTATTCGCCTTATTGGACTAAGACTCATTGGAATGCTTAGTGTAACGGCGGCTAAGGAAACTGACAATCTTGTCGGCGGATCAAGTGCCGAAAGGAAAAGACCACCGGTGCAGCTTTTTAACGTCAGATAGGAAAGAGTACCGTTTCCAGAGGCGAAGCTATTTGTGGCTTCGAAACAAAAGGCAGGCGCCTTTCTCTCGCTCTCTATGACATTTCGAGACAAAAAGGTACGGAGATGAATTACAATGACCATTGCCGACAAGGGTTAATGGTCCCCATTCAAGTCTGCCGAAGTCTGATGTAAGAGTCAAGGGGAGAGGCCAACGTGCGAGGGCCATTCGGGAAGGTCCGAAGAAGGTGAGATGATCAACAGCCAATGAGCACCGGCTAAGAGGCCGACCCGAAACGAAAAGGAGGAGTCGAGAAGCACCCGATATATATAGAGTTTTTCGGATCTGTAGGAGAGAGGAGGATTGACAGAAGAGATAGAAAGAGACGAGAGTCGAAAAAAGGCTGAATTATCCCTACCTGGGACTCTGTACTCGCCTGAGTTTTTTATTGAGAAAGGCTCGTCCGTAGCCGTGAAGGAGAATCCTCCGAGAAACTTGTGCAACTACTCGCCCGAGTAGTGGAGATTGAGCTCATTCGAGCTGGAAAAGACTGATTTATCCTGCCTTGGGACTATATACTCATCTGAATATTTTATTGAGAAAAGGCTCGCCCGTAGCCGTGAATTAGATTCCTCCGAGTAATTTGTGAGGCTCGCTAGCAGCCATAAGAAGCGCCTCGATAAAACTTTGGACTTTCCAACGAACTATCAAACTCTTAAATGAACTCTTCATTCATTTTACCGACTAATTGTAAAAAGTGTAAATAAAATACATTAGTCTAGAAGCGGATACTTTTGAATGGTAACTAGTCTAAGCTACCCGTGAACCAAGACATTACATTAGTTTACTTGTCCGTAACAGATTCTTAACTTCCAGATAACTTCTCCGTAATTATAATAGCAAATAGCATTTATAGATTAATTATTTAACCTTAATTTGTTTTGTAATAAAATATAGATATATACTGTGTGACCATAAATTACCTTTCACTTTTTGGAGGCATCTAGCTAAATCGAATAAACGGAATGGAATTTGGTAGTAAGACTTTAAGCAGACATGAGATGTATTCCGCGAAAAAATATTTTAGTAGATTTAAGTCGCCGATAGGGGGAAATATGTCTGTTAAAGTCAATAACAGTCGAATATTTGCATTAAGCACAGATAAAATGCATCATGGAAAGTTTCGACTACATAAGCAACAACCACGCCACTAATTTCACTTGGATATGTGACGCATTACAATTAAAAAAGACTGGCAACAGACACAAATTAATGTAGAAATTCAATTAACAGGAAACAGTATTTTATTCACTAGAATCAGGTTCTCCTTGACCACACAGACCAATTTTAATGTGTTGACCTTCCTCTACTGTGACTTTCTGTACTAATCGACACATGCTCAGTTGTAAAGCATGCCGCACAACTAATGCTATTTATTGTACACCAGAAGAGCGGATAATTAGATTACTTATCACCATAAGGTAACCATGCAGCTATACTTCTCGGGAAAGATAACGTTTTTTATATTGACAGCAAATTATATCTGTGGGTGAATAGCTTAAAAACTGGTGATTTTGACGTTCCTACTTTGGTATCGGTCCGTCATGAGATCGAAAACAAATCGCTTTCTCCACTGTTATGAAAAGCTGCTTCGTTGATCATCTGTGACCTAAAGTATCATTTCAAAAGTATTTTATGATTTTAAGATATTGTGTTAACTCTCCAAGTGATTTCGACGAGGTATCTCCTTCATCAAGATCGGACCAATTTTGCTAGTGACGAGATAAATCGTCATCAAGATATTGCCGATTTTTTATGATGACGAGATCAAGATTTGGTCGTCCCCTACGCGAGAACATTTGAGTCCACGACAGGTTTAATGTGCATCAGCCTCTATGTACCTCTTTTGGTTGGATCGAGTTTAGAACTCGCTCGGTTACTAAGCCTTTGGTTACTATTCCGACACTCTTCCAACCGGGCTATCTCTGATTTCGGAAAGTCTGGAGGAATCAGAACGAATCTGCTTGAATCCATCAACGGGCCTAGTCGTCGTTGGAAGACACATAATGACTAAATAATCACAACTGTTTTTTGAAAGCATTCTAAGAAAGATACCATTGGTCAAGAAGGTTAAAATTGGTTAATGCCAAGCAGAGGACGTCTGTAGGTTGCAAAACGGACAAGCGTGTGAACCCCTTAGAGGGCTCGGTCATCGTTGGAAGGCACACATAATTACTAAGTAACCATATATATATTAATGGAAGGCATCCTAAGAAAGATTATATTTTTCACGATCAAAACTGATCACAAGTCATGCAGGGAAGGCTAGAGATTGCTGAACGGATATGTGCGTGGGAACCCTTCAGAGGGATTGGTCATCGTTAAAAGGCACACAAAATTACAAAATAACCATACCTGTTGGCCGAAGCATCCTAATAAAGATTTTATTGGCCAGGAAGGTTAAAATTAGTTTAAGCTCAAGCAGTGGAAACGTCTGTAGTTTGCAGAACATACACTCACTACCAAAAGTTAAGCACGGAGAGGAAAATGTTAATTTCCGGAAGCCAATCTGAATTTGAGAGGCTGCATTTCGCTGCAGAGGTAGATGGAAGTATGCAAATATGTTCTGTAACATCTAATCACGGTTTCGTGTCGAGAAATATGCAAAAAAGGCAGTCGTATAAGAAGCCAGCATTGTGAAGGGTTAGAGGAGTTTGATGTAAGTGCTGATAAAAAGTGTTTAGAACTTTCGTACGATTAGTTTTCAAGACAGACGTGTTTCTATGGCTTCCAGGAGACGAATGGCAGATAGTGAGCGCTGACGTTCTGTGGGACACCTTGAAGCAGGACAATCAATCACAGATGTTGCTCTTTTCTTCGGCGTTCATCATTCCGTCATTTCACGATTATGGAAACAATTCCAAACAAACCAAACAGTTGTCCGAAGACCTGTGGCCGGTTGTCCATGGGTTACGACCCCCGCGGAAGATCGATATATTGCTGTTTTAGCCAAGCGGAATCGAAGAGCGACCTCCACACGTGTGACATCTATGGTTGCAGCGTCCATTGGTAAGACGATATCTGCCACTACTGTTCACCGAAGGCTACACATGAATGGACTGTACGCCCGGGTACCACGAGTTTGTGTTCCTCTATCCGTCCAATCCAGAGGGGCACGATTAAAGTGGTGTCGGCAACATGTGAATTGGACTTTGTCTGATTGGGCCAACGTTATGTTCACGGATGAGTCGAGATTTTCCCTGGAGCCAGAAGACAAGCATGTAAGGGTCTGGAGAGAACAAGGCACACGCAATCGGCCCCAGAATATCATCGAGCTTCACGCATTCCGAGGTGGAAGCATCATGGTGTGGGCAGGGATTTCGTTGGGATATCGCACCGACCTGCATGTCTATAGACGGGGTTCTGTGACGGCTGTCCGGTATTTTGGGATGAAGTCCTAGAACCCACTGTGAGATTGTACGCTGCAGCAGTTGGTTCTGCTTTCGTTTTAATGGATGATAATGCGCGCCTCCATCGAGCCAACATCGTCGACGACTACCTGGAGAGTGAGGGGGATTGCGCGTATGGATTGGCCGGCGTACTCGCCCGACCTTAATCTCATTAAAAATCTTTGGGATGCCCTCGGCCGTGCTGTGTGTGCACGTTTCCCACCCCCAGTCACTCTCACAGAGTTGCAAACTGCTCTACAGGAGGAATGGCGATTACTTGACTCGGGTGGTTGATCACCTCATGGAAAGCATGGTCTCACGCTGTAAACTTTGTATGAGGATGAGGGGTGGTCGCATACATTATTAATGTCGGTTTTGTTTGTTTGTTTTGGATTTAAACATCATTTTGTTAATGACTCAAATATGACTTCCATCTTATAATTTATGGAAATTCAATATTGTTTTCATCTTTGTATGTAATTCTTTGTTTTGTTTCATGCATAAACATATTTGCTACTATCCCGCCGCATTTCGCGTCAATCAAAGCTGTACTTGTCGATTTTTTCGCATTTTACCGCTTTGTGCTTAACAGTGAGTGTATATATGCGCGATGACCAAGCCCTAAAAGAGCTTGGTCATCGTTGAAAGGCACACATATTGATTCAATAACCACACATATTAGTGGAAAGTATGCTATGAAATATTATATTCGCCAAGATGAAAACTGGTTGGTTTTTGAGGGTTTTATGGTGCAAGGGCCATATTTGGTTATGCTGCGCCAGACACAAGACATACAACATCAAGTAATAGACACACACAATGAAAGGATCAAAACTGGTCACAAGTCACGGAGGGAGCGTCTAGGGTGCAGAACGGTTATATGCGTGCGAACCCCTCAGAGGACGAAGACATCGCGGAAGGAAATAAAATAAACGAACTGGGACTAGTGCTTTTTTGCCCTGAAAGCGTTGAAGTTGGACGGCAGCAATAAATAAAAGCAGCGAAGAGAATGGCGTCCTGACAAGGAACAGGGATTGCGGCTGAATCAACACGAAGCCTGATTCGTGACGGTACATGCTACACACACGGCCTTGTAACATTAAAGCTGGATGGGGAAAAATCAGCAGAGAAAGAAAACAAAGGAAGAGCCGTGTCACACACTAAGGAGACGGGAAGGGAGAAGACAAGCCAAGTGTGTGCGCAAAGTTGCATCTCTGGAACTGATGTCATTAATCACAATTCGTCGCGCTCCATGTCACCCCAGGAAGAGGGTGGAAGAGTAATTTGCCCGAGTCCATGAGATTCAACTAGAGGGTCCTTTCTAATCGTTAAATATCCGCCTTTAATCTGGGAGAGGAGATACTGGATAACGTGTAAGGTGATGTCGATCCGAAATGTAATTATAGTGGATCGGGTGTTTAATTTGGATTTTGAAAGATGGCGTTGTTTGCTTTCGCTTGTTTGTGATTGGGTTTGTGCTGTGCTTGAGTGACGATGGTTCGTTTGGATTGGGGCAGAAGGTTTCAAGTTTATACCCTTGATATTTGTTTGTTATAATTAATTATTTTTATTTTTCCAGGCGTCTTTGTGACGCACGTTTAATATAATTACTTGTACCGGAGCTTGGGAGCGAATCTTGATTGTTGAATTCAAATTCTTTTAAACTAAATTCTTCTGGAAAGTTTTGTTTGTGAGACGATTTTGAAAATTGCAGGGCTGCCACAATCGACTCTGCTGCTATTTTCAACCTTGGCGACTAGGGGTATCTAAGCATATTTGTCTCAAAAGTTACTAATTTCAAAATTTTGCCGACTTTTTTTGAAGTTCATAAAGGTCAAAAATTTTTCAGTCCCTTTTTCTAACTAATAGCGGACGGAAAAATGTTTTGTTCGGATTTTTACTCGGAAAATTTCCCAAGGGGCGCCAATTTCGAAGTTTTCGTGCCAAGCCGTGGCAACTATGAAAGAAAAACCTCGGAAACTGTGGTTGCTAGATTGTCATGAACACCTCATGAAGAAATTATTTAGTGTTTTTTATTTTAATTAAAAATTTAAATTTCTTACTTAGATCTTCAACGTTTGTTTCATACTTAATTAGCACATTTTGTGTTTTAGCTGATTCATTTTGTTTCTGAGCTACTAAAATTGCTACTAAAATAGGGTTTGAGAGAATATTTTTTGCTACTATTTTTAAGAATTTATGCTTCTAATGCAAGCATTTCACTAGTGCTTTGACTGGTATCCTACAACTGGTTGTTGAAAAACGCAATAACATTTCCAACAAAAATCTATTGTTAGCACTAGCTTTCAAAGGGGACACAAAAGGTTTTGTCGTTGGGATAAAATAGTGATTTGAAACCCTGCTCTCAATGAAGAAATTATTTTTCTATAACCAATTCCAACTACATCTTAGGTGAAGGGAAGATAACATCATATTTGATGTTATTTTAATATATTCAATTAATTTAAAACCTGGTAACGAATTTCATTAACGAATTTATCTGTTATTTTCGTTATTATCTCTTTACAAACCTTTTAATTGCTTAGATATTGGTAATCTAACTCGGTGGTTCCCTTTTGGAATTAAGGACTACTTTCCAGGTCCGAATTATCTTATAATTAAAGTATAACCAATAACCAAACACTCGAAAGACTTTCTGGTGAAAATATTTTATAAATATTGAATTGTAATATGAGCAATTATTTATATTACAACCAATAACCAAACACTCGAAAGACTTTCTGGTGAAAATATTTTAAAATATTGAATTGTAATATGAGCAATTATTTATAGTAGGATTAAGATATGTACACATGGTACAATGATGTACATAATTTAACTGAAGTTTTACAAAAAAAATATATTCCTAATGCCCAGTCATTGATTTCTTCGGCCTTCGGCACTACAAGGGGTAAACTGGTGACTATTAGTGAAGGAGCCCTCAGTGGGTAAGCCGCCCTTACAGGGGCAATCATCAAAATTCATGCGCTTACAAACCGAGATTCGAACCCGGGACAAACAAACGCTTTGACCCAGTTATGCGGCAGTCTTACAAAACTAAGCTAATGAAATTACGACACACATTGAATTGAACTCAGTATAAATACATTTACCATGCAATAAATTGTGTCTTATACCACCTCGTACCGTTGGTGGTTCACACACACCCTGCTGAAAACCGTTCCTCTAAACTCTCCCTCTTGCATGTTTAACAGCCTCTTAATCGTGGTATTAATTCATCTCTTTTTTTCCCCTTGATGTAGGAGTGCCCGTGGCTTTATGCACATGAAGATAGTCCACAGCGAAGGTCGATTCATTCTAGGACAGTTCAGCAATCCATTCACAAGCATACCTGAAATGATCCACCACTACTCCATCAACAAGCTCCCCATCAAAGGAGCGGAACACATGTCCTTGCTGTATCCAGTGATAGACCAGCTGCTGTAACACTTTGTGACCAGCATTAGGTACAGCTGCCCTGCACTCGACCTGATCCACCGCCCCTCACAATATACATTCCGTTTTGTCTAGCCTTGTGTTACTTGTTATATTGTCATGGATGTCTTGTTCCAGATGTGTGTTCAACAAACAGGGTTTTGTTATTTAAGTTTTATAACCAGAAACGATCTTCCAAGTGCAATTTTGAAATGACCAAGTATACTCGGATTGATGATGTGAATGTTTAACAAGGAAGGAGATATTGAATTTTATACTTTATTAAAATGCATTGGCTCATCTAGGTTTTCTATGGTATGTGATCCCTACAAACAAAATTGAACACCTCGTTTTTGATAGTAACATGGCTTTTGAATGGTTCAATGTACTATTTGAATAGGACATATGCAATTGTTTTCAGTTTTTAATCAAAATCTAAATTCAATCAAGAATTCTCACATTTTTTAGAATGACTTTCTTAACAATGACAGTTATTTTAATTGCCAATTCTTCACACCAAATTTTATTATCATTCTTTACTTGTGATGATCATTCTTATTACTATTTTTTTTAATTATTTTAGATTGTGATAATATATTTTCCTAGTATACTGTGAATCAGTCGACCTGTGGTTACGCTTCTGTATTGTTGATTTCTGAGTGCATTTGATGTTTGAGTCTTGAATATTTTGATTCAAAAACCGATGTTGCTTAGTCGTGATAATTTATTCAAAAGATGAAAATTCAAAAAATTCGATTATTTATCATCACGCTGCTGTTGAAAGCTGTTTTACTCTAGAGATAAGTACTCATATGTTTGCACAATTTTGCACTTATTAATTAATATTTTTGTGGGTTGTACTTAATATGTTCTGTTTTAATGTGTATGGATTCATTAAAATCTTTTTAATGATCGGAAACATCAAAAACCATTCGTATCTACGAATCTCTACAGACATTAATATCTTCGGGAAAAGGATAATGTAAAAATATTTAAACCGTTTATTTAAAGTTTGCTTATTCACATGTTATATTTTCACAAATTATTTTCGTTTTGGTTAGAATTATGTTTTGTTTTTTAAAGTTACGATTTCTGTACTTAAAAATTTATGAAATAGCTGTACTTCTGAGGAAATGTGTTAAAATTATTTATCTATCCTTTCCATATTTTAGAAAAAGTGATGTTTGCTGTATTTGTACATTTATGCTGAATCAAAATTTGACCGGATATTTATTTTATCCCCCAGATTTCAATAGTTGATACAAGATATTTTATGCAGTTCTCTAAAGCAGTTCCATAATTTCTTCTCTTTAAAAAACAAAAAGTGTAAACATTTATTCCTAAAGCGTCTGGGAGTGTGGCAGAAATATGAAATGTTTGGAAGTTAAGAGGATAGAGTAGTAAGTTGTTCAGTATGAACTTGGAACGCGTTTTGGTTACCCTCTTGCCTCATCTTACCCTATTTCTTCCTCTGAAGTGTAACAGCCCGTAGTATGCACATGCCCCATCATGTAGGACAAGGGCAACTCCATGAAAGAGCACCGCAAAGTATTTTTAAAATTATATCAATGGTAAGTTTAGGCAAATAAGAGTAAGCATAATTCTTAGAGTCTGGGAGTGTGCTAAAAATATCATAATTTTGGAAAAAATGCTAGGACAAAGTATCAATTGATTCAATGTGTACTTTGAAGACTTGGAGACACTTAACTTTGAAAAGTGATACTGGAAATGGTGCAAGGGCCAAGACCTCTCTTCAGAAGATCGATTGTGTCTAATTCTTCTGACTGTTAAGTGAGCTCAACTCCTTACAAAACAATTCGTGCCCTATTTATTTGATACATTTCTGAACATATGGCCGTTTGTCCACCCATTAACAACAAACCTCGCTTAAGGCTATAGTTACAAATCCATGATCCCAGAATGTTGCTAGGCACTTAAAAGTGTAATCCTCTTAGAGCAATTAATGTTTTAATGATGCAGAATATTCGTAACTTTTTTTTCATCCTCTGTACTAAGACACATTAAGTATCTTCCCTGTTGAGTGACTGGAAAGGGCATTCTCTCTCTGTGCGTCGTGGAATTTATTCTCACTTACAGCGTTAAATTCTACTTAAGGAGTATTCAAAGAGGCTTAAGGAACGCGTCGTGTTCATTTCCTACATTTCGGTTTTGTTTCCTTTTCGTCCATTATTAAAAGGGCATTCATTATTCGCACAGAACAATAAATCACTGGTTAGAATGCATTTTGGGATTTAAGTACTGTTCATTTCAAGTGGAATTTGATTGGGAAGAGATACATTTTAAGTCTTTCGAATTGTGTTTCCGATAAAAGAGATTTCGTATTCTCTTTTCGTGCTTATGTGCTTAAACAACTTTTTATTTATTCCCACAAACAAGATAGAAATTGATAGTAAAAGAATTTTTTTGATAATCTCGCATATTACTGTTATGTTTACAGTGCCCCGTTTTTGAAAAGCAGCTAAATATTAGAATATCGTAAACATTGTTTACTCAGGAAGTTTAATTTCTAGAGGATAAGTTGTGTAATTTTTAGTTGCAAAAAATTGTGTAAATTTTTATCAATTACATTTTGTGTAATTGTTGAATGGACGTAAGTGAAAACCTATAAATTATATTTTAATCAGTTAGTTTTAGTTAATTGCCATTCGTATTAATTTTTGCGAGTGGAATAACCTGTCAAAATTAAAGACAAACTAGACTTTTGGACTTGTTATTTAATTTTCTGCTACAAAATTGCTTTTTTTTCCGTACATATACATTGAATGTTTTTTCTATCTAAAACAAAACACTTTGGCAAATGTTTGGTCAAACTGTCAATGTTGATACGTTTTAATGAACAGGACGTATTTCAATTTATTTCATAAGTTTGAATAGTAGTAATGTTTTAATACATTTATTGGTAGTTGCATAACATTTATGTAATGGTTTCCTACAATCAATTTTTGCACCATAAAACCACAATCATCAACCAAAAATCAATTTAAATATTTCTTTATTCCCTCAAGAATCAATTTCTGTGCCAAAACAAATACCCAATCATCAACTAAAAATCAATTTCTGCGCCATAAAACCCAATCATCAACCAAAAATCAATTGAATTATTTTCTTATTTTCCCAAAAATCAATTTCTGTGCCAAAAAAATTCAATCATGAATTAACACCAAAAATCAATTCAACTATTTCTTTTTTGCCTCAAACATCAATTTCTGCGCCAAAAACATTCCAATCACCAACCAAAAATCAATTTAACTTTCTTTATGCAATCAAAAATTAAGCCTAACACAATTTTCCCATTTCGATATGGCTTGCGTTCCCTCTCCTTTCTTTTATTTACGCGGATTTACTTTTCTATCGCGCCTGGGACATGGAAAGAAATTGCCCCTATAAACGTTTGATCCCTTAAAACTGGCAAAATGTTCCGTCTTCTTTCTGGAAACTGTTTCCTCGCACACTTGTAAATCCCCGCTTGCAAGTTAGTCTCTTCCAAACACTCGATAAAATTCGATCCCTTTCCCCCTATCCTCTACATCTCCCCCATGTCAACGCTTTGGGTTTTATTTGATACTATTATCTATAGCGAACTACTACGAATGGTGTGGAAAAAATGGCGGCTTCTCTATCTTTCTCGTAAGAAAGAATTTGGTGTCTCGCTTAATGTCGTTTGCTGTCTCAATGCGAAAGGAACGGAATAGACACCGGAGCAGTTTTATCTATTTTTTGCGTGCGTTTTTTACAGCCCTTTTTTAATTACATTTATTTGACTTTCTATTTGTACAGAAAGGGGTTCTTTTTTCGATTTTGCTTAAATGGAATAAGTTTAGTTGAATATCAGTCATTTCAAAAACAAGTTGCTTTTGTCGAAACATGGCTAATGCTGTTCTTGAAATGTCCTATTCAGTTTGTTGATCCGTATTGCTCAGGTAATAATAATTATGTAGATTGTTTTGTAATATCCACACAAATGATTACAATAAATATTAATTAAATTCCCCTCAAAAGTTTTTCATCTTTCTCTTCCAACGCCAGAGGACTACTGTATTCCTCAAATCGCTCTTTTTTCCCCTCTTACGACATTTTTTATTTGACGTTTTCTTGTATTTGGCGCAGCTTGGCCAAATATGGCCTTTGCTCCATAAAACCAAACCAACCTACATCAGACATGTCATTTATCTGCGTGCGGCTTGTCAATTGCTCTGTTTTCCAACTGCAGTAACTCAAATTCTATTCGTGTTATCTCGCTTGAGTTTCCTGTTACGTATAGTGTGCTTGAATTTCAATATCAATTTGTAATGCAGATCTTACGTTGCATTTGTATCTTAAAGTAAAACTGTTCATACTTGTCTTCAGATAACTTTTTTTCATTAAAAAATACCGGTATATATTGCGGAATGTGTGTACAGGTATTACAGCAAACACCACATTTTACTCAATTCTTTCCAATTTGTGAAAAGGATTATTACTGTATGTACCGAAGCAAAAATTGTTTTACCAATTTTAGTTTTAATTTTTGAATGTCTTGATAAAAACGTATTTTGCTACTGAGTCAAAAAAACATTACAATCTGTACTTAAGTTTAGTAACTGTTATTTTGGTAATATTAAGTAAAGTAATTTGGGCAGTAGAACCTCAATTATCCTACCCTTATTCATCCAGAACTATTTGTTGACCGGAGTTCGTTTTCGTAGCAATTATTTATTTCGCAGCAATTTTTAAAATCGAAAAGTTAATTCAACAGAACCAATACTGTTTTTTGAATCTCCTGATAGAGCTAAGAAGCAAAGACAGTCCAATCGCCTCACACTAAACTTCACTTCAATTATGAGATGTTTTAGGTACATAATTGTAATATAAATCAAGGGTTGTACTCATTGAAAAACATCCCTTCTGTCAGACACATATTCATAAGAATATGGGCTTCTAAGTTATACTGGAATTGATGCATTTTTGACTGTTGGAAACTGATTTACTGACATAGGCTGACAATTGATAAGGATAATAGAGATTCTTCTGCATCAACCTTCTAATGAAACAGACAGATCATGTGGGCTGAGTTAGATATCAGAAGGGTGGGTCACCTGAGCTTACGAATCGACTTGGGCCAATTGGCTATCAAATCGTAGGCTAGTGTTTTTAATCACGCTGGATAATCGCTTCAACCAATTGGTAATGTGTCCCAAATTAGGATTCGTTCATTTTTACTACAACCACGTGACAGATCTTCAAACCGAGCGATCGGAAGAAATAGCATGGAGCTGCGCGCACCTACTACGTCTATTTCATTAGAAGGTGTATATTCTACTGTATTTAACTCTCTTGGCGGTTGTCTCGACGAGGTATCTCGCCGTTAGCAAACTCGCTAAGTCTTGAACAAGATATACCTTCATTAAAGGAAAACTGGATAGATCTTAATTTCGCCATCATCAAAAAGTCGGCGATATCTTGATAAGATATCTTATTAGCTGAATTGGCCAGATCTTGATGGACGAGATATCTCGTCGAAACCACTTGGAGGGTTAAATATTCAGATTGCATGTAAGTCAGCAAAGTTGGTATAATGTTTCTTCTACCACCTATAAATTAACTTTAGGTAATTATTTACTTCATGTTACCATCCATAGTACATGATCAGCAGAACAGTTGTAAAATGTTTTTATGCGAATTCAATTTTTCAAGATAAATGATGCAGTTGACTGAAAATTTGAATTTCTAGGAAAAATTTTCTGTTTTGAGTGTCTTAAAGAAACAGACGTGACTTTTTTTTAACATGATATATTGTGAGGAGACTTGCAGCGAGACATGGTAAACAATCCTGATTAATTACTGTATACTATCCTTGGGAGAAAAAAAACTCAAACCTGTGCAAATACGGCTGTAGTATGGCCCTGACTTACAGCTGTCTACCGTGACCAAGCATAACGTGTAACGGTCATGCTGCAAGTGCACGCCGCCGTACAGTGTTGTGCACTTAATTCCGTGGCATTGAGTTGCAGAAACGCAAGGAAGATCTTTAATGAAACAGAATTATAAATCTATATTTATTTGTCACTTGATCTTCTATGCGAGTCCAAGTATTTTCACTACATTATATAGAAGAATATTGTAAAAGTATATATATTATATGTATACATATATAAATATATAAATAAATATATATTTAGATATACGTAGTCTTAATAGACGATGGGTGTAAATACTGTTTTGATGTAGTTTTGTAGCTTTTGAAAACAATGCCACGTTTATTACTGGTCATAAATTTAAAATCATTTGTATTCAACTGGCATTTGATGCTCTCACGTACTATCTAGGGTTGTACAAAACGTTGTAAAGTCCACCAAAAGCAGCCGATTGTATTTATTGAGTATACTCAAAAGAATGGGAAAACCGCCTGGCTAGGACAATATGCCTGTTTACAGGGGCATGTAAATATTCGGTATAGTTTGTAAGTATAGTTCTTTCTGGAAGATGACTGTTTACGAAGCATGTTTCTAGTGATTATCATGTAACTGTCTGTAATTCTTAACATACGTTTCAGCGAACACGTATTGGATAATTTTGGAAAATGCACAAATTGAACAGTTTTCGATGTGTACGATCTAGTACTTACTTCTAATAAATGTTATTTCCATTGTGATATTTGTAAAAATCACATCCGTGCTCTTTGGAAACGAAGATCGGATCCGTAAATCATTTACAGATGGAGTTGACGTGTTTTGATCTATTTTGAAATTACTTGTGCCAATCTTTTTCGGAATTAGTAAAATGAACTGCCCTACTAACTTTTTCTATGAGATTAAAATTGTGATTTTTTTTGTCTTTTGTATTTCTGTCGCGTGTATTAGACATGAGAATACCATTCGTACAATCAAGTTTTTAAATTTAATTCTTTGGTAGCTGATATTTAAGTTGGAACTAACACAGAAATAATCGGGTTTTATTTTAAAGAATGATTATTTGTAATTAAAATGTAACACATTTAATGTTTGCTATATTGTGTTTTTAGATTCAGCAATGCTGGTATATTATTTTAGATCTATGTTAAATTTGTATGGATATTTTTTGATAAATTTAGTGTAACAGATGAATTTGCGTTTCTTTCTGATATACTTGTATAAATGAGCTACTTACAATGTTTCAATACCCTTTATTTGTTATGAATCATTAGTAAATTTTTTTACTAAATATTTCATCATTCGTAAAAGGTTCTGACTTGTTGAAACTGTAATGTTTTTTGTGTAAATTGCTGTAGATTGAAAACTGAAATTTTGATTTATTTTGATGCCAGTGTACTTGATTATTAGATTCTTCCAACTTATGTCAAGTCAGTACTGCAATCTATCTGAAACGGTATTAACTTTTGATACTACTTTTTAGATTTCGTAGGGTTTGTTTTTTATGTTTGTTATAAAAGAAAGGCAAATTCTGGATTTTTCATTTTAAAGTTTAATGATATTTTATGTGCAATAAATCCATTGGTTATTCCAGGTTTGTTGAGCGAGTCGAATCAGAATTTAAAGGTAGTGGAAATGCTTTCATGTATGGGCAACTATAATTCCAATTTTAGTTATCTGTGTAAAGAAATCGTCGCATGACATTATGTACTTTTCAATTTTTAATACGAGTTGACAACTTTCATCTGCCAAATATTAAATGAATAGTTTGCTACCGTTCGTAAAAAATTTACATTTGCTTTTATAAAATTTTGTTGATTTACATTTTTTGTGAATAACTTTTGGTAGTTTAGTTCATTTTTTAATCAAAATGAAAGAATTATTTAAAAAATGTGTTGCAAGTTTTGTACGAAATTATTTCTTTTATCTGGTCAAGTTTATATATAACCATTTTACCTATATATTTTAAATCCAAATGTGTTGACTGATTATTTAATATTTAGTATGTTTTTATACACAAAAATGTGTTCGCTTGATCAAAATGCTCATAACTTTTGACTGGCTATTTTAAGGCAGCTAAATTAAGCATTGAGTAGTTACTTTAAATTCCTATTAGCATTTGTGAGCTTTGAGAATTTTTTGAAACACAAACTATTCAAAATTTTAATACATCTTGTAGTTACATCTACATTTAATGCACGCTTACACATTGCATCCTGGTTTTGAATCATTTTTCCGAAAATTCAGGAAGAGCGAATCGAAAATTGGAAAATTATATTCCTTTTCCCTAGCAGCTATAGTGTGAATTCAGTGTCAAGTTGCAGTTTTCGGGAAATATTACTCATTTATTTGATCCCACCATAAAACTAACGCTACACACATGCATATACCTTATAATACGAAACAAATTATAACATTTTCAAGTTTTTAAATTGCATATTAAAATATAGCTGTTACACAATATTTCAAAAAAGTCGCTTTGCTTTCTTATGAAATGGGAGGTTAGTTTTCAGTGAAATATTACAAGTCTTAAATTTTCTATTCGAATCATTCCTCTATTTTTCAACATTTTATTCAACAGTTTCAACGTAAAAAATAGGCTAGTGTATTTGGAAAAGGGATTATTTATATTCGGGTACAAAAAAAGAATTGGAGATTTTATGTCTGGTATAGAGATGAGTTGTTATTTCCATCGCAGTTTAAATAACACTTTTATTGAAAAAGAACAGTTAGCAACTGTTATCAAAAATATTGGTTTTCGATAAATGTTATTGAGATAGTAATGGAGCTATTTGAAACAAATTTCAATAAAAAAAGATTGAAACCTATGAAAATATTTTATAAAAACAAAAATATTTTTTTGAAAATCACTTTATGGCTAATTTAAATAGTTGATAACTATCAATACTTAGTTATAGGATATTTAAAATAACACAGTTAATATTGTTATTGTAAAATAGCAGTTTCGCCCTCTACCTGGATGTGCTACATCTGAACAATCGGATCTTAGGTTCTCTTAGCTTATCTCAGTTCTGCGATGCCATCTATCTGCTACAATAATTACTACTTATCACTGATTAAAGATTTAATTGAAGTTCTAAATCTCGGCTTTCTAAAACAAAGCTTCTCCCTTGAATTCCTCATTTTCGCTTACCCTGCTCGGAAAGTTCATTCCCCCAACGCTATATTGAAAATGTAAAAAAAAATAAATTCTTAATTTTGGAGCATTAAGCTTTACCGGATCCTGATACGTTTTGGTAACTATCAGGGCTGCCACAGGTGATTAAAAGGTGACTTATCTACTATTTTTCAACCTTAGCGACTGGGGGTATCTTTTTTTAGCGAACTCGTCTCGAAAGCTGTTAAATTAAAAATTCTGGCTACATTTTGAAAATTTTGGGGGTTTAATTAGCCAAAATTTCATCCTTTTTTACCCAAAAGACGAGAAAAACTTTTCAACACAGGAAAATTTTTCGAGATGTCAAATTCGAAGTTTTGGCGCCAAGTCGTGTCAGTCATGAAAGAAAAACTTAGGATTCTGTGATTGCTAGATTGTCATGAAAAAACATTCAGAAAACTTTTTGTTTTTAAATTTTAAAATTATTATTTCTTGTTGATGTCTTCAACTTTTGTTTCATACTTTTTTGCACTTTGTTTTAGTGGATTCATTTTGTATCTGAATAACCAAAATTGCTACTAAAATAAGTTTTAAGAGGAGACTTTTGCTATTTTAATTTATGCTACTATTTTACAAGTTCTTTATCTGTGGCAACCCTGCGCTTGATATGATCTCGATAATCTTTTTCTTAGCGACTTAAATAATGATAGAAGCAGGGACCAATCTATCTTAGAGCGAAAGTGTATGGCATTTCTTTTTCTTCTATACGACTGTCCCCACTGATCTGGTTAAAGACAAATGTTCTTACAATAATAATATTTTTGTGATTTGTTTTCAATTCAGCTTATGCTAATAATTGATTTCATGCATGGACTTAACTAACAAGATTAAGGCGTAGTGTATGAAAACCTTACGTATGTACCATCTCTATAGAAAGTATTATTTTTGCAGAAGTATATTTTCTTTACTTTGTGTTTTGTAGCGAGAAGTGTATTTTGATAGGAATTTTTTACGGCGTTATTTGATTTCACTTTTTTCTAACCACACATGTGCTAAATATTTCTGTAAGGAGTGGAGACAACTGTGCCGTTAGTCTTCCCTGATTTATCAAAATTTTTATACTGCGGTGGGAGCTCCTTTCCAACCCGCAAGAGACGTTACGACGGGACAGCAATTGTAGTGTTGATAAATTATTGTTCATTTTGTGTTTAGTAATTGAATAAGAAATAAAAAAAATAAAATGCGATTAAAAAATGTCAGTACTGTTTCATTTCAATTTTTTTTTTATTTCAGAATTCTAAAAAGAATGTCTAATGCGTTGTGTTTGATCAAATAAGTGACTGAATATGATTATGCCAACATTCTAAGTAACAAAATGTTGCAAGTTGTGTCGAGGACCCAAACCACCGTAGTTTTGACATGAATCTTGGGTCTGGTGTTGAAATATGGAAGAAATGAAGCAGACAGGATGCTGGAACGATTGTTTATTGCGAATATTCAATAATTTACAATTTGAATGATTAAAGTGCAGTTTGAAAGATATTGTATTGATCAAAGGCCTGTGATTGTCGCACAGTTCGATGGCTTTCGAATGACACCACTTACGCAATTCTCACCACGCAATCCAAAGTTACACTAGCCCAAAGTTCGCCCAGCATCGTACAATTTCGACATTGCGGAACCCCTCAGTGCGTCTGCGCACACGATTCAAAGGTTGGTTTTTTATGGGCGCAAGGGCCATATTTGGGCATGCTGCGCCAGACACAATACAATATCAAATACGATAAAAGATCATGTCAGGTACGGACATCTTTTGTCTACACGACGCTGTATTTATCTTCTCGATGTTTCTTCTAGTTCGGAAATATAAGACAAAACAGTTGTAACGCTCGACTTCATACATGCCCTCCCCCAGTGCTCTGTTCCGATTTTAAAGACCTATTTACGCCTACATGAACATCAGTAATAGGGTTAAAACAGTTTTTACGATTGCATTTTACTGAAATAAGTCAATAGTCAGGCATTGTAAAATTAGACTGAAAATCTAACGGCTTGACATTAGTTTCACAAATACGACCGTAATTTCTACCCGATATTACGCATCGTCCTAAAATGAAGGGTTGAGGCCAAAACTCAAGGAAAGGGCGAGTCTACAAAAAAACACATTTATTCACTTCACTAGACGCACCACATACTACCCAGACAGAAGCGAGATTAAACTCTTCGCCTTCCCAGCAGGCACTGCGCCGCCACCTTCATAAAACAGACAAAACATTCTGGCTACTATTGCTGACAGGCAAAAAGGAAATATATTATGTACAATGAGAAGCCTTATTTCTGATAATTAGCATTCCTTGATACTACGAAATGAAGTTAAGGCAAAAATAGCATTTTTTTTTATTGAACAAAAGCAAACTCCCCGTGCACCACAGAAGTACAACACGGGGCTTACAGAAGTAAGTTGGTTTAACAAAGAAACAGTGGGAAACAATTTAACTAAAATTACAAGATTTTATGAATTTGACAAGTGAGTAGAAAAGCAGATTAGATTTAACAAAAATATTGAGTTTCACTGGCCATGTTTTACCTAATTTTCTCAAATCATTTTTCAGGCACATTCTTGAAGTTTTAAATGCAGGACAACTAAAAAGCAAATGCTCTACATCTTGTGGCTGCTTTTTAAAACACTCGCACAAATCATTAGTCCGAAGATGAAACCTATATAGATATTTAGCAAAATTTCCATGGCCAGATAAAAATTGAGTAATTTGGAAGTTTGTGAAGAAAAATAATTCTGAGTGAGCAAGTGGAAATCAAAGGGTTATTTATGCATTTCACCTGCAGGATTTGCGTTAAATCATGGTAGGTAGGTATTTTAATTAACGTCGCACGAAGCAACACAACGGGCTCAAACCCAGAGTTAAATCATGGTATTGGTATGTTTAATTAACCTCACACTGGAGCAACACAACGGGCTATTGATGACTGTCCGAGATCAATCCCAAAGGGAAAGATCCGAGGACAATACGTAATTTTGAACCAGTTAAATCATGTATTTCGCGTATAGCGTTAAGGTAGAAAAGGTAGGTATGGTAGGCATTTTAATTAACGTCACACTGGGAGCAACACAACGGGTTATTTGCGACGGTCTGGGATCAAACCCGAAGGGAAAGATCCGACGACACCACGTAATTTTGAACCAGGTAGGTAGGAATTTTATTAACGTCACACTAGAGCAGTGGTTCTTAACCTTTTTAGTTATCGGCACCCCCTTGAATCTAAAAATAAATTCTCGCACCCCTTGAAAAAATGTGTTTCTATTTCTGTATTTGGGTAGGTAGGTATGGTAAGTATTTTAATTGACGTCACACTGGAGCAACACAACGGGCTATTGGTGACGGTCCGGGATTAATCCCAAAGTAGAAAAGGGGGGGGGTATTTCAATTAACGTCACACTGGAGCTACACAATGGGCTATTGGTGACGGTCCGGGATCAATCCCAAAGGGAAAGATCCGAGGACAACACCACGTAATTTTGAACCACGGTCAGATGACGAGGCAACACATGAGCTGGCACCCCACTCTCCAAACTTCCACACCACGCCAACGCCCAAAGTAGAAAAGGAAATTAAAACTTTGATTTTACAATTTTTAAAACCTTTGTAATAGCGTTGCTCCAGTGGGACGTCAATTAATTTACCAATACCTGAATATATCTTTTATAAAGGAGAGGACTCAATAATTCATTAAAAAATTAAAATAAGTTTCTATTTCAAATTAAGTATAACAAGATTATAAATGTTTTTTAATTTCTGAATTAGAAATTTTTGCTTTAACGTAGAATTAATAAATTTTAAAATAGTCCGTTGTATTGCTCCAATGTGAGGTTAATTAAAAATACCTATCTACCTCATAAATTTTACATTTGATAATTAGTGTTAACAAAGTATACGACCGATTAAAATTTTGAGAATTCCCAAGTAAACGAAAAAATATGTAAATTTCACTACTTGAATTTAAAAAGAAATTGAAGCAATGATCATCCGGGATCAATCCCGAAGGGAAAGTACCGCGGACACCTCGTAATTGGATTGTGACCCGTGTACACCCGTGAACCACGGCCCCACTCCTCCCTGGGCATATTTCTCTCTTCTGTGTCAGTAAAACTTTCATTGTGTGCGCATCTAACTTGATATTGTATGTCTTGTGTCTGGCGCAGCATGGCCAAATATGGCCCTTGAGCCGTAAAACCCCTAAACCAACCAACCTGAGCCATGGGCCGACAACGAGGTCAACACCACACACAGACTGGCACCCCACTTTCCAAACATCCACACCAAGCCAACGTGAGGACGTTTGTGAGTAAAAACGATAGATTAATTAAATATCTACCTACCCCACTAAAAATATCGGCAGGCGATGAGAGACCTTTCCTGTCAAGCTAAACTTAAGTGGCAGTAGTGCTTTTGTGTCGAAGCGTGTTTCCCGGAAGTATTCCTACCCCCTTGCACCATAAAACACAATAATCCAACCTCTTAAGTATTCCAGACGGGTTTGTTTTAATAAACTGTTTTTGAATTGTTTATTTGACTTGTTTTTGCATGATTTCAGCACGCACCAATAAATACTCCAAAAAATGAATTAGGTAGGTATTTTAATTAACGTCGCACTAGAAATGAATTAGGATTTGATGTATGATAGTTAATTGGTCGACTTCAATAGGTAGGTATTTTAATTAACGTCGCACAGAAGCAATACAACGGGCCGGGCTATTGGCGTCGGTCTGGGATCAATCCCGCAAGGAAAGATCCGACAACAACTCGTAATTTTAAACCACGGTCAGATGACGAGATAAACACCTGAGGTGTGGCACTCCACTCTCTAAACTTGCACAGCACGTCAAACTAAATTCTAAGGTAGGTAAGTAGGTAGTTCATTAACCTCGCACTGAAGTAACATAACGGGCTATTGGCGACGGTTCGGGATCAATCCCGATGAGAAAGATTCGAGAAAAACGCCTCGTAATTTTGAACCACGGTCAGATGACGAGAACACCTAAGCTGGTATCCCTACTTTCAAACTCCGCCACCACGCCGACGTGAGGACATTTGAGGCCACGACAGATTTAACGTGCACTAGCCCCCTGTACGCGATGGTCTTTGACTGGACCGAGTTTTGAACTCAAAACCCTCGTGTTGCTAATTCGTTGCTCTTCCAAATGGGATATCTCTACCCCTAAATTTTAAGGAAAGTCTTATAGTGCTGGCCGCCGAGCATCGAATTCGATTACTTATTTTCGGGAGGGGGGAGGTATTTCAATTAACGTCACACTGGAGCAACACAACAGGCTATTGGTGACGGTCCGGGATCAATCCCAAAGGGAAAGATGCGAGGACAACACCACGTAATTTTGAACCACGGTCAGATGACGAGGCAACACCTGAGCTGGCACTCCAACGTGAAGACCACGCCAACGTGAGGACATTTGAGGCCACGAACTTATTTTCGGAGAAAATTGACGTTATACGTTCGCCGAGTCAAAGTCCAGATCTAAACCTAGTGGAAAACATGTATTTTAAACTGCCGGGTATATGTATATATATATATATATATATATATATATATATATACGCAAAAATTAAGTATTTCTTTTTAATTTTTATAAAAACATTTTTGTTTGTGTGAACCATCTTATTAAAAGAGGGTCCACGCGCTACGAGTCACACTATCAGTTGTTAGAAACTGATTCAAGGGATCTGGTGTACTGTATACCTCATGAGGTCATGGATCAGAGATTTCAACAAGGCAATCTAGAAGCTGGTGGTATTTCTATAGTTGTGTAGGGTGTCTATACGTATCAAGGTTTAGATCCTTGCCAGCACGTCATTAACCGATAATCGCTTTGTTGCTCTGCTGGGTGACCATTTGCAGCCCTTCATGGACTTCATGTTCCCAATGCTGGAATTTCCCAGGCGGACAATGTACCATGTCATTGAGTCCAAGCTGTACAAAATGGGTTCGAGGAGCATTCTAGACAGTTCATACTGATGGTGAACTCAATTCATCCAAAGACCGTCGCGTACGTGGGAGCTGGTGCACGTTGAATTTGTCGTGGAGTCAAATGGCCTCACGTTGGCGTGGTAAAGTTTGGAGAGTGTTTTAAATATCGAAACTAAAATATATTGGAATGAAATTTTTATCCGGAAAAACATTTAAAACAATTAGTTCAAAAATAAAATATTGGTCAAATGTTGTTATTACAACAAAGTGAGTTATCAAATGTAAAATTTATGAATTCTACGTTAAAATAAAAATTACTAATTCAGAACTTAAAAAATACTTATAATTATGCTATACTTAATTTGAAATAAAAAAAAAGAACTTATTTAAATTTTTTTAATGAATTGAGTCTGCTCTTTTACAAAGGATATATTCAGGTAATTATAGTTAATTAACGTCACACTGGAACTACACAACGGGAAATTGACAATGGTCCAGGATCAATTCTTAAGGCAGTTCTTCCCAACCGATGTGCCGCGGCACACTAGTGCGCCGCAAAAGGACTGGAAATGTGCCGCGAAATTTTAACCGCAAAGTCCTGATTAAGGGGCGACTGTACCGGAGGTCTATCCACCGTCGGAAAAGCAAGAAAACATTCTTTTACCATTTGCCACAACACATATATATGAACTCTCTTCTATGCTCACTATCTCTCTCTTCTATGCTCACTATCTCTCTCTTCTATGCTCACTATCTCTCTTCTATGCTCACTATCTCTCTCTTCTATGCTCACTATCTCTCTCTTTTATGCTCACTATCTCTCTCTTCTATGCTCACTATCTCTCTCTTTTATGCTCACTATTTCTCTCTTCTATGCTCACTATCTCTTTCTTATATGCTCACTATCTCTCTCTCTTCTATGCTCACTATTTCTCTCTTCTATGCTCACTATCTCTCTCTTCTATGCTCACTATCTCTCTCTCTTCTATGCTCACTATTTCTCTCTTCTATGCTCACTATCTCTCTCTTCTATGCTCACTATCTCTCTCTTCTATGCTCACTATCTCTCTCTTCTATGCTCACTATTTCTTCTATGCTCACTATCTCTCTTCTATGCTCACTATCTCTCTCTTCTATGCTCACTATTTCTTCTATGCTCACTATTTCTCTCTTCTATGCTCACTATCTCTCTCTTCTATGCTCACTATCTCTCTCTCTTCTATGCTCACTATTTCTCTCTTCTATGCTCACTATTTCTCTCTTCTATGCTCACTATCTCTCTCTCTTCTATGCTCACTATTTCACTCTTCTATGCTCACTATTTCTCTCTTCTATGCTCACTATCTCTCTCTTCTATGCTCACTATTTCTCTCTTCTATGCTCACTATTTCTCTCTTCTATGCTCACTATCTCTCTTCTATGCTCACTATCTCTCTTCTATGCTCACTATCTCTCTTTTATGCTCACTATCTCTCTCTCTCTTCTATGCTCACTATCTCTCTCTTCTATGCTCACTATCTCTCTCTTTTATGCTCACTATTTCTCTCTTCTATGCTCACTATTTCTCTCTTCTATGCTCACTATCTCTCTCTTTTATGCTCACTATCTCTCTCTTCTATGCTCACTATCTCTCTCTTCTATGCTCACTATTTCTCTCTTCTATGCTCACTATCTCTCTCTTCTATGCTCACTATTTCTTCTATGCTCACTATCTCTCTTTTATGCTCACTATTTCTCTCTTCTATGCTCACTATCTCTCTCTCTTCTATGCTCACTATTTCTCTCTTCTATGTTCACTATTTCTCTCTTCTATGCTCACTATTTCTCTCTTTTATGCTCACTATCTCTCTCTTTTATGCTCACTATCTCTCTCTTCTATGCTCACTATTTCTTCTATACTCACTATCTCTCTCTTCTATGCTCACTATTTCTCTCTTCTATGCTCACCATTTCTCTCTTCTATGCTCACCATTTCTCTCTTCTATGCTCAATATCTCTCTCTTCTATGCTCACTCTCTCTCTTCTATGCTCACTATCTCTCTCTCTTCTATGCTCACTATTTCTCTCTTCTATGCTCACTATTTCTCTCTCTTCTATGCTCACTATCTCTCTCTTCTATGCTCACTATTTCTCTCTTCTATGCTCACTATTTCTCTCTTCTATGCTCACTATCTCTCTCTCTTCTATGCTCACTATCTCTCTCTTCTATGCTCACTATCTCTCTCTTTTATGCTCACTATTTCTCTCTTCTATGCTCTATTTCTCTCTTCTATGGTCACTATCTCTCTCTCTTCTATGCTCACTATTTCTCTCTTCTATGCTCACTATCTCTCTCTTTTATGCTCACTATCTCTCTCTTCTATGCTCACTATCTCTCTCTTCTATGCTCACTATTTCTCTCTTCTATGCTCACTATCTCTCTCTTCTATGCTCACTATCTCTCTCTTCTATGCTCACTATTTCTCTCTTCTATGCTCACTATTTCTCTCTTCTATGCTCACTATCTCTCTCTTCTATGCTCACTATTTCTTCTATGCTCACTATCTCTCTCTTCTATGCTCACTATCTCTCTCTTTTATGCTCACTATTTCTCTCTTCTATGCTCACTATCTCTCTCTTCTATGCTCACTATCTCTCTCTCTTCTATGCTCACTATCTCTCTCTTCTATGCTCACTATCTCTCTCTTTTATGCTCACTATTTCTCTCTTCTATGCTCACTATCTCTCTCTTCTATGCTCACTATCTCTCTCTTCTATGCTCACTATCTCTCTCTTCTATGCTCACTATCTCTCTCTTCTATGCTCACTATCTCTCTCTTCTATGCTCACTATCTCTCTCTTCTATGCTCACTATCTCTCTCTCTTTTATGCTCACTATTTCTCTCTTCTATGCTCACTATCTCTCTCTTCTATGCTCACTATCTCTCTCTCTTCTATGCTCACTATTTCTCTCTTCTATGCTCACTATTTCTCTCTTCTATGGTCACTATCTCTCTCTCTTCTATGCTCACTATTTCTCTCTTCTATGCTCACTATTTCTCTCTTCTATGCTCACTATCTCTCTCTTCTATGCTCACTATTTCTCTCTTCTATGCTCACTATTTCTCTCTTCTATGCTCACTATCTCTCTCTTCTATGCTCACTATCTCTCTTCTATGCTCACTATCTCTCTCTTTTATGCTCACTATTTCTCTCTTCTATGCTCACTATCTCTCTCTCTTCTATGCTCACTATCTCTCTCTCTTCTATGCTCACTATTTCTCTCTTCTATGCTCACTATTTCTCTCTTCTATGCTCACTATCTCTCTCTTTTATGCTCACTATCTCTCTCTTCTATGCTCACTATCTCTCTCTCTTCTATGCTCACTATCTCTCTCTTCTATGCTCACTATCTCTCTCTTTTATGCTCACTATTTCTCTCTTCTATGCTCACTATCTCTCTCTTCTATGCTCACTATCTCTCTCTCTTCTATGCTCACTATCTCTCTCTTCTATGCTCACTATCTCTCTCTTCTATGCTCACTATTTCTCTCTTCTATGCTCACTATTTCTCTCTTCTATGCTCACTATCTCTCTCTCTTCTATGCTCACTATTTCTCTCTTCTATGCTCACTATTTCTCTCTTCTATGCTCACTATCTCTCTCTTCTATGCTCACTATCTCTCTCTCTCTCTTCTATGCTCACTATTTCTCTCTTCTATGCTCACTATTTCTCTCTTCTATGCTCACTATCTCTCTCTTCTATGCTCACTATTTCTCTCTTCTATGCTCACTATCTCTCTCTTCTATGCTCACTATCTCTCTCTTCTATGCTCACTATTTCTTCTATGCTCACTATCTCTCTCTTCTATGCTCACTATCTCTCTCTTTTATGCTCACTATTTCTCTCTTTTTTGCTCACTATCTCTCTCTTCTATGCTCACTATTTCTCTCTTCTATGCTCACTATTTCTCTTCTATGCTCACTATCTCTCTCTCTTCTATGCTCACTATCTCTCTCTCTCTTCTATGCTCACTATCTCTCTCTTCTATGCTCACTATCTCTCTCTTTTATGCTCACTATTTCTCTCTTCTATGCTCACTATTTCTCTCTTCTATGCTCACTATCTCTCTCTTTTATGCTCACTATCTCTCTCTTCTATGCTCACTATCTCTCTCTCTTCTATGCTCACTATTTCTCTCTTCTATGCTCACTATCTCTCTCTTCTATGCTCACTATTTCTTCTATGCTCACTATCTCTCTCTTTTATGCTCACTATTTCTCTCTTCTATGCTCACTATTTCTCTCTTCTATGCTCACTATCTCTCTCTCTTCTATGCTCACTATTTCTCTCTTCTATGTTCACTATTTCTCTCTTCTATGCTCACTATTTCTCTCTTTTATGCTCACTATCTCTCTCTTTTATGCTCACTATCTCTCTCTTCTATGCTCACTATTTCTTCTATACTCACTATCTCTCTCTTCTATGCTCACTATTTCTCTCTTCTATGCTCACCATTTCTCTCTTCTATGCTCACTATCTCTCTCTTCTATGCTCACTATCTCTCTCTTCTATGCTCACTATCTCTCTCTCTTCTATGCTCACTATTTCTCTCTTCTATGCTCACTATTTCTCTCTCTTCTATGCTCACTATCTCTCTCTTCTATGCTCACTATTTCTCTCTTCTATGCTCACTATTTCTCTCTTCTATGCTCACTATCTCTCTCTCTTCTATGCTCACTATCTCTCTCTTCTATGCTCACTATCTCTCTCTTTTATGCTCACTATTTCTCTCTTCTATGCTCTATTTCTCTCTTCTATGCTCACTATCTCTCTCTCTTCTATGCTCACTATTTCTCTCTTCTATGCTCACTATCTCTCTCTTTTATGCTCACTATCTCTCTCTTCTATGCTCACTATCTCTCTCTTCTATGCTCACTATTTCTCTCTTCTATGCTCACTATCTCTCTCTTCTATGCTCACTATCTCTCTCTCTTCTATGCTCACTATTTCTCTCTTCTATGCTCACTATTTCTCTCTTCTATGCTCACTATCTCTCTCTTCTATGCTCACTATTTCTTCTATGCTCACTATCTCTCTCTTCTATGCTCACTATCTCTCTCTTTTATGCTCACTATTTCTCTCTTCTATGCTCACTATCTCTCTCTTCTATGCTCACTATCTCTCTCTTCTATGCTCACTATCTCTCTCTTCTATGCTCACTATCTCTCTCTTCTATGCTCACTATCTCTCTCTTTTATGCTCACTATTTCTCTCTTCTATGCTCACTATCTCTCTCTTCTATGCTCACTATCTCTCTCTCTCTTCTATGCTCACTATTTCTCTCTTCTATGCTTATTATCAAGAATTTAAAGAGATCATTGAAAAGTCTTGATCATGAATTGCGTGTAGCTTTGTCGACCATAGACCCAAATATAAAAAAGTTGTGTTCACAGAAACAAGCCCAAGTATCTCACTGAAATAAGAAGGTAATATATGTATTAACTGTGGCAGAAGAATATTTTGTAGTTATTTATTTTAATACTCAAAACATTTAGTCATTAAATTATTATTATTAGCATATTTATACATAGTCAGTAATTCTTTCGTGTATAATTAATTTTACTTTTGTATTTTTGCATCAAAATTTTATAAAATAAGTGTTCTAAAAATTTAATCACAGTTCACTCAGTCAAATCTGACAATTTAGTTCCTAGATGCGATATAAAAACTATGTCAAATAACAATCACTGAGGATGTATGGATTAGGTATTTTCATTCCATTTATTTTGTTTATTTCGTGCTTATGAACTGCATAAGAAGATTTATCTGAAACGAATGTCTAGCTGGAATGTGTTTATGTTTCACAATGCAAAAATATTTGAAAGAAAGATCTTATTAATTGAATCCCTAGTATGAAATAGGAGAAATTAATCATGTTAATAGAAAAGTGTTCCGTCGTAGTGTGTCGTGAAATTATTCATGCTTGTGAGGAGCGCCGTGAAATTATTTATGCTTGTGAGGTATGCCGTGACGTGAAAAAGGTTGGGAAGCATTGCCTTAAGGGATCGATTCGAGGACAACACCTCGTAATTTTGAATCACGATCAGATGATGAGGTAAACACTTGAGCCGGCGCACCTCTCCAAACTTCCACGCTAAATGTGAGGACATTTGAGGCCACGGCAGATTTAACGTGCACCAGCCCCCGTGTACACGACGGTCCTTGGCTAATTCGAGTTCACCATCCGTAGGATCTGTCCGGAATGCTCATTGAACCTATTTTGTACAACTTTTGTCCTTGGTCTTTCCCTTCTGGATTGACGATAGTCCGTTGTGCTGCTCCACTGCGACTTTAATTCAACTACCTGCCTACTTCTAGTTGGGGGCGCAGCCCCTCTACCCCGACTATTGCCATTACAGATTTGCGGGACAATCCCCAGGAACTACATGCCTACCTACGAATGATGTGGACATCACTTAGACATCACCCAATGTTGGACATCACCCGACGTGAACCCAATAGAGCACTTATGGAACGTGGGAGAAAGGTAGATTCGCACCCATGATCTTGCACCTACGAGTACAAATACCATAGAACTAGGCTGCTCAGACAGCATGTCTCTACATCTATCCAAGAGTCTTCGAACCACTTGTGGAATCGGAGAATTAGGAAAGCCTATATTAAAGGCAGGTATCCCATGAATTTAGATAGTTCAAAGTAATAAAAAAATTTTATTTTCGAATTGCGCTGATAAAATTTTTAATTGAAGCAAACAACCAGATACACATTCACAAAATTTTTATAAACATGATCGATGCAACATCAGTATGAAACTCCCAAGAGAGCTCTTAATATTCAAACATTTTACTCAAAATATAGAAAAGTAATTTTGTTAATAATTAATGATAATCTAGTCGATCTCATTCATTAAGAAAATTTAACTAGTGAGATACGAAAGTATTCATCACTAATGTTTACTTCGTTGATTACAATGAATTCACAAGAAAGTACACATATTTATTTTATCAAGTCAATTAAGATATAAGCAGGAAAATTAACTATTTTACTTAGACTTATAGATTAACTTCCAAAAATATTATTAGAAAAATAAATATATAAACTGCTGTTGCAACTTTTTGTAATCAAAATTTAATTGTACAAATTATGTTTATGAGGTCTTGTCAAAACTTAAAACTTAATTTTATTAAATTTCGACTTCTGTTATAAAACACTATTATACACTAAATAGTAATTCATTGAAAAGGTTTCAGAAAAAATGTTATGAACCAGATTAATTACCAGAATATCTTTAAAACTTAATTTTTAATTCCAGGAAAATTTAAAGGTCCTCTGGAATTATTAATTTACTTGCTTTTCAAATTAAATAGTTGCATCAGTTTATTAATGACAACAAACATAAATTCGAGAAATATTTGACCTTCCATTTTGCAATTTTCACCAAAAAGATTTGTTTTATATTTTGATTTATATAATTAAATAATTTCTAAACCTTACTTTGTGGCACCATCTATTAGCTATAAACAAAGTTAGTTTACAATATTTGAAAATTTAAATATATATATGTATATAGTGAGCACGCACGAGAACAAAAAGTAACGGTTTCCCCAAATTTTATTTTTATCATTCAAATAAATTGAAAAGAGTTTTCAAAACTTTTTTCCGGTTTTGCTAGACTTCTTTTTTGACCATTCTTCTGTCACTGAACAGTATTTAAAATACAATAAAAATAAGTATTTTGAAATGGACGACTCAAATTCAATGTGAGCATTTATTATAGTTTTTTAACACGTTGAAAATATGATTCTATATTTTTTTATCTGGAATAATTTGTCCTGTTTTAAGGTTTTATTATGTTATCATATCCTGTTTATTTATCTTTATTGCCTGTGGAACACATGTACCAATTTATAACTTAGAGGATTATAACCAGTGTTAAGTAAATATTTGAATAAGGAAATCGAATGGGTGGCGAATAAATGGTTTTTATGGAAATTATGGGTTTTATGTTGATTGAAAATTAACTTAAGAAAAAGTAGAATTCAAAGTAATATTTCAAAGTTCTACATTTCTAATTTAAAGGGAATATTTTGACTGTGAAGTCGATCCATTCAAATTTGTCACATAAACTTTTGATAAATCTTTAAAAAATAACTATCTTAACTTATAACAAATGTAAATTATGTTCGTACTGATACCTAATACCTTAATTTTCAAACTTAATACTGAATTTGGATTGCATTTCTAGAAATTTAAAGAAATCACATCCCCCAGCGAAAAAATATGAAATCACTAAATCAAATTAAGTAAAATTATAGATAAATATTGTTAGAAGCTTGATAAAAATCCACTGTCGTGGCGCCATCTCATAGATTGTCTGTGAACCTATTACTGTACAGTGTAATTTTGTCATGAATTTTGTTATTTGATTGGTGCTGCCATCTGACAGAATTTTATTTTGATAATACTACGAAAGATGTATTTTTCTTTTATATTCCTTTTTTTCTAAATTATTTTTTCAATAACGAAAAACACTATTTTATCTGTTAGTTCTGCTCTGACCTTTTAGAACATTTGTTAAATGTAGTTGAGTGATTAATTTTAAACCGTTGCATTAGAGCAGGGGTGTCAAACTGGCGGGCCGCATAGGCCCCGAGGTAATTTTTTGTGGCCCACGATGCTCTGAAATAAAATGAAAACAGGATCGATCGATAGCACTTAACCATCGTCAATTTACTTCGTTCCTTAAAGGTTTAGAATCCGAATTCGAAGATCTTCCTTATTACACAGAAGTTCGTTGGTTGTCCTGCCACAAAGTCCTGAATAGCTTCTATCTGCTTTTGGAGGAAATAATGGTATTTCTTGAAATGAAAGATGAAAAAAACAAAAATATATCGATTATAAAAGATCCTTTGTGGGTAAAAGATCTGACATTTTTAACAGATATTACAGGTCATCTGAATAATCTTAATATTACATTGCAAGGCAAGGATCAATTAATAACGAATATGTACGATGCAATAGCAAGTTTTGTACAAAAACTGACTTTATTTAAAAATCATCTACAAAAAATCGTTTTGACGTATTTTCCTACGTGTAAGCAGTTAAAAGCACAAAATCAAAGTTGCTCATTTTCATAATATTGTGGTAAAAGTGAAGAAATCAAAAACGAATTCTATAGTTTTAATGATTTCAAAGAGTTACAATTTTTTTTTTCTCTTTTTATTAGGCCTTTTTCCTTTAAAGTTGAAAATGCTCACACTTCGATACAACTGGAATTAATTGATTCCAAGAATGATTCGGTTTTAAAAGACAAATATCGAGAAGTAGGAATTCCCAAAATATATTCTTATTTAGGTGAAAAATACCCGGAAATTAAAAAAGTTTGCTGCACAAGTTTTATGCTATTTTGTGAGCACGTACTTGTGTGAACAACTATTTTCGTCCATGAAACTAAATAAAACGGCCTACAGATCAAGATTAACTCATAAACATCGATCTGCCATAATGAAGATTGTCTGTTCTCAGTCTTTGAATCCAGATATTGGAAAACTAGTAGGAGGAAAGCGCTGGCAAGTTTCCGGTAAAAAAATAATTTTAGTTTTATAATTACATTAAATTAAATTAACGTTTAAATAAAAGCAATTATATAGCAATATTATAAATTATTACCCTAAATTCACTTAATTACATAATGTGTTTTAATTATCCTATCCATATTCCTGAATCCTCACTTCAAAATATAATTTTAAGAAAATTTGTAAATGTGATGTGACCCGCGTGAATCTTACCAGTTGCATTAAATGCCCCGTGTTTTAATTGAGTTTGACACCCCTGCATTAAAGGAACGAACTTATAGTCAACGGCTTTCTCAAAACTTCAGCATTTAGAACAGTTTTAGTGTGAAAAACAATCATATATCCAGTACATTGAACAGAAGAATGCTTAACATATTTTTCTCGGATTAACTTTAATTAAAATTTTAAATAAAAATTGCAACACGATAGATACAAATGAAATCAATAAGAGAAAATCAAAAGTAAGATTTTATGAAAAATACTGCTTATTTACTATTTACGTTTCAAATCAGATGCACATATGAAATAAAAAGTCAACCAGATCTTTCATTGTCAATCAAATGCAAGGTTTCATGAAAGATACTGCTTATAAAGTTCATCAAGCAAAAAGGATTAATAAATTTTAGGTATTGCCCAATACACATTTTCGAATAAGACTGAATATATTGCGAAAAATAATTCGGATATAGTATGTTGTATAAAAGGAGCAACTGCTATATTCAGAAATGCTATTTTAGATTCATTTTTTTTATGTACAGCAGGATTAAATGTATCTTTAACAAAGTAGAGACATACTGAGAGAGAGATTTTAAAAAGTAACAATTAATAATAAGTGTTTTTCTAACTTTAACTACATATAGACAATGAAAAGAGGTATGGTGGCTAAACCTCTTGAAAAATTATGGACTTCTGATTTATAAAATATTTTTACCTATACAGTACTGCGAATACATGAAATTCTTATCCTTCAATTCAGATTACTATTCTGATTAAAATAATTCTGATTTATCGCATCATATCTATTCGTATTGAGTTGTGAATTAGTATTCATTATGAAATATGATATTAATCATTATGAATTTAACATTTTTTAGCTGACTTAATTATTTCAGGATTATATATATATATATATATATATAATGTATCGCCTCAATTTAGTGACATAAAAAAGTGATTTTCCAGCAGTTATGGATAGACAAACGTGGACATTTCCGAGTAGTTGGTAGGTTTTCCAATAAGACAAAAAAGTAATGCTTCTCCTTAGAGAGGGGAACGCAGTAGCCCAGTTGGAAGAGAGCGGATTAGCAACCGGAGGGTTGCGAGTTCGGAACTCGATCCAACCAACTATCGCCGTGTTCGCGGAGGCTGATTCACATTAAATCTGTTGTGGCCTCGGATGTCGAATGGAAAGTGGGGTGTCAAGTTCAGGTATTGACCTCGTCATCTGACAGTAGCTTTGACATTTTGACCGTGAAATTTGTTTTGGGTGATCCTTGAAATCAGGTATATCTAAGTAAAATGAGAAATAATTATGTTTTCAAATTTCAAAATTTTTATTTCAAATGTTGCTTAACCAATTCCTTTTTGCAAAATTAGATGATTTTGTACAAAAACATTTCCGTTAGAACTTAGTAATACACATATCAAATAGAGTTGATTTAATTTATTTGTATACAAACTATTCTCCGAAATAAAGTTTTGACAATGCATGGACAATTAATTATCACTGAAGGATCTATCAATCTTTACTAATTTATCAAAACTTTTCACCACGTTAGATGTAATAAGTTCTGAATGACTTAATATATTTGAACTAAACTTTACATACAGGCCTTTTATTATAAAACAGTCTGCAAATTTCATTGCAATCGGTTGGTAACTTCAAATGTTTGCTTTGAAAGTCCACTGTCCCCTTAACTGGATGCTTTCCAACAAGAAAAATATTGCAAATATTGTTATAAATAAAATAAAATAAACCCTTGATACTTTCTTTCTTTTTCCGCCTTCGTTGATTACTTGCTTTGTCTATCTTGTGTTTGGCGCATCTTGACCAAATATGGTTCTTATACCATAAAACTCAAAACAATCAACGCACATATGGAATTGTTTTAGATTTTAGTTTTGGAATCCGCAAACTAAAATTTTAACCTTTATGTACTCTAAAATTTTGAGGATTTTAAGTGGCTACACACACAACACACAAAAAACACACACAAAATCAAATTTATCGGTTAAATAAATCTTTAAAACAGGAAATTTTATTCAGGATGAAACTTACCATAGTCTATAATTTTTTATAAATGTTAACTGAAACTATACATTTTGTTAATAATCTTAATCTTATTAATAAGAATTTCTGAAAATTAGAGCTTATTTATTCATTTACTAGCAGAATTACCCGGCGTTACGGGTTGAATTGGTTAATTAACTTCCGCTTTCGTTAAAAAATTGTAACAACTACCACAATCTAATAAAGGTACACAATTGTTATAAATACACAATTTCACAAATGTAAGTAAATGTCATATTTAACATTTTACATTTTAGTAGAATTTAAGTTTTTAGTAAGAAAGAAGTCTCTAGAGTATGTTCCAATGTTACCCAGAATGCATAGACTAGTTCAGAGTATGCATATAAATGCCTTGTATGTTATTTAAAAACAAAAGTGTTTCCCAAAATTATCATACATAGATACAAATTTTTTTAAAGAAATTAAAGTTACTTACCCCTTGATTACCAATATTTAAAGAAAAACATCAAAATGAAATTCCAGGAATACATCTTAAAACAGATTTTTAAAAAGGTTCGAACGAAAAGATATAAATGTATCTGCTTTTTCACTACAAAATAGATTCTTGGAATATAACGGACTCAAATTTAAGAAAGCAAACATTCATTAAAAAAATACCAAGGTTGCCATATTAGCTACCAGTGTCCTATTTTAAAAGGTTTTGTTATGTATATTTTATTTGTAATGTTTTATTCTCTTTATCGTCTGTCACAAATATTCAGAATTTTTTTATATTTCGTAAAGAAAAAATGAGGCTCAAAATAAATAAAGTATTAGGATTTAAATTCCGTAAAAATAGTTTTTGGAAAAATAATTGATTTTTCAGCAGCACTGGTAAAACAATCCAAGTAATTGCATGCTCAATATACCTTCCAGCTACTCCAAAACTACAAATTATAATTGACTAGCTGAATTACCCGGCGTTGTTCGGGTTGAAATGGTTAAATGTTGCTTGAAAAGTGAATTAGAATAAGCACTTTTCTTTCACAGAAAAATGCAATCATTTAAGTTGTACGGATAATACGTTTTAACTTTTTCATAGCTTCTACAATATACTTCGGACGCAAATATATACATTTAATTCCTGAATATATTGCAATATGTAAAAGATTAAAACACAAATACAAACAGAAACGAAATTCCGACGAAAAAATGCAGAATTCTAAAAAACGAAAGATGCGCAAAGTGCAGTTTCAACTGCTGTTTAAATACTCTCGCAATCAAATCGTGGCGCTCACTGGGTAATTGACCATTGGTAAGAATCTTCTTGATCTCCGTCCAAGTCGGATTGCAGATGAAGGTGATAAATAAGTCTGGTCTCCCTTACGTCTTCACGTACGTCATAGCATCTTGCGTGTATTCGTGCATGTGTCTGGGACTGCCTGTAAATGTAGCTGGTAGTACGACTAAGACACCGAGGTTTTCAACGTTCCCGTCATTTGACACAGCATCTCTCAAGTGAATATATTCGTCAACTCTCAGTTTACGTCGATTTAGAAGAATGTAAAGGAGACGCTCACTCTCGACTTTTGCGTAGATATCGACGATGGTATCAATACGTGGTTCTGCTCAAGTATCTCGAACCATTAATCTGTACGCAAAGAAATCCATAGCTGAAACTTTCTTGCTGGTTGTTTCACCTGTTCTTGGGTTGATCTGCCTCAGATTAAAATGATATCCATCTTCCACCATATGGGGGAATATCACTGGGTACTGCAGAGCATCATAAGATCGATGTGTTTCCGAAATGCGCTGCAATGATTCACCTCGTCGTTGAATAACGATATCCCGTTGATGAAACTCATCGCCAGATATAATCACCGCGACTTCATCTGCTTGAGGAGAGTTAAAGCGCCGCTCGTGTTCGCCTGCTGGTCTTCGGTCTGCTCTTATGACTACTTCATATTCATCTGTTGGCCTACGTTCCAATGCTGTTTCAAACGTTTTAATAAGATTATTGTGATCATGAAACATCCTCTGTAAGTATAACACAATCAGACTTGTTCCCGAGATGTAGGCGCACCTCTGATCAGTTTCCATTTGTTCGTTTTGAATAAAATATAGTTGCAGAACTTTTGGTGGTTGATCTGGTAGCGGAAACAACGATCCCGTTCAATGGTAAATCTGCCCTTGCACCTTGAATGTCGACGGAAATCCGGGCTGTCCAACAACTGATGTGGCGCCGAATGATGTCATTTGGAAACATGAGTTGTATTTTCTGATGTTACTAAGAAAATGCTTCGACTCTGACGTATCTCCTGATGTGTAAGTCAAAAGTTCTTGTGGTAGTGGTTCCAATTGGCAGAGTTTAACTTTTCCATTTTTACAGCAAATACCTGTAGACTCTGATTTAAACTTTTGGCTTGACAGTAGCAACAGACCATTTCCAATTTCCCGATGGTAACACTTGCATGCATCGAGTAGTCTTTATGTGAATCGTAGTGGAATTCTTCCAATGCTAAGCTAAAATGGTGCGCAGTCCGTGATCGTTTGGCTCTATCTCTCTTATCTTGTAGTCGGACGTCACGCTGCTGTGCCGTCTCTGTTGCTGTAGATGTAGTAGCTCTCTTTCATATCCTGTAGTCGGGCCTCACGCTGTTGTGCCGTCTCTGTTGCTCTAGATGTTGTAGCTCTCTCGCAATCGCAAGTCTTCTATTCCTCTCCTCGGAGGTTTCTTGACTACGCTCATCTTACATCATCTTAGTCGTTGACTGCACTTGGCCGATCGCCTTCCGCTTCCTTGGAGGCATTGCTACAGCAAAGAAATCTGTAAAAGAATACAAAGAAATGCTATTTCATAAAATAAGCAAAAGGCACACTCTCACTGAGCAATGAAATCTATTATAGAATACAATAAAAATAAAAAGCTAATATAAACTGAATGGTAAAACAAATTTAAAATTGCGAAGTACTTACATCAGTTTAGGAATATCAAATTTTTAACACACAAAAAAATATTAATGCCTTACTTAAAAGCTGTCAATCAAAATACTCAAACACAGAATTCTAAATCATACTAAAAAATAAACTTTTATTCTGGTGTAAAAAAAAGCATTAATTCTGATCCCCAATTAAACTTATTTAAAAAATTAAGCAAAAGGCGCACTCTCACTGAGCAATAAAATCTATTATAGAATACAATAAAAAACTAAAATTAACGAAAAAACGAATTTAAAATTATGTAGTACTTACATCAGTTTAGAAACATAAATCCAAAATGTACACTATCACTGTGTCGAATAAAGTAGGAAACACTTATACAGTCAACTAAAAGAGCGAAATAAAACTGCCAGATTCACTGAAAGATGATAAACTGGAAGACTTACCGAGTTAGCTTCCTTTAAATACGACCAGCTAAGAATCGAGTGGGTGCTGGAATGTTCTCCATCATGAGTCCAAGGAAGTTTCCGTTTCCCCAACTGTCCAGAAAGTTCTACAAAGTTTTATAAAAAAATGTAAACATTAATTCTGGTGCTGCCAGATACCGAGTAGCAAAATTACGCTTTTATGATCAATGAGTTTTTCGTTTGTGCTTTTCGGAATAACGGTGCTTGGGTTAGAAATAAATGTAATCGGTGTAGACAAATTAAACTGAATAGATAAAAATTTTTCAAAAAGCAGAAGGTCGATTTTACAGAATTTTTCAGAAAGAAAATCACTGCTTTCAACGGAGGATTCACATGTATCTATTCCGGACATTTTAAAATAAGTTACACGCCTTACCTAAAAAGCTTGTGAAACAGAATTCTACAAATCATTACGTGTTCAATAAATTATTTAAGGAAAGTTGGTCGAAATATACACGAACTTTCCTTGAAAATAATCCTTGAACTCCTGAAAACCTTTCCTTGAATTTCCTTGAAAAATAAATATTTTAAAATATTCTTTCTTCATCAATAAAATATCTATAATTTATTTACATCATGGGAAGAACTAAAAAGTCAGTTCAAACATAAATATTGTAATTTAATTTGTTTCGGAAAAAATTGTTTTTCGATCAACACTGGTAAAGCAACCATCGCTGCCAAAAGCAATCAATCTATGCTCAATGTTATTTCTATGGCGATTTCGAAAAGTTTTTAACCCCCTAGGGCCAATAGAACGGGGGTTAAGAATTAGCCTATGCTGACCGCAGTGTTCTAAAGTATAAGTGTACCAAATGTGGTGTGGATTGGTCAAACGGTGTAGATTTATATAGAAAATATACATATATACATGCATACACACACACACATCCTATTTTATATATAGATTTAAGATAGTTACGCAGAGGTTTTAACATGAAATTTGCCTAAATATGTAAGCAAAGAAATTTCAAATAATGTATTCACTAAATTAAAATATGGTGTATCAAATATAGGACATTGCATTAAAATATGTTGAAAAACTTTTGTTTAGTATAAAAAACTTTTATGTTAAACTTTTGTTTTAGTATGAAAATAGCTTGAACCCCCTCCAAATTTATAAATTCCTACACTCCTGACATTTACTTATAAAAATTTTCTGCAATTGCAAAACAATTTTCCCTTCTCGTTTCAAATTCGCTTTTCATTCATATCAAGTTACTCGCTTCACTGCATTTACGATTTCCAAGTCACAAGAAACTCCTGATGTTGCGTTTTTTAAACTGAAGCGTTGCCTATGTAAGTGTATCTCACACACACACAGAGAGCGCATCTTTATTAAAATAAATATCCGTAACTCAAAGCGATGCTGCAGCTTTTAACGCTGTCAAATTCGAGCGTGCTTCACCGGTGCTGATCTCACAAAATTTATAAGTCTTCCTTTGAGTCCTGGCAATAAGATCCAGAAGCCGTAAAATGCCATTTGATCATTAGACCCTTCTGATGCTGTTTTTGATTCAATGGGTTACTTAAAGGGTTGTGGTTGTTTCAGTGCGGAAAAAAGGGGGCACCGTCTATTTTGTTGTTTTTAGTAAATTTTTGAGATTGAAATTTGTATTCATCAAAAGCGAAGACATGGCAGTTGTACAAAAGGCTACAATTTTTTAATTCTGTGTATACTCACTTATAAACAAATAAAATTTTTGAAAATTTTACTTTTGTAATATGAGTAATAAATGTTTATGGGATTAAAAAGGGCAAGATTATTTAAAATTTTATCAAAAAACCGAAATAGAAATTTTAATGCATACTATATTGATTTAAATTAAAAATAATCGTATCAGAAAATTTTCTCTTCTGGAAAATCGAAATGAAGAATTTCGAAGGGTGTACTTTAAGTAGGCAGGTAGTTGAATTAGCTTCGCACTGGATCAACCCAATGGGCTATTTGGCGACAATCCGGGATCCATTCCAAACGGAAAGTTCAGAGGACAACACTGCCTAATTTTGAGCCACGGTCAGATGACGAGATCAACACCTGAGCTGGCACCCCACTCTCTGAACTTGCACAGCACGCCAAACTAAATTCTAAGGTAGGTAAGTAAGTAGTTAATTAACTGAAGCAACACAACAAGCTATTGGCGGCGGTCCGGGATCAATACCGATTGGAAAGTTTCGAGGACAACGCCTCGTAATTTTGAACCACGGTCAGATGACTAGAGCATCTGAGCTGGCACTCCACTCTCCGATCTTCCACACCACGCTAAGGTTAGAACATTTGAGGCCACGATAGATTTAACGTGTACGCGAGGGTCTTTGGTTAGACCGAGTTTCGTTACTCTTCCAACTGGGCTATCGCAGCCCGGGTGTACTTTAGGTTAATAGGATTAATTTTCGTAAACGCTACTCAGAAGGAATATTGGCAAATCTTTTCTACATTAACCGGGGGTTTCCAACCTGTTGGGTACATATCTTTACCTTTTAAAAAGGGGTGTTAAATTGTGACAATGCGAACGTCGAGCCATGAAGCCATACTTGTGAGGAGGTCTTGATTTTTAAATTTAAAATTTTTTTCTTTAAAGCATAGAGTAGGTTTAAAAGCTATAAAGACCCTTTTGGAATGTCTCTAAACTAAAACGAATGGGTACTTTATTCTCTCAATACAAATGAGCATGCTTGGAAGGCTTTCTCCAAATAGCCGTTTGGTGACGAAAATCGTAATTTCCAATTTAGCGTTGAGCTGGAGCGTGTTCTTGCGTTACCAAATTTTGATTTTTGGCCATTGTATGTTGGTAGCTTTTCATAGTATAAACTATCAGCAGTTGTCTAGTTAAAAGAACGATGAATTATTTTAGTCAAATATTTTTGAAGCACATTAAGAGGTTCATGCCTTCCTAACTGGAGGAAAGAAAGGGGAATTAGTCAAAATTGAATATGTTAGTTATAATTGCTTCATGACTAGAGGTTTTTTGATCTGTGAGATGGCACAGCATAACCAGCCCGTTCATGAATTGTAAATTTTTCTGGTTCCTGCGTTCAAATCAAAGAATAGCTTAATGTAATTTAAAAGATCGGATCTGGGACTGGGATTCATGAAATGGGAAATAGTTCAGTTTTAATTGTAATCTTTTATACGAAGCTTCTAGCTCCCACGTTGTCTAGTGGTTAGGATACCTGGCTCTCACCCAGGAGGCCCGGGTTCAATTCCCGGCGTGGGAAGTTTTTCCAACACTCAATGCCTTTCAAGTTAATTTTTGCCCAAGAGTATATGTTTAATTTCCTATCTGGAGGTATTTATAGTATGTGTGCTAGTTTTTTTCTTATCTCGGGAATGTGTTTCGCAACACGTTAGTGTGAAATTTTCAATGGGTATATTCGTTACATCCTCAATTGTAGTTTATTCTTTAAAGCTGCTAATTTTATTTTGTTGGATTTTCTCTTATGTATTGTCTAATTATCCCTCGTGTAGTAAAACATGACCGTAGTAATAATAAGAGCAGAACCAAACGCAGTCTTTCTTATTTACTAGTGTCCTGTACTTTTCACATCCAACGAGATTGCCGTCGATAAAAAGAAAATATAAACGTTAGGTTTTGTCTTACAGAGCTTTTGAAAAATTTTAATATGAACTTTCGGACTAGTGTCTTAAGGCTGAACAGGATACTCAAACATGAGTTGTTTTTTAACAGTGTTATTTGAGTACACTGTAACTTAAGGAATAATTATTTTTTATCGTGTTTGGGCAAAACAGTATAAGTCAAAAATTGTTCAAATTGAGATAAGTAAACAAGTACATTAAAAAATTATCTTTCATTTGGTGAAATTAGTAAAGTCAACTATGAATAAAAGCATAGATTAAATACTGGTGGAAATGATTAAGTTGAGTTATAATATGGATGTGTTCAATTAAAACTGTTTCCTGAAAAATTAGGTTTTACTTGACCGCTTTGTTCTAACTCACTAGATTTATTCCAACTAATGCTTGCTACATTTTAAATAAAGTTTCAATGTATTTTTTGAAAATGACTAGAAATATTTCTTTCGTAAAGCATGGATGAATGCTTATTTTTACACCATTTTGTCAAGAACAACGAATTGGAAAAAGGTTATAAAGAAAGCAAATATAATCTATTTGCATTTGTAGATACGTGAATATAATACCACTTATTTAAAGCCGTAAATACTAATTACAATAGAAAGTAATATTAAAACCATTATCTAAAATCCATAGAAATTCAAAGAAACATTTCTTTAGAAGGTCGATGCTAAAACAACTATGTATCTATTAATTTTACTTTTTTGTTTGGATATAGGAAATCCTAGTAAAATTAGCTTTACCCTTTCTCGATTACCTTTCAAATGTGTGTGTGTGTTTAAGGGTTTATATAATTATAGCAATAACGAAAAAGGTGTTTTTTAAATAATTTATTCAATGAAAATTTGAAATGTCAACAGTTAACTGTTGACATTTCAAATTTTCAACTCATTTCAAATTCATTCATTTCATTCGACATTTCAAGTATTTCGCTCGAATGTATGTCTTAAATTTGTTTATTTCAAACCTCAACGTTTGAAAGTTGATAAATGAAAATCCAACTCTTTTGTAATGCAAAACTTTTAAACTACATTTGAACAATGGAATTTCATTTTTGAAACAATATTTTCTTAAGTAATTTATGGACCGTATATTGATTTTAATGCATCAATCAGTTTATGAAACTATAAATGTGTTCAGATGTCATTGCCCATGCTATAAAATTCACAGTTCACTGCGTATGAAATCATACGTAATCAATTCAACAAAGATAAAGGCATTTAAAATTTTGGAAGGTTAATATGTATTCATAATGTATGTAATAAATATCTATTAATTAAATATCGAGTTTAAATTGTTTGCAAACAAATAGCCTGTTGCGTTGCTCCAGTATGAAGTAAATTCAATTAACCTACCTATTTGTTTGCAGCCCTCAGGGACACATCTTTAAATATGTACAGGCATCACCACCCCGAGGTACCCGTGTAATCTGTCCTCCCTTCTGTTTTACCCTCGTCTACTCTTCTTTTTGTTTTTTCCTCCCTCGTTTTGTGCCCTCAGTGGCACATATCCTTTAGGAGGGTACGAGCTTCATGTACCCGAGGTACCTTAGTGATCTTTTCTTTTTCTATGGGTTTACCGTCTCTGGTAAACACAGGTGTCGCGCTCCTGGGATACCCAAGCGATCTTTTTCTGCTTTCATCCCATTATACTATTCTCCAATCCCTATTTTTTTCTCCAGTGCGACGTTGATTAAAAATACCAAAAAAATATTTTTTTCTCTTTTACTTAAGCTGTCTCTTGTGTTTTGCTAGTTCTTGCGAGTCTCTTGTGTTTTACGAATCCAACCAAATACAGTCGTGTACAAAGGGGGCTGGTACACGTTAAATCTGTCGTGGCCTCAAATTCCCTCAAGTTGGCGTGGTGTGGAAGTTTGGCGCGAGGGATGCTAGCTCAGGTGTGACTTCATCTGACCGTGGTTCAAAATTACGTGGTGTTGTCCTTTCTTTCCCCTAGGGATTGATCCCGGACCTTCGCCAATAGCCCGTTGTGTTGCTCCAGTACGACATTAATTAATTACCTACCTACCATCTGTTTTGTGTTTCGTGCAGTTTGGTCAAGTATGGCTCTAGCGCCATAAAAACCCAAAACCAGCCAAGCTACCTTCTTGTTTCAAACAAACTTATTTTGAAACAGTTTCCAAAAATTGAAAATTCTGACATAAACATTCATTTTTGTAAACTAAAATACAATTTTATTTTTATTTTGTGTGTTTTGTAATTGCAATTCAAAACATCCAACAGGGCTATTATTTATAAAAGAAAACATTTTGAGAAGAGTACAATTTGTCCAGCACCATTTTGTTGAAGCCCAGAATAAATCTATCGCACTGGCATAGATGTGCTTTATCGATCCGCGCCTCTAATGCGTTTTCAATAAGTAAGACGTCACAGATAAACTTGACATATTTACTAAATACGATGCATAAATTTACTGTACATAGCGTAAGGTATGCTAAAGTTTCACTGATTATTGATTTTCTGAGATTCCAGAAGACAGAATAATGAATTTACTTCATCATTCTAGTATTAGCATTCTTTTTACTATAAGAGAACACCTGCTAGGAAAAATAAATTTACGCTTTAAGATTGGAAAGAATAGTGCATTTTTATAACTAATCTCACTAACTCTGTAAATAATGTCACAGTTTTATAAATGCATGACATTTTAATGAGAGATCGATACTCGTAACAGGGCCCTCAAATCCGTACTCATAGCCTCAGTGCCAATTGGTGTTGTTAGTGTATCAAGTTGTGATGTGTGTACGTGTGTTGTGTTAGAGTACCAAGTAGGTGATGTTAGCGGACCATGTGATACTAGTACCAAGTGGCAATGGTACCAAAGGGTACTAGTACCATGTGCACCAAGTGGTGATGTTAGTGCATCAAGTGGTGATGTCAGTGTACCTAGTGGTACCAGTACCAAGTGGTGTTAGTGTACCAACTGGTTATGTTAGTGTATCAAGTAGTACCAGAATACCAAGTTGTGATGTTAGTGTACCTAATGGTACCAGTACCAAGTGGTGTTTGAGAACCAAGTGGAAATGTTAGTGTACCAAGTGATGATGTTAGTGTACCAAGTGGTAATGTTAGTGTACCGAGTAGCAATGCTAGTATACCAAGTGGTGATGTTAATGTATCAAGTGATGACCACACTCACAATTTAGATGAAGGGTTAGAAAATGGGATATGAAACAATTCGAAATGCTCATTGTTCGACTTATACAAAATACTTAACTTTTCTCTTGATTTGAACACATGTTGCAACTTTAATACTCACTCCGTCCCAAAATAAGTGTCACGTTTGCACATTTTTGTTTGGAATATTATGTTTTTCTTCTATTTTGAAGTAAACTGTACCAATGAGGCCAACATTTTTTACCGGTATAAGGCAACCTAAGATTGACACTTCAGGGTCATTCCATGCAAAATGAGCAAATCGGCAGTGGCTGACATATCACCGATTTCAATGAAAAAGTTTTTAAATAAGTCACATATAATGAAGAATAACTGCAAAATATTAGGTTTCAGAAATCTAAATTTTGTTAATTATTGAAATTTACAGTTCAAGGTCACACAAATTTAGATTTTCTAGCACTAAAAGTAGCCTGTTTGCGACCTTATATTTCAATAAGTTATTGACACAAATTTAAAATATTTATATCCTTACATACTTCAGAAAAAGGTCCCTTAGAAAACTTCAGAATATAATTTAATAGCTGTCATTGCTGAATCTGAGAGATAGACGAAAATATAAATTTTGCCAATTTGTTACATATTTCAAATTGCTCTGGTATCTCTAGAAATGGAAAGACAAGATTAAAAATTATTCTTAATGAAGAGCCTTTCCTAACAAAAGCGTGGTGTAATTTGGTGATTGTATTTCTACTTTATAAAAAAAACATTTAAAAGTAAAATTATGGAAAAATGCGATTTTTCAATTTTTAAAAATGCATATTTCACTGAGGAAAAGCTCCGAAAACATCAAAAAACTTTTCAACATAAAAGAGCAAGATGTCTATATGTCCTGAAATTTTCATAATTGTAATTTGATTATTTTTGTTTCGAAATTTTTTAATCAGATGCAAATTTTACTCTTTTATCGCAGCTGATAATGACTTATAACTCTGTACCTCAGAACCAGACGAACGTAAGTCACATTATGCCAACTTTTCAGGAGAGTCTAAAAACTGAAAAGAAGGATCCAGTTGCCTGACTACAAAGCTAGTATTTCAATTAGCCTCCGAAATTTAATTGATTGTTAACTATACAAATATACATGCTTCATCCATTGTTGGTTAATTTTTATGTAATTTTATAGCTTATTAAGGCAGGACTGGACTTACGTTATTGTGGTTCTACATCAAAAATCTGTTTTATAGGACTTGCGTAGCACTATAAAAAGGTGTTTCAAGTAAACTACGCGATCAATCTTAGTAACAATGTCTTTAATACTATCAAAAACATAGAGAAAGTACAAAAATATTTAATATTGTACAGATTGAGTGTTGTAATGTTGTAAATGGCTTAAAAGCTACAGATTAAGCAGAAACATTACTCTAGAGCGGTTGAGTCATCCCCAGGAAAGTTTCCTTCCTTCTCTCCATGTGGAAAGTTTTCAAAGAAGGATCTATACTCTTCAGGGACCCACTGCATTAAATTCATGTGGTCTCTGTACTTCTCATTACTTATCTTGTTTTTATTTACTCTCAATTTTAGGATCGTCGCTGGCATAACAGCCCTTTGTTGCTCTCTGATTTCTTTTAAATTTAACAAATTTAAAGGTATCTGCGAAACTGATCTTATAGTACAACTTGCTGCCTCCTTTGCGAAGCTGTAACTACACTGCATTGGATATCAAAAATAGTTTTTTGCGTTTTCTTCCTTGAAACAAATGGAGCTTCTTTGCTCTTCAAGTAGACAAAATCAAGAGTCTCCCACGCACATCCTTCTCACAACAAAGGGGTTCTTTTTTGAACATGAAGCAATACAATTGGCCCAATCATTTGTGGTAAAAATAGTGTGGTTTTTTAGTTGCTCTCTATCACACTATTCTTGCCATCTACTTCCATGTGGAGGTGTCCAGCAAGTAGGAACTTATGGTTGACTTCTTTTAGAGTAGAAACTTTTTTCAACAGTCATAGGTACATGAAAATCATGAATATTCCTGTTTCGGCCACTGCAATTATCTGTCCACATTGTTAAGTTTTCAGTAGGCCTATCAGGATTTCTAAGCTCTTCATTCGCCCATGTGAATAAACATGATGCTATTTCGTTACCTCCTCGACCGACTGTAACTTCATCCCAGATCATACACTAAGTTTTGTCAACGGTTGTGTTGGAAATTGTAATATTTAATGTCCAGAGTTTTCTTGAGTAAAAACTTTGGGAGTTCTTCAAATCCTGGCGTTGGAAAACATTTTTGGAGATCAGACATAACGACTCTCAAACCTTGATTGGCACGGCCTTTCAGTTTATCTTCCCTTTTTAATTCATATCTACATGAAGCTTCTTCCAGGTGGTTTTCTTTTTGTAATTTAAGTTCATTGAGTTTTCATTATTTTTTATTTTTTATTTCGCAGTCTAATTTGTCGCAAACATCACAACTGTCATTATCTGCTGAGTGGAAAGACAAGTTGAAATCTTCATTGAAAACTTTGGAATAAACCCACTTTTTCTCTGGTTTAATTTTTTCTTTTTCGCACTCATCTACATACAGTGAGTACATTGTGGAAATGTTCAGGTGATTGTCCAAATATTTATGTTTGGATCTTTCCCTGCTGTAGTGGCTTTCATACACAGGAAACTTTGAAATATGGTTTTTGATCCGTTCTAAACTATCACTAAGTAATTTATTTGCTGGAATATGATTTCCCCTAAGGTCTGGCGTTACCAAACCAGACACACTGGCTTTTTTAAAGTAATAATGAAGGTTGAAAATCTCATGAAGGTTTCAGAAATAGAAAGCGTATTCAGGAAAAAAGTTTTGCAAATGACTTCAACCTTATTATTAAAGTTAAAAATAAATGTATGGCTCTCGGTTTTGTTTCTTGTGCCGTCTTTTTTCTGTTGTGTAACAGCAGGCTCAGTTTTTATACATGAAAGTACAAACTGTCTTTTTTAGTGGATGGACTTACGTTTGTCTGGCTCAAACAAAGTTTAGGACTTACGCTCTTATAACCCTAGTAAATCATAAAAGGAGAATATTTTATGGACTTACGTTCTTATGGCTTGATGCAAAATCAGATTCTACATGCAAAACTGTAATAACCTGAAAATTGTCATTTTTGGACTTACGTTCGTCTGGTTCTGAGGTACGGAACTTTCCATGATATAAAAAATGCGATATAAGAATGAAATAAGTATTATTATGATGCACATGCAAAATTTTACGTGAAATTTCTTTTTAAAGTCCTTTTTGCTTAATCTAAGGAGTGTTTCCATCAGTGAAATAATTAGGTGAAAAGTTTATTTTGTTAGAGAAGTCTTTTCGATTTGCTTTTTCCTTTGGAAACGTAAGTATTAAATACTACTACTTGTAAATATTAAATACGTTTTCTAAATATTAGGAAGCATTATCAGTCACGTAAACACTACTTTTGAGAGTAAACAAGAATTTAAACATCGTTGTTATACCCGATTCTCCCAAATGTACATAACTCACGAATCCTTGTTCCATATTTATCACAAGTGAAATAGGTAAGGATTTCAAGAATTCGGCAGCACTAGAAAAATTTCAATTTAAGCAATTACGAAATTGAAGAAGAGACCTTTATCAGATTGAAAGTGAATTTGAAAAGACAATCAAGTAAAAGTTTTAAATGTTAAGCTTTTTCAATTGTGATTTGAGGTCCTGCTTTTATAATTTCCTTCAAAAGTTGGAATTAATTTGGCATTTATTTGTTGATTTCTGGTTTTATTGTTTCCATTTCATTGTTGTCATTTGAAACGAGTAATTGCATAGAATGGGAAGGAAATGCTATAATTGGCGATAATAAACATTGCCAGTTAGGGCGATACTAATGCAGTATGGTAACCCGTCGCAGGCCAATCCGAATAGTCATTTGGCGACCAAACTTTCAGTCGCCAATTGATCGATCGGCAAGAACGTGTTTTTCCGTTTTACTAATTTTGTTATTGTTGCTTTGGGACTCAAAATACAATCCAGAATTCTTTTTTACAAGTAATAAACATATTAAACTATATTCTTCCAAAATATAGTTGTCCTCAGAGCTGTCCCTCATTTCATTTTGTGTGCCTATTTTAAGTGAAAACCGTCATTTTGCAATTTTCCTTTGCTGTTTGAAAGATGAAAGAAATAAAAGCCGACTTCAAACTTCAGCAGTAGTCTGTATCTGGCATGAATTTTAACGATGCATTTAAATTGCTTTAGCCCGTAGAAACCTTTTTAATTCTATCAAAATCGATTATTTTCCATTTTTCGCTACTAATTTTTAGTTTTAATATGATGTTTAAAATTGTTGTTTCCAAATAGATAAAAAGAAAATTTTTCATAGATTACTAAAATATAAAATATTATTGTCTACTTTAAGTAGTTTTTGAGGAAGAGATCTTCAAACATGCAACATCAAACGATTTCACAACTGCTCTTCAAAGTTGCAAGTCCTTAAAATGCCTGAAACTTCCAAAATATTTTGGATACATTATTTATGCATAAACTTAAACCGCTGTAGCAAATTTCATGAAAATATGACACCCTACGGCCACAGGTTTTTCTGATTTTTGCTCATTTCACAATGACCCTTCACCTTCTTTTAATGTGAAGAAAGAATACATAAGAACTGCACAAAATTTTCGTAAGCTCAAATTAACTCGATTTATTGTAACCGGTTTTTGATTATACATGCAAGCAAGTACAATCGTCTTTCCTGACATTTAATATTACAATTTATCCGCGCAACGAAATTTCAAAATCATTCGTTCGTCGAATTCGAAACATGCAATTAATTCCCACTTCCATGGACGATTGTTTTAGTTATTATTCTAACATCTATTTCCTTCATATTGCATGAGTAGTTTTATCACTTTCCTGAAGACGAATAGAATTATTTGCGCATTAATTTACTCGTAACGTAATTAATCGACAATTAATGCTATTTTGTATTTAGATTGCCAATAGTTTGTTATTACGAGCTTGAAGTCGAGTAGGCAGTGAAAGTCACTGACCTCATACGACTCGTTCTGTATTTCCTGTGTTTTTGTATGTTTTATTGAAAACAAACTCAATAATTTCTTTCGGATTCTCACGAATGAGCAGTGAAGCTGAAAACCATTTCTTTTCTTTTGTTTCTGCCTGATAATACAATCTCGAGGTATCTTCCAAGCGAAAAGAAGGACTACTAGACTGGTAAAAATCGGAAACCGTTAAACACATGAACAATTTGACGTTGTGCTTTTAAGGTAATATTATGATACTAATTCAACAGGGCATTATCGTAAGGATAGGATAATAAGGATCTTCCATCTTCCTTGCTATATCGAAAGAAATGTTTAAAAAGAAGCGAAGAAATATTTAATTCATGTAAAATCGTAAAATATGTTTTTGAAAGGGATAGAACTTCCATTGTATATTTTATGTCATGATAACTTAGTGTCTTTTACTAAATCATCATAAGATCAGGAGCATCGTGACCCAGGGTTTTCCCACTGCGCAAACAATCTGCGAGTTGTAGACGACGTAGGTTCGGTTCCTGTATCGTATCCTGGATGTATTTTTCGATTCTGTGTTAGTGAAAATTTTTCTTTTGTGCGTAAGTCCATTCACTTGACGTCGTGTTTGGTGTAGCTTAGCCAAATATTGTCCTTGTACCACAAAAACCAACCAAACATCATTAGATTCTTGCAATACAAAAGTTGATATATCGTTGACCAAATTCAGTGAAGCTAATTTTTTCCTTGTTTCTGCCTGATAATACAATATTGAGTATTCTTCTATGCGAAAGAAAAAGTAGAGTTCTCTGTTAGACTGCTAAATATTATAAACCATGTAACATATCTAAATAATTCCCCCTTGTACAGTTATGTCAATAATGCCGTTGTATTTGGATAAGTTACTTGTGATCAATTATTTTACTTGCTGCTCCAAAAGATTTAATGTATGCAAAATTATTATAACCTACGTTCAAAGGTTTGAAACACACTTTATTTTGTAGTATGATAATTTAATGTCTACCTTTAAATTATGATATTGCTTTACAATACAAAAGTTCATGGATCAATTCAAATTGTTATTTTTCACTAACTTTAAATCGTATTACGTATTTTCAGTCGCTCAGACTTATGTAACATGAAACATTATCGCAATTTATTTGTCAGATAAAGGAATAGGCTGTTAATCGTTCAATTCCGAATGACAATAGTTCATTTTACAATTAGTCCATAATACACTTATAAGCCTAATAACTTTTCTATTCAAGCATATGAAAAATACCGAATCGCCCTTTCCACAAAACTATTTAAATAATGTGAAGTATTTTGAAAACTGTATTGGAATGCATTTAAACTTGGAAATACAAGTTCATTTCTTGTGTGAACCATCTGTATCAATCCTTTAACAGGATTTGCAATCAGTTCCCTTTCACCGATAATCAGTCAAGAGTTAGTTGTCTTTTTCCCACGTTGAACAGTTTATAGCTCATTTTATTTGAGAGGTTTTAAACATTATCAAATGAAGAAACATTTTCCCATCAAAAAGGTGCGATTATTTCTGCTTCATATGAGAGGATTAAGATAATTTTTGAAAAAAGAATTTAATGGTTAAACATTTTCAATGCATGAAATATTCGAATGTTTCGTTGAAGTTTACGGCGCAGGGGTCATATTTGACCAAGCTGGGCCAAATATAAAAGTACGTCAAATAATGGACATATATATACACTACCTGACATTGAAAATGCAACACCAAGAAGGAGTTGGCAGAAAGTGATGAAATTTGGCAAACAGAGAGAGACAGCAACGAGCAATAAATGATCTTTATTGCAACATTATACACCTTGCCATTGAGCAGCAAGAACGTCTGATAAGTAGGTTGTAGGACCACCGCGAGCGGCGATACATGCAGCAACACGTCTAGGTACAGACTCAATGAGCGTGCGGATGGTGTCTTGAGGGATGGCTGCCCATTCCCTGTCAACCATTTGCCAGAGTTCGTCTTCTGAACGTGCCGGTGGCAACGCATTCAAGCGACGTCCCATAAATGTTCGATAAGTGAGAGATCAGGGGAGACAGCTGGTCAGGGAAGCACCTGGGTACCTTGCAGGGCATGTTGGCTCATGCGTGCCATGTGCGGCCGGGCGTTATCCTGCTGGAAAATGGCATTGGGCACCCCTGAAGGAAAGGTAATGTCACCGGCTGCAGCACGTCATCTACGTATCGTTGGGCCGTCATAGTGTCCTGAATACGGACCAGAGGTGATCTGCTATCGTAGGCGATGGCGCCCCAAACCATTATACCGCGTTGTCTCGCGGTATGGCGTTCCACAGATGCGGCCGGATTGGCCCTGTCACCACGTCGGCGCCAGACTCGTACATGGCGACTGTCGTTGCTAAAATAGAAACGTGACTCGTCTGAGAACACCACCCTGTGCCATTCCGTCGTCCACGTGGCTCTATCCCGACACCATTGCAAACGGAGACGTCTGTGCTGTTGGGTCAATGGTAGTCGTCTCAACGGGCGCCATGAGTGCAGGCCGCCAGCGATCAATCGGCGGATAATGGTCCTGGACGATATGGGAGCATCAAGGATGTCCTACACATGCTGCAAAAGGGCGACAGACGTGGCTTGCGGGGCCGCCGATGTTTGCCGGCAAATGCGTCGGTCCACGCGTGCTGACGTCACTCTGGCTGCACCGAAACCCCACAAACGTGGCACATTCCCTTGGTCCAACCATCTGAATCACAAATGGTGCACCGTGGACGCGTGTAGGTGGGTATCTGCTGAGATTTGACGTATGGACAACCTGCCCTTCTGAGGCCAATCACCATACCCCTCGTGAAGCCGTCTGTTTGCTGGAACTGTCTTGATTGGCGGCGTCCTGGCATTCTCCGCTGCTAGACCTTTCCTCTGAGACACAAAAACAAATTGCAACTTGATTTATCTGGCAAACAGAGCGGCGCGAAACTGACCACTTTTGCAGGTTCCTTCCCTGGTTTTTCACTCGCCGTGCGCGGGACAGCTGCGCAGTTTGCATCATTTACATATCTCGGTGAGCTGCGTCTACCCTGTAAATTTTATCCAGTTCTGCGCACTCCTTCTGGGTGTTGCATTTTAAATGTCAGGTAGTGTATATGCAAGGATAATTTTAGTGGCACAGATAAGAGAAATTCACTCAGGGTAAGTTACAGGAATGGAACCTGCGCCTTTTTATATATAAATATTTTAATACTTAAAAAATTAATTTACACTTAAAATATTTTTTTTATAGTCCGATCACTATTCTCTTGGGTCGAGGCATAGGTCATGGGGCGAATTGGCGGCTATTTGTGAAGACATGATCCTCCTAACACGGACAGCCACTATCATTCACGCGCTTACAAAACGTGGAGGGCCACGGTGTTCCAGTTGGAAGAGTGACGGATTAGAAACCGGAGGATTGCGAGTGCGAAACTCGGTCCAACCAAAGACCGTCGTGTACACGGGTGCTGGCGAACATTAATTCTGTCATGGCCTCAGATGTCTTCACATTGGCGTGATGTGGAAGATTGGCGTGATTGGAGAGGGGGTGACCAGCTCAGGTGTTGACCTCGGCATCTGACCGTGGTTCAAAATAACGAGGCGTGTTGTCCTATGATCTTTCCCTTCAGGATGGATCCCGAACCGTCGACTATAGCCCTTTGGGTTACTTCTGTGTTATGTGAATTAACTACCTACCCTCCTACAAAACGAAACAGGGACGTATTGAGTAGCAGACAGATACTAATATCAATACACCAGGTAGTGTATATATATATATATATATATATATATGGCAATAAAGTGAAGCCTTTTCGAAGTTGTAAAAATATTCTTATTATTCTATATTTTGAGATTAAATGCATGAAACCCGTGATGAAACCAGCTTCTGGTATTACTGACGACATTGTCGTGCTCTGCTACTCCGTCAGGGACATTACTTATTCGTTCGACAACAGAGGTATTAGAAACGCAGCGTTGTCGAATGATGAAACTAATCATGATACTCATAAATTTTAAAGTAGCCGGAAACGAATGAAAATGGAATTCTTGTGTCTCATGCAGTATATCGGAGTGAATATGATGAAAAGATATAACGAAGGCTGAACACGAAGGGTCCTGTTGAATGCTTGAGAAAGGTCCATCGTGGCTGAGGAAGCAATGTTTATATTCAGAAAATTCTGTCTTTGAGTTTTTCCAAGGCAATAGTCTTATTAATATTTTGCGTGATTACTTCTAAACATTATTTGACTTGTATCCCGTATTTATGACAAAACTTGAAGAAAAAATTTATTTATTAAATATTTTACATTTAATCAATATAGTATGTGCCGTTTCGTTCTGTTCGATGACCTTTCAATATCTCTCCGGTAGCTGCACAATTCCGTTCTCAGAAATTCTTAAGTTTCTGGCTAAAGAACTGATCCAGGTGACGAAACTTTCTGAACTACTTATGGCACGTGGACACGACAACGGCACGCCCATACAGAACATATCTTCTTTTGTGTCTGCAAAACATTCTTGCCTTTTCGGAAATAAAGAAGCATAATGTATCGAAAATGCTCCTTACTTTCTGCCATTTTTAATGCTTAACAAATTTAAAAAAAATACAAACAAATAATTTTTTCTCTAAGTACTCGCTGAAATTCCTTCTTTAAAACAACCTCAAAACTTCACACGTATGAAGTTAATAACACTTCGTTTTTGCGAAGCAATGCCGTCTAGCGCCAAAAACGGTACGAATTTTTGCATCAACCCAATACTTGAGTCAATGTTCCTTCGGTTATAGATTTCAATGAATGCCAGATAAGTAAATGAAAAATCATTTTTAATAGGAAAATTGTTAAACCAGATTTATCAATTGCGCACTGAATTTTGAATTTCTATAATTCATGGTAAACAGTTATTAATATGATTTAAAAATTATGACGCTCATTACTTTCCCAAAAATTTATTCTGCCATGTGCCTTCCAAGAGCATCCTAGAAATTTTGGTTGGTTGGTAAAGGGATGAAAGGAGACGTTCTTTATAATTAAATATGTTTACTTACAATAGATGGGGAAAAACTATTTACAGGGATCATCGTTACATCACATTTTCATCGTGCATGGCACTACGCCACTTCCCTTCAGGGTCCTTCTGCGTCTCTCTCTCTCTCTGAGATCTGCTTCGCTAGACGGTCTGTCTCATCATCCTGGTGCTTGAACACTTATTGGTTCACAAGAAATGGCAGGTGCTCTTATTCTTTATAGATACCCACATATATATTGTATAGGATAGAGGTCAGGGGAGTACGTAGGCCACACTATTCAATCTATTCCTTCGGTGTTCAGCAGGTCATCAACATAGACCGAATGATGACAACGTTATCCTCCATAAAAATGCAGGAATTTCCATAAATACCACGAAAAAGTGTTAAAATAGTCACAACAGAAATGTCAGAAATCACCGCAAGTTTAAGAAGTTTGGACAGAATAAAAAACGTGATGACGAACTCACAAAACTTCCCCACTCGTCAGTGTTATGTCAAGCCATTCTCTCTCCTATATACATGCAAGCCATTTAATCAGTTTTCAGAAGGTCCGAAAACATCAATAATTCAAAAACATAAATATTCACAATAGAAATGTCAGCAATCATCGCAAGTTTAGGAAGTTTGGGACAGAATAAAAACTCAGACGAAAAATTCACAAACTTCTTCATTCGTCAGTGTTATTTTAAGCCATTCTCTCTTCCTACACACACGCGAGCAGTTCATCAGTTATCAAAAGCTCGCAAAACATCAATAACTTAAAAACATAAAAGGCGCAGGAAGCGCTACGATAATTACTCTTGCAATTAAATACTAATTCCATTAAGCTAGCAGTTTAATTAAACGCTGAGGAAGGGCATTTAGAAAAACGCTGCAAAACGTAGACGTAGACGTGATGAAAACAGTTTATTAAAACGGTTCTGAAAAACGCATCTCGACATTTTTTCCGAATAAATCTAGCGGCGACTTTCTTTTTTTTCAGCATTTCAAAGTAATTCCATCTCGAGCAGTGAAAAATGAATTTGATGCATAACTAATGAATGTCCAAGGGACACATTTATCTTCGTTATTTCGCAGGAAAACCGGGGCTTTTCCCTCGGCTTTTTAGCGTGGAGTAATTTCGCTTTCTTGCTGATTGCTGCTCTGTTTGAAAGCCAAAGAAGTGGGTTTCTCTTCCCTGGTGTTTGTTTAGTCGTTCGTTTGAATCTTTCTTTCGATGATTCGACATTTAAAATGTCGAGAACCCGTTGAAATTGGAAATTTTTTGCTTTGTAGAATCGATGTCTTGATTTTTGTGGTTGAATTGAGTTTTTAAAACAAGGGGGGAAATAATATTTTTGCTCTTAATCTTCAGGTATTTTTTTACTTCAATTGGCAGGGTTATAAAGATTACTACAGCGAAAAACACAGTAAAAACATTATAAAAATATATATAGTAAACTTCACTTAAAAAAATTAACTTACAATGCATTAATACATAACGTCGCCTTAAAACTGAAACAGCTGGGGCTGATGTCGTTAAATCTGCCGTGGCCTCAAATGTCCTCACTTTGGCTAGGTGTTGAAGTTTCGAGAGTGTGGTGCCAGCTCAGGTGTTGACCTCGTCATCTGACCGTTGTTCAAAATTACGAGGCATTGTCCTCAAACATTTCCCTTAGGGATCGATCCCGGACCATCTAGAATAGCCCGTTGTATTGCTTCAGTATGACATTAATTAACTACATACCAACAAGTGAAACACTGAGTCAAAATTTCGAGATATAAGGGTTCTTTTGCTTTTCTCGACCAGAATATAGTGATCCTTAGACTGGCAACGTGTGTGTCCGCTGTCATTTTTTCTTTGCATCAAGGTTAGATTTCTTCTTGAGAAACATAGTGAGTAAAGCGTAGGGAGAAGAATTTTTCCCTTCCGTTTTCTCAGAACTATGTTTTTTGACGTAGTGTGCTCCACTTGTAAGACGACGATATAGCAGTGAAACCTATTCCCATCATGCAGTACTTTATGATAGACAAGTTTCACTGTATCTCGCATGTCTTGATAAATTGGTGACTGTCAGAAGTCAGGTCATACTTGTCAAGAAAGTGTAACTCAATTTAATGTGGGCAATGAAACCATCCGCACTCATTTGTATCGGCTTGGAAAACCATGAAATCTGAGCAAGTGATTCCTCACAAACGGAGCGCAACCAACGTGTTCGCGGGGCTAACCATTTTGTTGTTGTCGCGCCACAGAACCGAGGCATTAGGGATTACATATTGACATGCGATAGAAAGTGGATACAATACAACATATAGCATTCTCCCCATTGGTTGTTGTCAAAAGATTCAAAGTCATTGACGGCCAAACCCAGTATCCACCAACAAAAGGTGTTCCTTTGTTTTGGGTGAACGTCCGCCGTGACGGTTCACTTTGAGCTTCTGCCCAATGAGGAATCCATTACATCTAGTTTACTCAGAACAGCTGGAACGGGTTTCAGTTGCATTGACTAAGATGCAGTCAGTGTTGGTTAACATAGGAGATCTCTCCACCAGGACCACACACAGCAAGAGCGAAAAAGAAAATGTTTATCAGGTTTGGCTCGGAGCTTTTACTCCATCCTCCATATTCCCCACACATTTCACCTTCGAACTATCATCTTTTCTTGGCAATAGATTACCATTTACGCAATCAGTGGGATCGCGGTAGCCCGGTTGGATGAGTAACTGATCAGCAACCAGACGGTTACGAATTCGAATCCAAACAGAGACCGTCGTGTATAAAAGGGGCTGGTGCACATTAAATCTGTCGTGGCCTCAAATGTCCTCACATTAGCGTGGTGTGGAAGTTTGGAGAATGGATTGCCAGCTCAGGTGTTCTCGTCATCTGACCGTGGTTCAAAATTACGTGGCGTTGTCCTCGAATCTCCCCCTTCTGGTTTGATCCCGGACCGTCACCAATAGCCCATTGCGTTGCTCAAGCGCGAGGTTAATTAAAATACCTACCTACCTACGAAATCAGTGATTCCAAAATCGACCAAACGTCAAATGGGAGTTGAAGCATTTTTTGGTAGGAAAACTATTAAAAGATAATAGAAAAAGTTGTTGGATCGCTGGAAAAAGGTAATAGAAGCCGAAGGTGACTAGTTTTCTGAATGAAGTATTGTTTGATGCACTTTATTTATCAATTATCTCTTTGGTTAAAAAGGCTGAAGTTGGTAGATAAAGTTGCACTGACTTTCATGTAGCTAAAAATACAAAGATCAATTCAAGAATAGCTACAGAAACAATATTAATTCAAATGGTCCCTTCCTTCTCCGTGACGATCGAAAAGAGTTCTCAAGGAGTTCAGAACAACGAAATGGGTGATCGATGTCCAATTCCTCCCGAAGATCGCAGAGCTTGTTAGTGGGGTCAGTGGCGATATTAATACGATATAACTGTTTCGATCGGCAGACATGACCAGTGGCAGTTTTCAGGTAAAAATGAATTGCTCAATAAGGTTATATTAAGGAATTAATTCACGTATTCACGTACTCAGTTTGGTTTGGGTTGTCACTCTACCTTCATGTTGTGCTCCACGAGGGTTAATTAGACCGGGACCTATATTTTCGTACTCAGAAATTATTTTAAAAATCCGATGCTTTTAAAGTTTACTTTTTTGACTACGATAAAAGTAAACAAACATTTAAAATTTATTTTTAGAAAGGGAAATTTGTAGTGTTAGAAAGTTAACATTTTAGAAACAATTAAGATTTTAATTGATTGATTTTTTACATAAAGGTAATTTTCAGAAAAATCTAAGGTATACCAAATTAAAAAAAATCTAGATATTTTTTAAGTAGACGTTGCTTTAACTATACCATAGTGATTACTATTTTCATGAAACTCGTGGCTGTTTGGTCCATGAAGTGACAAAAAAGATTAAAGATAATAAATTAAATAAATTTGTTTTATCAATTTAGAGAAGGCTAATGAATTTTTTTTGAAATCGCAAGTCTTACACTTAAACACATGTATTACTTAGAAAAGGTATATTTTTCTTTAAACTGTGGTAAATAGGTTGGTATTAACACAAAAATTTGTAGAAAGATATGCTTCTTTTGAAAGTAACTAAAACTTGAGTCAACTTGTCATTCACGAAAAATTTACTAAAATAACCTTAGTTTTCGTGAGTAAGAGCATCTGATCTGATAAAAGGAAATTTAAAATTATTTATAGAAGTTTATTTAAAAAAAATTACCATTGGAAAAATTACGCTACTTTTCCAATCGCTTTTAATGAAATTATTTTACTGACTTGTTTGGATTTGATTCGTGGAAAAAGAAGTGAACTTTTCCAGCTTCTATTCAGCAATCAATTAAAATTGTATTCTGATTCATTTGTTTTAGTAGATAAATTTATATATGTAGTAAGATATTACTAATATATTATACATAGAGAGGAATAGTTTTCTTACGACATTGTTTTTCTTCATAAGTTTAAATAAAGAGGATCTAAATAGTTGGATTAAAATAAATTAACAACAAAAATTAAGTTTTAGAAACATTTTTTAACTAGAAATTTGACTGATGCCCTCTTAAAAAGTGAATTTAACAAATTCTTTTACTAAAGAAATATTATGATTTTACAACGAAAAATAATAAATATCGAAGTTTAACCCGGCTTGAATTTGGAAAAATCAGCAAGAAGCATTTTAAGAATTACAAAATAACTCATTCAAAGTCATCTTCCAAGGGGCCGCGGTGGCCCGGTTGGAAGAGTAACGGACTAGCAACCGAAGGGTTGCGAGTTCGAATCCAGCCAAACACCGTCGTGTACAAAGGGGGCTGGTGCACGTTAAATCTGTCGTGGCCTCAAATGTCCTCACGTTGGCGTGGTGTGGAAGTTTGGAGAGTGGGGTGCCAGCTCAGGTGTTGCCTCGTCATCTGACCGTGGTTCAAAATTACGTGGTGTTGTCCTCGGATCTTTCCCTTTGGGATTGATCCCGGACCGTCACCAATAGCCCGTTGTGTTGCTCTAGTGTGACGTTAATTGAAATAAATAAATAAATAAATAAATAAACAAAGTCATCTTCCAATATAAAAATGTTCCCCATTCTAATATATTTGAATTCTTCTGCTCTGATCACTTGATGGGATTTTTAGTATTCAGAGAAACTTATTTACATTGAATAGAACATAACAGATTCCAAGGATTCTTTTTATCCCTCACTTTTAACTCGAGGTGACAGCTCAGAATGATTAATGATATAACGACATACACAAGAAAGTGAATTTTACGCTACGTATAAAAATCCTAGATGCAAGGTGGCATTAAAATTTCCTACAACTTGCGAGGCATATTAAAGAATAGGAGAACACAAAATAACCCTGAAACACATCTTGCATGTGATCGAATTTTTAGTTTGGATTTATATTTTGAAAAGCTGTGAATAAATAATCAGGTTTGAGTTTTACGCACATAACAAAATATTTGTAACAATGTTAAATGTTATATACTGAAACTTAAATTGATTGTGAATAAATATTTTCAATATTCCCACATTAAATTGGCTTATGTAAGTTTCTAAAGTTTTCCATTCCCTATACCATTACTTCGGTTCGCTAATATTTCATGCCTTTAAACTTTTGCAATTTATTTCTAGTTTATTTATAGCCACTTGATATATAACGTTCAAGTGCCTTAGTGCAACTAAATTTTTCTTTCATTTTGGCGTGGTGTGGAAGTTTGGAAAGTGGAAAGTCAATTCACACACACAGGTATTGACCTCGTCATCTGTCAGTGATTCATAATTACGAGGTGTTGTCCTCGGACTTTCCTTTGTGGGTTGATCCCGGACCGTCGCCAATAGCACGTTGTGCTTCTCCAGTATGACGTTAATTAACTACTACCTCCTTGTTTCATTCTCAAACTTGATGTATCACTTCGTGACACCCGGATGTTAATAGATCTATTTCCCTAAATGATTTTCCAATACAAAAATACGAAATCCAACATTTCACTTCTGAATGATTCCAACGCATATCTAATTGATTTTCGCGTTGGAATTCTAGTTTCTTAACAGCGAAGGATATTTCCTAGCCTTCAGTGGGGCCACTATAGCAAGGTTGGCAGAGTCGCTGGTTACTAACTAATTAACACCGACACACACTCCTGTGTCTAATGTCGTGAGACACTGCATCAGTTTAAATAAATATGGTTGAGAATAGAGCATGCCACCGAGGTGATATGTCTATCTAGGATCTTCGAGCACATTACTTTTATACATTATTTCATCTATACACTAATTACATCTATATCATCATACTAAGTTACACTATACAACATGCAAGAAGAAAGAAAAGAGCAAAAAGGTAGGGATAATCAAGTCCTGGTGATTCTCAATGAATCTCACCATGTTAATAATTTGCACGCTCTAGCCCTTGTTATTAGCAATGTTCCTGAACCATACGATTTTAAGGTGGTCGGCAGGCATCCTCATATGCCATGATGCTGTAAGAGGGCAGACTGTGATGTAATGTAGAGGTGCACCGATTTCACCACAGGAGCAATTTTCTGAACTGATTTTTTAAACCTTGTTAGGTAAGATGGAAATGGGCCATGTCCTGTGAAGAAGAGTGTCTCTTCCCTGGTCCAACTTGCTGATTTTAGTGACACTCTTGGCACTACATCATGCACCTTCCTGCCTGTTTCTCCTTCATCCCAATCATTCTGCCACGCACCAAGTAGCCAGCGCGTGGTTTCCCTTCTGCAATGACTTCTTGGCCATTTCACTTCTTCATCCATGCATTCCGTTGCAGTTGCCTCTTTTGCTAACCTATGTGCTTCTTCGTTTCCATCATGATGGGCCTCCGCATGGGCTTTAATCCAGCCTAGACAAATTTTCTTGTTATTTAATAAAAGTTGCGGGTTAGCAAACGGAGGGTTGCGAGTTCTAAACTCGATCCAACCAAAGACATTCTATTACGTGGAGGCTGGTGCATACTAAACCTGTCGTGGCCTCAATTATCCTCACGTTGGCGTGGTGTGGAAGTTTGGCGATGGAGTGCCAGTTCAGGTGTTGACCTCGTCATCTGAACATGGTTGGAAATGATGAGGTGTCCTCAGATCTTTCCCTTCGGGGCTGATCCGGAACTATCCCCGCCCTCAAGGGCACATCTTTAGGTATGTACGGGCATTCCGAGGTACCCGAGTGATTTTTTTCTTCCCTTTCATTTTTACCCTCGCCTACCTTTGGATTTTCTTTCCACCCTTATTGAGTCGTCTGTCTTTTGTTTGGCGCAGCTTGGCCAAATATGACCCTTGAGCCATAAAACCCGAAACCAGCCAACCTACCCCGACCGTCACCAATGGCCCGTTGTGTTGCTCCAGCGCGGCGTTCATTAAACCTACCTACCTATCCCTCAGTTTATCGGTCGTGTCCCGCAGATGAACCAGTATTGAACCAAAGCTTCTCAGTATCAGCTCAATAAAGTCCGCAGTTACTTTAGCGGCAGCAAACAAATTGAAAATCGAAAACAACTCCACAATTATACGGCACAGTCCAAAGAGTATACTTTCCCAGTGTCCCGTTTTCTTTCTCCGCCCAATCAGCATGCATTTTCCGGGCCCGATATCGATTGTTCCCCCGATTCCAAGTGCGTGCATGCACCGGAGAACAAATGTTTCCCGACGTGGAATTTTCATCTTTAATTTCTTTCACTCCTTGAATCGCATTCCAGATCTCTCTGGGGGAAACAAAGTTGATTGGATGTGAAGTTTAAAGTGTCTGCGCCAGGGCTTCCCTTCCACGGAAAATGTACCGGAGTTTTATTTTCTTTGTCGGGACAATGTTTGCTCACCCGACCTCATTTTAAATTGCAATCGAAAGAGATAACTGCTTTCTGGCTGTTAAAAGATATTATGCTGGACGTAAACGCAAGTGAATCTTGAAAGGGAGTCTAGCCTCATGGTTCATGTAATTTGAATCCTTTATCTCCCGAGTTCGGTATTTAGATACGATGAGGGCTGTTTGTGCACTGTTAAGAGTCTTTATTGAAAGACCTTCTTTTCCCTTCTTTTCACAATTACTTGACATTGTCTGTCTTGCGTTTGGCGCAGTTTGGCCAAGTGTAGCACTCGTGCCATAAAACCCCAAACCAACGAACCTACACACTAGGAAATTGAGAAATTCCCAGGAGGCCATTGCTTGTAAAAATCCTGTGGGTCTTTCAATAAACGTATTTAAAGTAATGAGACTTCTGACAGGGTAATTTATTTTATGCAGTGATTTAATCCTCCATATGATTTCTACGAGATATCTCATCCATCAAGATCTGATAAATTTTTCTAATGACAAGATATCTTGTCATCCAAGATATTGCCGATTTTTTTATAATAAGGAGATTAAGATGTGGTCAGTTTTTAGTGACAACTCGTTAATCAGAATATAGTCAATTTTTTTCTAATGACTAGAATTTGTCGAGACAACCACCAAGAGCGTTAAATATTTTTAAAATTAGAAAACAGTAAAATGTTAAAATTATTAGCCAAACATACTATATCATAACCAGCGATAGCAAGAATTATTGAAATATGTAATTAGTAGCCAATTGAAGTATTTTATTATCATTAGTATATTGAAATAGTTCTTATTAGTATTAGTATATTGAAGTAGTATTAGTCTATTGAAGTATTTTTATTAGTATAATGAAGTATTTTATTAATATTAGTATATAGAAATAATTTTTTATTAGTATTAGTATATTGAAATAGTTCTTATTAGTATTAGTATATTGAAGTATTTTATTAGTATTAGTATATTGAAGCAATTTTTTTAGTATTAGTATATTGAAGTATTTTTTATTAGTACATTGAAGTATTTTATTGGTATTAGTATATTGAAGTATTTTATCAGTATTGTATATTGAAGTATTTTTTGTAATTAGAAGTATTGTAATTAGTAGCAATGCTGATATAGCTCTGAATTAGCGGTCGAAGTGCGTAAGAAGCTTTGGTCTAGAAAAAGGAGCATACAGAAGTGAAATGAGAAACCAAGAATTGTATTTAAAATTACATGTTTTACTTTCAGCATTTCGAAGTTCTTCGCCCCTGGGTCTAGTAGATGGTTACATTTCCCGGGCTGATCTTCCGAGCCAGTACGCCATTGCCTATGGAGCTGCTGCATTATATGGGCAAAACTATAGGAAGAGTTGGCAAGCTGTAATTAAATTCTCAGCTGTTGATTACAGAATGAGAAATTCTATAAGATGGAAGTCAGTGCTGGAACAAAATGTGAGGGAACGCGAAAATAGTTCGGACCTTAAAAAATACCGAATCGTCTTTGAACAAATGAATGGGAAGTAATTGAAAGGGTTGCTTTGGGGTTTTAGGGTGCAAGGGCCATATTTGACCAATTTGCTCCAAACACAAGATAGACAATGTCAAGTTATTGTGAAAAGAAAGGATGGACAGGTGAAAGATCGCTTGGATATCCAGGGTTTTTACCAGAGATTAACTATCACACACTCCCGTGCCTAGTGTCGTGAGACACTGCACCAGTTTAAATAAGTGTGGGTAGGACGAATAGAGCATGCCACCGAAGTGGCATGTCTATCCAGAGTGTTAGAGCACATTACTTCTATACATTATTTCATATATACAGTAATTACATCTATATCAACATACTATGTTACGCTATATATACAAAATGCAAGACAGAAAAGGTAGGTTTTACAGTCTCTTGGGATAATCAAGTCCTGATGATTCTCAATGAATCTCAATGCCAATAATTTTTACCCTCGAGCCCTTGTAATTAACAAGTTTACCAGATACAGAGAACATAGGAAAAGAATAGATCACACGGATTCGTGAAACCCTTACATACCTAAAGATGTTCTTCTTAGTTGGGAGCACAGCCCCCACCGCCACGACTATTGCCATTGCAGAGTAACTGGAGAGGCTCCAGAGAGGTCTTAAAGACATTCGTCGGCACTCAACAACATGGGCTGAAGAGTAATATTGCGTCTCACGTCTATTTAGTTCGGAGGATAGAATTGGCTTTGACCATCACTTCCCTCCAACCAGGATAGTCGGAGTACAATACCGACTTAGTGTTCGTGCATCCCATTCAGAGGGTGGATATCGCAAATATGTGCCTATCTGTTAGAATTAGCTATCGAGCAAAAATGCTTGCTGGCTGAAAGAGATAAAGTTTTGTGAGATATACGATTGCTCATCTTATTAGATGAATACAGCAACCATCTTCTGGGACTTGCCTTTCGCTGGAAGGTCTTTTAAACCAACCTGAATTCACATTATGTTGAAGGGAAACCAGCGAAACCTTCCATGATTGGGGGCAGGGACTTGCGTATGCTCAAGTGTAACGCAAAACTATTGTAGAAATGTGACGTCACCGGCACTATGGTGATTCCAGCAAAATCGCCATTTGCCAACACCCATTTAGGGGATATTCGAGTAGGGTATGGCCTTATCCCTACGTATTCCAATCTACCATTTAGAGCCAGGTGGGGCTCCAATTTGCAGGAATGACGGGAATTTCTACATAGGCCATGTCATTTCTATGTCATATTCCAGTGACCAGTCGATTTTGACCTTATATGAACCTACATGCTTTGTCCTGGTTCTGATGCCTGAACCAGTCCCCGAACCCTTACACCTAAAGATATGCCCCTGAGAGAGCAATTGAAATAACATGATTGAGGTAAGAATTTTTTGCCATTGTAAATAAGAATTAAAATCAATAGCAAGCAGCACACAAATGATGTTTATATTCTTGACTAATTTTATTCCGTTCGGAGGTATAATGCGATCATGGATGCATTTATTCATTGTAAAATGTATTTGTTCATTATAAAATGTATTTCAATAAGGTATTGTAACGACACTACCATCAGTTGATATTAAGCAATTGAGAAGCTTTAGTGCGTATGTTATGCGCGGGTCTGATAGTTCTTAACAAAAGCTTTAATTGTTGATTTTTAAAATCAAGGTAACCATTTACTAGAAGGAAATGTAAAACACAATTTAGTTTCAAAATAGAAAACGTTAAAAAACAGAAACAAATGATGCTGTTTTCTCATACGTTGTATGAAGTATAATTTATTTTTAAGCTGAAATTAAACATGCGCTCCTAGAAGTAGCAATTTAATAAACCTAAAATTTCACGAAAAATATAAGAAATGCACGTTTCCAGAGTTCGAATTCTTCTAAAAAAAATATTACATACGTTAGCAATTTGAAAGTTGTAAATTTAGCTCAATATATTTAAATAAAACATTGCAGTTCATTATATACTACCATTATTTATAAATCATCTTTGAACTACCCGACGGCTCTGCACATTAATTATCACACTAAGCTCAGGCGAAGGAAGGCCTACTTGCGGGAAATTGAGTCCTTTGGAGCATGAAATTGAAGTTATGGTAGCTAGCACTGCTTAACTGATTGCTTTGCTTACCTTGCGATTCTACTTAATGTATGAGATGATGAATAACGTAAATTATAATAAATGTAGACGATTTCTCTCTGAGAGAAGAATTGAACAATGAATTTAGCAAATACTTTGATCAAACACATAGGTAAAAAATATTTTAAGTATTATTTTCCTCTTTAATGCAGTTTCCCGAAGGGGGTGCCGAAGGAATCTTGAGGGGCAATTCTGGCCCCCAGGGTTTAAGGGCATTGAAGAGCAAGAGTGGGCAAAAGAAAAATGCTAAAACCAATTTCGACTAAGTTATTTTAAACAAGCACTCTTACCAACTTTGACCGTACAGATACATTCACTAGTGATGCATTGCCATTTATTTTTTAACTAAAAATATGAGCTGCAAATAGTTGACTGAAGATTTAACCCTCCAAGTGGTTTTGACGAGATATCTCGTCCATCAAGATCTGACCAAGTTTACGAATGGAGAGATATATCGTCATCAAGAATTACCTATTTTTTGGTGAGAACGAGATCAAGATGGTCTGTGCACTTCTAATATACAAGTATATCTCGTCCATCAAGAACTGACCAAGTTTACGAATGGAGAGATATATCGTCATCAAGAATTACCTATTTTTTGGTGGGGACGAGATCAAGATGGTCTGTGCACTTCTAATATACAAGTATATCTCGTCCATCAAAAGAGCTGGTAAAATTTTTTCTTATGCTGAGATACATCGTCAACATAACCACCAGGAGGGTTAAGGATGCTGCTGACGAAAATAGAGCCAAATACGGACAAATTTGTAGCACACCACACAAGCTCATTTTTCTCTGTATTAATTATTTTTATTGATTGGATTGATATATTAATTGCCAGTAACAGTGAGCAATCAAGTGTGTTTATGTGCCGATTTATATTTGTTATTTCATTTTAATAAATTGCTTTATAATTTCAATTCCAAGTTATTTTATTTCATAACTAATTTTTTGAAATTCTAAAATTACACATGCAGCTATATAAATGTTTTGGTAAAATTCAAAAATTATAGGCACATCCTACATTTGTATTTTTTATTAGTTGAGATAGTTTTCCAGAGGGTTGCCGAAAAAGTTGTCTTTGAAAAGCGGGCGTTGAGGCAAAAAAGCTGGAAAACTGCTTTAACCCTTGAAGGAAAATAAACTAAAAAGATTAAAAAAACCCTAACTTTATGGGTGAAACTCTATTACCATATATGAATGTATTTTGCACACCACAAATTTTTAAAATATGGTGGAAACACATCTATCTCACCTCCCATCTAGAGCATTCCCAGACAGAATATCCAATGAAACATATATTTATATATACGTCTAACCAGTTATTTACACACCTTAGTTATTTACATACCTTAGTTATTTACGTACTTTAGCAGTTTTAATCTACCTAACGACAGGCGTCCCTCTCCCTAAAAAGGTTAAAACTGCATAGAAAGTACATCTACGAGTAACAAGAAAATTAAAAGTTTATTTCCTAAACATAAATGTACACTATTTTTTATCATTACCATCCCATATTACCTTATTTAATTTAATATGTTCAATAATTTCTAATACATTTTGTGGCTTTTCTGTGATGCCGAGTAGTGAACGCTTTGAGTCCTGCTCGAACATGCCCTGGGTTTGAAACCAGCTTTTGGTATGGATATTCGTGTTGGTTTGGAATCCGATAAGCCATAGGTCCCAGTCTCAGCACTCATGAAGTAAAAAATTACCAGACCACCAAACCAAATCCGTTTCAATCAGTAACAAGTTCTACCATACATACCTCGGTACCATATCACGCCTCATAAACACAAATGCAGGTTCTGAGTTCTTTCTTTCATTAAAATAGTTTAATAACTCCTCGACCGTAGAGCAGCAAAACAAACCAAAACCTCTTATGCCAACAAAAAGTCCCTCTTTACCATACGTGCACAAATGTCGGTGAGTTTGTCTCAATAAAACGGTTCAGGATTGATACCGGACCGTCGTCAATAGCCCGTTCTGTTGTTCCAGTGCGACACCTACCCCATTTAAGCGGTATAATTAGCCCTCGTGTAACAAAAAATAAACTCAGAGCGACAAAACAAACCCTCCATTGCAAAATTGAAATATTTCAGTGTACTATTTTTGTAACCATTTCCTACGCATTTTGGGACGTTAACTGATGACTGCCTTCAATTATCACTAATACAGTTTATAACTACAATATGCGTAAGTAAATATTAGAATTGTCTTGAGCCTACATCTATTTGACCACTCAAATGATAGTTTTATAACTGATAACTATTATAAACTAATAAATAAAAAGGTATAAAGATTCGTACATTTTGTCCTAGAATTTTTGTTTCAGAGAATGACCCAAAATTTGCAAATTCAATGCTCTAAATATTTATTTTTATCTTTTGAGCCATAAAAATTCAAAACTAATTTGATAATCCTGAATTTTGATATACTTATACATCAGTAAAGCTTTTATTAGGTCTGGAGAATTTCTGCAATTAACCTAATTTAATAATTATATGCATATATTATTTTTAAATTATTTTCTTTTCAAGTAAGGTAGGTAGGTAGTTAATTAACCTAACACTGGATCAACACAATGGGCTATTGACGACGGTCCGGGATCAATCTTGAAGGAAAAGACCCGAGGACAACTCTTCATTTTGAACCATGGTCAGATGACGATGTCAACACCTTAGCTGGCACCCCACTCTCCAAATTTCCCCACCTTGCCAACGTGAGGGCATTTAGTGTGGCAAAAGATTTAACGTACACCAGCCCCCACGTACAGTCACGGAAAAAAGCGAACCAACCCTCTTCATTTGAGCTATTTTAACCGTAGAAAAATTCAAAGATGGCGCTCGACAGGAACTATTGCCTTCTAAAGTTCAAATGCATAAAATTTATATAAGGGGCCGTCTTCATATTAAATTGAGCACCAACTTCATATTTTCCAATGGAAACCCCCTATTTCGACACACAATTTTGAATCTATCTAAATTTAATTTCAGATAACAATTTCATGGCATTGGTCTTACCGTTTCGAAGTTATGAGTACAGAAATATTGGAGCTCCTAATGTTAAATCAGTTTCTTGGACTTTTATGGATATCTTCCTAAATAATATTTTTATAGCGCTGATATTTTGTACCATGCTACTGTTAAACAACCCAAACAAAATCTACCTAATATTAAAAAATAGTTTTTAGAATGCAATAATAATTACTAAATTAGTGTTTGAAAACATGAATTGATACCTTACTATATTTTGATGGGAATCAATTCAGAAGGATTTCTAATATAACCATGCATAATTTCAGCTTCTTCATGCAATTCAATAATTCATGCATTCCAATGGTTAGTTTTTGCGTTACATTAAATTTTCCTCATTATAGCGATTTTAAGAGGCAACCAAAAGTTTATAAAACGTCTGACAAACCTCGGATAATTCTCGGATCGTTTGCACTTGCATAATAAATATAATAATGTAATTTTCGAATCGTTTTCACTTGAATAATAAATATAATTCTCGGATCGCTGACAAATACGTTTGAAATAGTGTTCAAATTTGAAATTCGGGTAGCTATAGCTACAATTAATCTCGATCTACGAATAGCAATTTTCAATCTGGAGATGATTCCTAAAATTGACAGCAACTTTCATATTGAATATTTCCGGATATAAATATAGTAGTCATGAAATCTCATATTTAGACTAATTTAGCGATGCAGAATCTGATTAGGGCATCAAAACATGGTGTTTCCATTAGAACTTTTGTTGTTTGTACAAAATTTGATATGAAGACGTCCCTTACGCATTTTTTTTTGCATTTGAATTTGCAGAGGATGTTATTTCCTATTTAATGCTATCTTTGAATTTGCTCTACTATGAATAGTGCTCGAAATAAAGGGAGTGGTTCGGTTTTTTTTCCCACGACTGTACATGACGGTCTTTGGTTGTATTCAGTTTCAAACTGGCAACCTCTGTTGGCTAATCCGATACTCTTCCAACCGGGCTCCTACGGCCTGTTTTAGTAAAGGATATCTTCAAGTAAAAGAAAGATTAATTTAATCAAAAGTAAAAAGAAGATTAGATTCCTCACTCAAATAATTGAATAGTTCGGTTTTCCACGACATTTAATTCGAACTGTAGACGTTTAAAAGCTCTCAGATTTAGATTGCCTTTGTTCGCTCTCAGGTATAATATTATTTTCAAGAAATGCTGCATAGAAAATTGATTTCCACTAACAAATCAACTCGGAGTATTTAAGCACGCCAAAACCCGTTGATATCGCTTATCGGTATTTGACACTGATCGATATAATCGCTCTCTCTCTCTCTTGTGGAGTACAACATACTCTAAAATATACAAGTATATGTTTACAACACTTTCTAAGAACAATTTCGAAGATAAGACTTTTATCTTATACATTGATGCAAATCTTTTAAAATAGTTTCCTTCTGTACTTTAAACTACGCATATGTTTGCTATTTAAGAATTTATTTTCGATGTTTTTAGAAAAGACCTAAAAATATGAGGGCTTTGATAAACATTTTTGAATCGTTCTTTGTGTAGAAAATTCTAAGGAATAGGTTGAGAGGTAATCCTATTCACAACTATTACACAACCTGTTTAGGACAACATAAATTATCTCTTGTCACTACGGAATAAAAAGCATTAAACAGCATTTTATGCACACTATCCTATTTATAATCCCTTTTAGGAAGAAAGTATTCATCCAATCCTTCATAGGATGAATTGTATATGAATATAATTATGGAAGGAAAATATTCATTTTAAAAAGGTTCGTTAAACTAATTTTCATAATAGGGCCACGGAGAGACTTATTAATTCTTGGAAAAGCTTTCTCGATATATCACTCATTCGTCTCTATCGCTCCTTTTTACTTTCCCCAAGGAATTTTCTTTTTGGAATCATCAAAGGAAGTATTCTCAACCTATTTCTTTTGAATTAGGAGTTCCGAAATCACATGTTTAAAGCCTTTGTTAAAGTCGCGGTAACCCAGTTGGTAGAGTCGCGGATTCGTAACAGGAGGGTTTCGAGTTCGAAACTCGATCCAATCAAAGATCAGATCGTCATGTACAGGGAAGCTGGGGCACTTTAAATCGGTTGGGGTCTCAAATGTACTCACGTTGGTGTGGTGTGGAAGTTTGGAGAGTGGGATGCCAGCTCACAGGTGTTCTCGTAATCTGACCGTGGTTCAAAATTATCTGGTGTCCTCGGATCTTCCTCTTCGGGTGTGATCCCGGGCCGTAACCAATAACCCATTGTGTTGCTTCCATAGAGGAAATATAAAAGTACAGTGAGCAATGGTAACCTTTTTATGAGCCCGGGATTATGTGACCAAAACTAGAAGTGGCATTACTAGATTACTTTCATCTGTAGGGTGGATACGAACACTCATCATCTGATTGGTCCACGGGAAGGGAGAAGACGCTCATCTATTGATTCATCATTTGATTGGGCTGCTCGACATAATAGTAGACTGGCGATTTCATCCTTTTAGTCGCCACTGTATAGAAATGTGTATTCACACATCTATTCTGTGGATGTTATATCGCCAAAAGAGGCGATAAAATGTCGAATGGGTCAACCAAGTCAATTTTCCAGAGTGGTCACGTGACTACTAGTCGATATAGTAGTAACATGTTTAGAAGCTCCTCTCAATAGCAATGCTCCGTCTCCTTATATTTCACGTGTATGGTTGCTCCCGTGCGACTTAAATTCAATTACTCGTCTCAAGCAGTTTTTTACCGAATTAGTATAAAATATTTTGTTGTCTCGAAAGCTTAGCTTATTTTCAAAACGGATTAGCAACCGGGGGTTGCGAGTTTGAATCCAACCAAAGACCGTCGTATACAGAGGGGGTTGGTACACGTTAAATATGTCATGGCCTGACAGTGGCTTGGTGTGGAAGTTTGGAGACTGAGGTGCCAGATCAGGTGCGACCCCTCATCTGACCGTGGTTCAAATTTACGTGGTGTCAAATGTCCTCGGATCTTTCCCATCGGGTTTCATCCCGGACCGTCACCAATAGTTCGTTGTATTGCTCCAGTAAGACGTTAATTATAATACCTACCTTGTTGCTGATACAAGACTACCAACTGAGAAACCTAGGTAGGTAACTGAATTTAGGTCACACTCGAGCAACACAACAGGCTACTGGCGATGTGTACAAGATCAATCCCTAAGGTCCGAGGACAACGCGTCTTAATTTTGAACCACATTTTATTTGGAAGTATAAATGTGAGTAACGACATAACCATCAATAGAAATAAACTATTAAGAAACTAAAAAACCCACAGATGTTATGTGCTGTTTTGCTAGCTGCAATATTACATTAAAGACGTTATTTTAAAAGTTTACAAAAATGTGAGCTTAGTGATATTTCTCTCGAATTTGCTATTTGCAGTGAATTATTCTCAATGTAGAAACATTTCATGCCTAATAAGCACATACAAATTTGATTTACGTAATATCTGTCATAATTCAGGAATCGAGGTTTTAATCGCGAAAAAATTTCGTATATTCAATTAAACTATGTAGGTATTTCACTTATAATATGACTTTATATGATATTCAAAACCAGTTCATTTAGATTTTACAATCAGTTCATTTTAGATTTTAAAGGGGATTTCTATAGTGACGCAAAAATATTTATTTACAATGAAGAGTCAGACTACAACAAAAAAATTTCAGAGTTGAACTATTTTTCAGTTACTGAAAAGTGTTTTAAAATGGGGTCCAGTTGTAAGAACAAATTACAAAAAATGTGATTTAGTTTTCTTTTCCAATAAAGGAAGAATGCGCATCCTTTGCTCGTATTTATGTCTTCAAGTAAAAAAACCTGGCAACGGTTAAAATAATGGAAAACCCACTTGCTGTATCCTTTTCTTTTCAAAGCGTAGTAGCCTTTTCTTTTTAAAGCGTTCCTTCGAAACATAAATTGTAGCCACTGTTGACATGCAATATTAAAAAGACTAAGTAAACATCCATTTTTGTTTCATTTCGAGGAAGATACGCAGTACCATATATAAAGGAAACAGTAAAAACATTTCTGTATTTAAACTTGAAACAAATACAAATTATTCGGAATAAGCGTGATGGGGAAGAAACAAAGCTAACCGAATTTTTGAACCGTAACTAAAATATTTCATTTTGCAGGAAAACAAAACTGAAATAATAAGTTTTTTGAGCTTTTTAAAAGCGTTTCCCCCAAGATCTTTTAGAATGCTACACAGTGCTTTCAACATAAAGAATTAGTTCTTTTTTCATTGCAATTGTAATATGTAAAGGAAAAAAGAAATTTTTGCCATGAATAGGCAAGTACAATAATAAAGGAAGCTCTTTTGTTTGTTTAATATGCTATTTGTTTCATCGTGCTTGTTCTGTAAGTTGATTTTTGCTTATGCACTTTTTGTTTCTTTTAGTTCTCCACTTTTAATTTATAATGCTTGGACACTAGGTAATTAAATTTAGTTATAGCGTAAACTAATATTAAGAGTGTTTAGTGTTATTAATGAAAAGTATTAACATTTTACTTTTAGTTCAGGATAGCAGTTACAAAAATTAATTATCTTACATTTATCTTCTACATTTTTGTTTTATTTAGTTTAGTTTATAATTATTAATGTACAATCTGTTTTTTAATTCACACGCTAGAGATAGACGATTTCTTTTACTTCAGAAACCAATTACTTACATCTTTTAAAACTCTACTCGTTATTAACTAAGAGAATTTAATACAACTGAGCTGTTGAAAAATTCATTTTTTATATTTTTGGAGTAAATTAAAACACATTTGTAAGGAGTGTCAGTTTGTATATATTTGAAATTATATGAAGGTACTGATATTGAACTTTTAGCAGTTAAATTAATTTTTGGAAAACACAAATATCTAGAACCAAATCTTGCCACTATGATGAATATATGTGGTCATTAAACATTTTAACGACTCTGAACTTTCATGCTTTTGACTTGATATTTCAGTATAGCATTCACAAAAATATATCTCTATTTAAGCATTTTAATATTTTTATTTCGTTAATATGTATAATCTTTTCCAAACTTAGATATAAATGAGGAAGATAGTTGATTGGTTTGGGGGCTTTATGGCGCAAGGGCCATATTTGGCCATGCTGCGCCAGACACTACGTACAATATCAAGTAATAGACACACACAATGAAAGTTTTGCAGACACAGGAGAGAGAAACACACCCAGGGAGGAATGTACCTGACAGGAATAGAACCTGCGCATAAATGACGAAGAGCTATGGTAGTTGGTTGGTTGATTTGTGTTTCATGGCGCAAGTTCCAGGGGACTTTAGGCGCAAATGGACAAGCTGCACCAATCCCAGTTGGTAGAATCGCGGATTAGAGACCGGAGAGTTGCCAATTCGATACTAGGTGTAACCAAAGATCATCGTGTACGTAGGGGTTGATGCACATTAAATATGACGTGGCCTCAAATGCCCTCACGTTGGTTTGGTGTGGGAGTTTGGAGAGCATGGTGCTAGCACAGGTGTTGACCTCGTCATCTGACCGTGGGTTAAAATGACGAGGTGTTGTCCTCGGTTCTTTCCCTTCAGGATTGATCCTAGACCTAGGCCAATAGCCCGTTGTGTTGATTTAACTACCTATTCTCAAATGATGCTCAAAGGATAGTATTGAGGCCTTCTACACACAGAGTATCTTATGTACATTTTGATATGTAATTATTATTTGTAGAGATATCGTGGTGCTTCATATTACGTGGCGTTTCATATAATGGGCACATTATCTTAATTTAGTTGTTTTCTAGAAACTTCGAAATTTTAGTATGCTATTTTCTTATGCAACAAAATTTTGGCTAATATTCTATTGGATAATTTCAATTTATTTGCTTGGCTGAAGAAAATGGAACATTTGAAACAAAAAATTGCTATCTAATTTATTTTTTAATTGAGGGTTTTCAAAGATCTCTTGCGGTGCATAAAGAAATAATTTAAAATAATGGTTTCAAACTAAGATAATTTTTGAAAATGATTTAATATTTCTCTAGCATCACAATCTTTCTTTTAATTAAATTGCTTTAATTAAATAGAAACATGTTTGCTAACCCGCATCAACCTTTTACAAACAAGTAATACGTTTTATAAGAGAAATATAACTCCGATAGTTTTTTAAGGCTGCATAGAGTAATAATTGCATGTAATATATTGTAGAATAGCCCGTTTATGAAACACCACAATATATCAAGAAGTAGTCATAAAAATCCATTAAAATATGCATTAAAAGTTTTTATATTAGAAGTAGGCATCAATATTATCTTCTGAGCGGCGCGCGCGCAATAGAGAATTCTCTTTAAAAATAAGTATTTCCATACATATTTATATGTGCCAAAACGTTTTAGAGGCTCATTTAAAAGTCAATTATTTGAGACAAAATAGTATCAAAAGTTTTTTTTTTAATGCGTGATTTATCATAAAATCCATTTATTTGTGAATATTCGGTACTAGTTTTTGGTTAAAACTTTTTCTTAAAAAGTGTAACTTCTCTATCGAAGCACACGTGTACGTAATGTAGAGCACTACGCTTCACGTATTATGATAATGTCCCATATTATCCACATTTTCTATATTCGAAACTATATTTTGAAAATAATTTATCTTTAATGTCATAGAAAGCATTCTCCATAAGAAATGAGTGTTTTAATTAATAAAAATTATCTAATAGACCTTTTGTTTCCTCAAACTCGGAGAATTGAGTTTGGATGAAAAATTATAACCATGGAACATTTCAAGACGCCTTCCAATAGTTTTTTCTGTGGACTTCACAGGCATACACACATTGTCTTCTACTAATACAGATCCTGTTGTACATTATTGAAGTATATTATAGTGCAATCTTAATATTACTGTTATTTTTGTATGCACACACGAAACCTCAAGCTGCATTTGTAAAAAAAGATAATAATGAGGCGAAATATTTCAGCCCTATCTTTTTTTTAATCCAAGATCTACATGTCTAGGTGGTCACAATCCCCTCTTCCGTACTGTACTATGATACCATTGTATGTCTTCCCTTTCAAACAATTTGCATTTTCTTCAATATGGGGTATATCTTTCTCTTCTGTGTCGTTATCTATTACTTTTAATCTTTATTATTGTTGTGCGTATTGTAGCCGCTGCAGGTTCAATTACTGTAACTTAACCCTTGGTGCATTTCTCTCTTCTGTATCAATAAAACTCCTTGTGTGTGTTGTCCATCACTTGATGTTGTAGGTCTTGTATTTGTCGCAGAATGACCAAATATGACCCTTGTACCATAAAATCCAACCAACTTTCAATACGTTTCGTATCAGGAGTGCCCTTCCAATTTTAAATACTCCCTGAAAAACTAGTAGGGGACAAAATAAAAGGAGTATCTGGGGGAAATGTGGCAAATGAGGCTGAAGTCGCCCTCAGTTCAAAACCAAATCTACGAATTGAAAATGAAGATAAAGTACATTTAGCTAAATAATTAGGATAAATTTAATAATTAGTACCATATAAATTTTGTTAATCAATTATTGCTCACAAAATTAACTTTAAATTGCAGTTAATTATTAAGTGCCCATAAAAACTAGCAAAAGCCGGGCATTATTAATGGTTGCTGTTAATGAGTGATGGACGGAAGTAGGAAAAGACATCCCTCGTCTTGTTTCGTACTCTATACGTTTGTAGGGGGTCACGGTAGCCCGGTTGTGAGAGTAGCGTGTTTGCTAGTTCGAAACTCGATCCAACCAAAGGCCGTCGTGTGGGTGGGGGCTGGTGCACATTAAATCTGTCGCGGTCTTAAGTGTCTTCACGTTGGCGTGATGTGGAAGTTTGAAGAGTGGGGTGCCAGCTCAGTTGTTCTTGTCATCTGACCGTGGTTGAAAGTCACGAAGCGTTGTCCTTGGATCTTTCACTTCGCGATTGATCCCGGACCGTAGCCAATATCCCGTTGTGTTGATCCCCCCACTACACGACAGTCTTTGATTGGATTGAGTTTCGAACTAGCAATCCTCCGGTTACTGATCTGAGTCTTCTAACCGGGCTACCACGTCCCTTCCCTTTCCTAAGAAAATTTACAGAAGTTTAAATATTTCTGAAATTCCACCACATAGGGATCTATTACTCGAGGTCTCCACCTCTGTCGACATTTTAGCTACGCCTCAGTAAGGGGCATCTTTGATGGCATGTATGTATCGCAATATTCACCAAACGTATATATTATTTCGAGTAGGCCCGTATTCTCATATACTTCTCACTCCTAAAAGGAATATCCACTAGTCTATGATCCCATTGACAGCCCAAAACACTAGTTTGTGGCCCTTTTCAACCAAAAAAAATGATAACCGTCGTCTTATTAACTACACTATTAATATATCAATATGTATACCATATTACCATATATCTTACTCCTAATTCTGTGCGTAGTAAAAACCCTATGGTACTTTAGATCATGTTTTTATATCTGCTTGCCCTGGGCAGTGTATCTTTGAATACGCTTTAACCCACTCGCGCTGGTCCTGACAGGTGCACAGGCGACTTTTTCAATGTTATGCAATGAAAAGAATAACTGAATAATCAAAATTTAAACAATACTTTTTTTAGTTATTTGTGTCTTAGTGTGTTCTAAAATGTATTTGAAAATGAATAATTAATGCGTGTGTAAAATGTCAAGCACCTCACAGATACACCACGATCTCATTTGTTAAAAAAGACCGTATTAAACGGATGCTATTATTGACGGATAAAACGGATACTATATATTAGGGGTGTAAGTACATATTTCTTATTTTATTTTTAATACTTCATTTTTATCTACACAAAACCAAGATAAAACTTATCAGAGTTGTGAGAGGAAGTAACTAACTGGAAGGGGGAAATATTTCTACATGTAGGAAGGTATAGCATTTATACAAGGAAACTGATTTTTGTGTTTTAGTTTTTAACAAATTAGGTATTTGTCATTAACCCTCCTGGTGATTTTCTCGAAGAGATATCTCGTCACTATCCAAAATGACCCGATCTTGTTGGACGAGATATTTCGTCACTAGAAGAAAACTGAGCAGATCTTGGTCTCGTCATCATAAACAAAATAGGCACTATCTTGATAAAGATTTCTTGTCATTAGCAAAATTGGTTGATGGACGATATGCCTCGTTGAAACCACTTGGTGGATTGAAATAAAGTGCAAGTGCCAGAAACATTCATAACTTCAACTATTAAATTAAAAATGAAACAAGAAATTCACTCAACAGTAAATTTACAATTTAACACTCTGAGCGACACTAGATTTAAGAGTAGTGTTAAGTTGATTTTACCTCTCATCACATTCAATGCCTTAATAACCACATCTATTGGCTCAAATATAATTCCAAAAATATGTTATTGGTCAGCACTGCCAAAGCTTTTTAGAAGTTGTGAAGGAAAGAGAGATTGTAAGCTCCTGCACATATATATGCGGGTGCGAGTGTCTGAAGGTAAAGGGAAACCAGCTTTTGTTCATAAAACCCCATATTATACTATTCTATGTTTATGAGATGAAAAACAAAAACTCTACCCTTAATTATAAAAGATACGATATTGAATTTTTATAAAACATTTATCTATTTTATAAAACATTAATGTTTTTAATCGTATTTTTAAACGTTAAGAAGTAGTTTTGAATTTGAAAAAGATAATGAGTTATATTCACACAGACATACGGTAGTCAAATGCATATTTTAGTTTTTAGATATTAGTTCCGATTGCAATTCTTAGAAAAGCTTTTAAAGTATGCTTTGAGAAGACAAAATGAACTGTCGTTTTCTTGAAAAGCAATAAACGTGTAAAAGTAATTAAAAATAATACTTTTATTGATCTTTAGTTGTCAGATTTTGATGTAAAATAATCAACCCGTGGTTATAAAACAATTGAAAGCAAGAAAATAAGAAAAATAAACTTCTTCTGCCTCGCTTCGGTGAAAGTAAAAAATGACCTCGTATTGTTGTTTCTCTGAAATATTTGTTTGTCATAACTTTCTGAGAATAATAAAACGCTGGGATTTACTGCCACCATTTATTTCCTGATTTTTCATATGAAAATATTTGCTGTTATGCTAAATTTAATAGAATATTAAATTTAAGATTTCTTATTTTTGACGTAATAAGTTCTATTTTTACATTCTGCTAACTTTCTAAATACATTAATAAATCTTTTTTTATTTCAATTTTTGAACAATCTAATTTACTTTCTTATTGTATGATAAAATAAGTTTATTTAATAAGAAATAAGAAATGCTTAAGTGTTAAAAAAGGGTAAGAAAAGGTATTTCGAATAAGACATTTATTGTTCCTTTGGTATCTAATAAATTTTTATTGTATTTTAAGAGAATTTTGTATATGAAAGGTTAAAAACTCCAGACGAATTTTTATACGCTTGCATATATAGCCTAAAATTTTCACTAAAATTATTAAACTGGAATTCTCTAGAGAAAACTTGTACGAAAAACAGCATTAAATAATTAAAGAATGTTAAATTACCATTTGTAAAATATTTGCTTTGTTTATAGTTTTTTTAATATTAATGATAAATGATACTGCTAAATGTGTGTGAGAGATGTATTACCATAATAACTTCCGACAAAAATATTTAAAACTAATTGGTAGTAATTTTTTGAATTATTACAAATTGGCCAAATTTGATGACATTGTAGAGGTTTGCTTCAACAAGTGAAATACTTAAATATTTAATGCGCAATTGAAAGCTTAGTATGTTTTTAAATAAAATATTATTGAATGCAATTTTCAGAAAAAAACATTAACTTTTAAATATCTTCACAGAAAATTCAATTTAGAGTGCAATTGAAAAATTACAATGTTGAAAAATCAATGATGTTGGAATGCCAACACCTGTTTACAATTAATTTATGAATATATTGGGAACTTCATAAATAATAGAGAAAAACTTATCAAAATTCTTCAAAACTATAAACATAAATCACTGGTATAAAATTGGCAATTGTTATATCTGTCTACAAAACTATACATCATTAAAAGTAATAATAAACGTTTTTTATCAACCTTTTTACTGTAACTACCAACTTTTCATAATTTATTATAATATCTCTATTCAAAATTAAGGACCTATTTCCCAGGTTTCGTTTCAAACTCAATAACACAATAAATAATTAGAATTTCATTAATAAACTTTGAATTTGATGAATTTGAGCAAATACTAAGAATGATATTTAATCCTCCTAATTGTCTCGACGAAGTATCTCGTTATTAGCAAAACCGACCAGATTTTGATAGACGAGTTATCTCGTCATCAAAAAAACTGACCAGATTTTGATAGACGAGATATCTCGTCATTAGAAGAGAACTGACCAGATTTTGATAGACGATATATTTCGTCATTAGAAGAAAACTGCCCAGATTTTGATAGACGAGATATCTCGTCATTAGAAGAAAACTGCCCAGATTTTGATAGACGAGATATCTCGTCATTAGAAGAAAACTTGACCAGATCTTGATCTCGTCATAAAATAAAATAGGCAATATCTTGATAACGAGATATCCCGTCATTAATTAAATTGATCTGATCTTGATAGGCGAGATATCTCGTCAATACCACTTGGTGGGTTAAGATTGGAGAAGGATCCATTTTTGTTCAGGGGTGTGCCTACTGAGCTTGAGTCAATCTCAGACCTTTTTAAAGCAAAAATATCCTTGTTTAATTAATAGGTCTGTTTAAAATATGCATGAAGTGCTTTTTTAGATGTTTGAGAAATAGCTATTCTCGTTAGGGTTCTGGCCTACCTAGAAAACCATACGCGTAAAAATAAAGGACCGTACGCTTGATATGAGTTGTAGGGAATAGGTTTGCCTCAGGCCCGCAGACCAGACACGGCCCTCCGAATAGATTTATTTGGCTCACAGATCATGTACAAACTTCCAGATAGATTTAATCGTCACGCACGCCGGAAACGGTCCTCCAAATATTTTTATCCGTTCCACAGACAAATACTTACCTTCGGATAGGTTTAGCCAACCTGCATGCCCTCCGAATGTGTTCACCCGGCCCACAGATCAAATATGGATACAAGACATTCCTACAAGCAGATACGTAGGTAAGTAGTTGAATCAACGTCGCATTGGAACAACACAACGGTAATGGCAACGTTCCGGGATTAATCCCGACCAGAAAGGGGCCGTGGTAGCCCGGTTGGCAGGGTAACGGACAATCAGCCGGAGGGTTTCGAGTTCGAATCCAACCAAGGACCATCGTGTAGAAAGAGGGCTGGTGCACGTTAAATCTGTCGGGGACTCAAATGTCCTCACGTTGGCGCTGTATGGAAGTTTGGAGAGTGAGGTGCCAGCTCATGTGTGACCTCGTCATCTGACCGTGATTCAAAATTACGTGGTGTTGTCCTCGGATCCTTCCCTTCGGGTTCGATCGCGGACCGTCACCAATATCCCGCTGTGTTGCTCCAGTGCTACGTTAATTGTAATTGATTATTAATAATTGAAGTGCTAATTAACAGTGCTAATTAATAATTGAATACCTACCTACCCGTACAGAAAGGTCCGAGGACAAAACCTCGTAATTTTGAACCCCACTCTCCAAACTTCAACAACGTGTGGACATTTGACACCACGACAAATTTAACGTTCACCAGCCCCAACATACACGACTGTCTTTGTTTGGGATGGAGTTTCGATATCGCAACCCTCCGGTTGCTAATCCGCTACCCTACCAACCGTGCTGCCACAGCCCCGACGTTCCTAGAGGAGACTCATTCATGAAAGATGTTTAAAAAGTTGCAAAGCAGAGCCGAGTTTTTTTTAATATCTACGTTGCAATTAGCGCAATCAGATTTATATCTATATTCTTATTGGCTTATTTCAACCAATAAATTTTTATCTCTTACTTTTACGATAGCCCGTTGTATTGCTCCAGTGCGACGTTAATGAATATCCATAACCATTACCTCTTACTTTTATGTGCGTTGTAACCGGCCCAGGTTCAATTCAACTTAACCTGGGTTCTTTCTCTCTTCTGTGTCAATAGAACTTTCCTTGTGTATGTACGTCCATTACTTGATGTTGTCTCTCTGGTATTTGGTGCAGCTTTGCCAAATTTGGCCCTTGAGTCATCAAAATTCAAGTGGGGTACCAGCTCAGGTGTTGACCTCCTCATCAGACCGTGGTTCAAAATTACGTGGTGTTGTCCTCGAATCCATCGCTACGGGATCGATCCCGGATGTCACTAATAGTCCGTTGTGTTCCTCCACTGTGACGTTAATTAACTACTTATGTACCGTTACCAATAGCCTGAAGCTCCAGTTGCGACGTTAATTCAAATACCTACCATTATTTGATCTTGTCAGCATCCCTTGCTCCATAAAACTCGACCGTCCAACCAGATTCGAATACGGGTGCAACCCTGTTTTTATCGTTTTCTTTTAATTCCATACCACAAGCCAATGGAAGTTTCCACATCGACAAACATGTAAAGCGATTTCTCCGACATCCATCATACCAATAGAATAAAACGCAAAACTCCCAAACTCCGAGATTTCCCAAATCCAGTTTCATATCTCCTCTATCATTTCAGGACACGGACTGAAATGTTAAAAGAGATCTCGTCGGGATAGATTCGGTAGTCGCTTCAGATCGCCTCACGGATCATGAAGAAGATAAATGACTAGGGACGGAAGGGAGGGTAGACAAGATGGGGGAGATGTTGACAATCACATTCTCAAATCGAAGGGGTGTGGAGGGTTTGAACAAGCGAGAGAAACTGATGAGTTCAAGTTTCTCCGAAAAATGAAATATAAATGCTGTGTTTAAGGGAAATTGGTTTCTTATTCTCCTATCTTTTGTGTGTCAGCATTTCCTCGAAAATAAAATCGATCCTTTTTTTGAATTCTGGGAATTCAATTACCTAATGGATGTGCATTATGTTCCTCGCTTTTAAAGTTAAGAGAGGGGCATAATAGCTCTCTTTTATGCTCTAATTTTAAAGAAGGGATTTCTGTAGAGATTAATCGCTATAATTTGATTTATTTTTTGTTTATATTGTTTTGATCCCCAACGTTAAAGTGCTCTTGTGTATAGCTCCATGTTATGAAAAACGCAGGTCTTTTGTCTGCTTGGTTAATGTAAAATTCAATAAATTGCTTTTTTGTGTTAGAAAACTATGCCGTTTAGTTTAGTTAAATGCACAGTCTAAGTAAAATAAACTGTATTGCAAACACCAAATGTGAGTGAAAATTTGCTTATGCCTTAATAAACAGTAAATATTTCGAAGATGTGAATATATGCTGCAATTAAAATAGTGTTTAAGGGCTTAAAAATGATTAAGTGGGAACTTTATTGGTTGAGTTTTATGGTGCAAGAGCCATATTTGGCCATGACAACACAGACGACATCAAGTGTGTGGACATACACACAAGGAAATTTTTACTAACACAGAAGAGAGAAATACACCCAGGTAGGAATCGAACCTGCGCAGCCTAAAACTTCCAGTTGCTAGCGCAGTGGACATACCAATTGAGTCACGACGCCCACTGGCACTTTATTGGAAATATGAGTTTAAAAAAGTAAATGCTGTTTTTTATTAATTCTGTTCATTAGTATTTATGAATTGTTCATAGGAAACTTATAATACAAAGTTGATGGATAGATCAAAGTGTAACATCAGTTGTATTAGTATAAATTCAATTCTTTTTATTATTATTACTTCAATCATCAATTTTGGGGAACATTTTCTTGTTTCACATTTTGGTATCTGGTAGTTAATTAACGTCGCACTGGAACAACACAACGGGCTATTGGCAATGGTCCCGGATCAAACCCAAAGGGAAAGACCCAAGGGCCAAAACCTCGTCATTTTGAATCACGGTCAGATGACGAGGCCAACATCTGAGCTAGCACCCCACTCTCCAAACTTCCACAACACCCCAACGTGAGGACAGTTGAGGCCACGATAGATTTAATGTGCACCAGCCTCCACGTGCACGACGATCTTTGGTTGGGCCTAGTTTCAAACTCGCAACCGTGCGGTAGCTAATCTGTTACTCTACCAACTGGGCTGCTGTGGCCATATTTCAACTTTTGCTTTTAGACGTGAGTCACTATTACTTACGACACTTACATCTAACTTTTTCATATTTCAGCCATCCTTTTATTGTATTAAAAGCAATAAGAAAGCTCCCCAAATATATTATTCACATCTTTCAAAGCAATTTTAATGATAAGAAAAAAACATTTTGAATCTAAAAAATTATCTTTGCATGAAGATGCATCTAATTGACAACACAATAGAAGAGACTTTATTTTTTCAGAAAACCTTTCAAGTTTTACAAAATTCCGAAATCATAAAGACTAATCTTTTCAAGAGGTCGTGTATCTTAAACATTCAAGTATTAAGCACTCATTTAAACGATCGGAAATTCCTTTGATCCCGTGCTTTCAATTTTTTTCTTTATAGAACATATTTCTGTGGTTTCTCACTATGCTGCCCTGAACCCTTCAACTGATATTAGAGATTTGACGAATAGAAAAGAATTGTAATTTACCGGACTCAAGAAAACATTTCGATTATGCAACGAAATAATACAGTTCATTTTGAAGTATTTGTATTCAGGAATGAGATTATTGAATTAAAAGAATTTATCATATTTCGAAATATTTTTGTTTCGTATTTATCACAAATTTATTGCTCTTAAATTGTGAAAAACTTAGAATGAAACAAACATGTGATTATAAGTGTCAGCTTTGTCTCTGCTTAAAACATTTGCTCATTGAGTATGGTAAGGATTTGTAATAATCAAAGACGAAGTAGTATTTGCAAAAAAGAGATAAATTTTGCCTGAGGCTTTTTCGTAACTAAACATCCTAACTAAATAGTATGAAGAGAATTTCCAAGTAAGAAAAATTAATGAACATCATGAGTTTTATTGACTTCATGCTTGAGTTAGTTCAGATTTTGTAACTGTAATCGCTTTTAAGCAATAAAACGCAATACATTTTAATAAAAATAAAATTTCAAAACATTACAAAATATTTTGATAGCGTAATTTGCTCAAGAAAAAAACTGAATTAAAGTAGAGAATGTTGTGCTTTAGGCGTTTCCAAATTGAGATTAAACATTCAGTAAAAATTGAGAGAACACTCAAACGCACCGGATTTTTAGTCAAAGGATAGATATAAACTCGTTTATTATATTTGCCTTTTATTTTTGCGAACGACTTTCTGTGCTTTGAAGACACTTTGTTTTCCATTTCAAAATGGTATTAAAAATAATTACGTGTTTTACCAAATGTTTAAGATTCGTTTTTAATTTACATACATATTTGTTTTTTATTAAAGTTACCATTGCATATTTTAATGTTTCGAAATTCGTTACAGAAAACCTCACATTTTAAACTTTCTCTGTCGTTATGATTTCATCATTTCATGAAGTAGTTGTGTAGTTTACATCCCACTATCGATTGAGTGGTCACGGTAGTCCAGGTCAAGGTTTAAAAACCGGAGTTTTGCGAGTTCGAAACTAGATTCAATCAAAGACCATCGTGTATGTGGGGGCTGGTGCACGCTAAATCTGTCGTAGCCTCTAACGTCTTCACGTTGGCTTGGTGTGGAAGTTTGGAGAGTAGGGTGCCAGATCGGGTGTTCTTGTCATCTGACCGTGGTTTAAAATGGCGAGAAATTCTAAAATGCGTCGTATTTCTGTATTGTGATTAAACATAAATTGGATCCCCAAACTGACTAAGAGGCAGTGGTAGCCAGGTTGGTAGAGTGACAGAAGCGGGACCGGTGAGTTACGACTTTGAAACTCGATCCAACCAAAGATCGTCGTACACACGGAAGCTGATGCACGTTAAATCTGTCATGGCCTCAAATGTCCTCGCATTGGCGTGGTGTGGAAGTCTGGAGAGTGTGGTGCCAGGTCAGGTGTTCTCGTCATTTGACCGTGGTTTAAAATTCCAAGGCGTTGCCTTTGGATCTTTCCCTTCGAGATTGATCCGACACAGTTACCAATAACCTGTTGCCTGGCTTCAGTGCCACGTTAATAAAAAAAATTCAACTACTTACCTAAATACAGTTTGTGGTTTCGACGAGATATCTCGTCTATCAAGATCTAAGCAAGTTCGCTAATACGAGACTCCTTGTCATCAAGATATTGCCAAATGTCAATCAAGATATTGTCAGTTTTTTGTAATGACGAGATATTTCGTTCATAAAGATCTGGTCGGTTTTGGTTTCATCGACAATCAAGACGGTTAATTGTATTGCTGTTGATCCATGAATGTTAAAAACTTTGATATCGTGGATTTTATTTGTCTTCGTGTCATTACTTGTCGCAGAAAACCCATAAAACCACACAAAAGTAAAGTTTCCATACTAGGATCTGGTAATGTGTAGGAATTGAAACCGCAACATCCAACAGCGAATGTGCAACTAACAGTGATCTCTCCAAGTCATGGAGGTTTCATTATGTGTTCCCAAAGCCACTTTTTCTTTATAACTAAGGAATGTCAGTAGTAGGGTTTGGTGCGTTCTGGAATATTTTTTAAACTATGGTGTGTTCTGGAATATTTTTGAAACTATGGTGTGTTCTGGAATATTTTAAAACTAAGATGAAGTTCGAGCGATCTCAGATCTGAAGTACAACTAACGAGCACGTGAATTGAACCCTCCTTATAACGCAACGCAGATTGCATTCTGATAACTTTTTTTCCGGAGCTTACGAAGAAATGTTTTCTCGAAGAAAAAAATATTGAATTCAAACTTGGTCTACCAGAGGAAGATAGATGCCAAAGGTGATTTGATTGTCATAGATGATCAGATGAATAAAATTACAAATGCTGTAGCAGATATTTTTACAGTTGGATCTCACCACAGACATTTTAGCATTATATTGATAACACAAAATATTTCCCCACGTGTGAAACAATTTCGAGAGTTCAATAAGTTTGAACGCTCACTATTTAATATTGTTTCGCAATAATAGAGATCTCTTGCAAGCTTCATGCTTCGCTCGTCAGGCATTTCCTGGCAAGGGAAAGTATTTTCTAGATGCTTATAAAAAAGCAACCGGAGAGCCATATTCCTATTTACAAGTTGATGTTCACTCAATGTCGACAGATGCTCAGAGACTCCGTCAATCCATTTTTCCAGATCGAGGGTTCATCAATAGAGTCTTTATATCATCAGAAAAATGAATAGACTGAAACGACATGTATCCTTGTTACATTTACTTTCAACCGCAACTCCACAACAAAGGAAAGCTATTTTAAGAACTGCTACGAATGAACAAATAAAATCGCTTTGTGAAATTTGTCGAAACTTAATTGGAAATATACCAACCATCCAAGTGAAGAAGCTCAAACCACATAAGAGGGTGATTCGACTATTAGCTAATAGAAAAATTGGTATAGCTAAAAAGAAGAAATTGTTTTCTAACCAAACAGGTGGTTTTTGTACCATTGATTATCCCTGCTGTATTAAGTCTACTCGGGCGAAACGGTAAATTATAATGGCGAAAGAAATGGCATTAGTACCACTTTAGTTAGTCTCCGAATATTATCAGTTAACTAAACCAGAAGTTCGGTTGGAAGACAACATAACCGATTTGTTAAAACAAAATGAAATACCTGATGATTTGAGAGCTAAACTTTTATCACAGCTTATTCCAAAATATCAAAGAGTAATGCAACCTCCACCACCTAAGAAACTATTAGATATTCCTCCTGAACTGTTGGATAATCTACAAACATCAAAAATCGAAGTTGAACAGGTTGAAACACCTACTCCTTCATTAATAAACACAATTGCAAAATATTTAGCTCACACTATTCCTAAAACGAAAAAGCTGTATATTCTTCCAATACTAGAGGGAATGAAGAATGCGGGGCATACGTTTAACCCTCTCGCTACGTAATTTTTTTTATCAAAATAGGTTCAAAAATTGCGTATTTTTTTATTACATATTTCAAATCTACATATATTTTAGAGTTAAAATATACAAAAAATTTTTGTAAAAGAGTTTTTTTTTGTCAATATAGAATTAGATCATAAAAAAAGGTTGTCGAAATATTGAAATTGAAGAATAATCATATAAAAGCAAAATTTTGAAAATTAATCTTGGCTAAATTATGATTTATTTTATGAAATACAAAAGTAAAACGTATATACTAATGAAAATATGCAGACTACTCACAAAACATTTATTAGAAATGAAGAATTATTAGAAATCACTATCCGCAGAGGAATCCGAGAAATTCTCATCAGTTTCGCTATAACTATCTTCACTATACTTGATATCAGAGTCAGAACTGCTATCAGTGTCGGAAATATTGTCAGGAATGTAAGTTCTATCACTCGCGAAACGCTTCCTGCCAGACATCTTTGAGCTTTGAAAAGAGCGCGCAAAATGCTGCAAAAAATGCTTGTATATTTCGCAGAAATGTGGACATCTAAAGCCATCTGTTAACCCAGATTCGAATAAACAATTAAACATCACAGAAGAGGCAAAATGAAACCATGAACTTGGAAAGAGCGGGTTGCACAGTTAAATAGACGGCAAAAATGCATCCCCGCGGAAATCGCGGGCTGCGCAAATTTTGCTACTTCTACGTTCCCCGCGGAAATCGCGGGATGCGCAGCGAGAGGGTTAATGCTCAAAATGAACTTGTAGTAAATGGAAAACCAGAACATAATGTTGTTGATCTCTAGTTATATTTGATGAGAGACTCGAAAAAACACCATCCTCCACACGAAGTGTTGGAACTAAGAAGGAGTATTTTGTTAAGTGGATTGGATTTGATGAAAAGTTTAATTCTTGGATTAAAACATCATGGCTGAAGTAAAATCAGAGTTTTATGTAACCTTACCTAGCAATTCCTGTATGGAGTTATTTCCAAACAATACGCAATCCCATTTTATTACCAAATTATCACCACCAGTATTGTTAAAAGGTGAATGGGAAACTGGATTGGTAGAAACAATAATTCCTAGAAGTTATTTTAATATAACTCATTCGAACAACAGATATAGTTTGACACATAAAAAGGATATAATTGAATATGACGACATCGCTAAACATGAGATATCTTTAAATCCAATATTGAATGACTCTGAATCATTATTTACCAATCTGAACAAACATACAGCATATAACTAAAACCAATGGTGTAAGTTTCATTGCAGACAAAGAAAATGTAACAATTCAATTACGGCATGGTAACGAATTTGAACTTCATGTTGAAGCAGAGAAAGCAGAAAAAATGGTACATGTTTTACACCAACCAATGAAGGATACATTAATATCGAAATCAACAACCTTCATATTTCGAAATACAACTTCAAAATTAAATGGTCAACTGATTTATGTTATCGATAAACGAAAAACAAAAGACGAAATTATTTACATTCCATTGGAATTGCAAACTGATGGACATGATGGTACAACCTTATTCCAAGATATTAATGAAAATATAATTTTTTTTTGCAAAAACCGATAAAGTAAAATTTTTTCAACCTAAATTTGATCCAGATACTGTATTTGTTCACGTTCCTGAAGGTTATGAAATACATATTTTATCAAATCACGCTCCTTATCTTTTAAATACATTGAATTTAATTTTGAATGATGTAATTAATAGAAATATCGCATACAATTGTAAGGATTTTGAGAAAGTTGTATCTTCAAGAGAATATTTCTTTTTTAATAAAAACTTTAAAGGGAAAAGTAATAGCAGCAAATGTAACAGAAGATTTAAATATTCCTATTGGACAATACTCTTCACCTACAGAATTGTTTAATGTTTTTAATGGAATTCAGTTATCACTGCTTTCGGATAAGAAAGTTAAGTTATCAATACCAAAACTGACAAAAGTGACATTTGGGAGTGGAATCCAACAGATGTTAGGTTTTAAAAACAGTTTAGAACTTATGTATGAAACAGATATAATAAATCTTGAAGATATCTGAATTCATTTGACAAAAAGTTTATTGTTTTATTTTAACGATGTTTGACAAATTTTAATTTAATATTTTGAAGAGATTTGAGAGGACTGAGCTGTGTACTTAATTTTCATTGATATAAAGTTTATTGTATTATTTTGTTGACATTTGACATAAATTTTAATTTAATATTTTGAAGAGATTCGAGAGAAGGTTGGAACTTTACTTAATTTTCAATAATTTCTGAAATATTTCTTGAATTAATGAAACATCGAAAGTAATATGTATTAATTGAATTCCTTTTGTTTAAAAGCAGAATTTTATTTTAATATCACTGGTAGTATTCCAAATAATTGCAAACACTATTCACTGAAGATTTGTTTTTATCAATGATAAAAATAGTATAATTAATTAGTTTAAACAGGTTGTGAGTGTATTATCTAGTTAATAAACCTTCGTATCAATGTTAATATTTTCCTTAGATTTTGTTGGAAAACTAACAAATGGAAAAAGGCATATGAAGGAATCAGAAGGAAAAAGAAGAAAAAAAGACTCCTGAAAAGGAAGTCATCCAAAATGTGTTTGAAGAGTCCAATCAGTCATCTACTTATAATGACACTTCAAATGGTAAATATCATGTTATATTAGCAAACGATGATGATCCAAGAAAAATACCATACTTTTCTGTGTACATTGGATCCAGCTATTCAGTAAACATCAAAGAGTTTAGAAATTCGACGTATCTTTGCTTTGCAAGAGAAATTAATGGTGATATACGGAATGGATTTAATGTTCCAATTTCACTTACAGCTAATTTCAGTAAAGCTATAGATTGTATTCAGAAACACTTGAAGGTTCAATAAAGTGGAAGTGATGTTCTATTTAAGAGAGAGAGAGAACACTCATTTAATAACTATATCCGAACTCAGATCTGATTTAGATAATTATATTGATGTCTCACAAGCATTGACTGATAACAAAAAGGAAATCTTTGATTTATTGCAAAATAATAATGTTTCACTGATTAGATTTATCATTAGTTAATCATTAATTAGATTTATCATATGCGTATCTGTTAAATTTTTATCAAGTTTAATAACTTAGAAAAACCGAATTTTATTTTTCATATTTCACTGAGCGAGTGTTATCTAAATTTCAAATCAATGAAAAAATTGATTCTGCATTTGAAAAAATAATATTATCGCTTGACACTTTTTGAAGTATGGAAGTGGATGGTTTTTATTCATAATGTGAAAAACATTGATGTGAATATAGGGAGATATGATGGATTTAAAGGAGGATGTGGATCACAGTAGTTCTTCCAAAATTTTTGATTAACAAAAATTGTATAGTTCATATAAAAAATTTAGACCAGAAGTGTTTTATATATTCAGTATTATGTGGATTGTTTAAAATAAAAGCTAAAAGAAATAAAATTAATACGTATAAGAAATATTTTAAGTATTTAGACTTTAGATACCTGGAATTTCCTGTACAAACAGATCAGATTCCGATATTTGAAAGAAAAATAATATAAAAATTCACGTGTATAGATTTGAAGGTAATATATTTCCAATTTATGTTAGTAAGCAGGAATCCATCAATGAATTAAATCTGTTCCTATTCAAAAATCATTATTTCTTAATTACTAATCTCAATAGATTATTGAACGAGGAAAAAGGCTTGCACCACTATTGTAAAAATTGTCTAATAGGGTTTCGAAGAATTGAAACTTTAAAAACTCATCAAATATTTTGTCTTCAAAATAAATAAAAAAAAAATTGAAATGCCGATTGATGGTGAGAATTTAATATATTTTCCATCTTATAATAAAATGGTAAAACATCCTTTTGTAATATACGCTGATTTTGAGTGTTTAACTATTCCTATAAATTCGGTTTTTCCAAACACAAATATAAGTTTCAGTGGAAAACTCAAGAACATGTTCCTATTTGTTTTGGAATGATAGTATTGGATGACGAAAAAAAATGATCTATCATAACTATACAGAGGAGAGGCTTGTGTTGAATGTTTTTTGTTTACCTTACAAAACACACAAAATTCGTTAACTGATTTTATGAGTAGAAACATTCCGATAGATAATGTAAATGTTAAAACATGTCAAAAATGTTTTATTTCTAACAAGTAATTTGAAAAAAAAATGATATAATTGTTAAAGATCACAATCATTTGAATGGGAAATTAAGAGATTTTGCTCATTCTTCACCTTGTAATTTGAATTAACAAGCAAGTAATTTCATTCCAGTTGTTATACACAATTTAACTGAACATGATTCGCATTTAATAATTAAAAGAATTTCAGAAAAATTTTGTAAAAAAATTAGAGTAATTCCAATAAATAATGAGAAATTTACTACATTTATAATTGATGATTTAAAATTTTTAGATAGTTATAATTTTTTAAGTTGTTTTTTATCGAAATTAGATGATAACTTGAATAACTCTAATTATGATTTTCCAATTTTAAATGAGTTCTTTCATCATAAAAAAATGTAAACTACTTAGAAGAAAAGGAGTGTTTCCCTACTCCTATTTTAAAAACAGTGTTGTACTCTACGAAACAAAATTACCTGATCAAATTCATTTCTTCAATGATTTAACAGGAGAAAATGTCTCAAGGGAAGAATATAATTTTGCCAAAAGAGTATGGAAAAAATTTAAATGTAAAAATTTTGAAGACTATCTAAAATTATATTTATTCACCGATTGTTTACTTAGGTGATGTGTTTGATAGTTTTCGTGATATATCTAAGTCAATTTATAATCTTGAACCACTCAATTTCATATCGACAGCAGATTCAACGTGGAATGCTGGTCTCAAAATGACAGATGTTAAACTTGAACTATTAACGGATATTGATATGTATTTATTAATTGAACGAGGAATAAGAGAAGGAATTTGTACTGTAGGAAAGAGGTACAGTGTAGTAAATAATATTTATATACTTGAAACTTATAAAAAATTTAGGAGATAAGTTTATTATTTCGTTAGATGTAACAAATTTATGACTATGTGATGTCAGCATTTCTTCCAATAGGTAATTTTAAATGGTTAACACATATGATGAAATATTAAATTTTGATGTGTTGACTGTTGCACCTCATTCAGATATTGTCACATCCTTGAAGTTGATTTGGATTATTCAGACTATTTTTATGATTCTCATAACGATTATCCACTTGCTTCAAACCATTTGAAACTTAATTCTGATGATCTCCCTAACTATCAAAAAGATACTTTAGAAAATTTGAATTTGATTTTTAACAACTCATTAAGAAAGCTTATTCCAAATGTTTATCATAAAAAAACTATGTTGTACATTATTTGAATTTAAAATTTTATCTTGAGCATGGATTAATTTTAAAAAGAATTCATAAGGTTATTTCCTTTCGACAATGTCCATGGTTGAAATCATATATAGAACTAAATACAGATCAACGCAAAAAAGCAAATGGAAGATTTTACAAAGATTTTATAAATTAATAAATGACGCGTATTTCGGAAGATCACTATTGAACGTTCGAAAATTAAGACATATTGCTATAGCACAAGCAAAAAAGATTGTAAAACATTTAGAAAGTAATACTTTCGACTATTTTCAACCCATCAATCCGAACTGTGTTTTATTTAAAAAGAAGAGAACCGAGCTTAAATTGAATAAACCAATTTTCATAGGATTTGCTGTTCTTGAACTTAGTAAATTACATGTTTAGAATTTTATTATGATTTCTTTAAAAAATATTATAACGAGTCTGTGGAATTATTATATACTGACACAGACAGCTTAGTGATAGAAATTCATACAAAAGATTTATATTATGATATGCAGAATAAACTACCAAACATATTTGATTTTTCAAATCTGTACCTCAGAACCAGACGAACGTAAGTCACATTATGCCAACTTTTCAGGAGAGCATAAAAACTAAAAAGAAGGATATCGTTGCCTGGCTACAAAGCTAGCAAAATTGCAAAAATTGATTGTTAACAATACAAATACACATGCTTTATCCACTGTTGGTTAATTTTTATGCAATTTTATAAAATAAGACAGTACTGGGCTTATGTTATTATGGTTCTACATCAAAAGCTTGTTTTAGGAATTACGTAGCACTATAAAAACGTGTTTCAAGTAAACTACACGATCAATCTTAGTAACAATGTCTTTAATACTATCAAAAACAGAGAAAGTACAAAAATATTTAATATTGTATAAAGGAATATTTAATATTGTACAGATTGAGTGTTGTAATGTTGTAAATGGCTGAAAAGCTACAGATTAAGCAGAAACATTAATCTAGAACGGTTGAGTCATCCTCAGGAAAGTTTCCTTCCTTCTCTCCATGTGGAAGGTTTTCAAAGAAGGGTCTATACTCTTCAGGGACCCACTGCATTAAATTCATGTGGTCTCTGTACTTCTCATTGTTTACTCTCAATTTTAGGATCGTCGCTGGCATAACAACCCTTTGTTCCTATCTGATTTCTTTTAAATTCAACAGTTTTAAAGGTATCATCTGCTAAACTGGTCTTATAGTACAACTTGTATCCTTTGCGAAGCTGTAACCACACTGCATTGGATATCAAAAATGGTTTTTATCTGTTTTTCTTCCTTGAAACAAATGGAGCTTCTTTGCTCTTCAAGTAGAAAAAAATCAAGAGTCTCCCACGCACATCCTTCTCACAACAAAGGGGTTCTTTTTTGAACACAAAGCAATACAATTGGCCCAATCATTAGTGGAAAAAATAGTGTGGTTTTTAGTTGCTCTCTATCAGACTATGCTTGCCATCTACTTCCATGTGAAGGTGTCCAACAAGTAGGAACTTATGGTTGACTTCTTTTAGAGTAGAAACTTTTTCCAACAGTCATAGGTACATGAAAATCATTAATCTCCTCGACCGGCGGTAACTTTATCCCAGATCATACACCAAGTTTTGTCAACGGTTGTGTTATAAATTGTAATATTTAATGTCCAGAGTTTTCTTGAGTAAAAACTTTGGGAGTTCTTCAAATCTGGCGTTCGAAAACATTTTTGGTCAGACATAACGACTCTGAAACCTTGATTTGCACGGCCTTTCAGTTTATCTTCCCTTTTTAATCCATACGTACATGAATATTCTTCCAGGTGGTTTTCTTTTTGTAATTTAAGTTCATTGAGTTTTCATTATTTTTTATTTTTTATTTCGCAGTCTAATTTGTCGCAAACATCACAACTGTCCTTATCTGCTGAGTGGAAAGACAAGTTGAAATCTTCATTGAAAACTTTGGAATAAACCCACTTTTTCTCTGGTTTAATTTTTTCTTTTTCGCACTCATCTACATACAGTGAGTACATTGTGGAAATGTTCAGGTGATTGCCCAAATATTTATGTTTGGATCTTTCCCTGCTGTAGTGGCTTTCATACACAGGAAACTTTGAAATATGGTTTTTGATCCGTTCTAAACTATCACTAAGTAATTTATTTGCTGGAATATGTTTTCCCCTAAGGTCTGGCGTTACCAAACCAGACACACTGGCTTTTTTAAAGTAATAATGAAGGTTGAAAATCTCATGAAGGTTTCAGAAATAGAAAGCGTATTCAGGAAAAAAGTTTTGCAAATGACTTCAACCTTATTATTAAAGTTAAAAATAAATGTATGGCTCTCGGTTTTGTTTCTTGTGCCGTCTCTTTTCCGTTGTCTAACAGGCTTAGTTTTTATACATGAAAGTTCAAACTGTTTTTTTGAGTAGATGGACTTACGTTTGTCTGGCTCAAACAAAGGTTAGGACTTACGCTCTTATAACCCTAGTAAATCATAAAAGGAGAATGTTTTACAAACTTACGTTGTCATGGCTTGATGCTAAATCAGATTCTACATGCAAAACTGTAATAACCTGAAAATCGTCATTTTTGGACTTACGTTCGTCAGGTTCTGAGGTGCAGAAATTTTGATTCACAACATTTTTTATTTACTAATAAAAACCATATGAAATTGGGGTTTCTGAAAGATGAAACCATGGGTATTCCAATAACTGAGTTCTGTGGGTTAAAGCCCAAAATGTATTCTTATATGTTTGGAAATAATCATAAAAAGATTGCAAAGTTAAGTCATGCATCCTACCAAATATTAAATATATAAACTATGTCAACACATTGAATAACTAAATCATAACGAGAAATTCGTTTTCTCAAATTGTTAGTAAAAACCACACTATTTCTACAGTGTATGTTAATAAATGTCATTAAACTGCTTTTATGATAAAAAAATTTATGTTGCGTTATAATATATCAGGCTTAGCTTATGGACATTATAAGATAAAAAGTTTAAAGAATGATGGATAATTTGTAAACTGTATGTGTTAGAGTACGCAAGGCCAGAATACGTGGATGCATCGACACAGATTGGGATCCTGCATCATAAAGAAGCACCCCCCCTTTTCACCGATTGAATCAGATTTCAGTGACTGTGAACAAACTTAGTCTTGCAACCGTATTCAATAATATTTGTTTAAAAATAAAATCATTTTTATTTGGTCTTAAGTGTTATGTTTATTTTTTACGGTTGTGTTACTTTTTTCGGGGGAGGGGGGTATTCAAACATTACAATTTGTTTTAAAAAAGAATAAGCTAAATGTTTATTTCAAACATTAAAACTATGTTTTAAAAAAGAATAATCTAAATGATGCATTACCATACACAATTGTCTAATGAAATAGTGTTCGCACTGTAGTCAACCGTAAAATGAATGTTAGAATGGTACTTCAATATTTTACTGTATAACATACTCTGAACACTAATATCATTACTTGAGATAATGAATTATCATTACAACTAAAAATACAACGAGCTTGCACAGGAAATGTTTTGAGAATAATTTCCGGCTGGAAGAAACTGATTCCCAACCATTCTAATACAAATTCTTAAAGTCAGGATTTTATCACACATCAGTATAAAATATAGATTACTTCTTGAGTACATTCTATGCAAGCATTAACTATATGAGGAATAAATATTCCAGAACACACCATAGTTTCAAAAATATTCCAGAACACATAGTTTCAAAATTATTCCAGAACACACAAAACCTTACTACTAATGTCACATTATGGAAGGAATATATAAGAATGGAAATGTTAACGAAACGTAATGAAAATAATTATATCAGAGTATTTACACATGAAGGTCATAACACTGTTTGGAAAAAATGGTGGAAAATGAACGATTTGATTGGATTGAAAGATTTTTTAAAAGGATGCTTTTATTGATCGAATGCATGATTTTCCTTCAATCGCTTCTGTAGAAATATAGTGCGGTTCTCGGAAGAAGTCATTTGAGTCATTTGGTTTTGAACGAGTCTATTAGTTTAATTAGTGGTCTAATGATAAATTTTAACAAATCCCTTCCACAATTGGTATTTTTGGCGCAGATTCTAGGTAGGAACCTAAAGCGATAGCATTGGTAACGAGTTGGTCGGGGAAAACATCCACAGTGATCGCCATGCATGCTTATGAGCATGGCAATCTTCTTGTAATGCGCTGTCACACCTGTTCAGAAATCAACTGACCCACGGTGATCTGCCTGTCCCCAGGAGCCGCACTATAATTATTGTTCATCTTTTTGTAATATTGCACACATGAATCTTCAAATACCAAGTTATATCGATGAGTACCAAGTTATCCAAATTATTACCAAGTTATTATAAAGCAAGTTTGTAGAGTCCTATTTATTGGATAAGTATGTGGAACAGGGGAATGTCGACTGCAATGCTTCCGATAAGATATTTGGGGCTGGTGCGCGTTCATCTGTCATGGTCTGAAATGTACTCCTGTTGGCGTGGTGTGCAAGTTTGTTGAGTGGGGCCAGCTCCGGTGTTGACCTTGTCATCTGCCCGTGGTTCAAAAATTCGAAGTGCTATCCTCGGATCTTTCCGTCTGGGATGGATTCCATACCGCAACCAATACCCCGTTTTGTTGCTCTAGTGCGATGTAAGTTCAACTACCTACCCATAAGATGTACTGACTTAAGGCAAGCGAATGTAAGGAATTATACTATAATTGGGTTTTAATACACAAGACCTACAGCCATCGAAATTATAATATACGTAAGTGTAGCGTAGATACGATGCGTATAATATCGGTGAACACTAGGGTGGGTCGAAACAAACTTTTTTGAAATTTTTAACACAATAGTGACTTGCTGGATACGAGTAAGGCATCCGAATACGAGTATTCATTCTAATTGTTTCCTATGATTGAGTTTTGCCTCTGATTCAAGGAAACCACGTACGATGATATTTACTTAGTTCGGACTCCATCAAAAGTCGATCATTTTAAGACACCGAGGTTAACATGATATTAAGACATAACAGCATCTAATGGCACAGTCGAAAGACCAACCTGGTTCATGTATCTACTGGTCTTTATGATTCGATGAACCTACTAGATGTTTGGCAGTTTTTCCTATTAGTAAAAGATAGATTTTATTTTGAAGTGCTTGGTTTTAAACTTAGTTTGAGGATATTTTTACCGATGCAGTAGAATGTTTAAAACATACCTTAATGCATATGATTTGGAAATCGATCTGATATATTTGTTTATAAATTTCATTCTTGCATTACAGCTACTTCTGATAAATAAAAAAATTAGTGTAGTTTTGACAAATGAATAATCATTTTTCGAGAAACACCAATCGATCAAATTAAATACCAACAAACTAATACTGGCAAGTATCCAACTTCGATAAAGGAACGGAGTGTGGAGTTTGAGATATCGTAAGTTTTCGTTAGCTTCATTCATTATTTCTTAACTCAGGAAACTTATTACCGTTTTCTAACTTTTCGTAACTATCTGAGATTATGTTAACAAATTAGGCTTTTGTGATGATATATTTGATGATCTATGCCAGCTTATAACTTCAATTTTTCTCTTACATTTAAATATAATAGCTGTATGTACTGGTTAGCATTCTGAGGTGAGCTAGATTAAATTACATATTGATACATGAGTTTGGCGTATTAAGGCCGATTTCAAGATCTTCTATAGACCAGCGAAGTAATATACATAAAAGAGACATTAGAAAAACAGCTGGAAGGGAGGATGAATCACATTTTCTTTAAGAGAATTCTAAAAATGTTCTCTCCGATGCAGTCGAACAAGATATGCTCGGAAGTCTCTTCCTCATCAAGGTAAATAAGGCACTTATTGGATTCAGCGAGGTGAAAATGATTCAAATTGGCCTCAGTTACACTTTGGCCTACTTGATAGATTTCTCGTTTTAGCAGAAAAAGTGGCTACTCTAGGAATTAATTGAGGTCATTAGGCTCACTCTCTGGAATTGAAAAATATAAGTTAGCTGGGTAATATTGTGAAATTATAACTGTTGCATACTTCTAGACTACATTTGCAGTTTGGTTCAATTTTTAGCCGTAAATAACTTTTTTGCATATGTTTTCATTCATTCAAAAAGTTTTAATGATTGCACTACTTTTGCCTATAAATCTTGAGACACTGTACTGGATAGATTTCAATAAGCACATGGTCATAGAAATGAAACATGCAAGTTTGCAAACATCTTTATTGAATAATACAAAGTATATCATTCGAGATTTACAATACCTCAGCATAAATCACGAGAGTCGATTATTCTCCGGCAGACGAAAATTGCTATATAGAATATATTGGCAGATTTAGTTGATTTATTTGTAGGCTTAGAGAATTAAGAAATTAATAAATTTCTCTCAGTTATGTTGTACTACATTGCCACGGATTACAAATTCTCAAATGTCGAGCGCGTGCACGTATTTTCTTCAATGTAAAATACTATGTCTTTAAGTGAGATATGTAAATACAAAATGACCTGCCATCTCAAAATGGCTCCACGTCCGTCAAATATGCAAATTAGGCATGTGATATAAATGATAAATTCGTATCACAGAGTCTATATTCTTATATGCTCGTAGAAAATGTTTTGAAAGACATTAGTAATTTTGAATTACTTTTTCTCTATTATGGCTCTGAGAAAGCGTTTGAAGGGTTTTCGACTCTGGCGCGTGGTTGGGAGGTTTAAGGCAGACAGTCCATTAATGAAGTGATACATTTCTTCGCTATGGATCACTCAGTTAGGTTTCATAAATGGAAACAATTCCAAACAAGTGGGGCACTCATTTGTAGACTTGTAACACTAGAAAATCCCCAAGCATCGGCAGTAGGTCTTGTAATAGCTGTGAAAAGGCCAATAACCACTAGTATTGTGAGAAGAGAAGGGAGTTTTTGAATACGAAAGAAATCGTGTATCAAATACCTAAAAGTATCCATTGAACCCCATTCTTTCTTGTATTCGAATGCAGATGCATTCAAAGTATTCGATTAAATAATATTGATTCACAGTATTCAAACATAGTAATATACATTCAAAGTATATTCGAATACATTAGTATTCATCCAAAGTATTCGAATACAGTATGATTCATTCAAAGTATTCATCCAAAGTATTTGAATACAGTATTTATTCATTCAAAGTATTCATCGAATGTATGCAAATACAGTAGTATTTATCCAATCCAAAGTATTTGACTACAGTAGTATTGATCTTAAGTATTCGAATACCAGGGTATTCATCCTAAGTATTCGAATATCAAAGTAACTATCCAACTTATTTTTATAAAAAATGCATAATATCGCAGTTGGCTGATTCTTAATATCGATTAGTAGTTTTTTGAATTTGTATTTGAATACTTAATCGATATTTGAAAGTTCTAGAATACAAAATATTTTATTCTAAAAGTACTGGGTTCTGCCCATCTCTAATTGTGAGGCGAAGGTTAAATGCAAAAGGTCTAACACTGGTACCAAGAGTTTGAGTCCCAAGGACAGAGGAGCACGATTAAAGTGGCGTGAGCATGTGACTTAGACCCAAGCACAATGGTCCAGTATTCTCTTCACATGTGGACCAGAATTTTCCCAGAGTGGGATAATAAACAGGCAAGGGTCTGGAGAGGACAAGAATACAGCCCAGCGACATCGTTGAACATCACTCCTTTAGTCGTGGTGACCCCGAGGTACCTCAGTGATCTTTCCTCCCTTTCATTTTTACCCTCGCCTATCCTTCTGCTTTTTTGCTTTTTCTTCCTCCATCATTGTGTTGTCTGTCTTGTATTTGGCACAGCTTAGCCAAATATGGCTCTTGCGACATAAAATTCCGAAAACAACCAAACTTTAGCCGTGTTACGTGGTGAAATGGACTGGATTTTCATTGGGATATCGCACCCACTTGCACAGGTGATTCATTGACGGGCGAAAGTTATCGGGACTTACCGAGAAAAAAAGGTCTCGAGCACTCGTATGGTATGGTATTTTTTGATTAACGTCGCACTGGAGCAACACAATGTGCTATTGGCGATGGTCCGAGATCAAATCCGAAGTCGAGCACTCGTACAAAGAGTTTGTGTCCCTTTGAATCCCAAGGCCAGAGGAGTGAGATTGAAGTTGTGTGAGAATACGACTTAAACCCGAGCACAATAGTCCAGTGTTCTCTTCGCAGAAGAACCAAGATTTTTCCTAGAGTGGAATAATAAACAGGCTAGGGTCTGGAGAGAACAAGGAACAAGTCAAGTAACATCTTTGAACATCACGCCTTTAGTCGTGACAGTGTGATGATATGGACTGTATTTTCATTGAGATATTGCACCCACCTGCATTTCTTCACAGGTGACTCTGTGACGGGCAAAAGTTATCGGACTTGAACCCTATCTGAGGCTATGCTACTGTAGTCGGCCAAGATTTGATTTCGATGGACGACACCGTTCGACAACACGGAGCAAAACCTGTGGAAGAGTACTTTGAGGGCTAGGAATGCAGTACCTATCGGATCTCAATCCGATCGAAAATCTTTGAGATGCCTTCGGAAGCGGTTTCACTGCCCATTTACTCCCGACTACCCTCCATAAACTTTAAAGAACTCTTAGGGAACGCAATTATTTATATCTGCTGCTCTGGATCACCTGATTGAATGGCTGAATCGTCGATGTGAAACTTGGACGAAAGTTAGAGGGCCATTTTCCCTGATGAAGCCAACTTGGCTCATCTGTGTACCATATAATTTTCATTCCCTAAATGAACAAAGAGTGAAATGGCAGTTAGAGAATTAAAATAAATCCTAGATGTATATTATTTTCTGGGGTCACGGTAGCTCGGTTGGAAGAATAGCGGATTAGCAACTGCTGGGCTGCGAGTTTGAAATTCGATCCAACCAAAGACCGTCGTGCTCGTGGGGATGATGCAAGTTAAATATGTCGAGGCCTCAAGTGTCCTCACGTTGGCGTGGTGTGGAGGTTTGGAGAGTGGGATACCAGATCAGGTGTTGAACTCGTCAGTACCTGACCGTTGCCAGATGAACTGAGATAAATTGTTAATTACAAGGGAAAGTAAAAAGTTATCCGTATTTTATTTTTTCAATCTATTTACCCAAATGTAGGGGTTGAACAAATTCGTCATTTTTCTACAGTGTCCTTTTCGATGCACTTGGTCCAGATGCTCACAAGCTTGCGTATTCAAGAAGGTTGGTCACCCAATCATGAACCACTTCCCCCACTTCTTTCTTCGTCTAATCTGCAGAGAACACGCTGCATTGTCGATGGTAACTCGTCGGTTTGCCAGTACCAATTCTCGAGCTTGCTGAATTTTCTCGTCAGTGGTGGAGGTTGACGGGCGTCCTGCTCCTTCTTCGTTCATCACACTTGTCTGGCCTCTTTTAAGCTTCTCGATCCACTCATACACGCTTCTAGGCGGTAGAGCACTGCCCAGTATTGTGTTGTAAGCCTCCGATGAATTTCAGCCCCTGGCAAATCTTCCATAGAAATCGTATCACTGCTCGTTATTCCTCCGTAGTGCACACTGCTAGCGGAGCGGCCATGTTTATACTGGAACAGAGCAAGAAGAAAGAAGCCATCAAGGTCAAACTTCGGTAACGTGACCACAGTAGTATCAATTCTAAGCATGCAGGCGAAGAATGCAGTAGGACAAACCTAAAGATGTGTCATAGCTAAAGTGCGGATTATTTTTGACTTACCCTCGTATTTTATATAAGCATTTTCAAGTTCATCAATTGTTTTTCCCTTAAATGGTTTTACCCCATATCGGTACACCATGAAAACTGCAAACCTCCCTGCATGACTTCTATCCAGTTTTACATTTCTCGACCAATCTAATCCATTAATTGGTTCTTTTAATCAAAAGATGTCTGTTTAGTTATGTGCGTAGTAGGGTAAGAGCAATAATCGCTACTGGGGTCTCGTGACGGTCAGATGGCTTTTTTTAACCTGTTAACCGATTTCTATGTATAGCATACATCGTCAGCGCAAATTCTACTATCATGTGACAAGGCTCCTTTGTATTTGAGAATTTACATGATGGTAACTGCTTTACAATTGTTTTTCCCCGAAAAGGATAACACCACAATTTTGCAGCGCACTCATTTGAAACGGGAACACATCCCGCTCACTTTTTATTCAAAAGCCTATGAATATTTTTGACTGCGGAATTCATTCAAACGGGGTTTCGACTTTGGCATCGGCTCCCTTCACCGCCATCTCCAATAAACTCGAAATCGGAAGCACGGAATTCAATACACAACCCAAATCGCGTTATTTTCTTTTCATTTGTCGTGCTCAGACGTGATCAGCATAGTTTACACTACATCCTCGTGTCTTTCATAGAACTCCCCTTCAGAGCACACAAGGGCACGCTTTCTTCGTCCACGTCTCGGGTATAAAATGAATAGGAAGAAAAATATCATAAAATCAGACGCGTGGAGTTGTAATCTTATCGCAAACCTACTTGAACTATCCATCGAGACGCTTCAATGTCTTTCTTTTTTTTATCCTCTTTTCGATGAATGACATGTTCCGAGTTTTCCAAGTATTGTTTTTGGGAGGAGGATTGTTACACGTTGTTCTTCAACAAAGTGGTACTTAGGATTTATTTGAATTTTTCAAACCGGAATAGTTTTTATGAAATAAATTTTATTCGGAACATTTGAATCACTGATTCGTATACTCTCAGTGCCAAAAAATACGTATTTATTTAGGTAGGTTGTTGAATTTAACGTCGCGCTGGAGCAATACATCTGGATATTAGCGACGGTCCAGGATCAATCCCGAAGGGATCCCTTCTGGGATCAATCCCGAAGGGAAAGATCCCAGGATAAAGCGTCGTCATTTCGAACCACGTTCAAATAACGAGGACAACACCTGACAGTACTTTTGGGAAATGCTGCATATGAGGCTGATGTGGCAAAACTAAAGCTACGTATTGAAAATGAAGATAAAGTATATTTAACTAAATAATTTTAATGAATTCATATGTAGAGATTTAAGATATAAATTTCTCACGCACCAAAGACAAATTTTTTGACACAAAAAGGTTGGTAGTTGAATTTACGTCGCATTGGAGCAATCAATGGGTTATTGGTGACAGTCGGAGAACAATCCCGAAGGGAACGATCCGAGGATAACTCCTCGTAATTTTGAATCAAGGTCACATGACAAGGTCAGCATCTGGGTTGGCACCCCACTCTTCGAAATTCCATACCACGCCAACACGAGGATATTCGAGGACACGACAGATTTAACAAGCACCAGCCACCGCGAATATGACGGTCTTAGGTTGGATCAAGTTTTGAACTCGTAACCCTCCTGTTGCTAATCCGCTACTGGGGTATCGTGGCCCAATATTTATTCAGGCAATAACATTATTTTCGCAATCGAACGTCAAATAATGATAAGTAACCTGAAAGCAATAGTTTGTTTACACACGTAGAGAATTTATGTTAAGCAGTGTATTAAATTTCGCATAGCACGCTAGAAATACTTCATAAACGTATTCCAAGAAAATGTATTTCAAGCGAGGTTTGGGTAATTTAGTAAGCTGTTTTACAGAAATTCTGTCATGGATATAAACAAACTATTACTTTCAGACTACTTGACATTTGATTTCGAAAAGACCAATCTTTTTTATATTTCATATTTTTCTACTGATTTTTAACTTAAGAGAGAGATAATTAGGTTAGACCCCTGTTACTTACCCTGAGAGCATTTTTCTCTTCTGTGTCATTTAAACTTTCCGTATGTGTGCATGTTCATTGTAACTTGACCTTGTCTTGTGTTAGGCAAGAAGCTTGGACAAATATGGCTCTTGCGCCGTCAAAACTCAACCAGCTCTCTGTCAAAGGCGAAACTAGATGTTTTGAACTCTGGACAAATGAGTCTAATACTTCCTTCTGTACAATACAACGTTTACGTAGCATAACAATATAATTAAGGTAAACAATGTACTAATTATTACCATATTAATTTTGTTAATGCATTATTATTCATGACATTAATATTTGATGGCAATTAATTATTGACGATGCCTAGCAAAACGACCGGCTTTGTTAATTTTGCCTTATTACGATAGAAAGTAAAGGCATCCCAGTCTTGTTTCGATCTGTTCAGACTTTTGCAGGAAGAATCTTATTGCTTTGCATTTTCTCTCTTTGAATATTTATACGAATGGAGGGGATTTCATGAAAGGAAGGATTGACTTTTAAGAGGTGTTTTCTAAAGATGGACTGTACGAAAACATTCACTTCTCACGCACAGCGCTGAAAAATACTTTTGTTGCAAGGACAAAACTGTTCTTGCCATCTGTTTTAAAGTCATAAAGCATTTTTTCCCAGAAAAGCGAATAACAATGAAACGTTTTCATGATATTTCCTAAATGGCTGAAAACATTCTTGCCTAGGGCCACCTCCCATGCTGCCCTACCTACCTTTTCTCAGTCATAAAACAATGTTCATCATGATTGTGTGTGTAGTATTAATATTAATGAGATTGTGTTAACTGAAATGTATCTTTTACCAACAAATTGGTATAGTAAATTTTAAACTTTTGGAGCTATCAACAAAATTAACCGTTCATATTAATTAGTTTTATTTATTAAATATGCATTTATCACAAATTCTTATTAAATTAGCTTCGGACAATAAACTTTTAAGTTGTTTGAATGTAAATAAAGTTATCAACACTCCTGTGGCTGCTTCGACGTGGTATCTAGTCATTAGCAAAACTGACCATATCTAGATGGACGAGATATCTCGTTGAAACCACTTGGAGAGTTAAATTTTCAAGCCAGTGCTCCTCTTAAAATTGTTATATGTCTGGTTACTAAAATTTATTTACGAAACAAGAATAATTATAAAATAGTTAAAATATAATAAAGTGATTTACACAATTTTACTAAAAATTGATGTTAAGTAAAAATTACAAATAAATTATTTTCTAGGTATTTATCATTGCATTAGCTGAATTACCCAGTGTTGCTCGGGTTGAAATGGTTAAATGTTGCTTGAAAAGTGAATTAGAATAATCACTTTTCTTTCACAGAAAAATGCAATCATATAAGTTGTACGGAAAATACGTTTTAACCTTTTCATAGCTTCTACAATATACTTCGGACGCAAATATATACATTTAATTCCTGAATATATTGCAATATGTAAAAGATTAAAACACAAATACAAACAGAAACGAAATTCCGACGAAAAAATGCAGAATTCTAAAAAACGAAAGATGCGCAGTGTCAAATTTCGACTGCCTGAGTGTATTCTGAAATAGAGCAATTCGAAAAAAGACATTTGAAAATATTGATAAAGACGAAAATGATTTATGAAATTTAGTAATGCTCAAATATGACTGCAACATTTAGCTGTGTTAACTCAAACAGACAAACTCGGGATTCTAAATCAAATTTATAAAATAATAAAACATTAATTCTGGTTTGCCAAATCTAAAATAACAAAATTACGCTTTTATGATTAAGGAGTTGAAGTTTTTCGAGTTACATTACAAAATGTAAATTATGAATAATGACATATTTTAACTATCCATTTTTTATCAATCAAATATTCATAATATATAAAACTCATCATAGAAATAAAATAATAATTCAATCGTATACATCCAGCTACTCGGTACTCCAAATACATGGCCCTTTGTTATAACGTCAATCAGTTTCAACTGCTTCTGTTTAAATACTCTCGCAATCAAGTCGTGGCGCTCACTGGGTTAATTGACCATTGGTAAGAACCTCCTTGATCTCCGTCCAAGTCGGATTGCAGGTGAAGAAGTCTGATCTCCCGTACGTCCTCACGTACGTCATAGCATCTTGCGTGTATTCGTGCATGTGTCTGGGACCCTTGTAAATGTAGCTGGTAGTATGACCAAGGCACCGAGGTTTTCAACGTTCCCGTCATTTGCCACAGCATCTCTCAGGTGAATATATTCGTCAACTCTCAGTTCACGTTGATTTAGACGAATGTAAAGGAGACGCTCACTCTCGACTTTTGCGTACATATCGACGATGAACTGATGAAACAATTGCCTGCTGTTCAATACGTGGTACTGCTCAGTATCTCGAACCATTAATCTGTACGCATAGAAATCCATCGCTGAAACTTTCTTGCTCGTTGTTTCACCTGTTCTTGGGTTGATCTGCCTCAGATTAAAATGATATCCATCTTCACCATGTGGGGAAATATCACTGGGTACTGCAGAGCATCATAAGATCGATGTTGTAACGGCTGCTAGGGAAACGATCACCACGACAACGTGGGAAAATGAAAAGTCTTGTTGACTCAGGTGTCGAGAGGAAAAGCCCACACTCCATAACGACCACCCGAAAACATCTTAATGATTTCTTAACGACAGCCAGCCAGCAGGGGTCGGAAATCGCTGTGGTTTCAAAACAAAGGGCAGGCGCCTTTCTGTCGCTCTCTTCGACATTTCGAGACCAAGAAGATTGATATAAATGATGATGAGTTTCCGACAGGGTTTGATGGACCCTTTCAAGTCCGCCGAAGTCTGTCGTAAAAGTTGAGGGGAAAGACCAACGTGAGACAGCCAATCAAGAACGTGAGAAATCTTCAACACCCAATCCAGAACCGACTAAAAGGCGGACCCGAAACGGAAAGGAGGAGTCGATAAGCACCCAACATATAGAGTTTTTGGAGATATCATCAGAGAGAGATCACGAGAGGAGAGACGAGAGGAGAGACGGAGACAGAGGATCAGAGAGAGAGCTTGGAGAGGCGGTCAGCAGAGACCGTTTTTGGAGCTTAAAGTGAATATCCGTTCACTGTTGTGCATTTATCCCACCTTGGGATCCTATACTCGCCGGAGTATTTTAGTGAGAAAGGCTCGACCGTAGCCGTAAAGGAGAACCCTCCTAGAGATCCGTGTAACTGTTCATCCTAGTAGTGATCCTGTCCAGAAAGACTGAGATTTCCTGCCTTGGAACTCTGTACTCACTTGAGTAATTTTGTGTTGAGAATAGGCTCACCCGTAGCCGTGCGTTAGACTTCCCCGAGCGAAATTGTGAGGCTCGCCAGCAGCCCTAAGCGCCTCGATAGAACTTTGGACCTTCCAAGGAACTAATATTAATGAACTTTACATTCATTTTCCGACTTTTTGTACAAATTGTAAAATAAACCAATTTAGTCCAGAATCGGATATTTTCAATGGTATCTAGTCTAGCTACCCGTGAATCAAGACGTTACAATGTGTTTCCTCGTCGTTGAATAACGATATCCCGTTGATGGAACTCATCGCCTGATATAAATAACCACCGCGACTTCATCTGCTTGGGAGAGTTAAAGCGCCGCTCGTGTTCACCTGCTGGTCTTCGGACTGCTCTTATGACTACTTTATATTCATCTGTTGGCATACGTTCCAATGCTGTTTCAAACGTTTTAATAAGATTATTGTGCTCATGAAAAATCCTCTGTAAGTTTAACACAATCTGACGTCTTGTTCCCGAGATGTAGGCGCACCTCTGATCAGTTTCCATTTGTTCGTTTTGAATAAAATATTGTTGTAGAAATTTTGGTGGTTGATCTGGCAGCAGAAGCAACGATCCCGCTCTATGGTAAATCTGCCCTTGCACCTTGAATGTCGACGGAAATCCAGGCTGTCCAACAACTGATGTGGCGCCGAATGATGTCATTTGGAAACATGAGTTGTATTTTCTGATGTTACTAAGAAAATGCTTCGACTCTGACGTATCTCCTGATGTGTAAGTCAAAAGTTTTTGTGGTGGTGGTTCCAGTTGGCAGAGATTAATTTTTCCATTTTTGAAGCAAATACCAGGTAGACTGATTTAAACTTATTGGCTTGACAGTAACTACAAACCATTTCCATTTTCCCGATGGTAACACTTGCATGCAGCGAGTAGTCTTTATGTGAATCGTAGTGGAATCCTTCCAATGCTAAGCTAAAATGGTGCGCAGTACGTGATCGTTTGACTCTATCTCTCTTATCCTGTAGTCGGACCTCACGCTGCTGTGCCATCTCTGTTGCTCTAAATGTAGTAGCTCTCTCTCTCGCAATCGCAAGTCTTCTATTCCTCTCCTCGGAAGTTTCTTGACTACGCTTATCTTTCATCATCTTAGCCGTTGACTGTACTTGGCCGATCGCCTTCCGCTTCCTTGGAGGCATTGCTACAGCAAAGAAATCTGTAAAAGAATACAAAAAGGTATTTCATAAATTAAGCAAAGGGCACACTCTCACTGAACAATGAAATCTATTATAGAATACAATAAAAAGATAAAAATATAAAATTAACGAAAAAACAAATTCAAAATTATGAAGTACTTACATCAGTTTAGAAATATAAATCCAAAATGTACACTATCACTGTCGAATAAGTAGGAAACTCTTATACAATCAACTAAAAGAGAGAATTAAAACTGTCAAATTCACTGAAAGGTAATAAACTGGAAGACTTACCGAGTTAGCTTCCTTTAAATACAACCAGCTAAGAATCGAGGTGTTGGAATGTTCTCCATCATGAGTCCAAGGAAGTTTCCGTTTCCCCAACTTTCTAGAAAGTTCTACAAAGTTTTATAAAAAAAAGTAAACATTAATTTTGGTGCTGCCAGATACCGAGTAGCAAAATTACGCTTTTATGATCAATGAGTTTTTCGTTTGTGCTTTTCGGAATAACGGTGCTTGGGTTAGAAATAAATGTAATCGGTGTAGACAAATTAAACTGAATAGATAATAATTTTTCAAAAAGCAGAATGTCGATTTTACAGAATTTTTCAGAAAGAAAATCACTGCTTTCAACGGAGGATTCACATGCATCTATTCCGGACATTTTAAAATAAGTTACAAGCCTTACCTAAAAAGTTTATGAAACAGAATTTTACAAATCATTACGTATTCAATAAATTATTTAAGGAAATTTGGTCGAAATATATACACCAACTTTCCTTGAAAATCATCCTTGAACTCCTGAAAATCTTTCTTGAATTTCCTTGTAAAAATAAATATTTTAAAATATTCTTTCTTCATCAATAAAATATCTATAATTTATTTACATCATGGGAAGCACTAAAAAGTCAGTTCAAGCATAAATATTGTAATTTAATTTGTTTCGGAAAAAAATTGTTTTTCCATCAACACTGGTAAAGCAACCATCGCTGCCTAAAGCAATCAATCTATGCTCAATGTTATTTCTATGGCGATTTCGAATAGTTTTTAGCCCCCTAAGGCCAATAGAACGGGGGTTAAAAGTTAGCCTATGCTGACCGCAGTGTTCCAAAGTATAAGTGTACCAAATTTGGTGTGGATTGGTCAAACGGTGTAGATTTGTATAGAAAATGTACATATATACATACACATATCCTATTTTATATATATAGAGATAGAGAAATATACGTCACTTGTGTAACGTGGGTTATGACTGTGAAAGGTTTGAAATGTAGTCGTTAATTTTTACGCTAAAGCCGACTATTTATTTACATTTTTTTAATATTACATCAAGTATTTTCATAAAGCTATTTCTTTAGTATAAATTAGTTCGAATTACATACAAAAGAAATTTCAAATTATCTAAAAATGGAGGACACAGAGTGAAACCCACACACTTTCCAAATAGGTTTAATTTAAATACTCTGCTGGCCACCCAAATTGCAACACCAAGAAAGACAAGAGATATCACAACAAAATTTATTTTGTAGATAACATGTTGACCAAGTATCAAATGATTAAATTTATAGACTTCTGTGAAGTGTGGTTCCTGCCAAAATCATTAGCCAGAGTAGCCGCCATTGTTGGAGATCACCGCTGCCACACGCCTCGGTATTGATTCAAAGAGACTTTGGATGTGTTCTTGGGGTACAGCAGACCAAGCAAGCAGCTTCCACACGTTGCCAAAGTTGATCTGGTGTGGCAGCTGGGGATGTATTCTGGGTCAATCGTTGAGCAACCATGGACCACATGTTTTCTATCGGCGAAAGATCCGGAGAGCGAGCTGGCCAGGGAAGCAATTCAATCTGGCGATTGACGAAGAACCCTTGGACAATGCGTGCCACGTGTGGTCGCGCATTATCCTGTTGAAATATGGCTGTGGGCAAGCCCTGAAGGTAAGGAAGGACAACTGGCTCCAACACCTCGGAGATGTAGCGCTGGCTGTTTAAAGTACCGGCAATGCGTACTAGAGGAGTGCGAGAGTGATATCCAATACCGCCCCATACCATAATACCCGGTGCAGGACCAGTGTGGCGGTGCATAACGCAGCTGTTCAGCATCCTCTCTCCACGGTGTCTCCAGACTCGAATCCGAACATCGTGGTGTTGCAGACAGAAGCGTGACTCGTCAGTAAAGACAATTTCATTCCATTCTACCGTCCACATCCTTCTTTCATCGCACCATTGGCGGCGGAAACGTCTGTGGTTCTGCGTCAAGGGTAGACGAAGCAATGGACGTCTTGCGGACAGACCACTCTACTGTAAACGGCGTCGAATGGTACGCGCAGACACTGGATGATGCGGTACAGACTGAATGTGCTGTGCTATGGTTCGTGATGTGGCTGAGCGATCCGTCACTGCCATACGCACAATATGCCTGTCATCACGTGAAGTGGTGCACTGAGGTGGATGCGATCGAACACGTCGGTCCGTCGTACCCTCCTGCATCCAACGATCACATATCCGCATTACAGTTGTTTGGTTTCGTCCAACACGACTACCGATTTCCCTGAAAGATAATCCACAATCTCGGTAGGCCACTATCCTTCCTCTGTCGAACTCGGATACTTGATCAGAAGATGATCGCTGTTTTCTACGAGGCATAATTGATCGTTTTTTTGAAAAACCACAAGAAAAACACAATTGCCGTACTTGAAATCGTCGAAATCTCCAAGCCTTAAATAGCGCTTTGAAGTGGCGCCACAGGCATGCGTGATGTGCGTCTGCGCTGAAATTCTAATCATTTGCATATCTCACCTCCGCTAATGCATGTTGTAAATTTCATATTATTTGCATGCTTCCTTCAGGGTGTTGCATTTACGGTGGCCAGCAGTGTAGAATTGAACAGACATAAAAATCAATATAGCCCTTTTAATGGACAGCAGATTAGTACTGCTATATCCCCCCCCCCGTTTTTAATTTCCCTTGAAAATTTTCAGGAAAATTGTAGCGTTAGATGGGAAATAAATTATATCCACTCTTGGTATTTTTCGCACTTTGGTTAGAATCTATAATTTCCATTCGAAGAACTTAAACGAATTTCATTTGAAAAACATTAATATCTCCCTTCATCTTAATTTTTCAAAACCACTTATTTATTCATAAATTCTAACGACAGAAAAATATTGTCATTAAGGACAGATAACAGTCTTAATAGTCTTTCGAGAGAAGGAAAAAATATTCTCCAGTATTTTTAATGTTTTAGGATGATTAAATCTTTCGTTTCCGTTTTATTTTAGCAATCTCTAATTTTCATGAATAAAATAATTGTCTAGAAAGATAGAAATCTTATTTTTAACTATATTTTGAAATTTTTCTCCTGTAAACTTAAAATAATTGAGAAAATTACTGCAGAGTAATACTAAATGTGTCCCTATTTCTAGGCAATTTTATGTATTTAATATTAATGCAGTAATTATCTATACTGGTCCGTAAGGTAAAAGCTGTAAAACGTCAACACAACACTAAATAAGGAGTTTTCCTATGTGACGAGGGGCCTCTGTAGCCCAGTTGATAGAGTAGCTACATGGATTAGCAACCGGAGGGTTGCGGGTTCGATACTCGATCCAACCAAAGACCGCGTGGACTGCTGCACGTTAAATCTCGAGACCTAAAATGTCCTCATTTTAGCGTGGTGTAGAAGTTTGGAGTGTAAGGTGGCAGCTCAGGTGCTGACCTCATCAGCTAACCGTGGTCAAAATTACGAGGTGTTGTCTTCGAATGTTTCTCTTCGGTATTGATCCCGGACTATCGCCAATAGCCCGTTGTGTTGCTTCAGTTCGAAATAACTTCAACTACTTCCTACCTGTACGAGGAATCAAATAATCTGCATTTAACTTTAATGGATGCATTATTATTCCAAGTTTAGATGTTGAACCTTACTGAAAGCACTATTATAAGGTGTTTTTTTAAGGTTTAAAGTATTTAACAATATTAAAGCAATCAGTTAAAAATTACAATAACATTTCTGAGTCGATTTCCCCCCTATTTTATCGCTGAAATATTGCGAAACTTACAAATATGACTATTTTACTGCGTACTTTTCTGTGTAATATCGATCAAAGATCGTATTTTCCAATTCCATTTTGCCATTGTTTTACAAGCGTATGATAAACTATTCTTGAATACTGAGAAAGGAACACAAGTAAAAATAATGACGGAAGTAATTCTCTGAATAATGAAAATATTATTCTTTTGATTGAAAATAGAGAGCATATATTGTGAAGATCAGAAATTTTAAAATAGCTTTCTAGCAAAAAGGAAATTTAAAAACCTAGCTTTCAATGCATTCGAAATTATTTGAACTGTTTTGAAATATTCTTAAAAAGGTTTATTGCTTTTTAAGAATTTCATTACAGTTGTTTTTGATGTTCTACACTTTTTTATTTATATCCTATCATTGATGCACTTAATCCTATAATTCCCTACTTTTCTCTTATCTTTATTTAGAGCAACTTAGTTGAAATTATCTACAGTAGAAATGCATAACAACTTGAGCTTAAACTCTAAACAAAAAACAGGTAAGTTTCGTTTGAGAACTGTGGAACTCGTGTGCAATTCAGAAAATATGTATTGTGGGTCAATGCCTATGACCAATGCCGTAGTCAGATAGGGGGCAGTGGTCCCAAGGCTCCCTAAAGTTTTGGATTCTTATTTTAACGTACACATCTCTTTAGAAGAAAAATATAAATGTATGCCATACTTCTGAAATGATATTCTTTAAATAAAATAAGTTATTAAATTCATTAATAGCTTATTAAATAATTAATTCACTAAAATTATGAAAGTAGCAATATTATGATTTTGTTTTTCCTACTATTCAATAATCTTTCATACTCGCATAGCAACGTATATAATCAACGTTTCCAAAGGTAAAATAACAATTTCAAGAAACAATATTTGAATATTTTTAACATTATTTATTGACGTAAATAATTTGTGATTGGAAACCATTGCAAAGTGATTTCTGTATTCGGATCAAATATATTCGACACTACGATTTCTGTATTCCTTTACTTTCGAGAAAACAGATTAAAATACCTAGCATGGTCTAAATTAAATATATTAAACATTTTTAGTTGCGAAATTTAATAATTAAAACAAATATTTCTAGCTCCTTTTCTTCGATATAGCTACGCATAAAAGCATTAAGAGTTTACCCTTCAATAAGATGTATTTTCAAACTTCTAACCAAAACTTTATCTGAAGAACGTTTGAGAATACTTAATATTTTCGTTTTATGCTCTTTTAATAGAAAATGGGTGAATGACATTAACATACTAAGAAATAAAATCGAGTTCGGAGTGACAACATTGGTTCCAATTTTATCGCTGATCAGTAAATTTGATTTCCAAGTAATATGGGTTGTTCGATAAATGATTAACCGAATGATCTTCTCAACTGCACAATAGATCTTAAATTGTTCCTGGAAGAGACTGAATAGAATATGCTACCATAAATTTAAGTATATAACGTACAAGTATTGATTAACGTAGTGTTTTCAAGATGAAATATAAATTCTAAGACGCGTGTTATGATATTCAAAGCTTAAAATATTTGTTTATTGATTAATATTCTATATTTATTAAGATTCTAATATAATCAGGCTTTAAGAATATTTTGCAAAAGCTCGCATTCATAGTTTCAAAATGTGTTTCAACCACACGATTGATGAGAAAATATCGATATTTTTTTATTACGAAAAGTTGATATAGAGATATGGCAGTTTAACAATCTTGATTCAACTACATTCTATTAAAAGAAAATTTTGTAGTAGATGCTTTAACTGATGAATTATTACAAACATTTTTAAATTTAATATTTTTTAAATTTTACTATATGTAAGACAGGGAATTTTTATTTCTAAATAATTGTTTCTCTTCGAAATCACGATGCGTGAATGTTTATTTCTTACAAATAACTATAAATGAGGATTTTCGTAAGTTACGATAGTGCATTAGTACAGAATGCCACCACGCATTTAGAGATACTTGTAGGTAAAACATTTTAAAAACGTGCTTTCTTTCATACAAAATGTTATAAAAATAGATTACTAAATATTTTATAAATATATGCAAAGAAACGTTTTAGAAAAATCTCAACTTTAAAATTCAACGCCATCGTTGTACAGTTTAATTACACACATTTTTCTTTCAAATATTAGTTTTTGCATACATGTTATATTTAGCAGCAGTAAATCTCACTTTTTTAAATAAAATTAAAATAAATTAATTTTCTTATGAGACTGAAAAATTAATTATCCCAGTCACTTCTAATTTTAATCATAAATTGTGAGAAAAACTTGATGCTTCCTTTTGCACAGTGCTTAACACATGTAGCAAAAATGACCACAGAGCGATATAGCAAACTCCACTACATGGCTGAATCATTATTCTTGAGGCTTTTTAATACATTCAGCATACAAGCCTCTTATAAGTAAATATTTATTTTCTAAAAATGTACTGAATTGTTTGTGTGTAAAAACCCCAAGGTTTGTTAGGGCAAACAAACCTTGTCAAACAAATTCTCCTATTTATTACAACTTTTACAGATATAAATTCTCTACTCTTTATTATATTTTTTACTCGTTATTGTTTTTACTATATTCTTGTTGGAAATTTTCGACCGGTTTTAAATTTAATGAAAATATTTTGTCTGAATTTGTTTACTTCCCCTATATGTACATAATTTGTCATTTATAAAAGGGTAAAACGTAAAAACTTAGGTGTGATGTTGAGGTAAATAATAAAAAGAGTTCTTTCGGATTGTTGAGAGAATGAATATTTTTCCACCTGCATTTTTTATTTTAATTCTGCAAAGTGCGTTTAAAACAACACACACTAGAACATAACAAGCTACTGTACTAAAAGATGTGCTTATTTTGAATTCCTTGCAGGGGAAAATATTGAAAAAAGCTAAGTGAGATTGCTTTTCACATGATCTTACACGATTTTAAGGCTGTTTCTGTTATTTTTTGTGCTTATCAAATGCTAAAGAACTACTCATAAATTATTTGATATTCATGAAAATTTAATTAATCAAGTTTCAATGTGGATGTATTTTACTATTAAGTTCTGGCAGACGGGATGTGTTTTAAAAATAATGGATGGAATATTTGCAATTTCCCAACATGTTTGGAATTGAATTTTATTAGTTTGCATGAATTTCTGAACTAAATAAGAGAAGTTTTTATGAAAATAATGGATTAGTTTAAGATGAGATTTGAACACATTTATTTAAAAACTAAAAAATTTAAGAGCTAATCACAACAGCCAGTTAACCATTACAATTATAAATTTTTTTTCTATATTTTAAAGTAGAACTTGAAACTTATTACTTTCTATATTTGCATACCAACAATTTACTGCTCTGATAGTCACAAAATTAAAAACTACTACATAATGTGTATTGCATGTTCGAAATTACATTTTCTTCAAAATTATGTTCTGTATTCTTTTTTGAAGGATTTAAAACTGACTTTTTTTTATTTTTGGTACAATGTCATAAAAAAACAAATGAATATTTCTTTCACTCTTCAATTTTTTTGTCATGTTTTTGGTTCAAATGGGCCTTAATATGAACGAGTTTTTTTATTTTTCGAAAGAGACAAAATGCACATTTATTTAAATTCGATATCCTCTCAACACAATAATAAGAATCTAAGAATAATATATTTTCTGAGTAATTTGGAAATGATGAGCAACAAAATCTTATGACAGTTCCTCATTTAAACTGATAATACTTTTTACAGTTAAAATCACTTCTCTTTACCCATATGTTCCCACTTCTTATACAGAGTGCAATTCTATCAAACTAAAGACCGTTGTGTACATGAGGGCTGGTGCACGTTAAATCTGTCGTGGCCTCAAATATCCTCACTTTGGCGTGGTTTGAAAATTTGAAGAGTGGTGATGTATCAGCTCAGGTGTGACCTCGTCATTACATTATCGTTCAAAATTATGAGGTGCTCTCCTCGGATGTCCCTTAAAGATGGATCCAGGACCGTCGCCGATAGCCCGTTGAGTAGCTCCACTGCGACTTTAATTCAACCTACCTACTGACACTACAAAAATATTCGTTTTTCCATTGCACTTCCAGAGTCTACAATTAAAACTCCATTAGGAAACGTGTGGGCAGCATTTAAATCAATTTTGTTTTACATTGCACTTCCACTAAATTGTTCAAGCTTCTGAATAAATCATTATTAATGCTTTTTCTCTTAAGCTTCTAAGCTTTTTTTTGTTTTTAGCTCAAAAGATTTATTTATAGAATTACAAAAGATTAACGTGTATGTATACACTAGAAAATTGACCACAATATCGATTTTATTTTCATTGCTTCAAAATATTTCCCAATTTCTGAGCTTTTAAATAATACCAAGATCTTGTAATTATTCGGAATATTTTCTAGTTATCAGTGTTTTTCGTTAGGTACTGTCACCAGTACAAACATGTTTCCAAAACTAAACTCAATTTCTGAAGAACGGTGTTTTTGCAATACGATGCTTTGTTTAGTGATAACTCAATAACGAATTGATCTGTTATAATTATTTTTTGTATCATTATAATCTATATAATACAGTGGATGTTCTGAATCTCAATCAAGGTTCTTTTAGTTAAGAAATTAATATTTAGTTAATTTTTAAATGTTAAAATTCCCGAATAAATCTTGATTTTTTTAGACTTCCTTGGCGAAAACAATTGGGAAAAAACCTATTCCTTCTAGCAACTTGATCGAGGGCCAAAACATGAAGAATAATATTAGGAATAATTTCCAACAGGAATTGTCTTCCTGAACAAATTAGAATTTGAGATATCACCGTTTAAAAACATGTTAATTAGTTGATTATATCTAAATTATATAATTTATAATTAGCTTAATCTGATTTTTTCTCACTGAAATGATTATAAGTATAAGCCAATGATTTGATGGGAAAAACTGGATTTTTAAAGTCAAAATTTAAAAAATCTTATACGTGCACTTTTATGCATGAGTTAGAATTGTTATTAGTAAAGATTTTTCTCCAATTCCTGGTTATGGATCGTAGGATCCTCCAAGTATTAATTGGCGAGAACGCGGGCAGTCACTTTAATATGGGATGGGCTGCCATATTGAGGAACTCATCGTGAAGTGCGTGCTTGGAGTACATACCTTTCTGGAGGGCTTTAGAGAAGCTGGTCTTCACCGAAGTATCTTCTGGAAACTTCAAGCGGACAACTCGACTTTGGCACGTACGAGATTAAATATTACCTTAAAGATTTCCTCTTATAAAATCCAATTCTAGCTATTCAACTTGCGTAAGAATTGGGTAGCAAGCTCTATTAAACACTATATTAAAAGGATAATCGCTTTCGCACCTTTGGAAAAATGTTTTTGTTGTAATCAGGTAAGGAATTTATTTTTCAAAGCCCGAATTTCGGAGTCCTAAAAATGAATGAATAGAACCTATGAAATGATCTAAGTTAAAAAAAATGACCTAAAAATTTGTTGGATATACTTTCGATTTGTAAAACGTTTTCAATCACTGATAAATCGCACACACCACACACACACAAGCAGTAAATGTAATATAGTATTTTTTATTGAAACAGCATTGAAAACAGCGTTTCGCAAGTTTTGATACTCTTCTATATAACCTAACCAAAAATTCGTGTCTCAAAGTTTTTTAAGTTCTCAAAGTATGGTTAACCCTTTTAAGTGAAGTGATTTCACCGCGAAGCCCATTTTAAAAATTCCTAGTCTAATTGAAAGAGATTTTTCGGCTAACCATGCGACAGCTGTTCTATAGTACCGTCATTTATCGATCAATAGCGCCAATCAAAACCACAAAGAGAAGTGTTATTCGGTAAGAAAGTCGTTCTTGACTAAAATCAGGACCTCGAAGGAAAATGATGCCATTTATATTTCGATAACTTCACAACTGTAAATCTAATGCTCCCTTTATAGCAACAAAAAATTTACTCGTGTAACATTGGGAGAGCAATTGACGTAATTTGCCAAACAACCTATTGCCAGAAAAGCAAATAAAACGTGACAAATGAAATTGGTTCACAAGAAAAGGAAATTAGCTGCATTAAATAAACCCATTTTATCGCTAAAAACCACGAATATCCTCCAATTATCTAGTATCAAGTACGTATACAAAATTTCACAAACAGTTTTTATATTATGAGCTTGAAGGAGTTAAAAAAGGACAAAACTAAAACATTGAAAACTTGTCTTGGTTGTGTAGGTCCACTTGAGCTTCATACTTGGCGAAACTTGTCCAGAACAGGCCCTTGCGTCATGAAAAATCATCCAAGTATATACGACATATTCCTTGTCTTGTGCAGAAACCTGTTTCGTGAAATTGTATGGTACACACTATTAAAAGAATCAAATACTATGAATAGTAGGTAACGGTTTCAGTATTTTTCATGTGCTCATCATTTTTATGATAATTTAAAAGTTAAATAATAGTATTTAACGTTTACAGGCTGGATTCATGTTCAAAGTTAACGCATGTGATGCTTATACTACATAAAGCAAGTTTTCGAGAAAGTAAAACGTTTGGACCCGTGAAAATTGAATTTAACTTTCTGAAAATTTATTTAGGAAGTTGAACAGTTTTCTGTTGACAACAGTAGCAGTTGTAGCGTCTTTTTTTGAGTTCATAGAATCCTAACATTATTGATATCTGATATGTAAAGCATGCTATTGAACAACATCGTTGAAAAGTTTTAAGAAAATCAAAACATCATTAAAAAGAATTACGAGTTTCCAATGTAATTAGATTTCGTGGAAATCAAATTGCCGAAATTATAAAATGATTCTTGAATATATCACCTGGAAGAATAAATTATATTTTTCAGTTTTTAAGTCTCTTTTTGATTCTATTTAGAAGTAATGCATAGCAAGTTCTGAAAATATCATCAATTTTTTTAAGCAATCTAATTCTCGTTATTGTCCTATTCAATTGGATGCGTGAATAGATTTAGAAATAAATTTTATTCACATTAACTATTCAGTCATTTCCTGTTGGATCATTTTAAACACAAAAGAATCGAAATAAAAAATTTGTTCAGCAATATTATGTTTTTAATCCTTTTCATAAACTTTTTAAACCAGATTTTTGGTTTCTCTTTCATTAGCAGATGAAATAATTATAGGGACTATTATACTATAATGACATTTTGCTATATAAAGGCATTTTTAGAAATCGTATTATTTTTTGGTGATTCGATATCTATACCTTTTTAATCAACGTTAATATTCCATTAACGTTGGTCGGTCTGAAGATTTTATATCTGCTGCCCAAATTTTCACGCATGATACAAGTTGAGGTTGCCTTAAAATGTAGTTTATCGCCGTTTAGAGAATGTTTGATGTTTAATCTACGATGTTGACGAATCAACTATCTTATATTAATTTTAAATTTTCCTTTGGAATTTTTATTGGCGAAGTGATGAAATCACATTCGGAAAACAAGCCAAGTGGGCTCACGTTCAGAATACGTACAGGAAACAAGTATCGCAGGAGAAACACTAACGCCACCTATATTTGGCTTGACAGAAAATGCTTCTCATAAATAGAATAATGTATTAGATTTATGGAACAACTATACATTAATCTGATATTGGGTTTACATAGAACTATGTTATTTTAAGATGAAACGAGAGAGGGGAATAAAACTAATGTTTTAACGTATTGAAAATTATTAATTTTTTTTGGTTTCTACACTTACTTATATTCAGATACTGTCCACAGAAAATAAGAAATATGATTCAAGATATTAGTACATTTCAGATTTCTTTACATTTTAAATTGTAATTTATTAAATGCATTTTATAGAAAGAAATACATTTAAAATTTGCTTTCATAAAAATTGAATTACTGCTTTATATATCCAGTTATTTCCTCTAGTAATTTTTTAAAAGTTATTAGGATTAAAACTTTTGATATAAAAAACTTTGATTACTTAATTTTGGAAAATTCTTCATAATTACACTGAAGTTCATAATTGCTTTGGATTTCTTTTTCATTTGAAAGGAAAATTTTCCTAAACAGGTTTTAAATACATTATAGATAAAACTATTAATTTTTCAATATATTTCCAAATGATATGAGACATAAATTTCAAGCAGAATGTTTACTGTAGCGTAAAACTTTAAAAAAGGTTTTCCGCCTTCTCTTAAGCAGCCGATATGCTTACGATAATATTTCCATTTTCCTTTGCTATAAAACTAATTTTATTCGAGCCTTTAGTTACGCATGTTGAATTTCGTGTTTGATCAGTGAAGAATGATGAGGCATTAAGTGTTCAGGAGTTGATATATATACCAATCAAAATATATTCCATAAATCATACACTAGTGATTTGGCTCCAAATGGAAAGAAGCCAGGCGTTATTTTCTGGTGAAATTATTCAATAACTTATGTTCAACGCTTCCTGCAAATTGTCTTCTGCTCTATAAGATCAACCCAGATCACACCACATGTAGTTGCAGTGTTTCAACTTTCATAAAAATTGAATTACTGCTTTATATATCCAGTTATTTCCTCTAGTAATTTTTTAAAAGTTATTAGGATTAAAACTTTTGATATAAAAAACTTTGATTACTTAATTTTGGAAAATTCTTCATAATTACACTGAAGTTCATAATTGCTTTGGATTTCTTTTTCATTTGAAAGGAAAATTTTCCTAAACAGGTTTTAAATACATTATAGATAAAACTATTAATTTTTCAATATATTTCCAAATGATATGAGACATAAATTTCAAGCAGAATGTTTACTGTAGCGTAAAACTTTAAAAAAGGTTTTCCGCCTTCTCTTAAGCAGCCGATATGCTTACGATAATATTTCCATTTTCCTTTGCTATAAAACTAATTTTATTCGAGCCTTTAGTTACGCATGTTGAATTTCGTGTTTGATCAGTGAAGAATGATGAGGCATTAAGTGTTCAGGAGTTGATATATATACCAATCAAAATATATTCCATAAATCATACACTAGTGATTTGGCTCCAAATGGAAAGAAGCCAGGCGTTATTTTCTGGTGAAATTATTCAATAACTTATGTTCAACGCTTCCTGCAAATTGTCTTCTGCTCTATAAGATCAACCCAGATCACACCACATGTAGTTGCAGTGTTTCAACTTTCATAAAAATTGAATTACTGCTTTATATATCCAGTTATTTCCTCTAGTAATTTTTTAAAAGTTATTAGGATTAAAACTTTTGATATAAAAAACTTTGATTACTTAATTTTGGAAAATTCTTCATAATTACACAGAAGTTCATAATTGCTTTGGATTTCTTTTTCATTTGAAAGGAAAATTTTCCTAAACAGGTTTTAAATACATTATAGATAAAACTATTAATTTTTCAATATATTTCCAAATGATATGAGACATAAATTTCAAGCAGAATGTTTACTGTAGCGTAAAACTTTAAAAAAGGTTTTCCGCCTTCTCTTAAGCAGCCGATATGCTTACGATAATATTTCCATTTTCCTTTGCTATAAAACTAATTTTATTCGAGCCTTTAGTTACGCATGTTGAATTTCGTGTTTGATCAGTGAAGAATGATGAGGCATTAAGTGTTCAGGAGTTGATATATATACCAATCAAAATATATTCCATAAATCATACACTAGTGATTTGGCTCCAAATGGAAAGAAGCCAGGCGTTATTTTCTGGTGAAATTATTCAATAACTTATGTTCAACGCTTCCTGCAAATTGTCTTCTGCTCTATAAGATCAACCCAGATCACACCACATGTAGTTGCAGTGTTTCAACTATTTTTACGTTGTTCTTAATCCTCTTGGTGGTTGTCTCTACCAGATATCTCGTCATTAGCAAAACCATTAGCAGATCTTTATGGAAGAGATATCTCGTCATAAAGGAAACTGACCATATCTTGATCTCGTCATTAAAAAATTGGAAATATCTTGATAACGATATACCGCATCATTAGCAATATTAATCAGATTTTGATGAACGAGATATTTCGTCGAAACCATTTGGAGGGTTAAATTTCAAATATCATTTTCAATACTTCCTGCTACCAAGAAATGGAGTGAGTTGTTGCACTTGCAGAATTTGTGTTCTTGGTATTCAGAACTGTTCGTATCAAGAATTCTTAGACTGACTCTATTGTTAGACTTCAGGTAAATCAATCGGTATCGCATTCTGTATGATTTGTGCCGTAAGGTAGGAGATATTTAGATTGATGTTTCTAGTTAGTGACGAAGCTAACACATACAAATTTCTTCCTCCCTGAACAGTAATATATACGTGTGTGCGTTTTAAAAGTTTAGATTTGTGAATCGGATATCCCGATCGGGTTGTATGTATGTTATTGTTCGTACTTAACTTGAGTTGTTCTTTTTCAATGTTCTGAGGTTATTTGGTTTTTTCGATATACGAACATAAGTTGTGCACGGAGATACAACCGCAATTGTTAAAGACGTGAATCCATATTTGTGTTATTAGATGAAGGGTACGATGTAATTGAATAAAGTCTTGGTGGTTATAAGTGAAATGTAATTTTCTTTATCAAAGGAATGATAGAAATAAGATGTATATGGCATAGTATTTATATCGATATACTTCTTACAAAGTTTAAATCTACACATGTGTTGCACAGAATGGTGTGCTATGTAGAAATGTACTTCAAGTTGAACTCATGTTGAATATAGTCTATAAGTGATTTGTTTTGAGCAACATCGGTATTTAAATCACTGGTAAGCATGCAGGGTGCATTGGTATCTGAAATCATATTGGGTACAATTTTCCTGATAGAATCTTTCAAAGTTATATTCGAAGTCAATATCCATCGATTCAGTTGGCGCACGTAAAGCGGTTTTGACGCGCTCGGCTTTCTTACGCTCTCTATACAATCTGCATCGTTAGACAGTCGTTTTGAGCTTTTCAGATTCCTTTTGAATTTTTTTCCAATGGTACTAGTTTTTTACATTGTTGCTCATAAGGAATACATATCAAGCATAGAGAGTGTCATGAACAGTTTCTACAGATGGAAATTGAACTTCTCATTCAGCCCACCACCAACTGTGATTTAAAAAATAACTCTTAAATTCAACTTGGGAAAATAAAGTTGCAGAAATAATGTTTCCTGCATATCCTCGGATGAGTCAGGTTAAATAAAGGAAATATTGAAATTTTACCATTCCTTTTTAGATTTCATATTTGTAAAATTCAACTATAATAGTTTTGTCATATAGTATGATAACAAAATATCATATTACAGCGTTATGAAATGAAATGTAACAAATAATAGAGTATTCAATTCATCCGAAGAATTTATCGCAGCATTCGCTGTAGTGTTTAAGTTATATTCCTTTTAATCCTCTGATTGTCACGAAATAACCGAAAAGTGTTGTATTGTTCTTATCCCATAACACGCTTAGTGACTAAATAACCACAAATATTTAAATAATCCAAGGGTTCTTTTAACCTTTCGAAATATCTTATTGGTCCTTTCCTCAGAATAGAATCCTTTGGAACTATCCTATTTTTATTTTTCTCTGAATACAATCCTTTGGAACGATTCTATTGGCCCAGTCTGTGGAATAGAATCCTTTGGAAATATTTTATTAATTTTTTTCTTTAGAATAGAATCCTTTGGAAGTATTTTATTGGTATTTTCTTTAGAATAGAATCCTTTTGAAATATTTATTGGTCCCTTCTTTAGAATAGAATCTTTTCGAAATATTCTATTGTTCCTTTCCTCAGAATAGAATCCTTTGCAACTACTCTATTTTTATGTTTTTCGGAATAGAATACTTTGAAACGATTTTATTGTCCCAGTCTGTAGAAAATAGAATCCTTTGGAAATATTTTATTGGTCTTTTCTTTAGAATAGAATCCTCTAGAAATATTTTATTGGTCTTTTCCTTAGAATAGAATTCTTTGGAAAAATTCTATTGACAAGAAGGTCGAAATTGATTACAAGTCATGCATGTAAGACTGTAAGTTGCATAACGAATATTTGCGCGTGAACATTTCAGAGGGTTAAACCTATGATTAAGGAAAGTACAGAATATTTATTTTGTTATTTTTCGTATTTGTAAAGACATTTGAAAAGTATACTTGTGTGTGAAAGTAAGTCGTCAATAACTGAATTTAAAATGTAAAAAAGTTGAGTCTAGAAGTCTCACTTAGAAAAGAATTTAAAAATTGAACAGTAATCATGTTTAATTTATATAGTACTAGCAGAATTACCATGCGTTTCTCAGGTTGAATTAGTTTAATGTTGATTGAAAGTGATCCGAAAAACCACTTTTCTCTATCATAGAAAAATGCAAACATGCAAATGTAGAAAAAAATTTGGTGAATGGAAAATAATTTCTTTAACTCCATTTTGACATTTTGATAGTTTCTACGATTTGATTTGGACGAAATACGCAAGCTTGCTTTATCCATCCATGTGATCCATTTCACATACATCGCACTATTGTTTAAGACAAAACTAAAAAAGGTGGTTGAGAGATAACTATCACAGAAGTAGATTTTGAGCTTTGTGTTAAGGTCAATTTCCTGTAAAAATGACAAACACAGCCAGTTTCCCTGTAACTATTTTTTCAATCTTCCATCAGGAATGCAATATTTCCTAATTCCTCCATCATTATGAAAGGCTGAAAAATCATATTAATGAGATGTTCATTATTAATTTCTTTTCAAGGAAATGCATGTTTGCTTGAAAACTCCACTCCGCACGTGAAATAACAGCTTGCTTGAAAATTGATTATTTTGGTCTCTTTTTCAATCTACATTTAACCAATTCAACCCGAGTTAGGTCGGATAATTCTGCTAGTTCTAAATGCAATATTTCCCAATTTCACACTCATTATGAAAGGCTGAAAAATCATATTAATGTGATATTTATGATTAATTTCTTTTCAAGGAAATGCGTGTTTGCTTGAAAACTCCACTCCGCACGTGAAACAGCTTGCTTGAAAATTGATTATTGAGGTCACTTTTTCAATCTACAGTTAACCCATTCAACCCGATTTAGGTCGGATAATTCTGCTAGTTCTAACTAAAATTAGAAACTGAAACATTAATTTTGACTTTTCCAGATACCAAGTAGCAAAATAATACTTTATTACCAGTGGGTTTTTCACTTTCCAACAACACTGGTAAAACAATTTGGGGGAGTTGAGTAACGCAATCGTAATACTCAATGTTATTCCTATGGGAATTTAGATTTGCTTTTAGCCCCTCTGCACACCTATGACAAATAGAACGGGGGTTAATATGAAACATATGTTTCCCGCAAGGTTTTAATGAATAAGTGAATCAAATTCGGTGTGGATTAGTCAAACTGTGTAGATTTGCATAGTGAACAGACAGACGTCAACTGCTTTACATATAAAGATACTTCAAAGAAGAATTGCTTTAAAATTCTGTGTATTATAGGAAAGTGTTTCTACACTGAGTGTTTCCCATTGACCTTTAACATTAGCTTGTTTTCCAGAAACCATCATTTGAGAATCTTGGATCTAGTAAAGTATTTTTCCATAGCTGAAAGCTCAAATATACCGCAGTCATTTTTTAAAAAACTTGAATGACTCGTTACATTTTCCTATCTGATCAAAAGATGTTGCATTTTCTTTTATCTCGAAAGCATTTTCATTTTTCTAAGACATACCTCCTTTTATGTTGATTACATTTCCTTATGTAACGACCTTTTTATATAAAGCTTGTTTCAAAAATATTCTTTTTTCTCAGGATTTTCCTCTACTGCATCCGAATTCAATTCTTGGAAAAATGCGAGAGGGTTTTACAATGTAAACATAAACGAACTATCAGAGAAGGAAAATACTTTCGGTAAAGGACTAATTTGATTTATCGCCGTTTTGGCGACGCTTGGCGTTAAATTTTAGTATAAACGACATGCTGAAAGTGCATTCGAGTAGCATGACACGTTATGCCACAAGTTACGAAAAAGTTTACCGAAATCTTCGACCTTCTTATGAAATAGACGGAGCATGTGATCGCAGCTTCATGCAATTTCTTCCGGTCGCTTGGTTTGAAGATCTGCTTTGTGGTTATGGGAAAAAGCATGAATGCTAATGTGGGACAAATTATTGATTGGTTAAAGTTATTATCCAGGGTGATTAAAAACCCAAGTCTTCTCTTCGATATCCCATCGGCTCAAGTCGATTTGTAAGCTCAAGTGACTTGCCCTTCTGAGATCTTTCGACAGCAACTTCGCCCATACGCTCTGTCAATTTCATTCTAAGGTCGATGATTGAAACACTAGCACTCTGTATTTATCTTCACAAAACCCCTCTCCTTGTTTTGATTCATCTTCACAACCAATCTTCGACTGATTTGTAGATTTAATTGTTATTCATCAATTTATTATTTAATTTAGTTTCAAAGTGTTTATTTTATTTAATGCAGCCTAGACATTGAGACACATAATTAGTGTTAGCGCATCATAAAATAACTGAACTTATCTCTTCTTTTTCAAATATTTTCGCATTTATTTGGAAACAGATTACGGCATGTTCTTCGAATTACCGCTTGCAATTTTCACTAATTCAAGAAAGCAAAGTACTTAATAGCATACAACAATTCAAGAGGCTTACGTTCTTTGGGGAAAATGGGTTCGAGAGAAACTAACAAAAATTGAAATATTATTCACAATAAATTTGGGGTACGTCCATTATATTTTCTTTCCTTATCTTGCATTTGCTTTAAACACGGTTTTTGAAAATGAAGTACAGGTCTTAAAATTTAAGCAGAACAGCCCTTGTTTCCTCTGAATACTTCCTTTCTACAATTTAAACATGCATTTAGTAAGAATAAATAATAAGAAAACTCATCGGCATAGGAAGAGGAGGGGTTTCGAGAATTCTAACCCCACTCCGAAAGTCGTGGTTTCTTACATTTATTTGTTTATAAATTAAATTAAATATAAATAATAATAAATTAATAATAATAATAAATTAATAATAATAATTTAATAATAATAATAATTTAATAGTAATAATAAAATTTAACAATGACGATTTATAAAATATTTTATGACTTAAAGTCAAGGGGCTGGCATTTGTTTCACTCATAAATTAAATATTATATAATAATATTGCGATATTCTATGCATTTTGTAACTTAAATAACACATTGTTTTAAAACAATAACAGTTATTAACTCTCTGAGAGGTTCATATATGCGTTCCGCAACCTGCATTCTTCCCTGCATGATTTTAAAGCAGTTGGGATCTCTTAACCTATAGAATCTTTTTTAGGATTGTTTCAACCTATAGATGTGGTCATTTAGTCATTATGAGTGTTCTTGGGTAAAAACACTACAATGCTCGGACGCTCAGATAGTTAAATTAATTGTTATTAAAATTAATTATAGCCCCCGAAATTGGAAAATCATGAAATATATTTTCCTTATTGACGAAATCACTCTGTATATTCGCATATCTACATATTACATCAACGCTTTAAAAGTGACCAAAGATAAAATGATAAAAGATTATAATGGTCCTTTAATGTTTATTGTCATAAGCATTTAGGAACACAACTATTGTTGAGTGATGTCTGCATTTAGATCTAAAAATTGTGACCATTTTTTTTATACATATAGTAGTTCTTTACTTGATGCCAAATAATCCCTAAAATTTTAAGCAAAATGTTTTTAAAAATCCAAAACTTCATTTGATATTTTGTATAAAAATTGAACATCTTACTTTGGACTCCCCCTACAATTAATTTCTGACTACACAACTGAGAAGATTGTTTCGAAATTAAAACCAAAAACTTCTTAAATTAGAATTGTAACAAATAAGTTTACTGAGTCTTACACGGGAAGATATTTCAATTAAGCCGTTTACGTGCGTAGCATAAACTATGAAATTTAAACTGAAAAACATAAACTGCAAATGTGATAAATTAATTCATGAATACGGAAGAAATTTCTAAAGTTATCATTGTAACTATTAAAGGAGATGATAAATTATGCAAATTGAATTTATGAGGATCCAATATTTTCGAATAATAATTTGTTATTTCTCTTTGTATTTCATACTGTTTGTATGTTATGATTGAACGTTTTTCGTCGTTGATTCATTTTCGATTAGTTGTGTCTCGAAATGAAAAGAACAATACGGAAATTGAATGCATTGGTAAGTGTTTTCTAGGTTTTAGATTTGTAATACAAATAACTTTCTCCGAATTCTTTCGAAAATATTATTATTCCTATGACTAAAAATCCGTTCTGTTTTCTTAGAATGCGTTATGAAATTAATGCCTGTTTTTGTTATTCAGTCAAACATTAAAAGCATCAAATAATGACTTATAAAGATGAAACCAAGATGAAAATGATCTATAGTTATTTTGGTGGAACAAAATGCTCACCATTATCAGCATCAAAGCAAACAACAAGAAGAAAAACCTGAGTTAAAATATTCTATCTTTTAATAGTGTTGCCACCAACAGTTTTTTAACTAAACCCTTCCAGACTTAAAGGCTAGGAAGTGCTAGTAACATTTCTTAGTGTTTGAGTGTAGTGTCCCTAGTTTAATCCGAGAATAGATCTAGGAGATTGGACCGCTTTCGATAACTGGGGACGTTTCGTTCCACCGAAATAGCTGCAAACTATTTTATTATCTTGTTTTCATCTTTATGAGTCATTTTTGAAGCATTTAATGTTTGACTAACACTTTAACTAAAGTTTTTCTTTTCTTTTTCATTTGTTACTCTTTGTAAAACTGATGATTCATCATATCATGGGTGTCATAGGTAAAACTGACCAGAAGAAAACTCTAATCAATAAGATTATGGCTACTTTCCTTTTCGCAGTCTTTGCTTGGAAAGATTATCACAAAGTTTGCATAAGGAAAAACATTGCTTCGAAAATATAAAATCAATCGAATCACTTTTAAAGATGCGAGACTTGGAAGACAACTGGAAATAATTAATACTGCGATTAGATCTTACTTGTTTGTCTTAATTTACCAAATCCTTTCTATTTTTAAAACTCGTTGTTATTACTGAAAGCACACTAGACGTAATTTATTTTCCATCAAATGCGATCCAATGAGTGTCATATGACAAATGAGTACTTTACGTTTTGTAGAGTTGATTTAATGGGATCTAATACAGTACATTCTCAACCGACTGTTTCGTCAAAGTTGTTTTAAAGTTTGTTTCACAGTATTGATTCAAAAGTTTGATTTGAGATTCTTATTTTATTTTTGAAATTTTAACATTCAAGAGGTAGTAAAATGTTTGCTGAATAACACTTTCGTTAACAAAATTAATCAAGCAGATCATATTTTTTCACCAACATTTGACTTTTGCCCACAAAAATTCTAGTGGTTTTATTCAAATATAAGCAAGAGCTACATTATTTCTGTGTTGTGTAGAGATTAAAAGAGAAATAACTATGTTCTGTTAAATGAGAGAGAGAGAAAGAAAAGAATTAATTACACATCAATCGTGTGTCGAAAGTTCCATTCTTCCTTCAATGGTCCAACTGAAATATAAAGAAATAACTCTTTGAGTTTGTTGACTTCTTTATAATTTATGGTTAATAGTTAATCAAGAAAATTAATCAAGACGAAACTAAGATATCGGACTGTTTTTATATTTCTTTTTTCCTATAGTAATGAAAATAGTTCGATTATTCTAATTCAGATAAATACAAAGTGATTATTTCTCTACTGAAATCACCCAATAACGCACTTTACTAGCAGATGTGATTATTAGATAGAATGAGTTTCTTAATTTCAAACGTTTTAAAGAGTTGTTAATGCAAATATTGTTGAAGAAAACGGTAGAAAGATAGATATATAGATAGATATATAGATAGATAGATATATAGATAGATAGCCGCTGTCAAATATAGACAGAAAAATATCAAGAGTTTGAAATTTTTTTAATACCATTGAAGTCTGTAGAAGTTCATCTGTTATTTCACAAGTATGAAACTAGGATAAAAAATATTCATTCCAAATTTTTGTGAGGCAAAGTACGCCAAAATGTCACACATTCCCACTCAAATTCAGAAAATAAACGCTTCCTGACGAAAGAGAATTTTCAGTAAAATAAAAATGGATTAAAAATTTTATAAATTTGACAGATATAACAAATAGTTATAATTGAACTCTTCAAAAACACGTTTGATAACTGTTTCGTCAGACATTTTCATTCCCAGTATTTTATTCCAAAAATAAAGTTATTTTCAAGAAACCGAAGAAACTGGTCTTGGTTTCGATTTCCCCACTAAATTTTCCGTTTTCGTGTGAAATATATTCTCAGAAACGTCCAAACGATAGTGGTGAAATATCTTCTCACGAATCGCTCTTCAACAATGAAAAACGAACAGAGTAATTAGTTCATGTGTTAACAATAACAATGAACGCTGCAACAATCCTTTAAAACCAACGGAGGGGCCACGCGGCATTGTTAGTACACGCGGAGAACGCCGCCAACAGAGGCGTCTGGTTGCCTAGTGACGTCGCCAGAACAGGTTAGATTGTTTCCTCGCGAGCTTCATTCTCCCAGTCACAGTTACGCAGCCCGCCGGTGCAGACGCTATCACTTTCAGTTCCTACCGACCAGCCAAAAAAACCCCAACAAAACCGAAAAAAAAAACCAACTCCATTCCCCTTTTCGCTTTTTTTCCCGCCGATTCCCGTCGTTCGAATCTTCTCGTTTTTATCGCAATCCCACTTCACCAGACGTCGACAGTTCGCTTGTCAACTTGCGCGCGTTCCGAAAATTAAAAGAATAAAACAACATCAACACGGAATAAAGAAAGCAACTATCCACTTCTCCCGACTGGCAGGAGCAGACGATACGGTCATGTAGCGAGATATACCAACAGCTGAAAATTCATTCATTCCATTCTGGTGCTCGGGAAAATCCGTTCCTCGACTCAAATTTGGATATAAACGTCGGAATCGTTTCTTTGTGAGAGCGCCCGGACAGCAACATCTGCTCTTCGACAATGCACAGCTAACGACTGACCTCGCAAATTAAATCAATTTGCTGGACACCGTGTGCCCCACCACACTATGCTATGTCGGAGGAGCCAGCTGGTGATGTCCATGCGCTTCTGGACGGCGATCGCCCTGCTGTCTGCGGTGCAGAGAGGCTTCTGCTCCGCCACCGGTGCCGAAGGACCGACGCCGGAGGTATACACGGATCAGTTCGTGATACAAGTCGAAGGGGGACCAGAGGTGGCGAAAGAACTAGCCCGGAAACATGGATTTACCTACCAAACGGAGGTCAGTGACTTTTTTCTCGCCTCGTTCTCTTTCACTTGCTCTGCCCTGTTGGGGGTTTTTAGTCACTTTTTCAGCTCACTCTCCCTTGTTCATTCCACGTTTTTGTTGTTGTTAACTTTTGTCTTTTTGGAAGGAAAAGGGACACGTTTTGGTTGTGTCACAAGAAATTGCAATGCTGCAGGAGGAATATGCATTTACGGTTATCCCCTTGTCATATTACGCTTCTTGAGAGACACAAAATAGCGCGGTATATAGAGGGGAGCGATATATAGAGGAGAGCGATATATAGAGGAGAGCGATATATAGAGGGGAGCGATATGGAGAGGGGAGCGATATGGAGATGGGAGCGATATCAAGGGGAGGTGATATATTGAGGGGACCGATATAGAAAGGGGAGCGATATTTTGAGGGGAGCAATATAGAGATGGGAATGATTTTTTGAAGACTTGATATATATATATATATATATATATATATATATATAGAGGGGAACGAGAGGGGAGGCGATATAGAGAGGGCCGAGAAAAAATTACTTAGAAATAAGAGGGCAAATCACTGTTTTTTATAAACGATTTATTAAACTCAAATCGATGATAAAATTTCGTAAAACGATGCCTAATACGGTAGACTATGTTTGTAAACAAAATTCATTCTCATGCTCCTGTTTTCGCCACCTAAATATTTTTGCCAATTCAGTTTATCTTTCTCATGGGGCTGAGATGGAGATACATGCTGTCTCGTAACTGTTCTCACTTGATAGAAACATTTTTATTTAGGGGGAAATAGTTCTATTGTCTGACTATAATGAGAAAAATTCATAGCTTTTGCAAACCGAAATTTCATCGAGGGACAAATAAAAGAGAGTAATATGGCTGAATGCGTGCTATATCGCGGCGAGATATAACAAGGGGATACTGTATATGTTGCACACAATCTAAATAACAGCATTGAATTTTGAGAGTTCGTAAAATTGTCAGCGTTTATTAGGAAAAATACTTAATTGAATACGTGTCTGAACAAATCTGCTCTCTCTCTCTCTTTTAGACTTACTCAGAACTAACGATTATAAACGCTTTATTCAAAAACAGTTTGTTTTCATATATATATATATATATATATATATATATATATATATATATATATATATATATATATATATATATATATATATATATATATATATATAATCATATAAAACATGATCTATTGTATATTCTCCTGTTACCCATTTGTTACGAAATAAGCTTTGTTCTACTCTTAGGGACATTCAGTTCCCCTGTAAATTTTACGCTATCAAATCTAAAGTAATTTAAAATAAAAGAATGTTTTTCGTGATAATAATTCCATAAAATTTCTTTCGATTCGCAGTATCATCACATTTCTCAATTAATCCTATTTTGCGTTTTTGTCATGAAATTCTTTCGGAAAATTTTCAGATCTTTAATTTTTCTTTTTATTTGCGCTATTTGATATTCCAAATTTCTCATTTCATCAAGTAATTGATAAGTATATCATTGTTTACAAATTAATCTACGCAAGGCATTGCAACATGGTTTCACCTACTTTTGACAACTTACTTCTCTTGACTTGATGCATCTAATTTCATCTCATGTATCCTACACATTTTTTGCGTGTTTTTTAAAATAGAAAATGAATTTATGTTAGACGGTTTATACAAAGCATGTTTCGTAAGATTATAACCCATATGACTTTTTAAACGATTGCTATGCGAACACGAGTAGAAAGTTAAAAACGCGGGACGTTATAATGAATTGTTTGTTAATCGATTCCCCAACTATACCACCTCGAAAATTTTTTGGTGAGTTTATTATTTTTCTTTTTCCAACCGAAAAAATAAAAATGTCGTTCACTTGAATGATGCTTTGTTTGCCTTTAAAATTAGAGAAATTTCTAAGAACAATACTACAGTTTTAGATCTACTTACTGTTTGTAAATCGTTTTCCTCGTGAAAAAAGCAGACGGAAATCGCATACCTGATTTCAATCGTATTTACGTAATATTGCATAATACACTCACTATGAAATAGAAAGGAGATGGGTATTACTCCCATTGAAAGATTTGAACTGAAATTTGCGATAAAAGACTAAATATATCAAAAATAATAGTCAAAATTATTTCCAAATAAGTATGTGTTTGAAATACGAGGGTTGTCCGTAAAATAAGGTTCCCAATGATTTTTCACAATGAAAAACATGTTTATTTGCAATGAATAATACATTTTTGGAAAGCTTAGACTTTTTCCTATTTTTCGACATAATCACCGTTAAGATCGATGCATTTTTTCATGCGGTGTACCATCTTCTTTATGCCTGAGTCGTAGAACTCTCCCGCCGCGCCGCGAAGGTAGCTTAAAACTTCTTCTTTCAGCTCCTCTCCGGTTCCGAAATGCCTCCCACCCAGGTGTTTTTTCAATTCAGGGAAGAGATGATAGTCACTTGGGGCTACATCCGGGCTGTAGGGCGGGTGTGTGACAGTATCCCATCCAAATTCGTTGATGAGATCGCTGGTTACACGGGCGGTGTGCGGACGAGCGTTGTCCTGATGGAAACGCACTCCCTTCGTGAGCATGCCTCTCCTCTTGTTTTGAATCGCGCGGCGAAGGTTCTTCAACGTCTCGCAGTAGCGGTCAGCATTGATTGTTGTCCCGGCAGGCATGAATTCGCACAACAATATGCCATTCCTGTCTCAAAACACGCTGGCCATCACTTTACCGGCACTCGGTGTTTGTTTAAACTTCCGCGGCTTCGGCGACTCTGGATGTTTCCACTGACGGGATTGTTCTTTCGTTTCCGGTGTCGTGTAGTGGACCCATGTCTCGTCCCCAGTGACAATGGAGTCCAAGAATTCCTCGCCATCGGTTTCGTAGGCCTGAAAAAATTCGCGGGCCGCTTCAACGCGTTGTCGTTTGTGGTCCTCCGTGAGCATTCTTGGGACCTACCTTGCACAAACCTTGACATACCCTAAATGGTCTGTCAAAATTTTGTCAATGCATGGATCATCTCGCAGAGCTCCCTAACCGTAACCCTTCGATCTTTCAGCATCGCTTCTTCCACTTTCGCAATCGTTTCGTCCGAAACCGATGGCCGTCCGGAACGTTGTTCATCATGGACGTCTGTACGTCCGTCTTTAAATTCTCTACACCATTTGCGCACGTGTTGTACGCTCATACACTTTTCTCCGTAGACTTCACACAGTTGGGAATGAATGTCCACCGGCGCAGTGTTTTTTGCAAACAAAAAACGAATCACAGAGCGTAATTCGCACCTGGCGGGAGAAGCGAGTGGGAGCTCCATCTCTAAGGGCTGCCAAGCTAAGACTGAGCGTCGCAGACAGCTCGCCGGGGTGGGGACTGGGAGAGGGGGAACCAAGGTACACGCCAGTGGCGCCGGATCCTGCGTAACAGCGTTCCTCGCGACTGCAGCGCCTTGGGAACCTTACTTTACGGACAACCCTCGTATCTGTAGTTATGATATCTACCAATTGAAAACTACGATGTGCTGTTTTAAACAAAACTCACCGGATGGGTTGAGTTACATAACAGCTCTCAGTACAACCTTCAGTAGATCAGTTAACGTTACTGGTTGTACAGCTTTGCAACATTGGCCATTTCACGGAATTGTAAGATTTGTAGATTAGAAATTAGATCTGTAGGGGTGTAAGTTTTGGAAGAGTTTTTGATATTTTGGTTACACTTATTGATATTCAGCGAACAATCGGCAAAACATAGTACGATTGATTTGCTACTTTAATGATAAACACGCTTTCATTGCAATTGTGAACTAACGAGTTCATCCTTTATCATAAGAAATAAATTTAAACGCTGAAAAGCATATTGTAGTTGGTTGAAAATGTTTTCAAATGCGTCTGTATGTTGAGTAATATATTTATAAAAAAATACTCTTTATGTGCTTCCAATTACTAGAATAAATTTTTTGCTTCTTTCAAACCGTCTCGAATACAATGTTGCTAATTCTTTCTTTGAATCTGGATTATAAACTATCAGATGCGTTTAAAAAGAAATTAAGACTGAATTAGTTTTAGTTAACTTCCTTTAATGTTTTTTTGTTGTGCTGCTCCAGAGTGACGTAAATTCAATTACCAATTTTTTTGTTTACCATTTAAAATGCTTCATTGCAATTCCTCTTAGAACTAGGAATATATAGCAGCCATCGCAGTAGAATCTTCGATTTTGTCCTAACTATCATTGAGTGAATTATCTGTTTTGTAAACATGTAAACGTATAGAAAATATGTTAATATTTGTTATTGTTTCGTTTCATTACTTTTCCTTGTTTATCGGAAGCTGTTTCCTTCCATGAATTTTTACACGAAGGTACTCAGTCCAATTAACCGTCACGTAGCGAAACATTAGCTTAGAGCGATAAACAAAAACCAAACCGTGACGGTACAAGATTAAACGTTCAAGTAGATTTGCACCAACTTTTGAAATTGCCCAATGATCGTTTTTTCCCCACACAATACGTAGTACGAGTACATGTCCGTTTTATTTTTAAAATCAAATTCAACTTTTATTTTCTGTCCTTGTGCGAAAACTTTTAACGACGCATTATAACTTTTAATGTTACTTTTTAATAGATTTCTGAAAATACCAGGTTCGAAATCCCATCGGGATCGTTAGTCGCATTTCTCACCTTTAAATTTTGTTTCGACGGCCTAGATATTATATTCAGTCGTCATTTTTGACGTCTAAGCTCTGAATATATTTGTTTGTGTATGGCTCAAATTCCAACCAAACAACCGTTTATTCTTCTGATAATCTGTACTCTAATTTATTATGAATTATAATTGATATTGTAAATGCAGTACAATGACTCAAAACAAAAGATCCCAAAATCCAAACAGCCATTTATGCCCAGGCCGAAGTCATTACTTACAATGTGTGTTTATTTACATCCACATAAAAAGATGTTTTGAAATTTCTCCCAAGTAGTGATCCAAAAGAAAAGGGCCCCCAAATGCAAACACTCATCTAAATCCAGGTCGTAATCATTATTTACACTGTGTGAGAGTAGTGATTAGGGCTTTTTTACATCCACATAAAAAACATTTTGAAATATTTCCCATGTAGTGACCCAAAAAAAAGGCCCTCAAACTGCAAATAGTCATCTAAGTCCAAGACCTAATCATTACTTACACTGTGTGTGTAATCATCCACATAAAAATGTTTTGAAATTTCTTCCAAGTAGTGGCCCAAAACAAAAGGCCCCTAAATGTAAACAGTCATCTAAGTCCAGTTCCTAGTCATTAACACCGTGTTAATATACATCCCCGTAAAAAATATTTTGAAATTGTTCCCAAGAAGTGTATTTTGGAAACTTAGGAAAGAATGTGTGGATTGCCATTGACGGCTGACTCCTAATATGGAATAATAATAATATCCTAATCATCCCTGGAAGAAACCATTCAACCCCTTAAACTACTCACGGAAGCAAGTTTATATCGCAACACTGACAAATCGTGACCCTCAGTCTAATAAACAATAAATTAAAGCAACTTTTCATTTGTGTCCATCACCTTTTATTATCGGCGCAAACAGACCGAATCCCCGCGTACATACACGTCAGACATCACATCTGGAAAAAGTACTCGCGTCCTTTTTTCTTTCCTTTTTTGCCTTTCTTTTCTCCTTCTCTCCCCTGGAATCTCACCGTTGTTTCGTAAGAAGTGAAAATAAGCGCGGCCATTGTGCGCCCGATGCCGTAAAAATTTGGCAGTTGTCTTTTAAAAAGAGCCGTTTCGGTTGCTTGACCCTGTGTACTTGTCTCAACAATGCACCGACAGCATTCGCAACTTCCAAGAAACAGACCGAGTCCGTAAAATAGGCATTATGGGAACTGGAAACGTCCTCTCATATTCAAGGATCAGAAAAAGTGATATATTGACCTGTGTTGGGTTTTATCGATTGAAGACAGAGTTTTATACATTAAAAATAAATTTTATTACGTAGCCAAGTCTTATGGTTTAAAAACATACTTTTAGAAAACAACAAGAAGTCTGATCAGCTCATGATCCCCACCTTTCTTCACTTTTATACATTCAAAGATTTACATATTCTTCACATTTATGTGCCCCACACGGCACTATAATTGGAGGTTTGAGACCGATTCCAACAACCTGTTTATACCTGAAGGTAGCATGTAGTAAGAACTGAAGACAGACATGTGGCTTTAGAAAAGGAAATATATTTACAACTACTTGAAAGACAGTAGCATACAATGTGTGTTATTGTCTTTAACCACCACCTACATTTCTACAAATATTCGAAGTACCTAGTGATCTGTCCTCTTTCGTTTCACCCTCTTACCCTCTGCTTTTTGCCTTCCTCATTGTGGTTTTGGTTATTTTGTCATATGTTTGGTGCAGCTTGGCTAATATCTGTCCATTGCGCCATTAAAATTCAACCAACCAACCATGTACACTAAGAAACAATCTAAATAAATTAGGCATCGCAGCACTGAAACATCACATCACGTACATTATATTCACATTCAAAGACCTGAACATTTGCACGCAGCTATACCAAACACATACATGAAACACTACTAGAAATACAGTAACACATATCCTTACCTATATTAACATCTACAGTTCTACAAGCATTCACAAACCCAAGAAGCTGACCAGTCAATAAAATATTGCTTTCACCATACATTTCAAGATTTGAACATATGCATTTCCTTGTCTGTTTTATTCAAAAGGTAATGTGATTTTAAAAGTTAGTAACCACTAAATTAATTAGTATATAATATCTTGTTCAATAACAACCAGTGCAGCACAGCAGCATTCAATCCAATGCGATTAAATGAGGGACATTTCGGAAAACAAAACAGTTGGTGTTCCCGTTAGACCAACTATTTACCACTTTTTTAACATTTTTTGAGGGGTCGCCGTGATTCAGTAGATTTAACTAGTGTACTAGCAGCCTGCAGGTTGCAGGCGGCGAAAGTTAGATTCCTGCATGGGTGTATTTCTCTCTTCTGTGTCTGTAAAGCTTTCATAGTGTGTGTATACCCATTTACTTGACGATGTTTGGCGCATCTTGGCCAATTATGGCCCTTGCGTCATAAAAACCCAGCCCGCCAACCTAAACATTTTTAACACTTCCAGCATACGCACTCGCCAATAAACAGTCGAAGTTAACCATCCACAAAATGTATATAGTGCACAAAATTTAAAATTATAAAAATGTTATCTTTTCCCACTGTCACTGGTATTTGAACTCGAAAACCTCTTCGCGTTATCCCGTTCAAAATCTTATTAACTCTATTCAGAGAACATCACTTAATTCTGGCCTTTTTATTTCATTTTAACAAAAAATCCTGTATAACTTCAGACAAAATTCAGCAATATAAATGAAATCCATTCGAACCTAACTTAAAAATAAAATTTCCTTACATTTACTCGTTGCATAACTCCAGTGAGACGTAAATTCAACTACCTTCCTTACTTTAGCTATTGACATGAAAATGAAATTCCTTACAGAAAATTCGAACTGGGATAATAGTACTCGATAAATATTTACACGGCTTTTTGAGCCGTCGTTAAAGCATTCCATTTGTTCAAACATACGGCGCGTAGATATTATTGAAATAATTTTAATGAAAATCCAGAATCCAATTAACGTGGAAGAAATTATTCCACTTTCTGATAAATGGAATATTCTCTCTCCTATTAACCACTGCGCATGCCGTGTCTCGCTGACGTAAGATATTCCCCGTCGTCGCAAGTTAAGCTGGAATACTGGCAACACGATGGTCATTGAGTCAACAGAAGTGAAGAGGGAACTAATAACATTTCGCACTTGACCTTTCATTTATTTCTGAGCTTATTTCCTGTCAGCGAGTGAAGTCGGCGGTTATTAACATTTCGCATCCTTTTAGAATGGAAGGCACATTTCTTTGCTTTCCCTCTGAAACAATTTGCTAGGGATGATTTATTGCTTGTGTATCTTTGGTGTTTGGGGATGGACTTTAATGAGGAGACAGGTCGTGGAGTCGCCTGTTTGGATAGGAACGGGGAAAATACGATTTCCGATTAAAATTGGGTACTAGGGAGTTTTTCTTTGTCTGAGAAGCGATTGCTCGAGGCTGGCACGTAATTGAAAATAATTTCGGGGACGAACCAGATTTGTCTATCTCAGTTCAATATTCAGATTCCATTGCTGTAATGTTGAATGAGCATTGCGTTTAACTCTGGTTGTCTTGGTGGAAATGTGACGAGTGAGTGAAGTGTATCTTTTCGTTTAAACCCTCCAAGTGGTTTCGACGAGATAACTCATTCGTTAAGATCTGACCAATTTTGCTAATGACGAGGAATCTCATGATCAAGATATTGCCGATTTTTTATATGATGTTGAGATCAAGATCTGGACAATTTTTTTTCTAATCACGCAATATCTCGTCCATAAAGATCTGGTAAGTTTGGAAAAGGACGAGATACCTCGTTGAGACAACCACAAGGAGGGTAAATACAATACAGTTGGTTGGGTTTTATGGCAGAGAAAAATAAATAAAGGAGTTTGTAAAGTTCAAAAATTTTCGCTTAAATTTATTGAAATATTTAAACTGTTTTCTACTTTAAAATATTTTGTAGTTACAGTGGTAATCCTCAAGTTGTAAATTTGCAAAATGAAATTGCTATATTTTTGAGTAAGTTGTAATAGTTACTCGATAAAAACGTTATTTCTGAAAATTAAATTATTTCATTTTTAGACTAAGCATTGTCTAAACAAGCCACGCTTATGAAATTTTCAGCGAACAATGATAAAACACATTTTAATATCCTATAAGAGTTCATAAACGGCAATCTTTTGAAATATATTGTACATGCTTTGATATTGAGAAATCCAACTCCGAAAAAGTAATATCTATTACACAAAGCCAAAACAGAAGACTTATTTATGTCTACCATAAAAATGGTGCAAAACCTTTCAACAGTAAAGATAAGGAAACACTAAATGCAAAAAATCTGACTTTATACGAAAGTAACTGTTGAAAAGTTAATATAAAATTTTCCACTATAAATGCAAAGCCAGTCACCACTTGCAGGTGCGAGATACGAAAAGTTCAATATTTTGACACTTGTCTGGAAATATGGCGTAATCCCAGCTTAGAAACAAGCTACATCCCCTCCAATACTCTATATATATTAATTTCATTGAAGATTTCAATGCCTTCAGAGCAAGCAGGAAGACAGAAACATTTCCTTTTATCATTCCAACATTAAAAAAAGTGAAGGGGAGTTTGAAACACGATCCGGTATTCACACAAAGAATACCACATTCGGAACCGCGTTTTTAGAGGTATTCAAGTCTCCCGCAACCATCTGACAAAATTCAATATTCTTCTAGTGAATTTCATTCAATATATGGGGTTTTCGTTCCTGCGCCATGCATGGGATTTGGATTCATTGTTTGCTCATGTCTTGCTGGAATGGTCGCAAATGGAATTCCGAGGAGCGGACGAGGTATTGATTTCGTTCCTAAGTGCCCCTCCAGAACTGTGACTCAGTTATGCGAGTTTCTCGTGAGTGCATTTGTAAGCGGGACTTTCTTTTCCCGGAATTCGATTCCGGGAAAGACATGCGTGAGGGACATTGTTGCCGTTGTTAGGCTGTCAATAATTGGTACTCTGATGGGCAATCTTTATGCTGGCTCTTTCTTAATCTGACCGTGGTTGAAAATTACATTGTGTTGCCCTCGGATCTTTCAGCTCGGGATTGATCTCAGACCGTCGCCAATAGCCCGTTGTGTTGGTCCAGAGAGACGTTAATTAATTACCATTATCATCCTCGGATTTTTCCCTTCGTGATTAATCTCGGACTGTCGCCAGTATTCCTTTGTGTTGCTCCAATGCGACGTAAATTAAACTACCTACTTTAAAATGGGAAAAGGATACTAGCCACCAACAAACGCAGATTCCTTTGTTTCGTGGCAGTAGTGATAATTAGTACACAATGCAAATAAAGAAACAAGGCATCCAGTACAACACAAAAAACAAAAAGAAAATTATATATATGAAAGCATGCACACCGTGTCAAGGATAGGAGGACTGGAGACGATGGTAATTTCACTCCGATTCATTATAATTAATTCAAGTTTCATTCAACATTTTCCAAAGATTTTACATTCTTTATATGAACTCTTGAAATGGAATGAAAATAATGAATCGACATTTATTGACTTGAGCAAGGAAAATATATCCAAATCTTCATGATTTTTGACAAATCAAATAGGATACTTTTGCCTTTTTTAGGCTTAAGAGGGCTTAAGCTCCTCGCGCGTAATTAACACCATCACACACATCGTCATCTGACCGTGGTTCAAAATTACGAGGTGTTGGTTCTAGGATATTTCCTTTCGAGATCGATCCCAGATCGTCGCCAACAGCCTGTGGTGTTACTCCAATGCAACGTTAATTCAACTACCCATCTACCTTTATGCTGAGTCATTGTGTCGTATGAAATGTAAGAGGTTTTTACAGCTTTTATCTCAATTTATCTTTGGATAAGAAACTTCCAAGAGGATTTGACGCATTACTGTTCAGTCGTCTGCCTGAGGTCGAGTTTTTGAGTTAAGTCTTCTACCTTTTACGTATCTCGAATTTGTAATAAATTTTGTTACTTGCTTATTCTGTACCAAATATTTAAAACAATGGTATAAATCAGCGAATCCAGTTTATATATAAGTAAAGTTTTTAAATCTAGAAATCTTAACTTACCTCGAGGAATGTTGAAATGCACATATGATGCCACATGATTGCAAAATGATCAGCTTTCTAGAGTTAACCAACTTAATGTAATTCGTATTTGTTCAATCAAGTACGAAAATATTAGAGAATTTGCAACCCAAGAGATGTAGATTTGTAAATTGTCTGTATGCGTTTATCAGTGATTGCATTCTTTATGTATTTTATTACTACCCAGCTCTGCCGGAGAGTGTTTGCTAATTCAGACAAATCTATAGCATTTGGAACTCAAAAAAGTGCTTACCTCGGTATATTTCTCTCTTGACGTTGTCTGTATTGTGTTTGGCGCAGCATGGCCAAATATGACCCTTGCGCCATAAAATCCAAACCAACCAACCCAAAACTGGATAATTAAGCGCACAACCCTTCTGTTATCTGAGAGTAAGAATATGTAAAAAGAGACGCAAAATTTTAGTTGTATTGCTGTTTGGTTAGTTTCTCATAAATTTAGATTCTTGTATTGGAATTTGAAACGTACGATCTTTATTTCTTTTCTGCAGTTCCTTAAAAACCCTGAAGTTATCTTCGGAATAAAAATTAAAAAAAATGCTAATTTACTTTATTGAGAGTCATGCAAGTACCATAAGTGATTAATGTATGGGAATGATGAAAGTACTTTGCCTTGAAATCCTGTTTTTCCTGTGTCAAGGTGCTCGTGAGAATGATTCTTGGAAGGCTTCGATTTAATGTTCATTGTGTTGAACTTTTATTCTTTTTTAGAGTTATGTATTTGCAATCGGAATCAATCCCAATCAGAAATTTTGCTTTCTGAGAATGAGACGTAAGAGATCCTATTTACTAAAAAATCGATTATTGACTTATATTAGAAAAACATTTTTCTATGGAATTATCGAAAAACATTTAAGCGCATTTTATGCCACTGACGAAAATGTGTAAGCATAATTGATTGATATAAGGAAAATAATAAAAACTTGAGTCGCTTTGAAATCAGGGGGTATGTGGAAGTTATTACTTATTTGAAATAATTGACTGAAATTAGTAAACCAGACTCATGAAAAGTCTCATTTTAAATTGAATCGAATAAAATTTTTATGAGTTTATTTTTGTAGATTGATTCGTTGAGATTATTTTTAAGCGCTTTTTTGTCAATTTCATCAACTAGTCAATCAAGAAAATTTAATTTTGTGATTCGTTTTGGTTTTATACAAGTTAGAATTCAAACCGTAAAATATTGATACAAAAACCCTTAAAATATTTTCAGAATATGCCATTTAGTTGCACCTTCTCTACATCTACGCCGACGATGTTTTTAAATTTGCTTCAATAACTTTGGGCGCATTAAAAATATTTTCCCGTAATCTCACCTTACTTTATTACATTTATTTCCTCGCTATGGAAAAAAGTGCGCAAAAAATCAAAATATTCGACTGCATTTTTCTAAATGTAAATATTTTTAAGGAAAAAAAATGTTGGAAAAAAATTTGACTCGGATGGAAACTAATAGATTTTGAGTTGTAACCCAGTGAAATATGTTGCACCGAATTATTTGTTGCACGAAGAAAAATTTGGAATTCCATCAAACTATACCTGGCCTAGACTGTATTATTAAATTATCTTTCCATATTTTGTTCATTTTGTTGGCATAGCAAGCGCTTTAAACGTGCAGTCATGCGCAAAGCAAAAAAAGTGTCGACGATCAATAGTGTTGCTAAATAACAAGGGCTTGTTTAAAACCATTCTAGTGAAAACTGATATCCCCTGTTGGTACTTCACTGTCTCCTCCATTTTAAATTAAAAACGGTGGAAAGATGAACTTTGCTAGAATGAAAAAAATAACTCTGGGCTCGTTAGTTTTTTTCCCATCATGGTGATAGGAGAGAGAGCAGAAAAAATATTTAATAATTAACTTAAACTGTGAAGGACAGGAAAGAGGTAGTGCATACGCGAAAAGAAGTAAGTCGATGTCATGTTCTATTAAGAGGAAAATGAAAACTGTTCAGAAATGTTTGTTTAAATATCGCCCAATTTAACTGAAAATAAGTAATTAAAAGAAGGTTGCTTGAGTGTGATGGAATTTGTAATTTTGCGTTGTGTGTTTGTTTATGGGAAAACTTTTCGTTTTCCATATAAGACAGGGTAACGTAAGTTACATAATTTAAATTGAAACTTAAGCGAAGTTAAGTTTAAATGAAAAATAATCTGTGTATTTTGATGCCGTTGAATTTAATTTAAAACAGTAATAAAACGAAGGTTGTTTGCATGCGATGAAAGTTATAATTTTGGGTTGTTCTCGTTTTTAATGGAAAAACACTAGTTTGCAGTTAGTTGGAATTTATACATAGCCATATTTGACCATGTGTGCCAAACACAAGACAGACAAAATCAAGTAAAGTAATAAACATACACACACAAGGAAAGTTTTTACTAACACAGATGAAAGAAAAACACCCAGGGAGGGAATTGAACTTGCGTCGCCTACAACTTGCAGGTTGCTAGCTCAATGGACATACGCACTGAGCCACAACAGCCCCAGTTTATATAGAATTTAATGTAACATAAGAAACTAATTTAAATTGAAGCCTAACCCTCTTGGTTGTTTAACTTCGCGTCGAAAACTGCCCCAGTGATCAGCCTCTGGTTCAAAAACCAGTTCTAGGATAAGGACAATTTGTTTTTCCTGCTTGGATCATTCTCCCGAGTAAGTAAAAGGGCCGTTTTACTTCGTCCATAAATGTCAATTTAAATGAAAGAATAAAAGAAATAGCGAGGCCGAATGCTAATTTTAATTGCTTAAATCTTTCAAAAATTCACTCCCGCCATCTTTTCTAATGCTTTTAATGCTTGACAAATCAATACTATCTAGAAACAAAACTGATTTGCATGTCTCATCCAACAACTTTAAACGTATAGAGGCAACGAATTAATTAAAATAATTAAAATCCAATTTAAATTTAAAAAATCCGATTTAAATCAAATAGATATTTACCCGATTTTTATGAATAGAAAAATCATGATATTTTTAATCATAAAAATTGGATTTATCTGATTTAAATCAGGTTTTGAAATTTTAATCGGATTTTAATTAATTCGTTGTCTCTATCTGTTTAAACTTGTTAGATATGAGAGATGCAAATAAATCACATGAAAGTTTTTAGATAGTATTGATTTGTTAAACATTAATATATACTTATAATGATTTAGAAAATATAGTAGAGGGCATTTTTGAAAGATTTAAATAATTTAAATTACCATTGGACCTTGTAAAGGCCTATATTTCTGAAGTCCTTATACATTATTTTCTGATGTGTTACTTGAAAAATAAATTTAATCGATTTTCACGCGAAGAGCAGAAAAAAAGTTAAAGTCCACATTGCATTACAATGGCCACAAAATCTCATTTGTGCCCGAATCGGACTTGCCTCTGTTGGGCAAGGGATGACATGCTTCGGGAAACATCTCTCTCCGATCTCAGTATGGCCCTCACATGGGCCAGAACTGGTTCCGGTCAAGACAGGACCTAGTTCTCTGGTTTATTACGGAATGAAATGAGGAGGAAAAACGTTTTAATCTTGATAAACCGGAATTCTCAAGTTGAAGGGAAAGTTTTATGCGGTTGAATTCTCTGCTTTCTGGAACGATTTCGCGGGTCATCTGCTGTTTTTCTCGGAAAAACAGGGAGATTCAAGTTATAGTGGGAAAACCGGCTTTGTTTTTCAAGCACTGTTGTTTGAAAAGGAGTTTTACTTGCAATCGTTTTTGAAATTAAATCTTTATTTAAGTGCAATTCAGCATTTGGTAGACAGAGTTTCTGTTCATGTGGAAATGACGCGGAAAGTTTTCTTAAATACAGAGAAAAGAGAAACGATATTTTTAATCAAAATTGGTATTTTTGAAACAATATTTTGCATTATGTGCATTTTATAGTGTTTCAAATTATCGTTCTCATTGTAGCCTTTAATCATATAATTCTGATGAAATGGTTTGCATTGTTTCTTTACAGAATACATATTTTGTATAAGTTTTAGAAAGTTAATTCTTTCTGTAAAATTCCCTTCTTTTGTTTCCTTCTAATTCCGTTTTGTACTTCTCTATTTCTTAAAAATATTTTATAATTATATTACATAGTTATCTTCCAAGTTCAAATCAGAATTTATAGAAAATATTTTTAATAAAAATCTATCTATCTATCTTTACTTTAGGTCTCTAGGTTTAGGTTAGGATATCTAGAAAATATATCTATCTTTACTTTAGGTCCATAACTACCATTTTATTACCTTAATTTGCTAGTGCACGTTAAATCTATTGGGGCTCTGAATGACCTCACGTTGACTTGGCGTGGGAGTTTGGAGAGTGAGGTGTCAGCTGAAGTGTTGACCTTGTCATCTGACCATGGTTCAAAATTACGAGAGGTTGTTCTCGGATCTTTCCTTTCGGAATTGATCCCGGACCTTCGCCAACAGCCCGTTGTGTTGCGAACAGTGCGAGGTAAATTCAACAACCAACTTTTTTGTATCATAAAATTTGTGTTGGGTGCGTTTGAAATTAAAATTTTTGTCCGTTGCTAAATCTCTGCTTATGACTTCGTTGAACGTATCAAGTGATGAATGCTTTTGTAGAAACCAGAAATATCGAAAGTTAACTGACAGAAAATCTTAATACTCAGAAAGTCAAGATATATATTAACATCGATTGAGAGAGTCAGTGCCTGGCTTTAACCAAGTGGTGTGCTCGCGGACTTCTCATACGTTGACGAGAGTGGAAAGAGGAGTCCTGGATTCGATCCTGCGTTCTGAAATTCCTTCGAATATACGCAGGATATGTATTCGTCGAATGCATTGGCCGACGAATCCTCTCAGTTAGCATATTAGTCCATTACAAGTCCCTGTGAGGCTTATACAAATAATGAGTATCCATTTCTGGTAGTGTCTATCCAAAAAAGGGTAAAATTCGAATAGAATTTGGCCCTGGTGTGATTTTAACAGGGTTAGTAATGTCTAATTCTTTACGATCTAGTTGATGCAGAAATTTTTAGAAACCTCTATTTTACTGATAGAATCAAGTGCTCCTGGAAAAGGATATGACTTGGTATGTAGTGGTTAATGCTCTATAAGGATGAGGAGCTCGATTTGGATCTGTCAATATCTGATACATTAAAGCACATTATTCATGATTCTAACCACCTTTTTAAGATTCCGAAGTGGGTATTTAGTGCCCATGAAGTTTATACGGGTTTTCCAACTTGTACCAAGTGCATGAGCATTTCACCAGCGTCTGAGCGCCTTCTTTCCTGTACTAGTCTCTATGGAGGATTTCTTTAAAAGTCTGGTACTGACTCAATTGAACTCAGGTAGATAGGTAGTTGAATTAATGTCGTACTGGAGCGACACAACGGGCTATTGCTGACGGTCCGGGATCAGTCCCGAACGGAAAGATCCGAAGATGGTGTTGGTAATTAATTAACTTCGCTCTGGACATCCAGAAAGATTCGAGGATTCGTAATTTTGAACCACAGTCAAGTGACGAGTCAGCACTTGAGCTGGCACCTCACTCTCCAAATTTCCATACCACGCCAGCGTGAGGCCACGGCAGATTTAACACGCACCAGCCCCTGTGTACACGACGGTCTATGGTTGGATCGATTTTCCAACTCGCACCCCTGAGGTTGCTAATCAGCGACTCTTCTAATCCGGCTACCACTGTCCTCAATTGAACTCGTGACTGATGGTATTTTGGAACTGGTCTAGCTCAGACTAGGCCAAGTGTGACAAGTAAGATTTGATTCTGCCCGTTAGTTTTTGTGTTCATTAGACACCTTTAAAAATACCGTAGTCCCCTGCAAAAAACGACTGTAGAGTCACAAATCGAATCAATCAACATCAACTTTGAGAACTTGATAAAAATAATAATAAAACGATCAGATAAGAAGGAAACGAATCCAATCTAACACCCTTCCTGTCTGCTGTTCAATTTTCTCCCTTCGATTTATATTTCGCGATTCCTCTCTAGAACGGTATCCCTTTCTTCTAAGAACGGTATGCCTGGAAAATATTTCACTCACTCCAGCTCCCTTGACTAATGTTAGTTTTCGGAAAAACCAGTTTTATACTCCAAGTCGCTTCCAATTCCAGTTTCTTGTCCATAAAATGCTTTACAGCTCGGCCAAAATGAAACCGAGATCGCCCGCGGAATTGTTTTTCAAAGGCCAAAAGAAAAGCTAAAGGAAAAAGGAAAATGAAATAAAAAGGGTTAGAGAAAAAAATCAGTGGAAGTTACTCTCACAGTTGTGACGCTTCGGGCAGAGATTTTGAAAAGGCTTCCTTTTCTCACCTAACGAAAACTGCGATTTGTGCGCTCTTTTTGTCATGGGAAGAAATCTCAAAAAGATAGAAAAAATGTATAAAAACCCGTCTCGCTTTCCTCTACTCTCACTCGAGACTTTTTTACCGGTGCTGTCTCGAAAAATAGTGTTATACCATTTTTTAAATTTTTCCATGAGAATAAGGACAGAGGATGAGAAGCGGATTTTATATAGAGCAAGAACGGATTGAACTGAATGACATGGACGAAAAAATCTTGTTAAATATACAATGTATCCGAAAGGAGATTAATTTATTATTAAACTTACAAATATTCGCACTTTTAAAACCGAAAGTAGACGAGGAGATATGATTAAATATCAAGAACGCAACTTAAATTGGAATTAATGATTGAGAGGGAATTTGTTAACATACTTTTGCAACGTCCAAGAAACAAATCTTCTTGGAAAGCATCGGAATCATAATAGCATGGCGTAACTGACACTAAGCTTTTAGGCGAGACAGATTAAACTAAGCCTAAATGTTAATTGAAACGTACGTTCATTAATATTCTCTTTGTAACGACTGGTGAAGTATAGGAATATAGTGCAAGGGAAAAGAATGAATCTTGTGACTTTGTTTCAAAGGAATATGTATTGAAACTATCTTTTAATTAAGTGTGATTCATGCAAGTAATTAGTATTGTAAAATAGTTCAGTCTTTGTTTTAAATTATCAGGTTCTTATAATAAGGACGTCGGTGTCTTAAGTTATCAGTTGTACGTGCGTTAGACAATAGTTAATGCTTTTATATTTTACATTAATTCAGTCTCTTTTTTAAGCTTACCTTGTTTCAGTTTCTTTGTTTTTTCCTGATGTAGTTATTGTAGTATCTACATCAGATGTTTTATCAATTGTATGAGTAAAAATGATTAATTCTTTTATATTTTAAATTATGACAGGCTTTATTTTTAAGTATATCAGGTTTTTATCTCTTAATAAAAACTTCAGGTGTCTCATGTTAATTAGTCTATAAGAGAAATTAATACATTCATTCTTAATTTGTCTCCATATTTCATGCTCATACTCATTTAATCTTCCAAGTGGTTTCGACGAGATATCTCGTCAAGTTATTATCGATTTTTGGATGATGACGAGATAGAGATCTGCAAGTTTTTTTCTATTGATGAGATATCTCTTCCATCAAGATTTGGTCAGTTTCACCAATGACGAGATAACTCTTCGAGAGGAAGGTAAATAAGTGATTTTCACGTTTCATGAGTAGTTTTGTCGTTGAATTCTATATTCAAACAATTTTTTTTTTGATGACTATATTCAAACTTTGATGACTATATTCAAACTTTGATTCTATATTCAAACAAGTTTTTTTCTATTGATGAGATATCTCTTCCATCAAGATTTGGTCAGTTTCACCAATGACGAGATAACTCTTCGAGAGGAAGGTAAATAAGTGATTTTCACGTTTCATGAGTAGTTTTGTCGTTGAATTCTATATTCAAACAATTTTTCAACTATTGAAGAACTTTAGGGTTTCAAACAAGTACATTGCTTTAGAAATTTATCCATTATTTCGAAATCATGAAAATCAACTCATGTGATATTTTATGCGATGAAATAGAAAAGCTTTGTTTGCCTTCAACATTTGGATCAGCTATCGATGAATTTATTTTACATTAGGAACATTAATGAACAATGTTAAAACGATATGCTTACTACATAAGACAGTTAGAATTGTTTAATAAAATAACGAAAATGGGCAGGTTAATTTATTGAAGGTAGACTTAGCATATATTAAAACATAAATACTCGAATGTCAAGTTTTGGAACCGCTGATTGAAGTGAAATTTAAGAATGAATTGAAATATAAATCATTTGGAATTGGCGTTGTATTTCTAAGTGAGAACATTTAGTAAAGTTAATTAAAGTTGTGAACCTTAAGAATAATTTCCGTTTGCCGCCGTAAAATAACAGTTAAACGCAAATTAATGCAGCTAAACAACGTGGTCCAAGAACATTAATTTGAATCATGGTACTGAAGGCGTTTCAAAATGTCTTCTAAAACAACAATCAATTAATTAGAGTACTAATATTTAGTAATTAAACTTTATGGTGATATTTTATTTTCTTCCTCTGGCAAAATTGATGCACAAATCGATACAGATTTGATTAGATGTATAGTTTATAAGTTAATTAAATATACTAGTTTGAACTTCACGAAATCCTCAGCAGTTTGGAAATAAATGCTATTTTTAAATGACCTTCCCTTAAGCTCATTTAATCTACAAATTCTTAAACTTAAGCAATTCACCAGAGAAATGCTTTCTTATCAATATAAACTAACCAAAATCATCGTTGCTTTTATGACATGTTTTATTAAATTGATATTAACGAATTAATTAATGTTATGCTTTGGATATTTTTCTGAACTAGTTTGAAGTTTTGCCAATCTTTTGAGCTACATAAACTGCAAATTAAAAACAATTTGAAACTTAATACTTGTTTAATTAAAGCTAATTACCACAATACTTTAAAAAAAATTCGAATAAGAATACAAATCATGTTCATTCCTTAAAGAATGTTTCTGAATTTCAATTGTGCACTTGAGTAGGATTATTTCTACTCGAAATAACAAATCGAATGGATTTAACAAACACCGAATTTGAAGTGCTTTCAATTGATTCTTTACAATTGTTTCTACCTTTAGAGCACGATTTGACAGTTTTAATACCCTAGGTTAAGGATTTTGAGATAAATGTATTGTTTATAGAATAAAAGGAAAATAAATATTCTCCCTTGTGTGCCATCAGTTTTACATTTTTATTTCGCTTTTCTCAAATAAATGATGCTTTATTGAGCAGAGGTGTAATTTACTTTCAAATGGTACTTATTTAGTTTACGAAATTCGAGCTTATTTTTAAATGTAACGTTAGAATATACTATAATTAATCATATCGGGGTTTTCAAGTGATTATGAAGAAGTATGTGTTGCACGATATAATTTGTGTTTTCTTATGTGTTTTAAGATATAATTTGTAGGGTTGAAATAATATTTGTACAATTTTAGTTTTTGAATGCGATTGCAAATTAAATTTTATTGCTACCATTTCCATCTCTTTTTCAAAATAGATTTTTATTGTGAATTGAAGGCAAATTTGCATTTAGAATTTCTTCTGTTTGAGTTTCTTTTTGTTCGTTTTTAAGGTAAAAATTTATCTTAACCAAGCAGAAATTTATCTGTGCACCTAAATGTATTATACGAGCGCAGTCCAAATAATTACAATGAAATTTTTTTATCGATTTTCGACTTTACTTGTTTTAGATAAAAACTAATATACTTTTTTCAAAAATTCTTTTCAGTCGAAATGTAATTGACTAGTTATCTACTATGATTTGGGTCAATTTAACTTGAACAGACGTGTTTATACTATAAAGTGGATCCTTACTCAAAAATATAGTTCTTGAGACACTACATTCGTTTTGACGATCGCGAGCTTATGTGTCCTTTATTTAAATGACAGTATAAATTGTATGACAGAAAATGCAAAACTAAAAGTAATGCCCTTGAATAGAAACACGGCCCCAAAATATGCCCACGTCATAAAACTCTAGTCAGTACATTGTTTTTAACAACAACTGAAAGAAAATTTCAAATTGCTTACAAGTAGAACGCTTTGGCAAACAAGAAAAAAATACTTAAGTGCCACTGACGTCTTTCTGCTTCTAAAGCTCCGTCGAACCTATGAATGACAAGGATATCAGGGCTACCACAGGCGACTAAAATGCGACTTTTTGCTATTTTTCAACTTTGGTGACAAGAGTATCTTTTTAAGCAAAATCGTTTCAAAAGATACTAATTTCAAAATTTTGGGGACTTTTTTGAAAATTCACCAACGATCAACGAAAATTTAATCCATTTCTCTTCTAATAGCGAACGGAAAAAATGTTTTTCGGATTTTTGTTAAGAGAAAATTTTCAAACGGACGCAAATTCCGAAGTTTTGGCGCCAAGTCATGGAAACCATGAAATAAAGACATCGGAATGTGAGGTTGCTAGATTGTCGTGAAAAACTTATTAAGAAAATATTTGGTTTTTAATTTTAAAATTTAAATTTCTTGACGAGATCTTCAACGTCTGTTTCATACTTAATCAGCTTATTTTGTGTTTTAGCCGATTCAATTTGATCTGAGTAACTAAAATTGTTGCTAAAATAGAGTTTAAGAGGAGACTTTATGCTCTTATTTTTAAGAATTTATTTCTAATGCTATTATTTCACAAGTGCTTTGACTTTGCCAGACCTGGGATATATGCCTTTTTCTGCTAACTAGGAGATCCTCTCTTGTGAACAGAGATTCAAAATAAAAATATACCTGAAACGCAAGCTTACTCTAAGATCAAAAGGACATATTTTTTAAACATGAAAATAAACACTAGAGACGTGCTCATCTTTCAAGCTTGAAATGGTAAACATTGGGCTTGTTTCTTCATCTATTGATGCATATTTCATCATGTATATTTTTGGATACAGTTAGTTGAATATATACGTATAGGTGAATTAAGTTACCCGGCTTGATCTATTACAATGTAATTTGCTTCTTTTTCTGTTTCCGCTTCTTTTTTCAAAACGATGATTACATGATGAGTTTTGAATCGTCTTTGCTTGTCATCAAAGGAAGTAATTGCCGGTTTCACATGAGCAAATAACGTGTTGGAGGTGTGTAAATGTTTTTCTACGACTAAAAGCATACAGTGTTAACGTAATCTCACACGAAACGAATGTTAGGAAAAAGAACCAATTTAAGGCAGTGTGCTATAACTCTTATTTTGATTATTTGAGCTACGAAAAACAAGTTAGAGTTTATTTTCGAAAGGTATTAAATCAAAATTCCAAACAAATTAGTTTTGCATGAGAGAGTTGGCAGCAATGCCTTATACTCGCTTCCCATAATTAGAAGCTTCAAACAGAATTGAGTTATATTGAACATAGAAGGGTAAATTCCATGTTTTTTCCACGGGGATTTAAAGTCAAGTTTTCCGAGAATGGAAAAAAATTGATTTAATGTATTTCTCGGAAAAAAGAGCTCAATGACCCACTAGAAATTATCCAGTTTACGATAATGCTATTACGTTTCTGATTCCTGGTCTTATTTATCGAGTTCAATTATAAAATTTTATGATTAATATTAAGATAACTTTTCGAAAACTTTTACCTAGTTTAGTTTCAATTGACAAGTAATTCTAGATGGATTTTTTTAAATTTTGTGTTTGATTGTTGAACAAATATTGAAGTCTAGTCAGAAACTCTCAATTTATTGATTCCTTTTTATTCATTTTTATTTAAACGGACGTGAATACAATCTTGAAAATTAAACATCGATCTGTAGGAAGCTTTCTTTTGTACATTAATACTTCCAGTTTAAAAAATATTTCCATTCGTATTAAAACTCTTGTTTGTATTGGATTATGTCATATTTTAGCTACTATTGCAGCGAAACGCTTAATCCATCGACTTCTTTTTATTAATTTCGATGTAAACGAACATGAATACGAGCTTAACGGGGAAAATATTTAAAATCGTGCTCTATGCAGCTTTCTTTTGTATATCAATACGTCGAATTCGTAAAATATCTGACTCTTGGTTTTATTGGATTAAAATCATATTTTAAATCCTTTAGCAATGGAACTTAATCCATCAACCTCTTTTTATTCATTTCAAAGTCAACGAACACGAATGCAAGCTCAACGATAAAATATATAAGATAGTGTTCTATGCAGCTTTTTGTTTACGTAATACGCGGATTCGTAAAATATCTCACTCTATATAAAACTCTTGCATGTGTTGGATTAAAATCGTATTTTAATTCCTTTAGCAATGAAACGTAAAGCTCGCTTCTCTAACACATGATGATTCCTCCTTGTGTTAAGATCTCTGGACTTAACAGTCGAAACCAACGATATACAGCCTACCATCCCCAAGTCTTAATTTAGCCGGAGTTCACCGGCTGATTGAATAGCGTGTCGGAACACACACGAACCCATTGACCAGCAAGAGCAATTAGTGATCTTCCAGTACAACTGACCATTGAGCAGTCCTATCAAAGGGGGACAGTAAATGATGTTCGAAATAGAAGTGTGTTCATCCCTCTGACACGCCACTATTGGAGAAATGCGTTTTGAGTTTTGCTCCACTGGACACGGTCAGAACAGAAATTGCCTTTCTGAAGTCATTGCAATCGAGTGAAGACAACTCCAACAAACTGCGTCGCATGATCTGTGTTGGGATCGATTTAGCGCTTATGAAATAAATTGCGTTTCTCGGAACGCTGCTCGTTTTGGGGAGATGCGAGTAGTTTCCTGAGATTTAAATGTTTAGATAAGGCCAAGTGGTCCATGTAAAATAGGACGAGGTATCTCTAATTTGAATCTCGAATATTTATAATACTTTCGAATTCGGGTCATTTGTTTCATTACCAATTTTAACAAATTCTGTATATTGTGATTTTTGAGCAAAGAATTAAAGTTCATGAAACAATTGATGAAGCCGATGTTAGTGTGGAGGAAACTGAAGATAAATACCACATCTTACAAAATACTTATGTTTCTGGTTAACCCTCCAAGTGGTTTCGATGAGATATCTCGTCCATCAAGATCTGACCAATTTTGTTAATGCCGAGATGCCTCGTCATCCATATAGACGATATATATTGACGATTTTTTATGAGGAGTTCAAGATCTGGTCAGTTTTCTTCTTATGACGAGAATGACGGGATCTTGATGGACGAGATAACTCGTCCGTCATGGATCTGGTCAGTTTTGCTATTGACCTCGTCGAGACAACCGTAGAGTTAACGGTTTAGATTGAAGCCTTTTATTTCTTTTCTTTTTTTAATTTCAGGACTCTTTTTAAGTTAGAGTGGGGTTCTCCAATTAGTGTCTTGTTTTAAAGTGGTTGGAAATTAACTTAAATGTTTTAAAGTAGAATTTAATAACAATGTAGGAAATATTTATCCCTCTGAGGAGTTCACCCGCATATATCCGTTCCGTTAATATATCCCTCCATAACTTCTAATCAGTTTTCATCTTCTTGGATCACAGAATTTTCCCTCTTACAAGTCTTTCAATCAAAAGATGTGTTTATTTAGTCATTATGTGTGTGCTATGGTAAATATAACATAACGCTACTCGGGGATCTCGTGACGCTCAGAGGGCTAATTGTAATTGTTCAATGGGTTTCGATCAAAAATCCTTTGGGCTAGCACTGCCATCTCGCTAACGTTTGCAATAGAATCTTTTTGATAATGTTTGCGATAGAATTTTTTTGATAGCGTTTGCGATAGAATTTTTTTTGATAGCGTTTGCGATAGAATCTATCTAATAACGTTTGCGATGGAATCTTTTTGATAGCGTTTGTTATAGAATCTTTTATAAAACGTTTGTCATAGAATCTTTTTATAACGTTGCTATATAGAATTCTTAACAATCTATTCAATTTTCGATGAACTGTCGAATGCTACAGTAAATGCCTTCAGAATGTATCCCAGAAGATGTTGCAGAATTTTCGAAATCCTTAAGTAGAGAAAATACAGAGCGAAAACACCCGCGCGCATTTTTTATGCATTGATAGGAAACAAACGAGTATCGTAGCGTACTTGAAGCCATTGAACTCGTGACGAACACGTCAAACAGTTTAAGAATCAGAAATTTGAAAAACCAGAATCCAAAGTTTTTACTTCGGGTACGAAAGATAGTGTTAAAATATTTCACATTTTATGACGGTGCAAAAATTAGAAAAGAAACTATGAAATGCCATGCCACACTGAAATAATATCTGAATAATCAATAATTTGGAATTAGCAGAATTCTACTTTTTGAAATAATATGAAATTAGTTTACACAATGAAACAATTTTGGTATTTAAAATCGTGCACATTTTGATTTAAATTCGCTTCCTCATTGTCATAGAGGTTATAGCGTTTTTCTGCCGTCCAGTAGGTAATAGGTTTGTTAGCGCATGGATGTTGGTGATTGTAACTTTTTGGAGTAGCAGCTTCTGACCCACTGGGTGCTCGTTTACAAATAGCCGTTAATTCTCCCTAGTAGTACCGAAGAGATCTGTGGTCGGTCTTTATAAAAGATATTCATATTTTTATTCCTTGTAAATGTATGGGGCCGTCGTGGCTCAGTGAGTATAACCACTGCGTTAGCAACCTGCGAATTGTAGGCGGAGCGGGTTCGATTCCTGTCAGGTTCAATTCCTCCCCGACATGGCCAAATATGGCCCTTGCGCCATAAAACCCCAACCAGAACAAATCGATTCCTCACTGAGGTGTATTTCTCTCTTCTGTGTCAGTAAAACTTTCATTGTGTGTCTATTACTTGATATTGTTTGTCTTGTGTCTGGCGCAGAGTGGTCATATTTGACCCTTGCGCCACAAAAAACCTAACAAACCTTGTAAATTATGACGGATGGGTCAATATTAGAATTCACGTGTGCTCGTTTTATTGTCAGTATAACTGTTTTACAATGTGCAGTAGAAACAGAGCACAGAAATGATATTTTTAATTTCATATCTAATTCTCTACTACTTCAAAAGCCTTACCATAGCCTGTCAGATAAATTGCACTATAACATTCGAATAACAAATGACTTGGCAAAACGTTTTGGAGGTCTTTGACGTTGAAATTATCAAATAATATACCCCCCCCCCCATTATACTTACGTTAATCTCCCCACTTTTTACATCGGTGCACCGTTAATAAGCTCTGAGGAAGTTGATCAAAAATAAGAAGGATGGTAAGAGAAGAGCGCAAAGAGAAAAAATGTATCTGTCAATTTTTTCCAAAATGGCTCTTAAGGAAGTCAAATCCTTAACATATCATGTTCTTAAGGTTCTGATGAAGTCTTTTAACAAACGCTTTCTTAACTTCGTCACTTCCGCCTCGGAAATAAAGCCACTTAGTATCCCCATACCACTTTTTTAAAAAACTGCTTTAATGGGGTACGAGTTTCCCAATCTGTTTGCACCAACGTTGGGGAGCCATGTTTCGAAATGTTGACCCAGAGTGCAGCCATTTATGAACACCCATGTTTTAGCTAGCATTACTAGATCATAATCGGATCATGTACTCTCATGACAAACTTGCTTTTATTGGTCTTCTAACATAGATACATAATTTGGAGTACAATATTTTCCCACTACATTGTATTTAGATGCTTATAGTTCTTTTTGATTTGAGCACTCTGGGTTGACAATCTATGAAGTTACTTAATTATATGTGTGTTTAAAGCTTTGCAACAGCACCGACATTAAAGGACAGTTACCAAACATTGTAGAAGGTCGGTATGTAATTAAGATTTAATTAGTGTGGAAAGTATACTCCAAATTAATAATACACTGTAATAACTAGCTGCTACATTAAAGCTGAATTATACTTGTGTTCTGAAGACCGGGTAAATTGAAAAAGTATTTTTAAATGTATAGTAGTAGGCTGGGGATTATTTACATGCACCAAAATAGTAATTCATTCAAAAATATTGCACCAAACCACTCATGAGTCAAATATTATATTATATAGACCCAGTTGGTGCCAACTTTTTTGCGTGTGTGTGTAACCTAGGGAACGCTTTCTCTCTCTTGTGACGTATCAAAGGAATAATTTTACTGGTATCTTTCATTCTTGATAGATTATTTTCAAAGGCTGAAAAATGCTTGTCTTTTGCTATACGAAATCCATTGAAATAAATTATACTGTTGCCTACAATTGTTTTTATAATGGCAATCCATATGGCACTAGCTTGAGGTAATATTTAAGAGTTAACTTACAACTGATGGTCTAAGAGTGGAATACTTTTGAATTTTTGAACATTTGTGGCAATAGACAGTTAAATCCCTTGAGCCATATATGCAGAAATATAAGTTTTGTTAAAAGAAAATTCTTTTCATTTCCTATGTCAGTCTATCACTGAAAATTAAGATATAGCTGTATTCTTATTGGTTGTAGCTCTTCAGAAAATTCAATGACTAGATTATTCAGTGGTTTAAGATTAGGATATATGGCCTTTATACATCAGTTAAAGTGCAAAATATTTTGTAGCATTTTAACATTCGAATAATAAAGTTTTGATGAGGCTCCTTCGAGACCCCTTTGGAAAAAAACTAAACGAAAATCCCATATTACTTAAAGTTCAATCAGTCCACGATTGATCGCTGATGTCTCACAAAGTCCAAGGATTTTTGCATAATCATTTTGAGTCCGTTGTAAACTCCCCTTGAATCACAGGGATAATTTAAGTAAAACCTGACTCAATGATGGTAGAAACAAAATGTGGGTTTTCTGGTTATTGCTCAATTAATCTATTCAAAAATGCGATAATAAAATAACAATTCCCTGAACACTTCGTGACGTGACTTAACATTCCGACAGGCGTTTGTCAGAGCACGTGAGCTCAGCTGCTGATTTGTTAATGAGGACTTCCGCGATGACGTCACCTGCTTAGGATTTTCCACTCCATCTCCCAGAAGTGCATCAAATGGATGGCAGTAGAATAACAAGTTGCCTCTTTGATGCCTATGCTTGTTGAGCCCAGACAGCTTCTGTTGACAAAAATAAACAAACTCTCGAGAATTACATCGACACAAAAGTGCCAGTAATGAAAAATCGCTTTTTGTGAACCTCTTGGGAGGTTTTCTTTGCTTAGTGTCTCCCTTTCTCTTCGGGTTGTTCAAGATTTTCTCAGAAACGCTTGATATTTTTCAGTGTTTATTTGTTTGGCCTTTGAGTCATTTATAACGAGATCTTCTGTGCCATCAATGAAAGAACAAATGAGTACAGTTGTTGCCATTGAAGAACGTTATCGGAGGAAATTACTTGCTTTTTGTTTCGGTCTTCATGGTTCACCGATCAGATCACGAGTTCTTGACACTGAGATGATATTGTTTCCTTTTTTTTTCTTAAAGAAGGTTCATTGTTTTCATTCCTTCGTCTGAGTGTTTCCGATTTGCTTAACCTCCGAGCAAAACAATGAAATGAATACTTCGCTACAACCTTCTTTGAAACGATTTTATCTTTCTTCAAGATGAGAGAACTTTTAATATTTCATCAGGTATGCGCTCGGAGTTTACGATAAAGATATTTTCGTATTGGCGTGAAGTGTTCTTTACGTGTGTTATGTTTTTATACAACTTTTGTATGGACTGCAGACAAGTTTATTCCACTTATTCTAAATTTAAAAAAAATTCTTGAATTATACTTTAAAAGGTTAAAGACAAATTTCCTGAGAGTTATTTTCTCAGGAATTCATGGTTTAATTGAAATTATCCTTCAAGTTACTCGGTCGAACTAATTAAATAACTTGTTTAAAACAGACTAGTTCGTAAGCAGTAAAACTGACCGACCTTAAGAGAAACTAAGTCGTTTATATTATTTCCAGTACTCATATAAATAATAATAAAAGAGAACATTTTTTATCAAGGTAGAAATTAGGCTTCGTGATCATGACGATCCAATTTAATTACGGTGAAATAAAAAATTGTGCTGTGGCAAGAAAAAATATATTGAATTAATGTCTAAGACTGCTCAGCTCTTGTTCGAATAGTAAGATTTGCGAACGAATTTGATTAAGATTTGAATGGTATTTATGCTCATTACTATCTAAATTTTAATACCTTTAATTTTTACTATCAAAATCACAAATTTATGAGATCTCGTTCAACCGAAATGTTTTGTGTATCTTTCGAGACCTATCATATGTGCCAACAGATAAGCGTTCATCAAGAATTATTTCTTAGACATCAGTTTTCAGATATCCGTGAGGTAATCAATCTGTGTTGCCTTTCTATTTGTTTTAAACTCAAAACTTTAATAGTGACCTTGTGCTGTCCAAAACTTGATGCGAACACGGGATTATTTACCGAATGCATATAAATATTCAACCTTTATTGGACAACACTCAGACAAATATTGTAACATAAGTTGGATATGTAAATATCAATTTGATCGACGATATCTAACTGGAAAGTTTACTCTCAAAAGTATGTCATGTCTAAAATCTTTCCTTATATTTCAGCACAATTCACTTAGTATTACAGTAATTTTACCTTTCGTTTCCTCTCTCTCGCTCACATTCCCTTTGAACCCTCTCATTTGAATATTTCTGTCTCAGCACTTATTGCAAATACTTTCCAAGGCTCTTTTCGCTCAGCCCCGTAGACAAATCGCAAAGATATTTTTTCTCTGGGTGTGACCGTCATGTAAGGCGCTAAAAGTCGAACTGTCTCAATGGGGGCAAGGAACTAAGATTCGATTCACGGCTGTAAATTAATTCCTTTTATAAAATTGCCTAGTTTAAGTTTAGTCATCGCTTTTTTAAGTGTGATGGATATGTTAAAGTAAAATCTCTCTCTCCGTATAAGGTTTAACATGATTGTATACAATTTCCAGAATTCCCGAAATCCGTTCCCAATGCATCGCCTTGAGTGCATCTAAGAAACAACACACCCAATTTCGTACTACGAAGCGAATGATAACGGATCAATATTATCCAATTTCATCAGCAATGCCTGGAAATCAGAGTATTCCTACGCATTTTTTACTGTCGTAACCAACGCAATAATGTTCGGTAACGATATTTCTGAATGAAAACAACTCGGCACAATATTCCTGTGACGACATTATCAGATGGTGAATCCGACAAGCTAGATCAACAAATAGAGTTTATCACTCGGTGATTTTTATCTTCAACGGAAAAAACGCTTTTGCTGAAACATTTACTTCTTTTCCCTTCTGCGTCTGGATGAAATGGAATCGTGAATCGGGTTTTAGGGATACCCAAATACAGCTGATAGGTGAGCCACATCGTTATTGGCTTTTAATTGCAGCTGTCTGAGATCTGTCAGTTAACGAGTTATGGCGCGATGTTTCGTTTCGTGACTTGTCCATTCGAAGGTTATGCAAGATCTGTAGGGAAACATTTGAGCAAACAATTTGTGTCTGCTTGATATTTGAATATGTTAGGATGCTATGAATTCAAAACCGTTTTCATAATGGAGCGCCCGATATGAAAAGAGGATTATTTTTAAATAATTCTTCTATCAGACATCTATATTTCTGGCCATCGAATATCCAACATCATCAAAGACAAGAGATATCAAAGCCATATTTATAAAACAAATGACACAAGGGTGAAACGATTACAGTTCCTTTCGTCAGTAATGGGTGCATTGAAAAGTTCCCCGCTGCTGCAGACAACGTCGAATTGTACGAGCTGACACAGGTTGTTGTGCAACACTCTAATTCTTGAGTTAGGGTTCTTGAGTACGATCCGAAAAAAAAAACCCACACGATGTCTGTCCTCTCGTTCGGTGGTTTGACGAAATTGCAGCAATCGTCCACATCAATCAGTTCGTCCCTCCTTCACATACCGATTCCATATTTGCATCACTGTAGCTTGATTTCGTTCTTCACAAGCACCGATTTCTCAGACTCAAATACCACAATTCTTCCTTTGTCTAACTTCAAAAAATGTACTCGTATGACTGCCGTATTTTTAACGATGCATAATTAAGCTTCCTGTAAACAGCGGGAAAACACAATTTCAATACTTAAAAGCTGCTCTCTGCTTTTCATTTTGACTTTGCTTTCAGCCCTTGCAAAAGCATGAATGCGTTGTTTTAATTTAAATGTATTTTCTAAGTAATTACTCAATTTTTTCCTTGGCAATTATTACATTCAATGCCTAATTGATAGCTTCACTTTCAGTATACAATCGCATCATTTTCATACTTAATTATCCCTAATGAGTCAAACCTTCAAACAGGCATATGGAAAAGAATTTTGCATATTCGATTTGTTCCCAGTTGAATGTTTGATGTAGAACATGTGTAAGTAATGCACGCATGATCGACCAACCTTTATTCGAAAGTAAAATCACAGGATAATAAATGAATGATTTCCAGCAATCTCTCTGAGTATCGGAGTTAGTCCTCGTGTAGCAAAAAGAAAGATAATAGGTATGTACGTAATTGATTCACATCGCACTGGCATAACACAACGTGCTATTGGCGACGGACCGGGATCAATCCCGAAGGGAAAGATCCGAGGATAACACTTTTTGTACCACGGTCATATGACGAGGTCAACACCTGAGCTGGCACCCCACTCTCCAAACTTCCACGCCACGTGAAAAAAAGATGATAGAGCAACAAGCCCAACCCAAATTTTTATAGAGTGCACCTGGCTGAGGCGATGAAATTCCTGCCATATCATATGTTAACGCCATCCTCACCTCATGTTGTAACCCCAAGTGATGATTTGTGAAACTTGGTAGACGCTTTGGCTAAAAAAAGGCAGTTCAACTGTGTTTGGACATCCACTCGACTTGATTTGACGGAGGCGTAACTTCAATACTTAAAATTGTTGAATACCACCATCCTGTTCAAGCAATAGAATCCTAGAATTCATTTACTAGCCAACCAAGTTTACATGTCAATGTATATGTAAATATTGAACTAAAAGGAGTTCTCTGAATCCAGTATTTGCTTCGTAAGGAAGCAATTAAATTAGAGTCTGCTTTAGAAATTTGTAGCGAATTTCAGTCCTCAAATAGACAGCGGCAAACGTCCGAAGAATGGCTTTTATCTGTAAAGCTAAATGTATGTTTCTGCGGCTAAACATGATTCCTGTACTTATTTCTGATGTGACGTCACTGCTTTTTTTCAGTTATGATTTCAGCACGTCAAAAATAGAAATTCCAAACAACGAATTGTGGACATGATATTGGTCAACGCCAATTGTACTAAAGTAAAAAAAACGGCGATAAACTACATTTTAAGTTTCCTCCATACATATAACGCAGGGCATTTGGGTAACAGAAAGAACAATCTCCGTTTTCCGTTTGATTTGTATGCTTACACTGAAAATCCCCCTCACAATGGAGCTGCGATAGCTCTGTTGGAAGAGTAACAGATTAGCAACCAAGGATTGCGAGTTTGAAACTCGTTCCAACCTACGACAGTCGTGTACATGGGTACTGATGCACGTCAAATTTGTGGTGGCCTCAAATATCCTCATGTTGCCGTGGTGGGGAAGTTTGGAGAGTGGGGTGTCAGCTCAGGTGTGCCCTCGTCATTTGATCGTGGTACACAATGTGTTATAACTCGGATCTTTCCCTTCGAGATTGAGGGGCCGCGATAGCTCAATTAGCAGCCAGAGGATTGTGAGTTCGAAACTAGGTCCTGCCAAAGACCGTCGTGTACACGGGCGCTGGTACACTTTAAATCTGTCGTGGCCTCAAATGTCCTCACGTTGGTGTGGTGTGGGAGTTTGGAGAGTGGGGTGCCAGCTCAAGTGTTGTCCTCGTCATCTGATCGTGGTTCAAAATTACGAGGCGTTGTCCTTGGTTCTCCCCCTTCGGTATTGATCCTGGTCTGTCACCAATAGCCCGTTTTGTTACTCCAGTTCGACGTTAATTTCAACTACCTGCCTCCCTTCAAAGAATGAATTCCGAATATGATATTGGTCAACGCCAGTTATACTAAACGCCAAACGTCGCCAAAAAGGCGATAAACTGCATTTAAGTTTCCTCGATAGGAATCAAGCAGAGCATTTGGGTACCAGGAAGTAAAATATCCGTTTTCCGTCTGGTTTGTTTGCTCATAATGTCCCTCTCATAATTCTCTTAATTGTAAAATTTGATATCTTTATTGGGAAATACTCTTTTATAAGTCATAAACGTGAGCACATTTGGGACCCTTTTTCCCCTACTTCACAAAAATGCTTAGTCAGTCACTTAGCATGACAAGTTTTGAATTGGGGTGGATTCGTGGGTATCAGAGCACGACTCGGTTATTTATGGGATGGTGCCAAATTTGACACGTTACGCGATGCGTCTGTTTCCGTGTTGTCAGACGCATCTTCAAAAGCAGTTGAACACCCTCTGACATCTTTTGTTTTTCTCCGAAACGTAAACAGAATTGTAAATTAATAAGAAAGGGAATATTCCATTTAAAAAGAATTTGCATTAAAAATTACTTTTTTAATGCAAATTCTAGCATTTCCATGCATTGATATTTCAGTTCTCTTTTACTTAGCGATGAGAGTAATGTTTCACACTTTGTTTACCATAGAAATTTCGCGTTGGCTTTGGTGTGGAAGTTTGAAGAGTGGGATGCCAGATCAGGTGTTGACTTCGTCATCTGATCGTGGTTCAAAACTACGATGTGTTGTCCTCGAATCTTTCCTATCGGGATTGATCCCGGACAGTCGCCAATAGCCAGGTTGTGTTCTTCCAGTGCGACGTTAATTCAACTACCCATCTACCTACCATCGAATTTCCTTTGAACTGCATTTGAGAAAACATGTGTTGCAAATTCTTTAGCTTATGATTTTAATGAAAAGGGTGTATTTGTGCAGTTTGATAAATGCATGTACTGGTTATTTTAAATTATTGCACATTTTGTTGAGTTTTTTCTTATTAGTGCGACGATATTTAGAAACGATAACAATTATAAATGCGACGATAAAGTACTTCGTTCTTGGTCACCCTTTTGACCATCTGTTTGTAAAACACTGTTGGCTATTTTTTCGGTTTATGTACTTACTCTCTTTAGTGATATGTGTAGTAAAATATATGATGCAATAAAAACATTTCAGACAAAACACGACAAAGTGCATCCCAAAATACTCTTAAAATATTTCATACTTTACTACACAATAAAATTCTGAAATTTACTATCCAAACTTCTAGACTCAAAATATTTGAGTTTTCTTTTTATGGCACATTTCACTAGATTTTAGAACATGTAATATGTTTTAGCACTGATAAAGAATGAGAGAGGAAAGATGGCTGTATTCCCAAAATCATTTTTATCTAAAAAATTGCTTGACCAAAGTATGAAAATTTTGAATTATAATAAAATATGCGTAGTTAACTTCTTTGTTTGCGAAATCGATTCTCTTTTACGTACATAAATAAACTTTCGAAGAATGAATCATTCATATATTTCCCGTCATCTGACCGTGGTTCAAAGTTACGAGGCATTGTGTCCTTGGATTTTTCTTAGGGATAGATCCCGGGCCGTCGCCAATAGCCCGTTGTGTTGCTCCAGTGCGACGTTAATTAATTACCTTCCTACCTTACATTTTCCTTTAAATATAAAGTCGGATATTTGTTTTTCCTAATATGTTCATGGTAAACCTTTTATATCAAGATACATTTCCTTATTCGTGTTCTCTCCTTGGATAAAAATAATTTTGTTAGGTAAAAATAATTATCTCTCCCCTAATACGACAGGTTTTCCTACAAAATATATCATGACTTCTACAAGCTACAATATAATTGCTTAATAACCCACTTTCAAACATGCGAATATTACACGAAAATCTATACTTTATCAAAACTCCTCATTCGATAATGGCATTAGTCATAAATGCACTTATCTAGTCTTAAAGGATTACGCACGGTCTTTTTTCACCGTTTCTGCCGTAGGAGTTTTGTTAAGCCCGGGTGAAAGTAAAAAACATTATTTGAGAGAACCAATAGAAAAGCACATTAAATCTTTAGAAATAGAACTCCATGCTTGTTTTCTGTCCATTCTTTCTATTAAATTAGGGGAAGCTGTCTCTTTGCGTGTTCAACAAAGCTCCTGCTGTCTCCTTCTCCCCTCCTCCCATAAGTAACATGCTTGACTTCTCTCCACCCCGCGTTCGAACCTCTTCTGAATGTCCGCCTAACCCCCCACGTTCTATCCTCGTGTGGATTTAGGACTCAATGGGAGTTTTCTGGATCCGGCTAAATGCTTTCTCCGGGGGATCTGCTACAGGAACAGATGGTTATCTAGAGATTCAATGGCGTTTTTCTTTCTCTCTGCAAAAGGGACTATGTCCAAAATGATCCACAAAACTATATTTTGACACCAGGTCTTAGCCTTTACATTTCTTAGATCAAGCATGCCAAACTCAAATGCTAACACAGGCCAAATTAAACAAGGTCTAAGTTTATGTGGGCCGCAAAAAAACAAAAACTTCAATTTTTATAGAAGCGTAAATTTATTTCGAAAACACAGTATAAAAAGAACAAGGACAACGGCAAAATTACTGTTTTCTTCCTGACACTTGTCATCCCTTCTCTGCTACTATCTTTCCTACTTCGGGGATATCTTGTTCGCAATGATTACTTTCAAAACTGACCCAAGGTGAATGTCAGTAATTCTGGATCTGGCAGGAGACTTATTTCCTTTCATAAGTGAAAATAATTGCTCGCACCGATAAGTAAGATGGTAAATAATCTCATATGCGAATTTTCCAGTGTTTTCAAACCTGGTTGGCAAATGTTTGTAAAATTCAGGCACTCCAACTTCACTGAATTTTGCCTTCAAATCTGAATAGCACTGGATCTCGATTACCTCCATTTGCATATGATTAAATACTGATACTATATTTATCGAGAAAATCGAAGAAAACAAATAAAACTTGTTTTCCAAAGATTTAAAATCTGCAAACCTTGTTTCGAATTCAGTTCTAAGGTTTAAAAATATTTTTCCGCGTATTTTCGACACGATGCAATTTTATCTAAACTTGTTTTGTTTATGCTGCATGTCGGAAAGTGCGTTAAATATTCATTTTTCAACTGCTTTTCCCAAAGATATAGCTTACATTTGAATGCTTTAACTTGGTCACACATCTTCGCAATGATCTGATCTTTTCTTGCAGTTTTAAATTTAAATCGGATAAGTGTTTCGTTATATCAAAACCATGGATGATAAATCTTGCAACCATACTGGATCAGAAAACAAGCTGGTGTCTTGCTTTTTGGTTATTAAAAACTGACATATTTCTTCTTTCAAATCCCAGAATTGTTTAAGAACCTTGGAGCAGGATAGCCAACGCACCTCGGTATAGTAGGACAAACCGGAATATTCGCTTTCTAATTCATTTAAGAAAGCAGAGAACTGTCGCTGATTTAAGCCTCTAGATCTTATCAAATTGATATTTTTCTTTGATAGATGTCAACACATTTTCCATCTTTATTACCTACGCACATAATACTTCTTTATGTATAATGCAATGCGTATGATGAATCTTGGATCCGTCATAAATTTCACTTAGTTTTTTTCGCAGTAATGCCCTAAAACCGTTAGTTTTTCCAGTCATTGAAGGAGCTCCATCTGTTGCTAAAAAAGTCAATTTTGACAGAGGTAGATTGTATTTTTGCAAAAGTTCATAAACACAATTAAATATATCTTGTCCTGTAGTAATGCCACGCATCGATACTAGTTCCAATAATTCCTCAAAAATGTTGAAATCCGTGTCGCAAGCATGAAGAAACACAGCTAACTGAGCTACGCCCCCAATGTTACTCTCGTCGCAGGCAATGGAAAAAGCTTCGAATCTAAATAATTTTGCTTTGATCTGATCACTTAAATTGGTGGCCAAATCAGTAACTCTTTCCGCAACGGTATTTCGAGACAAAGAGATTGCTTGAAAAGCCTTCACATTTCCAGGACAAACAAGTTCTGCAGTTTTAATTAGACATTCCGTGATAAAATCACCTTCAGTAAAAGGTTTCGAATATTTAGCTATCAACTCCGACAAGACGTAGCACCGCCGCTACACTTTCTTGTGATACTTTAGTAAACATTAACTGTTTTCTTTTAGTTTCAACTTGAACTCTTTCAACTTCTCGTCTCATTAATTCTTCATAATTATCATATTTTGATTTATGTTGTTCATAGTGACGTTTTATGTTACATAACTTTGGTACACTAATAGCATTATTACATATCAAGCAGATTATTTTATCTTTTATTTCACAGCAAAAATACTCCAATTCCCACTCTTCTTGGAAATACCGATGTTCGTCAGCAATTTTTCGTTTAGTTTTATTACCACCTGGTTTCGATAAAGACATACTGAATGCAAGGGCCTTAAATAGATGAGTAATCGTTAACACAAAATAATAAAATTTTTTAAATAAAAATTAATATTTTTCTTGAATACTTACAAGACACAGAATAACTGCACAAATTAATAATCATAACGTAAATAAACATATTTTCTTGTTCTCTGAAAGCGAAATATTTACTGTTAGCCACACCAAGCAAGGAAGTAGAAAACTAATGGCGTGATAGGTATTATTTTATTATCAGCTACTAAAATATCAGCTGCTATTGGTGGGGGGAATAATCCATCGATGTGCAACACGACTAGTAATCGGTCATTGGTAAATGTTGTGGTTCGTTATTAATAATTATGTATAATAAGAAATTTTAAAAATTAAGCTACGAAATTTTAGTAAAATTTTTGTTCAATACTGATATATTGGCCGGGTCGCAAATCCTTGGCTTTACACTTAGTAAAGCCAAAGATCTCGATCACAATTTTATTCCATCGACATCGTATCCAAAACGATGAGTGGATACACATTTTGACATCATGCCTTAGCTCCATTACAGATCCCTTGGTAAAGTCAAGATCTCGAACACAATTTTATTCCATCGACATCGTATTCAAAGCGATGAGTAAATATACACTTTAACACCAAACAAGAAAACGTACAGAACACTAAAGGATCTCCAACACACGTTTATTCCATCAACATTGTATCCAAAGTTATTCACAAATATGTAATTTGACCTTAGTATACTGGTGAAGCTTCTTGAACACAACTGTATTCCATCGAAAATCGAGACAGAAATTCTTTGTGTTGTTCAAACAGCAGTACCTCTACATTTACATGTACTCTTATTGTTTGTTACCCTAATAACTACCATGCCTCTCAGTGTATTATCCCTCGATGTATCGTCTTCTTGGGAAACTATAAGAAAACACGATGTATCAGGGGAAGAACTTGCTTATTAGAAATAAGAAGGTACAAATTATTAAATAATTCAGGCAGCTTTTTAATTGTAATTATGTAAAACACCAAGTTAAACGCCCTCAGGGGCATATCTTTAAGTGTGTACGGGCAACACAACCCCCGCGTGATCTGTCCTCCCTTCTGTTTTATCCTCACCTACCCTTTTGCTTTTTTCTTTTTTCTTCCCTCGTTTTCTTGTGTTTGGTGCATCTTATCGTAATAAGGCCCTTGAGAAATAAAACTCAAAACCAACGAATCAGCCAACTACAAGTTAAACACAAAATTAGTGCTCGAATCTTTTTATTTGAAACAAAAGATTGTAGAACATTCTTGAAAACAAATTTTTTCTTGACCACGCAACCAAATCTTTTATACCGATTCTTTTCAAGACAACATCTTGAAACAAGTCCTTTGAACTCCCAATTGTAAAGAAATAGTTTGAGATTTCTTGTGATGTTCGCAAAACGAAAGTTGATTGGGGGGACAAAGGGAAATGAGTGGTATTGCCGAATGCGGCAATATAATGAGGGGAGTCTTCATTTGCTATATTATTTGGTATCGGATCAATGGGCTTGATTTACAATTATATACTTTGATATCAAGCTTTCGGTTAGACAGAAGTAACCTCTTATGTAAAATTAAGGACATCTAAACAAACTTCATTTCATCGATAATCTAGACAGTTTAGTAATCGATAATCTAGGGTGGCGGATTAGCAACTGAAGGTTTATTCAACCAAAGACAGTCGTGTACATGGGAGGGGCTGCTGCACTTTAAATCGGTCGCTGCCTCAAATGTCTTCACGTTGATGCGGTGTGGAAGTTTGGAGAGTGGGGTGACAGCTCAGGTGTCGACTTCGTTATCTGACCGGGATTCAAAATGACGAGATGTTGCTCTCGGATCTCTCTTCGGAATTGATCCCGGACTGTCGCCAATAGCCCGTAAAGTTTCTCCAATGAGACTTAAGTTCGACTACCTACCTACCTTCCTAGACGGTCCTAGGGCAGTCTTGGAGCAATGGGTTTTCCCACTGCGCTAGAAACCTCCGAGTTGCAGACGACACATGTTCGATTTAATCCCTGGGGATATTATATCTCTTCTGTGTCAGTAAAACTTTCTTTGTGTGTGTATGTCCGTTATTTGACGTTGTCTGTAGCAGCTGGACCAAATATAGCCCCTGAGTCATAAAATCTCGACAATCAAACAACCTAGACGTTCTAGTTTTATTTAGTGTAATTCAAACTACAAACCCGCTTCATTGGGTCCGAAGAAAATATTCCTTTCGTTCATGGGCATTCTTGACTATTATCTTGACTTAAGGTACTTGCAAAATTGTTGGTATCGGCTAGTCTTGGTCCACAATTTTTTATATACCTTGAAATTTAGCATTATCTATTACAGATAGGACATTTTATTGAATTTAAACTAAGGAACTCTAACCTCCCCTCCAAAAAATTTCATTCCATCAACAACTATGACAAGAGAAACTAATCGTTTTCGTTATTCAAACTGCAATTCTTCTACATTGGATCAACACAACGGAACATTGAATCTACATAGGGAAGAATAACAAAGTTAAAATTCTATAAAAATTTAATGAGAATAATCATTAGAGAAGATACAATAAGTTCTATGTGAACAATGTTATCTGATGTTTAACTAAATTGTGTTCTCATTCGGTAGTTTATTTTCAACCGGAAACTACGCCATCGTAGATTATATCTGAAAGATTTAAATTTGCGGTTCGCTGGTTTCATGTCTTTTTACGTTCAGTACCCTCCAAGAAGTATTTATTGCATAAAATCATGATGTGTATTCACTTGCTAGTCAATTCATTTTGAACAAGACGATAAAAAGTATTTTTTCAGTTTTCAATCTATGAAATAAATTTCTCTAAGCAAAATAAAAACTATGACAGCCGTCTCGTTTCATTTGCTATGATGTTAAAGTGAGGATTTCCAGTTTCTCAATGCATGGTTCCTGTCTCGGTCGGAACCTTGTGTTAAATTTCATTCTGAGATATTTTCTAGACATTCTCGAAGTGACTGGTAGGAAATGAAGTGATATATCTCTTTCATGTGATGATAAACTAATATATATATATATATATATATGAAGAACTTAATTGTCCGAATATCGCTATATACCGATAAAGCCATCAGTATTCATCCTTCTAATCTAAACTGTGGTTGAGAAACTCATCCACGATAATAACCGTTGTAGTTAGTGATCTTCCTTATACAAACCTGTTGTAACTTCTGAAATTTTGTCGTTTTCAATTTTTGCAGCTAAATTATTAATTTTCAAACTTCTCTGGGCCTTTTTTTACCTAAATAATTTGTCTTCCTTTCGGGTTTGGGCGGTGCTATTACACCGGGGCTGAAACTTCAATTTAATCAAATTTTCGAGGTTCCCCGACATTCCTGTGACAATTCCAGTAGAGAGCAATTGAGACTTCAGTAGAGGGCAGGTTTACAGAAGCATGTATTTACAGTCTTTCTACCCTTCAAACTATGAATTCCTTTTTTGAATTATTGTGTTAATGCAGCCGGGGCTGAAACTTCATTTTAAATGAATTTACAAGATTCCCCGACTTTTCTGTAACATTTTCAGTCGAAAAAAGGACTAATGAGAGAGATGTTTATGTTCTTGAGCTTCTAACAAAAACTATCAGCGCCAAAGCTAACATACGCCGAAAATAATCCCGAATTATAACGGCATTAGGAGAGACTTCGGAAATAAAATTTACAGGAGCACAAACATTTTGACGGGAGGTGGTTTCAACAACTTCAAAGGCAGTCCTTTTTGAAGTGTCAACTCTTTTTTGATGCCATTCACAGTTCCCTCCCAACAGAACCCCGATATACTGCACTCAGAGGCGGAGGGGACACTAAGGGCTTTCAAGGAAAGCCACATATAAGCAAAAGAAAAGGGGGAGGTTATTCAAAGGGAGGGTTATTTGGTTTTTCCCGGAAGGAAAGCTGTGTTGGCAAATCGATAATTCGATCGAATAAAGATAACCGCAACGTTTTCGCAAAATTCACTTTAGAAATATTAAAGATCGAAAAGAAGTAAAAAAAAGAGAGGCCTCCGAAAACTGATAAAAATGAAATAGCGTCGAAGTCTTACGTTTCCGTCGTCCTTGTTTCCGTTATTTGTTTATTACTTATTGAATCTGCGCTTAAAATTTATCGATCCGTCTTCTATTTGCATCAATGTTAGGGCGACTTATTACGCAATTTCTACCTTTCGACCGCATTTTGTGTAATGGAATGCGAAAGAAACAGCATATATCGAATTCTTTTGCGTGATTTTCAGTACAAGCAAACAAGACGGAATGCGAATATTTTACTTCCGTTTCCGAAATGCTCTCGCATGATACATACCTTAAAATACCAGGGCTACCTTAAAATGTAGTTTATCGCCGTATTGGCGATGTTTGGCATTGACCAATCAACTCTAAAAAATCGGTATTAATTCTTTTGAATTTTTTGGGATCTTTCTCTTATGGATGATCCTGGACCGTCGCCAATAGCTGTTGTGTTGCTCCAGTGCGACGTTAATTAAATACATATCTACTTACCTTTGCAATTTTTATTAGCAAAGTGCTGAAATCGCATTCAAGTGACGCCACTTTCAGAATGTGCACAATAAACAGTTCCGTAGCAGGAACATTACCACCACCTTTATTTAGCTCAACAGAAGATGACTGTCATATGCGTCTAATTACGAATTGTACCGTTGTGTCTTGAATGCATTGCAATTGAGTATTAAAAAATAAAATGTACGCACAAATAATGTCTACTAAAAGGTATGAATACGTCCACTGGAGGATTGTCTGAAATGATGTCTAAATTGGGGAATAATTTTAGAAGTTTGTCCTTACACCCAAATAACGCAATCCTAAATTGTAATTTCTTCTCTTGAAAATGTTTGAGTTGTGACGAGCTGCTTAAAAATACGTGTTACATTTCTAAATCACGATCAATAATTTCAATACCTAGATGTCTCTTAGAATCGAAACAAAAATAAGCAGCATTAAAACTTATTGCATCAAGCGCATCATTTGAATTGTTTTCTTATGATTGAAATTGTATCAATGTAATTGTGTTAAATCTTTTTGCACATAAATTATAAGGCCCCCTTCAACTTTAACTGGATTCTGAATTCAATCAAAATATTTTCACGAACGATGTTACATTGAATTGAGAAAAGTAATCTGAAACGATTTAATAATGACTTCTTCCTCAAATAGAATTTAAAACATTTTGTTTCGAGTTTCTTTTTATTGAAATCAAATTTCGTTCAACACTTTTCAATGGATGAAATTGAATTTTCGTAAATACCAGATAACACGCTATCACCCCATTTTATCTTATTACATAATTCTTAACCCAATTTCCATTTCTCTAAGTACAATTTTTCTATTAAGCAGTCTTCAATGTTATTAAAAACCTTTTATGAGCGTTTTGAATTTCAATTAGAATATAATGCATTCTCCCAGTTATTGTATTTATTTCACAATAGCAGCGCTGCTGACTGAAAAGGAATGTTTATTTGGATTTTAATTGAAGCTTTTAGAAAATTGATAATTGAATGAGAAGTGTATTAATATTAAAATAGGAAGCCATCTTTGTAATAGCATTTAGAATAATCATTTCATGATGCAGGAATGTAGATCTAGATGCCATAAAAAGTGAAGAAATAATTAAGAATTCCAAAAAGTAATTATGTTTTTTTCTGATTTTATAAACGAATGCGAAGTTTATGAGGGATTTTTTTACGGATACTTCACGTCGTTAAGATAATTATTATCGCTCTAAACGCTTTTTTCTTTTGACGACAACGTTTAAATATGCATCGAGAAATGCTAAACATAAAATAAAATGCCATCTTCCACATTTCTGTAGTGCGATTTTCCATGTATGAAACTAAAACCAGCCTAAGATATTGTTGCAATACGGTAGTATCAGAATTGTGTGTAATTTTAATATCTCGCTTTTACGATTAAATATCTTTAACTTATGTACTCAGTAACCTTTTCATGTTGTTTTCTATCTTATTATCTAGTGCAAAAAAGGAATTCCATTCGTTGTAAAAAGGACGAGAAAAAAGAATGCTTAACTTTAAATTTTTAATTTTTATACTTGCTTTTTATGGTTTGCATTTTTTAAAAGATGGGATTCGTATTTTTTGGTCTCTTCCTATTTACTGTCTAATTAGCCCTAGAATAGCAAAAAAGGATCATGGAACGACCGAACAAAACCCATTATCAAACTTCCCGTTTGAATGTACTATTCTGTTCCCAAATCTCTTTTTCCTTTCAAGACTTTATTTACTTGACGTTGTTTTGTGTTTGGTGCAGCTTGACCAAATATGACTCTTGCGACATAAAAACACAAAAACAACCAACCCGTTTTTAACAAAATCGCTTTTCAATAAAAATGCTCGTTACTAAGACATCACATTATTTGAGTCACCCAATCTTTAAAATATTTCTGGTATTTTGAGACATTGTCCCTGTTACAGTGAAGTCTTGACTGATAGCGCACATTGATTATGCGATGGTTGAAACTTAATAAAGAGATTAGAAGCAGATTATTCACTTTGTAGAGCTATCATACCGAAGCCTAACTCCTTGGGATTCCAGAACTCGATACCTCATTAGCATTTATTCTTTTCATATATAGAGCTTTAGCAGAGTTAAACTTTGTTATTAGTATCATTCCAAAACTTTTCCTAAATATAATATTTTGTCATAAGATAAATGATAATGTGAATTTAGCTATAACTCTATCTATATTGTCTGATTCTTCGAAGGATATTTTTGAAAAATATTGTCTCTAAAAGTAGAGTTTTATTCAATTCCTGTAATGGCGGTGTCATCAGCACTACATATTTTTTGAATGCTTAAAATTCTTTTTAAGAAACATTCTTGGCATAAGAATATAAATGGGGTTGACTTAAATTTTATACTGTTAACTAAAGAATTCAACTTCACAACAGTATGCTGCAAAACAATGGAACAATTATCTTGACAAAAGTTTTTTTAATGGATAGAAACATTTTCATACAAAGTTTTAGTATTTTTACAGAAAAATATGATAGCAAAATAAAAATAATAACTCATATTTTCCAGTTGACATTTCAAAAATTTTATCCAAGTATTCGATTAGATAACTCGAACTGTTCGATTATTGCTTTTTTTTAACAACTTTTACGATTTTTATTTTCATAAAATTGTTTGCTCTGAGATTTATACAAGTTCTGGCTCTGATTTTCTGAAAAGACAAATATAAAAGAAGCTAATGTTTTTGTGGACGTAGCAGTTCCTGTTTTGTAACTGGACGTGTTATTCGAATGTAATTTCACGTTCCGCTTATGGTAGGTAAATACTTAATTAACGTCGCACTGGAGCAACACTATGGATCAATTCGGAAGGGAAAAATCCGACGACAATATCTCGTAATTTTAAACCACGGACATATGACGAGATCAACACCTGGAACCCCACTCTCCAAACTTCCACACCATGCCAAAGTGAAGATATCTGAGGCCACGGCAGATTTAACATGCAGCAGCCCCAGTGCACAAAGCGGCTGGACCGAGTTTCGAACTCACAATCCGCTAGTTGCTAGAACACTGCTCTTCCGACTGGGCAACCGCAGCCCCTGACGCTTATGGAATTGGCCATAAAAATTAAAGTTAAACATCGTCAAAACAGTGATAAATTAAACTAATTCATTTAACAGGAGGCATATTTTCATCTTCCTGTATTTTGTATATAAACAGTGAAACATTCATTGACGAATTGCTTTTTCTTACATCAGCTATGTAGTATTCCATGTACCCCATTAATCTTTAAATTCATTTTAAAAATTCCAACTTTAAATTTTAAATTCCTTTGAAATTTTAAAGTTGACGATATAAGTAGCCATCGTCCAGGAAAAATTAATTATAGAGCTCAGACCAAATCCTCTTAAGTTAACGTCTTCAAAATTTGAAAGTAGTCTGAAATTTCCAAATGGGGGGGGGGTGAAATTCAATCTTTTGCTTTGAAAGGAATACGGCCAGCTCTTCCACAGTAAACCTTCCTGATGATAGATTGAATCCCACGAGTCGCATGCCGTTTAATTGCGGCGTGGGACCACAAAATTGTAGATGACTGAGTTTCGGTATGAAAGCGGTAGAAATGCCGTATATAATTGCATCTTTCCGTCCAAATTAAATTTGCGGTAACTTCAATCTCAACTCTTTTTCGTGTGTAAACTTTAGACCAAGGTTCGGAACCTATGGATGATGAGGTACTGAAAAGATAACTGAAGATATACTGAAAAACTTCTGTAGTTCGTCAGATACTGTAAATTTTGTCAGAAAAATGAATACACAAACTGTACTTATTTAAGTACAAATACAATTTTTGACTCTCTTGGTGTTTGTTTCGATGGGGGTATCTCGTCATTAACAAAACAAACCAGATCTTAATGGGCAAGATACATCTTCAATTGAAAAATCTCACCAGATTTTAGTCCTCTCATCATAAAAAAGTCAGCAATATCTTAATGACGAGATATCTTGTCATTAGCAAAAGTGGCCAGATCTAGATGTACGAGATATCTCGTCAAAACCACTTGGAGGGTAAAGTTCCTTAAATTATTAATGTTTTGCAGCCATCCCAATTGAACTTGTCAGAAGACTTTTAGTCATCATGGCTCTACAATGGCAAAATTGTGAACCACTTGGCTTTACCCTGGTGCACCACGGATGATGGGTTCACGTTTCACCTCACATACATACCACATATTCAAGGCACAAACCCGTTAATAGAGAGGTCACACATTCACTCCAGATGGACAAACATCCATGCCTTACCTCGGATTCGAACCAGGAACATTTCCATCTGGAAACCAGCATCCTGATCACCATCCCGATTGGTCGGCTGTTAAAAAAGTAATTTGTTGTGTCAGAATAAGGAATTCGAAAACAAGCCAAGTGACGTCATGTTCGGAATATATGCAGAAAATACTACCGCCACATGCATTTAGCTTGAGAGAAAATGCTTCTACAATTTAGTACCAAATGGTCCAGAGTAACAGATGATCATGTATCTGGAATCACTGATACATCGCATGAATGGAAACAAATTTTAAAACTGTTCTCAAGTCATTTCTATAGATAGTATTGATTCACCGATATTTGTAAAACTAAATTTTTTCAAGCAAATTGATTCGCAAATGTACAATTCACAAGAGGCACGAATTTTTTCTTCATTAATTTAGATGACTGCATACCCCCTCCATTAGTGCAATCCACGAGGTAATTACTCCAATGGCAAAAACCAATTTCCAAATTGCTGTTCCAGTGGATGGGATATTCCAACGTTCCGATGTAATGGAAACTATCTACTTTTCGATACTGTTTTCATTTCGGTTAAAACATCCAGTTACAGATCGGATGTAAGGCTTTGATTTCCAGTTCTCCAGTTTCGTTATTGATCTCAGGGCCTGGGGATTTTATTTTCATAAGACCTGGTTTTTTTATTCCATCTTACTATAATTTATTTTATTCCATCTTACTATATTTTATTTTAAAAGAGTATCTGCGATTGCAGATACTCTTTTAGTTTCTACAAAGTTATGATGATAAAAGTAAACACTTTTCAAGAAAGATCCTCCGAAATCCACGGTTTAACATTCGTTTGAGGGTTAACGCATGCGCAGTACTAGCTTTTTGCGTCAATAAAACGAAACGGACGACACACTTCATTCTGTGCTAAACTTCAGAATTCTAACTAAAAATTATCAAATATTAAGTACGGTATTTTAGATGGCACAGAATTTATAAAAATGTATTCGTATGTTGAAATTTTGCTGGTGTTATCAGCTTTCTAAATCACAAGGAATAGTTTGGATTATAGCTGATTCGTAAACATGCAGCTGCGTTGACCATGGCTGATGCAGATTCGTTACAGAATAAAAATGCTTTTTTGTATAAAAGAAAAGTGACGATGTACGTTACTTCACTTTGCACCAACACAACAATACTGACGAGCATAAAAGTGATCGGATTACATTGGTTTGTTAAGGGATTGAGTATAATTATTTCTTGTTAAACTTAAATTTCCATAAAAATCCAATCTGAAATTAAATACCTTTACATAACATTATTCCCTATTTCCGAACCCGAGGAACAATGTGTTAGCAAAATGATCCCGTGTACATTTTATGAAAATAAAAAATTTGGAATAATTCTTCTCGAAGTATTTGGTCAGTTTGGATTATTTTAGATTTGGGCATCTTATGAATTGTACACATCACTTGACTGAGAGGAGACAGTAGTAGCCAATCACCGCAAACTTATCCACAAACGAATCCGCGAACTTACCCTTAGAGTTATTTTGTGTGTGTGAATAATTTGTATTTAGGATTTGTTATTGAACTGGAAAAAATGTTAAATACTTGATACAAGATTTAATAAATTTTAAACATCTTAATAAGACAACTGAAGGTAATAGTTAAGATTTCGAATTGCATGCTGAGGCGACAGACAAATTAGAATTCCAGACTTGGAATTTTTATTGGCATAGTACTGAAATCTTATTGGAAAAACAAGTCAACTGGCATCACATTCAGAATACGTGCAGGAAACACGTATCACAGTAGAAGCACTACCGCCATTTATACCTCTTGTGTCCATTAACAGTTTTAGAAAGACGAGTGTTTGTTTATGTACACATCTATATGGAATGAAGTTTTTAAATGATTAAGCATTTACGGGTGATAAAGCATGAACATAGCAAGAATATGAAGCAATGATTTAAAAAATGGTTAAGACTATCAAATCACAGGATTTCTTTTAATACCCACAGAACGACATCATTACATTGGACGACTCTAAAAGCCGAATTCATTTCTTCTGCAATTCTCAATCTTTGCGCTTCGATATCATTTTGGGGGGGCTCTTAGCGGGTGATTATTTCGAGGAACTACTTTAGAATTGCGGAATTGTTTCTTTTTTACTTTCTCTTCTACAGAGTGGGTTTTGTGTTTGTTTGACTTTCCAATTTAAGGCGCTCCAATATTTCCCGTTCTCTCCCTTTTTCATTTTAGATCTCCATCTCTTTAATTGGAAGACCTCATTTTCGACGCATTACTTCATTCATTTCCTACGCCATTAAACAGAAATATCGGCCGAAGGAACGGTTAGAAGGCAGCAGCATAAATGGCAATCTCAACATCTCTCCAAAAAGCTCGGCTGGAAAACTTTTTCCCGCGCTTTCTTTCTTTTTATTTTTCAAAAGTTTATATTTTTTCCATTTTTTTTCTCCGGATAATTTTTTCTCTGGCTTTGTGCTCCAGGATTTTATTTTTCTTCGATTGCATTAGTGGCTTTCTCTCGATCGAGCGTCGAAATATCTCTCTCTCTCTCTCTATATATATATAAATATATATATATTTCTCTCTCTTTCTTTATTTTGCGGGACCACTTTTTTTTCGTTATTAAAAGAGCTGCATTTCTTTCTTTTTTTCGGTTTGAGTTCGTTCTTTTAAAAACATTATTCTTCTGATATTTTATTTCGGCGTGTTTCTTAGGAAAGGATCAAAGATCCCTCTCCAGGTTTTACAGGCTTTAAATATTTGTATCAAATGCACCATTGAGCAATGGAAATTTTTTGAAAGACTTGTGAGAGTGTGAGGAGTTGCAAGTTATTCCATAGATTGGATTTTTCCCCTTTGAGAATCACAGTTTTGTGTTTTTAATTTTCTTCGGGTTAAATTTCATTTGCCATTCTATAACGTATTTGAAATTGGTAAATTGTTGTGACATGTAGTAGTGTAGCTTAGATTTCGTTTTCGAGGGAGGTCTCACGATTGAATATGCAATTTATAAGATAAAGGAAGACCCGGCAAAAAAAGAAAGACCGTAAAATTTCCCCTAATGTCTTTATATTTCATCACTAGATTTTAGTACTTAAATGCGAGGGAAGAGATACATATGATACGATAACAGAAATAATTTTAAAATGGTTCTGTATGCCAAAAATATTTATGTCAATTATATAACATTAAGAAGATATTCAAATCTTGTTTCTAGAAATTCACCTTTTAATTCTTTGTCATTTTTGAAGCGTTGATATGATTCGTAAATTGCGAATATTCAAATGGTTAGATCAGTGACAAATAATTTTTATGTATTTTTATTTCCTAAGTTATTAATTTAATGAGCTATTTACTAAGCTATCTAATAGCTGTTAATTTTATTTTAATGTCAAAAAAGTATTGTCTTTTTAAGCTCTAAACATTTTCAACGATAGTACCCTTTATGAATATTAAATTTCGTATTTCACCATAAATGACACTACAACGAATGAAAAAAAACGTTCTTTAAAAATATAATTTATAATCACTGTGTTGTTGCAATGCATTTTAAATCTATATAATTGATATTTATTAATTTGCGTAATCCCAAATGTCTTCTTGCTGACCGTTTTAATATTCATATACTTCGAATATGCCATGAAGTTTTCATGGATCTCTCAAAGATTTGAAATATTTTACTATATGCACAAGCCGCCTAACCGGTATAGTAGTCATAGCATTTGTCTGCCATCTAATAGGTCCCAGGTTCCTTGCTTTGAAGCGCATGGATGTTGGTAATTGCCTCTTTTAGGAGTAATGGTGGCTTACCCACTGGATGCTCATTCACCAATAGCAGCCAGTTCGTCCCTTGCAGTGCCGAAGAAGTCATTGTTGGGGCATAAGAAAAAACTACATACACAAAACTGGTATGCCTGCTTAGAATTTGTATTGTTTGTGTTGAAAGACGAATAGACTGGAGGAAATGGATAATTACTTGATTAAAAAGTGTTACTGTTTATGCATACTGTTTATACATACGTTTATATTCAATTAATATTGTTTATAGCATTCTTATTAATATTCAGAATCTGTCAGAAAGCTCTATTTTCCTGTCGTACTTTCCAAGAATACAAACACTATCTAATACTCTTAAACCTAATAAAAGCGTCGTGATCAAAAATAGAATAAGTAAAAATACTAAACTAGAATAAATAGAAAGGTAAAATTATAATACTTTTCAGAAAATAATTGAATTTTTTCTGTGAATATTCATTTCTATCATTAAAATGGGAAAAAATTAAATCATAAATGTATTTTAATTCTTCACTATTGTCTCCACATATTGAATTAAGATACCAAAATGTACTTCCCCAACTTTTTTCGAAACACCTAAAAATTACAATTAATTGTTTGCTGCAAAAACTCGGCGAAATTGCGTGCGATAAACTCACAGGAAACAAACAAAAAAATTATAATAATGACTGAAATCCGGAATTTTATCAAAAAATGTCTCTAGAACGGATGTTTTAATCTTGGTCAACGGAAGAGCGTGTCCACAAAACTTCGCTTTCTCATGGTTCTCACACTTCCTTTATTAAAACTTGGCGAATTTCTCCCTCTTTCTTTTAAGAGTAAAATGGCATGTGCCGGCTGACGAAGTGACCTTGTTCTTTTTTCACAGAACAAACCTGTTGTATCTTTTCATTTTTGCAGAGGAAATTAGCTTGCATCCGCTGCTGTCTTCCTTCTGCAAGGGTCCGATATAGCACACAAGAATTCCGGAAGCATCTTCTATATGAAATCGATGCGGTGGTTCTAAACTTTTTACAATGGCGATCCCATTTCTGTTGTTACATGCTGTTCGCAATCCTGGTTTTTAGGCTTATGTTGCTCACGACCAGCGTTATTGAATCGCAAAGATATAAGAATGCGTACAATTTATTACAGATATTTTTTGAAAAGAATTCATCTTCCACGAAATCAGTTTCCCAGAGAGAGCCTGTGAGCACTAAATGAATCTTGAAGGGGAGCAATGTTGGCTCCAGGGGAAATAGGGGAAAGACAAGAGTAGGTAAGAAGCTAAAAGGGAGTTGCAAAAGTAGATACCAGGAAAAGTACACTTTATCCTGGACTGAGGCCTGCGGCTAGAAAAATTTTGATTGCATTTCTGTCATTATATCGGGCGCCAATAACGCGATGTACCCTAGTGTTTTGTTCTTTTCCCATGGGGTTTATTGTCTTTGATAAGAATGGGGGTCGCAAGCCTAGGATGCCTAAGCGATCTTTGTCTACTTTCAGCTCTCCTCCCTTTTCCTTTCTTTTCATAATTACGATATCATGTGTTTGAAGCAGCTTGGTCAAATTTCGTCCTTGCGCCATAAAACCCAAAACAAAAAATTGTGGCCTCATGTTGACGTGGTGTGGAAGTTTGGAGAGTGGGGTGCCAGCTCTGGTGTCGACTTCGTCATCTGACCGTGGCTCAAATTTACGAGGCGTTACTCTCGGACCTTTTCCCTTCGGGATTGATCCCAGACCGTCGCCAATAGCCCGTTGTATTGCTCCCGTGAGACGCAAATTCAACTACCTAACTTAAGCTAACCGTTATGGTATTTGTTTTTGTCATTTCATTTTAATAAATAACTTTATAATTTCAGTTCCAAGTTGATTTATTTTCTAAGTGGCTTTTTGATATTCTAAAATTACACGCGCAGCTACCATAAATATCTTAGTAAAATTAAAACATTATAGACTCATCTACACTAGTGGGGTGGCAAAAAATTGTCTCTGAAAAGGGGGCATTGAGCTAGGGAGGGGGTACCATACCATGATACTGGTGCTCAAGGATGGGCACCTTATGTTGGTATTTGAGACATTTTCACTGAAAATACTTTGTCGCATATGCATGCATTTTACATCTGTGCCATGTTTCGTAATGGGCTTAGTATTATAATGATTATTTAAATACGGAATACTTGTTTTGTGCAATACAGTTAGAGCGTATTATAATTTCTACTGTCTGTGATAGAGTTAATACTCGTGCCTGTATAATTTATTGCTTCAATAATCAGACGTATTGCTTCAGCAATACTTAGCAACAGTGTTTACTTTTAAGAGTTGAAACGCCGGATTGTTGAAATCTTGTTACGAGTACTGTTTCGTTAAATAAAATATTTGTATTGCCTATCCCATTTCCTAGAGAATGTAATTATCCCGAATATTAAAAAAAAAACGTTAAAGAAATTTCTAGAACGTGATAAATATTGGCTCAACAATTTGTCAAAGACTGAAAGGCAAAGACCAAAACTTCTTAGCCAAATATTACCTTGCGGTAATGAAATCCTTAAAGCTAACAAGACTAGATATAGGATTGAGGGCAAATTAAAGACCTCAAACGACCGAGTGTTTACCGAAATAAAATGAAATATTTATGAAACGAGCGGTTGTCCTCTTGGATTGGAAATAACTCCTCCGTCTTCAGCGCACTTCTAAGAAATTCTTTTAATGGATCTCTGAATTCAAAAGGTTACATTTTCAAGCCGTAGCTCCTCCAATGGAATCCGAAGTCGAATGCACGTACCATTCAGAAGTGTTTTAAAATGGCCAAAAAGCAGAAGAGATTGAAGGAATTAATGGATTAAACACGGGAAATCACTATCTTCCGAGTGATTTAAAGTTTCTATCGACAGAAATGGGGGTTCTCTTATCTCATTACGGCAACGAGAAAAATTGTTTCCCCCTTATCTGCCGGAAATATTTCATTTCAAAGGCTTCTCCCCTTTGTCCTTTGCTGGGTTTGTATTTTTCTTAATTAATGCAGATAATTTAATGAAAAGGCCTCTCTTTATAAACGAGACACTGATGGTACTTACTCTCTGTACTCCCTGTCTCAGTACTTCACTTTGAAAAATGCTTCTTCAACCTTTTGATTATTTAATTTCTCGTTTAATTTTTGTAATTGCTTCGCCGAAAAGACTTGAATTAATTATAATGAGTCGGAGTGAAATTACCGCCGTCTCCAGTATTCCGATCCTTGACACAATGTACTGCTCTCCCTTCATGTATATCCTTTTGCTTTTTGCGTTGAACTGGATGCCTTGTTCCTTCATTTGCACTGTGTCGCTAATGAGAGGCACTGACGCGAAACAAAGCAATCTGTGTTTGTTGGTTGTCAGTGTCCTTTTCCCATTTTAAAGTAGACAGGTAGTTGAATCTACGTAGCCCTGGAGCAACACAACGAGCTTTTGGCGTCGGTCTGGGTTCAATCGCGAAGGGAAAGATCGAGGACAACCCCTCGTCATTTTAACCTCGGTCTCTCATATGATCAGCTGCCACCCCACTCTCAAAATTTCCACACCCCTGAAACGTTAGGAGATTTGAGACTACGACATATTTTTTGTACACTGCCCGAACGTAAACTTCGATCTCCGGTTGGCCAAACTAGAGACAGAATAAGTCAAGAAAAGGACATACACACAAGGAAAATCTTAGTGACATAAGAGATAAATATACCAAGGGTAAGTTATAGGAATAGAACCTGTGCCACTTACAACTCGCAGGTTGTAGACTCGTTTGGACAAGGTTTTGAACTCGCAACCTTTGGTTTCTTAAAGCAACCGCGGTTGCTTTAAGAAAATTCGATACGATCCGAGGAGTTTACTGCTCTCAAGATTTCTTCAAGAAAAAGGACGCATTTTTCAATACAGATGTTTCTATACCATTTCATATTCTCCGTCCCTATATTAGCTGTTGGCAACGTAGGTTAGATTCTTGTGTATGTGTATGTGTTTTTCTCTTCTGTGAGTAAAACTTTCCTTATGTGTGCAGGGACCGCCGTGGCTCAGTGAGTTTGCCCACTGCGCCAGCAACCTGTGAGTTGTAAGTGGCACAGGTTCTATTCCTATAACTTACCCTTGGTATATTTATCTCTTATGTCACTAAGATTTTCTTTGTGTATATGTCTTTTTTTTTTGACATATTCTGTCTCTAGTTTGGCGCAGCTTGGCAAAATAGGCATTGTGCACATAAACCCAACCAAATTGACAACTTCTCAAATTGTTGTGGGGTGCAAGCTCAGATGTTTACCTCGTGGTTCAAAATTACGATGTTTTGTCCTAGGATCTTTCCCTTCGGGATCGATCCCGAACCGTTGTGTTGCTCCATTGCGACGTAAATTCAACACTACCTACCCAAATTGTCGTTCGAGGCTTCAGTGGTAGAGCTGTGACCATTGGACTAGATGCCTGACAGCTGTAGGTGTCGCATGTTTGATTCCTATAAGAACTCTGGGTGCATTTCTCTTTTTTGTGTTAGGTAAGACTTTTCTTGTGTGTGTTTCCAGTACTTGGCGTTATCTGTCAGTTTGGCGACGGATAAGTCACTGCATGTTGCAACTTGACCAGATGAGCCCCTTGCACTATAAAAAAGAAAGCCACCAACCCCTTTCGAATGAGCTTTTCTCCCTGACTACTTTTGGAAAGTCAGAAGTTTTATTAAATTTCTTAGACTGCCCAGACAGTCCCAGAGATTATGCTGTGGAAAATTTTATCTTTTTACTGGTCACGATTTCCTGTCTTTCACAGGGCATTTTTGTGATCTTAATCCTATTAACTTTTTCGGAATGGTCCCAAGATATCAATCTGCAGTGGGCTATCAGAGAGCCTATGTTGGTATCCTAAGCTGTTTTAACGGTTTATACTTTAAGATGATTAAATTGTTGAGCCAAGCAAACCATAAATGTTAGGGGAGTTTTGATTTTTAAATTTGAAACTTTTTTAAATTATAGAGTATGTTGTATACAGAACGTGCTTCAGTAGATTTGTTTTAGAAAGATTAATCAAAGATGCTTTAGAAGCTGTATTGAAGGCAAAATATGACCCAATTCCTATAATTCTTATGAATTCAAAACTTTCCAAGTTTTTACATTTTTTTGTATAACCCTTGAAATGGGATGGAAATAATGGGTGGATATTTATTGACTGAAGTGAGGAAAATACACTGCTGGCCACCCAAATTGCAACACCAAGAAAGACAAGAGATATCACAACAAAATTTATTTTGTAGATAACATGTTGACCAAGTATCAAATGATTAAATTTATAGACTTCTGTGAAGTGTGGTTGCAGCCAAAATCAGTAGTCAGAGTAGCCGCCATTGTTGGAGATCACCGCTGCCACACGCCTCGACATTGATTCAAAGAGACTTTGGATGTGTTCTTGGGGTACAGCAGACCAAGCAGCTTCCACACGTTGCCAAAGTTGATCTGGTGTGGCAGCTGGGGATGTATTCTGGGTCAATCGTTGAGCAACCATGGACCACATGTTTTCTATCGGCGAAAGATCCGGAGAGCGAGCTGGCCAGGGAAGCAGTTCAATCTGGCGATTGACGAAGAACCCTTGGACAATGCGTGCCACGTGTGGTCGCGCATTATCCTGTTGAAATATGGCTGTGGGCAAGCCCTGAAGGTAAGGAAGGACAACTGGCTCCAACACCTCGGAGATGTAGCGCTGGCTGTTTAAAGTACCGGCAATGCGTACTAGAGGAGTGCGAGAGTGATATCCAATACCGCCCCATACCATAATACCCGGTGCAGGACCAGTGTGGCGGTGCATAACGCAGCTGTTCAGCATCCTCTCTCCACGGTGTCTCCAGACTCGAATCCGACCATCGTGGTGTTGCAGACAGAAGCGTGACTCGTCAGTAAAGACAATTTCATTCCATTCTGCCGTCCACATCCTTCTTTCATCGCACCATTGGCTGCGGAAACATCTGTGGTTCTGCGTCAAGGGTAGACGAAGCAATGGACGTCTAGCGGACAGACCACTCTGCTGTAAACGGCGTCGAATGGTACGCGCAGACACTGGATGATGCGGTACAGACTGAATGTGCTGTGCTATGGTTCGTGATGTGGCTGAGCGATCCGTCACTGCCATACGCACAATATGCCTGTCATCACGTGAAGTGGTGCACTGAGGTGGATGCGATCGAACACGTCGGTCCGTCGTACCCTCCTGCATCCAACGATCACATATTCGCATTACAGTTGTTTGGTTTCGTCCAACACGACTACCGATTTCCCTGAAAGATAATCCACAATCTCGGTAGGCCACTATCCTTCCTCTGTCGAACTCGGATACTTGATCAAAAGATGATCGCTGTTTTCTACGAGGCATAATTGATCGTTTTTTTGAAAAACCACAAGAAAAACACAATTGCCGTACTTGAAATCGTCGAAATCTCCAAGCCTTAAATAGCGCTTTGAAGTGGCGCCACAGGCGCGCGTGATGTGCGTCTGCGCTGAAATTCTAATCATTTGCATATCTCACCTCCGCTAATGCATGTTGTAAATTTCATATTATTTGCATGCTTCCTTCAGGGTGTTGCATTTACGGTGGCCAGCAGTGCATATGGAAATCTTCATCCATGATTTTTGACAGTTTAAATAGAGATACATTTGCCTTTTTAAGATTTAAGAGGGCTTAAGCTCCTATAGCCCAATCCGTCGGTGCTCCCATATATTCTAATCATTTGGACGTGTGTTGTGCACTTAACTAACGCCATCGCACACTCCTGTGTCTAGTGTTGCGAGACACTGCACTAGTTTAGTAGCGCACCTAAGAACTATGACTATGAAGTTGGTTAGTATGCTGATTTAAGTCATTTTTTGTTATGTTAAGGCCAATTGGATCATATCCTACCAGTGGCAAACTGGAATTCAAACCAGGGCCTATTAAGTCGAGGTACCTACAGAAAACCTAAGGGTTTGCTAACTACTTAGCAAAACTGTAGGTTTTGGCTTTAGAATGCATATATTGCGAAATCTAAAGGTTAATGGTGTAATGCCAAATGTTTGGCATTTGAAATCATCATCATCTTAGAAAGAGCAGGTTGCAAAGCACCAAAATTCACCCTCTCATTATGTGAAATCGCACGCCAATTTGAAACAGTGCACTTTTAACGAAATAATATTTTTTACTATCCAGAATTCATTTCGAAACATACGCAATCTTAAGGGAAGAAACAAATCTACATGAGTATCTAAACTATAACAATATTTGTTGAAATATCATTGCTATGAATACCATAAAGAGGAAAACAAATATTTTCCTACTTGCTTTAGTAACAAGGAACAATTGCCTATTGTGCTTTTACGCAATATACAATTGTTCGCTAAGAAAGCTTTGAATTTTGTGCAAAATAAATTCCTAATGACCTGCTGTGCACAGCTTATTTTTTGTGCTACATGCTGATATGAGCAAACTATTGGCAGAAAGAGATGGATGACACTCATGGTCGGTCGAAGGTAGGTCGTTCTAGAAATAGTACGCATGTGTAACTTGATGAAAATAGTGGGAAAATCGCTCATTCGATACAGGTGAAAGCTCCCTTTTTACGGAAGCTTTGTTTTGTGAGAACTCATGTTTACTTTTGAATTGGGATCCGTTATTGTTTGCGATGCGAAATTGTATTGGGGCAATAATTTGTTACCTCAAGATGCATGCACACACACACACATATTTAAACTATTATATTAATTTGAATGGTTATTTTGTTCATATTTGGCATTATCTACGTACTTACCATGTTTACTTTGAAAAACTCCCTTCTAGATATATATTACTTAGTTAATTAGTATTTAATTAGATAATTGGCATTTTTTGGAACAGTGATTACGCCAAGTTCTGATTTGCGCAAAAAAAATAATTTTGGTTGGAAATAATTCGTAATGTTTTTCTGTAATTTCGAACCTCAATACATTTCCCAGAAGAGGTTGATAGTTTTTTTTATAATTTTTAATTGTCCTCAGAGAGCAGAAAAATTCCAATTCAAAAATTCCTTTTCTAAAAATTTTCCAAAATTTCGCTCTATTAATATTTCCAATTGATGTCGCACAATCATTCAATAAATATTTAATAGTTCTTCATAGATATTTAATAGTCATAATTTAATTGCAATAAATTGTTTTCATAAAGGTCAATTCAAACTTGATTTAACACCATTTAAAAGAAGCGTCGCATGCCATTTAAAAAATTATCTAAACTTTCTATAACAAAACAGGCCAAAATAATTAATCTAAAAATCTAATATTCATCTCTTAGAACCCCTTAAGAATTTATAAATGACTTGTTGTCTTTGAATTGACTTTTTTCTCGATTTCTAATATGGACATACACCTCAAGTACTTTTGTATCAGTTATTGACTCTCTTTCTCAAACAAGACTTAAGGAAACGAAAGGGATTTTTACCACATGCTAATTCCTGATTAAAAAGTTAGGTTTGATGTCACACTAATTGTATCCTCCTATTACGTAACGTGCTCTTTTATCAGTTAACTTTTCGCTCCAATGTCCTCAACAGGACAACGTGGTTGAGATCCAAAAACTTCAGTTGAGCTCAATTTTAGTGTAAAAATTGAATGTTAATATTATAGAGAAAGGGTGGTATTATATCAAATGTATGCCACTTTCTTGTAATGGCGCATTTCCTGGTGAAACAGCGTTTTTTGTGAGTGTATTGTTTGCATTATCAAGTCAATAAAGCATGAAAATGCAAATAATGAAATATGAGATTAAACTCCTGTTTTAATTTTAAGAAAGGTAATTTTGTTGCAATTTTCAAACGGTACCAGTTAAACCAATGATACTCTCAAAACAATTTGAACTATATTTTAGTCTAGCCAAGTTGTCTAATCATTTTCGTTTAACACAGTATATATAGATTAACCTTTCTACAATACCACACACACATCTCTTTTCTTGGTTACCACATCACAGAGATTATTTTAGTTGGTTGGTGGGGTTTAGATTCTATGACGCAAGCGCCATAATCTGTCTTGTGTTTGACGCAGCTTGGTCAAAACCAAGCTGCGTCAAACACAAGACAGATTATTTTAGAAGAGGAATGTTTGAATACACATACTCTTTAAATTAGGCAATACTATGTTAATAAGAGTCGCGGTAACCCGATTGGCTATGAGTTCAAAACTCAATCCAACCCAAGACCGTTGTGTACGTGGGGGATGCTGCACGTTAAATCTATCGTGACTTCAAATGTCCTCACTTTGGCGTGGCGTGGAAGTTTGGAGAGTGTGGTGCCAGTTCTGGTGTTGACCTCGTCATCTGGCTATGGTTCAAAATGACGAGGTGTTGTTGTTGGATCTTTCTCTTCGGTATTGATCCCGGACCGTCAATAATAGCCCGTTTTGTTGTTCCTGTGCGACGCCAATTTTACTACCTACTTAAGTACCTCAATTAATAATTCACTGTATTTACAAGTAACTCAATTTGAAATGAAAACAATCATTGTTAAATTTAATTCTAAAAATCGAACGTATCATAAGCAAAATAAAGTAATCAAATGGGGACTAAATGTGTCGTGACCTAAAATGTCTTTACGTTGGCGTGGTGTGGAAGTTTGGAGAGTGGGGTGCCAACTCAGGTGTTGACCTCGTCATCAGATCGTGGCTCAAAATGACGAGTTGTTATCTCCTTGGATTTTTCCCTTTTAGATTAATCAGTCACCAATAGCCCGTTGTGTTGCTTCATTGCCATGTTAATTCAACACTACCTACCTACTCAATTAATAATTCGCTGAATTTCCAAATAACTCCACTCAAAATAAAAATATCGTTGTTAAATCCAACTTTAAAAATCCAAAGTAACGTAAACAGAATAAAGTAATCAAAGCACTTTTGTCTTGAGTGTTTAATTTTGCAGCCGGCTTCTCTTTGGACGGTTTATTTGATTTTCTTATCTCCTCTCATCCTCTGCGCCGCCTCATTGATTTCTTATTTATTAAATCTAATCTTCAGTTCTCTTTGCTTTCTTAAGCTTCCCGGATGCTTCGTTTTATCAGAAAGTAAATATTTCGGCGGTACACAAGCCCTGTATCTTTTATGGGAAGCTTTTGGTATATTGTAGATAAGAATTGAGAGCGAAAAAAACCGTTTTTGCATTTTTTATTTCTTTAATATTTATCTAAATTTTGGATAGGCTATTGCTGTTGGTATTAAACTGTTTTTATTGAAATTTAATGCAGCCATGATTCTTAACGAGCGCAGTTATTTATGACGTAGCATTTTAATATTTGACGTTGTTACCTTTATACGTTGTTATCACGTTTATTTTCTCCACGAATTAGTACTATCAGTCACAGAATGCTTCATGACATTTCTTGTAATTTCAAACATTGCTTTCACTATAAATGGTGATAGTAACTAATATCTTTTGGGCTTGATTTGTCGCTCTACTGTAGTTTTTGCTACACGAGTGCTAATTAGATCCAAGAGATTCTTTTAGCGTTAACACAACGCCTGAGTATACAAGCGTCAAGACATTGTATAACCATTTACTATATTTGATTGGCATATTTTAATCTATCTTTTACTGTGTTTACTTTTGATAAAAACTTTTTTATTTGTTTTCTTGTTCCCCAAAATTAAATCATGTTGTTTTGCAATCTGTTTTTGTTGTTAATTTGACTACCCTTTTATTTTCTGATGGTATATTAAACTCTGGTATTTATTATAATTCTGATGGTATATTGAAAGCCAAATACGATCGTAACATGTAATATTTAATCATGTCAGAAAATAGACCTTTTAATTTGAGATTAAATATTGTGCTTTTCTGTCTTTTTACAAATGTAACAACTATTTCGGAGCAAAATTCAAATGTTAAATATGACACTTATTTTCGGACAGAGGGTATGTTTTATGTGAAAAATTATATTTCATAGTATATAAATATTTTATAATGACCGGCCGATTAATTGAACGTTTCCATCATGACACACTATGAGGGTGGATTTGTGAACCACATTGTTACCCTGTGCACCACGGGGATAGATCCTCGTTACAATTTCCAATTCTTATACATTCTAGACACAACCTGTTTAGAGTGTCACATTCATTCAGGATGTACAATTATCAATGTCTTACCCAGTTTTTGAACCAGGAACCTTTCAATCCAGAAGCCAGCCGACTAGACCACTAGACCGATTGGTTAGTATTTCTTTGTGGTACATTTTCAATAGTATATTTTATTTCTAGAGATGTTTTAAAAATCAGAAACCAACACTTTAAGGTCACTCGAACATCCTTGGGGCTGTTCTCTGCTGTTAAGGAACCCCTAACAATATTTGATCTTTAGCCATAAAACTCAGCTAAACCAAATATTATCCTTTCACACTTTAAATATTTTAAACTATTCATAGAAATATTAATTTTATCTCACTTTGCGAATAACTTTCTGTGAGTTTAGAAATGCCCTTAATCGATGTGTCTCCTTTCTTCCTTAACACGAACTACAGCGGAAGCTCTCCTTCAAGATGTGTCAGTTCCTTCAAGGGGAAAATTTGTCACGGCACAAACTTCATCACTCAGCATTTTCCATCCTAAATACATTACTGCCTCCTACCTGCTCACTCTTTTCCATGCTGTTGGTAATAAATTATCGATTTTTCTCTTTCCCTTGGAGTACTTCAGCTTTTTTCTTTTATCATTCACCTCTTACTTTTTCTCCGTTTTCAACTTGGATTATGAAAGATGAAATGCTTCATTTTCTCCGGCTTTTTCCGCTGTGGGAAGAGGGTATATGGATTTGAAAGGTTTTTGATTTAGTACCTCTGACATACATCAGATCCGTTTTCTGTTTTTAGGGCCTTATTCGGTTGTGCTTTTCTGTTTTTAGCAGAACTTTATTATAGTTCCAAAAAACAATGGTCGTACAGTAATATTTTTGCCAACTTGAATGTTGTGTGAACAAAAGTAGTGAAGAGCATGGGCCATAGTCGAAATAAAAATAAAAGCATTTTGTACATTTCATCATTTAATACACATATAAGTCCAGGAATACACATATAAGATCAATAATGAGGATTTTTTCTGACATAGACAGGATTTCTCCAGGATTCCTTTTAAAACTGGTCAAATTTGCCAATGTTGTTAATTAATCTATATTTAAGTGCAATAAATTGTTTCTTCACAGATTTGGTAGCTTGCCGAAATTATTTCCAAACCTTTGCAATCTTGGCATAACAAAAATGCTTGAGGTTTTCAGTCATTGTTTTTAACCCTCCTGATGGTTTATCTTCGCTTCGAAAACTGCCCAGTAATGTCCGCCCTTTGGTACAAAAGCCTGTTACAAGCTGTTTCCAGTTCTAGGCAAGGAACAATTTGTTTTTCCTACTTGGATCTTCATTTCCCTTTGGAAGATTTGTCTTGGCGAGATATCTCGTCCTTGATGTCACAAATTGACCAGATTTTGGAGGAGATGTTTCGTTGAAACACTTGAAGGGTTAAACCTCTTATATTGTCTTAAATTAGAGTTATTCCAATGACTTCTTTAAATTGCGTAGAATGATGCTGTGAGCATTCATTTTTTCATCAATGACGAAAAGTAGCAATTGCGGTACTTATCAAAAAGCTTAACATTGTTACAAGTAACATGGCATTTAAAAAAATTGCTTATCGGTTTCATTTCAACTGCAAAAATAAACTAATTATTTTTCTTTTGATCAAAATGCTTACTAACCCTCCAATTATTTTCGACGAGATATCTCGTCCATCAAGATCTGACCATATTTGCTAATGACTAGGTATCTCGTCTCATCAAGACATTGCTGATTCTTTTGTAAGAACTGGAAATTGTGCTAATAACGAGATACCTCGTCGAGACAACCACCAGAATGAATAAAATATGCTTCTGGTTTTAATTTTTTTGCCATCGAACATTTTTTGGGGGGATACTGGGCTTCTATCTATGCTACCCCACTGTTCAATGTTTATCTGAAATAATTGAAATGAACCGAACTTTAAATTTCACTATTTGCTGTATTTATTATGTGTACAATCCTTCTTCTCTTACAAATTCTTCTAATTTGATTTGAGATCATTGTAACAGAGCGATCATGAAGAAACAGTCCATTATGCTACTGCATAACACATGATCTCCAACTCTCGAAATAAAACGCACTCCAACGCGTCGGGTGTTAAAAATAACAGAACGCGCAAACAGCTTCAATTCGGTTCCCAACAGAACTGTGAGAAGTCGGAGCACAATGAAAGAACCGAATTTAGTGATGGGAGCAACTTCAAGAAGATAACCCCTTACCCTCATATCGTTCCGCGCATGCGTCCCAACCCCGAGTTCCAGGTTCAAGGTTAAGGCAACAGCAAGAAAAGATGAACCCCACTCGACCTACATAAATGACAAGTTTCTCCTCTTTTACTTTTCTGTTTCGTTGTTTTTTTACATTCCTCTCCTCTCCAGCTCTTCTGTACCGGTTTCTTTTACAGCCCGTAACGATAGGGGGTGAGGAGAGTTCATTTAGAGCCCAGGTTCACTTTATAGTCCCTGTTGTTGAATTTCTTTTTTGGTTGTTGCGGTTTCAGGGATAATGGGAAATGCCCGCGCGGTTGGTCTTGATAGGGTGGCGTTCTTGCTTTCCATTGGATAAAATTTACTGAGGTAATGAAAGTTTACCCTGCCGTGTTATTTATTGTCATTTGAACAGCGATCCGTTGGAAACCTCTTTGGAAGTCTTATTTTTTACGTGGTTGTGGACACCCGCTGATTCCCTTGAGTGCGTATAGGATCTTGTGAATGAGCTGTTCCAGTTACTACTGTAGGAGGTGTGTTTTCTGTATGTATTTCATGAAAGCTTGCGATAAATTTTTGTCACCTATTGGAAATAGTCGTTTTAGGTGGTCGTTTAACCACTCGACACCTGTGGTCGAGTGGTTAAAACTTTCGAAGGTCTTGTAAGTAAAGATTCAAACTCAAGTCTAAACTTTTCATTAAGAAATAAATACCGCAAAGCTTAAAATTCCATTTTAATTTTTCTCTCAAAATTGATTCACTTATTTTAAAAACTATTGTTAACCACTGTAATAAGAGTACTAAGTGGTTGGAATGCTAACTCTTTTATGGTTAATCCGTGGATCTTATCCGTGGTCCAATTGAAGTCCTGCTGTGGCTATTAGAAAAATCAAAATCGAATCAATTTCGAGGGACGAACTAACGGCTATTTGTGAAGGAGCAACCACCCTCCAGTGAGTGATCCTTTACTTCTAAATGGACAATAACCAACTTCCATTTCCATCCAATCCGGGATTTGAACCTGGTACCTACTGAGTAGCAGATGAACGCTATGAACACTATACCATTCACCGGCTTGTAATAAATTTCGGTCATCGAATAAAAATAAGTATTTTTACTCGTGTGCGCATGTTCGTTTCGATAAAATTTTCTTTGGGTTTTATAAGTACAGAACAGCAAACAATTTCTTTACTGTTCTATAAAGTAGCACTGAGTAAAATAAGACTAGAATTTGAATTAATAAAAATTTATTTTTAAATTAAAAATTTAGAATTGAATTAAACCAAATCTATAGATTTGTTTACTTTTTCTATAAAGTACCAAATGTGGCTAAAAATTGCTACTTACGTGGGAAAAACTATTTTAAAAGCTCAACTTTAGCTTAGAATTTAAAACACTTCTGGCTATGTTTTGTATTTTAAAAATATAAAACGTGATAATTTGTTGCAATATAAATAATGCAGAATTGCGTTAATAAATTAAACTTATACCTTTAGTATTTATAAATATTTTCGTGGTATAACTAAAAACTGTAATAATTTCCTTTCAAGAAAAATTATAAATAACAAATCAGGAAAGGAAATGATAAACGAAACATTGTAACGGTCTCCATGACTATGTTGCGTTCGAAGCAGTATGTTCAGGATGGCTAGACAAAAAACGTATTCGTATATATTTCAGGAGGAAAAAATGAGCATTAATTTACTTGCTATTTTCTTTTCCACCCATGTTCTCTTTTTTCAAGCTTGTATTCAGAAAGCAGGTGATTTATAAGTATCATATTTTGAACGTCACATTTCAAGAAATCAATATGGCCTCGATAGTATACATTTTCGGTCCCAGTTAAAAATAGTTCCAAAAAAAATTAGAGAGATTTCCTCATCAGATCTTGACAATGACATACATCTTTGTCCAAAAGCACAATTTTCTCCTTGGATTCCCTTTCTTTTTTATAAGAAATGTGTGTAAGAAACGTCTTTAATATCTGCTGTGAATTTGTCTTGTTTCTTTTTATTAAACTTTATGCATTGTTTTTTTATTTCTGCTGTTATATTCTCAACGGTTTGTTTATTCGATAAACTAGGTGAATCCACTTCAATGTATTAAAAAATGTCCACTTTATTGTTTTATGAACATTTTCTTGTCAAGCAGCTGTAGAAGCGCGAAGAGAAATCTCATGGCAAAATTCCGGTTGTATAAACACTTAAAGTAAACATTCCGTTATTTTTAATTAAAATCTCTCACTAATGTAACAGTTAAAAAATGAATTGCTTTAAGAGAAATTGTAGACAACATACATTATGTATTGCAAGACAACGATATTCTATTTATTATTAAATAGCTAATGCATTTTCACGTATATTGCACTCATTGTAACAATAATTTTCTATGATTCGTGCATCGATGCACCTTAAAGCCATCCTTATGATGGAGGACTATGAATTGAGGAACAATTGCTTCCCATTTAATAATTATAATATATACTTTAAGATAATTTATGTTTAGGAATTAAGGCATAGGCATTGAATTTTTAAATTTAATAAATATTTGCTCCTAATTCATTTCAACGGAACTTGATTTTAATTTATTACATTTTTACTGTGGTCCACTCTCATTTGAACTTCTATATTTCTAGGATATTGCATTTAATAATTCGTAAAATAAATCAAAAAATTTTTTTCAAAAATTTACTAACATTGAATGATCATTCTGCGAATCTTTATAATTGTAATTTTCAAATGGTTAAATTATTAAAAGACAGCGAAATATATCACCTGATAATAGAGCAAAATAATTGTATCATCAACTTGTTTTTTCATTTAAAATATTTCTGAATATTCAATTTTGAATTCATTAAGATTTAACCGCCTTCTTTCATATGGAGTATCTATGGAATTTGAAGATTCCCGATTTCTGGACGGTAAAGGCTTGTTACAAAAATGGACTAACCCACAAATGCCACATTTCGGGAAATGGATGCTTAACCAAGCTCTTTCCCAGAAATTGAGCTTTCCCAATGTCCCCACTAGGTATCAATATCTCTGAGGCCGATACTGAGAGGCTAGAGGACGTATGGGACTACTTTTTCTATTTCTCTTTCTTGTATTACTTTTTTTTATCATTTTTGTGCTAATTTTTGTAACTAAACTTTATCACGTGCATTTTGTCTTTCTGCATATCATTGGAAATAAAAAAACATCGTATTTGTTTTTATATTAGTGAAATGTCGAGTTTTGGCTAGACCTCCAAGAGAATGGGATCACCTGAATTATGGTATCGGGAACAAATTGCAAGAGGAGTCATGATAAGTGTGAAAAGTTTTTATATGGTAGCTATCTTAACGATGCGGCTACGTCCGATAATTCTAGCTGCTTCAGACAAACCAAGTCGTGCCTGTTTCCTCAGCAGTTTCGTTGCGAAGGCGAACAGCTTCTTGAACTTTATCGACTTCTCTTGCTTGTGTTTTTTCTCTTCCAATTACTCGGCTCGTTACAGCTATTGACGTTGATTGATCTCTTGCGTAATGGTCTGTATTAAATTTTAC